>JAXCHB010000280.1:2082500-3282500 GCA_036926305.1 Uropetala carovei
GTTTTATAACCAGTCGATGGTGAAGGCTTGTATTCTCGTGATTTTTGCTCACATTTTTACTGAAGAGCAGGTGTATAATGCTGACGAGACTTCTTTATATTGGAGGTATATTCCTAGAAAAACTGTTGTTGCACCAGAGGAATCAGCACCCAGTGGGTTTAAAGACTCAAAAGACAGACAGACAGACAAACGACTTTATTTAGGGCGAAATTGAGACTGTGAAGTCCCTTCTTACATTTAACCCTTTCGTCAGGATTGAGAATTATATACAATTTAAATTACAGACTTTAACATACATATTGACTACAAATTTTGTTAGTTGACAAAGAGAATTACCATAGAATCATGTTAGTTTTGTGGGTTGGAAAAAACTGTGTAATCACTTCTTTTAGCACAGAAAAAATGTCCCACTGCGGAAAAACACCTACAAAGAGGAGGGAGGTGTAAAAAAACCGCGAAAAATCCCTAGACAGATACAGAAGAAAAAAAAATATTAATAGATAAAATCTGAGGATTTGAATACCAACAGATAAGAGGAAAGAAATAACATAGACATACATGGAACGTGAGAAAATAAAATATAAAGAAATACAAAAATATACAGATACAGCAAATTCTTATATAACAAGTACATACGAGAGAATTTTAAATAAAGTACAAAAAAGGAATATACATTATTTAAAGTACTTATACAACATATACATATAGGAAATTTTAGGAAACACTGTTCCCTGGAAGAAAAAAAGAATTATTATGCGCTTGTGTTTTGATTATGAAATGCTCGTTGCTGCCTCGTTTACTGTTGTCATATGAGAAAGGAGTAACGTGAAGTATGATTTCTTGAAGGAGGATACAGTTGGAGAGTTTTGTATGTGTGGAGGTAGAGCATTCCAGAGTCTACATGCGGTGACATGAAAAGATTTATTGTAGATTTCTGTCCGGTGAAGAGGAATTTGAAGTTGGCTGTTTCCCCGTGTGTAAATGCTGTGCACGTTGCTCATGAATGAAAATTGCGATGACAGGTAATGAGGGTTAAGAGTGGATTTTATGGTGACAAATAGTGATAAAAGATGAATACGTCTTCTTGCCTCGAGTTTAACCCATGATAGTTTGGTAAAGGAGCTTGAGACATGGTCGCTTTTTTTGAGGTCGCATATAAATCTTACGCAGGCGTTGTGGGTGCATTGAAGTTTTGTAGAAAGTTCATCAGTAAGATCTTGGTAAACAACGTCACAGTAGTCGAAGTGGGGTATGAGAAGTGCAGAGACTAGAAGTTTTCTCAGAGTAAGGTATTGAATTCTTCAGGCGCGTGAGGGAATGAAGTGAGCTGTTGACAGTTTTGCAGATTTTGGTTACTTGTTCAGACCAGGAGAAGGATTCATGAATAATAATGCCAAGATTAGTGACTGATTTTACAGGATTTATGATGTGGTTATCTATCGAGAGTGGTGGAAGGTTATCGAATTTTATGGAAGAAAGAAGTTTAGGGTAGCCGATGGTGAAGAACTGAGTCTTCAATGGGTTTATTTGAAGTAAGTTTTGTGTACTCCAATCGTTAATTGAGGCGAGGTCTTTGTTCATGAGGTTGATAGCATGCTTTAAGTTGGTTGCAGGGGAGTGGATGTATATTTGGAGGTCGTCGGCGTAAAGGTGGTGTTTGCAGGAGGATATTTCGGTGGAGATATCATTAATGTAGAGGGAGAATAACAAAGGGCCGAGAATTGATCCTTGGGGAACGCCTCTTCCGATATGAATCCAGTTGGAAGAAGAGTTGTCAGACATGACTTTTTGGAAACGGTTGTTAAGGTACGATTGGATCCATTTTGATGATGACTCGGAGAAATTTAGGAGGCGAAGTTTCACGAGTAGGATGTCCTTGTCTATAGAGTCGAAGGCCTTACTAAAGTCCAGCAGCGTCATTAAAGTGATCTCTCTTCTGTCCATGGCGCGGCGAATATCGTCGGTAATTTTTACAAGTGCTGTGACCGTGCTGTGTGATTTGCGGAATCCTGATTGGAGCGGGTCGAGTAAGTTGTTGTATGTGAGAAATGATGTGATTTGTTCATGAATGAGTCTTTCGAGTGCTTTGGAGAGGGAGGGTAGGAGACTGATCGGCCTATATTGAGTCGACCCGTGGGAAGATTTCTTAGGAAGGGGGCGCACTAACGCTAATTTCCATTGTGATGGATATTTTCCTTGGAGAAGAGACCAATTGAAGATATGTGTTATGGTTGGAGCGACAAGGTGGAGTATTTTCTGTATTATTGTGATAGATATCCCATCTGCACCAAGCGACTTCGACTTTATTTTGCGGAGAGCATTAATGACTTCTATTTGAGTTATGGCGGAAAAGTTAAATATTGGAGAGGAGGCGGTGAGAGATGTTGTGGCGCGGCGGAGCAAGTCGTCGATGACAGCAGTTTTCCTATCGCAATCGATAATGGTTGGTGGTGTGGTGAATTCGTTGTTGAGACGGTCGAGGGATGTGTCTGTAGGTAGAGTGCTATCTTTAGATTTGCCAATGCCTAAATGTCTTAGATTTTTCCATATCGAAGCTTGTGACTGTTTTGATATCTCGTATGTATATTTTATTTTTGAGTTCCTAATATGCTGTTTTCTATAGTTTCTTAGTGTTTTGTAACGTTGGAATGCGCCAGGAGATTTTGATTTCTTGAAGGAGCGGAAGGCCGCATCACGTTTCGACATGAGGGATTTAATATTTGTCGTCAGCCAAGGTGCATGTGGTTTAGAGACCCGAATTGTTTTGAGAAGAGCGTGTTTGTCTAGTAGAGAGTGTATGTGGGCATTAAATGTTTCTACTTTTTCGTCTAAATCATTTAAGAATTTGATAGAGTCCCAAGGTATTTTAGCGGCGTCATCTCTGTTTTTCGTCGTCGATTGCCTTCAAATCGCGAGACGTAATAAATTTGGGTTTATGTTTAGGGCATCTAAGGGAATACGCGATACAGAGTAGGTCGTGAGCGGATATTCCGGGTGCGGCAAGTTGACCGTGAATTAATACTTTGTCGGGATTGGCTGTAATGGCAGCGTCGATCCATGTGGATGACGTTGAAGTATGATGAGTGGGATCGAGAGGCAAGAGAGTTACTCCATTGGAATTGAAAGAATTTCTCAGGTAATTTGCATCATGGCTGGTAGAGAGGAAATTAGCATCGAAGTCACCCGTGATAAAAATGTGCTGGAAGTCGTGAATATGGGTGGATATGACTTCATCTAGTTCATTCAGATAACCTATTTTTGGTGGGCGATAGACAACCTCTGCAAGAATGTTAATGGATTCTACTTTTATGTCAAGAAAGAGATATTCAGGCCTTTTCCTATAAACTGGATCGCTATGAGTTAACACATTGTAACTAATGTCGTTCCTATCGTATATTCCCACTCTGCCCCTACCTTTTCCACTACGATCGTTGCGAAAGAGTTTAAAGCCAGGTATTTCTACTGAATATGATGGTATCGAGGGTTTTAGCCATGTCTCGGTGACGGCAATTAAGTGGACGCTTTTTCGTGGAAGTAAGGATCGAATCTCGTCTATGTGCGCTTGAAGGCTTTGGGCATTAATGTAGAGGATTTGGAAAGAGCGTGGAAAAGGAGCTAGTTTCATGGAGAGTATTTGTTGGGTTTGAGCGTAATCAATGGGTGGTAAATGAGGCACTGCATAGTCTGGGAGAAGGGGGTTGAGGGCAAAGGTGTTGCTGTGGGGCCTGTTTGTGGGTGGGGTAGGAATGAAGTCAGCGGCTAGAGGGTTTAGGTACGAACTCGTTGGGCGTTCATTAGGGATGAAGGCAGGCACGTTAGGATTGAGTTTGGAAGAATAGGCAGAGGAAATGCGTTCACAAGTAATGTTAAGATTCCGGGAATTGGTGATTGGAGAAGGGAAGGAGATAGGGGTGGGTGGGTTGAGAGAGGGGACATTAGTGTTGTTCATCGGGAGAGGAGGGGACAAGGACTGGGAGTCATGCTGAGCGGGTGGGAGGTTGATGTAGGTTGCTTGGAAGTTGAAGGCCGTGGGGCGGTGAGGTGGGGAGTTTATTTTGAAGGGTTAAATGACTTGCTTGTGAGTAAGAGTAGGGGATGTATAGGGTGGTGTGTGGGATTTATGTACGGGGGCACAACTGAGCGCACAGCGATATAATGCGAAACAAGAAATAAAAAGTTATGTGAGCCTAACGAGAGAGTTTAACGATATCTATGCAGTTAAGGAATGGGTAAGATGCACTTAGTGGGGCTACGATGCTAAAATAACGGGGAGATTGGCGAGAACGCAGCACCGGTATAAGAAACAGATGAGGAAAAAGAAGGGATTAAGAACACTAAGGAATGAGGGAACTGCGCTAGTAAAGCGACACTCGGATGGCACTAAGAACACGGAATGGAGAGGGGCGTAAAACTCGGTGAGCACTGAAAATTGAGGGACGGGACCACTAGGAGGATATGCGCTAAGGGAAAACACAACACTATGCCGGCATATATGGAGTATCACTACACTACGGACTGGGTGGATTACAAGGAATGGGTGGGGACTGCACTACACTGGGGAACACTGAAGACCGATGGATGGCAGATCCGAAGAAGAGGAGACTAACACTACACGGGGAGGAATCGGAGCACTAAAAAACTTAAAGGGGAAGGCAGGAATAAGGCACAGGACTATTCAGAAGTTTGCGAATATGGAAACGGGGATGGTAGGTGTCACGGGAACAGGGATGGCAGGCGTCATGGGAATGGGGATGGCAGACCTCACAGGAACTGGGATGGCAGGCGTCACAGGAGTATGGATGGCAATTAGAACAGGGAAGAAATAAAATAAAAAACTCTTGACACCGATGAATGTAGACGAGAACTGGGACCTAAGCGGGTGTAACTTTTTCTTCTCACAGGAGACAGGAACAGGGAAGCCAAGGCTTCAGGGAGCGGTGGAAATCAAGTAAGCGATAATGCAGGATCACAGAATATTAAATGCACAGTAATTAAGAGGACAGTAGTTATGTTGTATAAGTATACGATAGGCAAAGGAGATACAGATATTATAGGATTTCAATCTGCTATAAACAGTTTCGTCAAAAAACACAAAAGTCTCACACTAATTACGGCGCTCACTCCTTAGGTTAGGTTTATTGAATTCCCCCTGGAAGTTTTGTAACTCCTTCTCAGTGGTGATGTGGAAACGACCACCGTTGTGGGATAAAGCAATAATTTTCCCGTCTTGGGTCCAAACGGATCTAGGGCTGGCGATATCCTTGGCTGAGTAAAGTAAAGGATAACAGTGCTAGGTTGTGCATCTGTTTGTACATTTTAGGTCTGGCTACCCAAATTCCGGAAAAACCCCCTATCCGGCAACCCTCAGGTCCCAAGCATGCCGGATACAGGGTCCCACACTGTGTGCATGTGTGTGTGTAAGGACAATGGAGAGTAAAATATGGATTTCTTATTGCTGCATTAATGGAAATGGCTAACGTCATTTCCGTATAAACAAATGTGAACAATATAGTTTACAACAAAGGAAATATACAGAATAATTTTATCCTGATATAGGACAACATTGCAAGAAAAATGTCCATGAGTGCCTATAATTACAACTTATAGTTCAGTAGGTTAAGTTTGAATCATTTGGAATCCATCTCAATTTTTAATAGTTTTGAAATTGTTTACTTATAGAGCAATACACTGCTTAACAGGAAGGATTGATTCCTGAAAAATGCACGTTAAGCGAATTTTGTGTTAAACTGGACTGATATAATATAGGAGTCAATGGGATGTGTTCACGGCCTTTCAAAATTACAGTTAAAAACATATAAATTACTGTAAATACAACACAGGTATCAATAACATGTTTTGGGGCCATAATATTATGCAAAATTCCTTTATAATGAGAATAAATTGTAAAATTTAGAAAATGTTTCAGAGATGATGTACACAACAACACGCTGTAATTCAAATGATGCTGAACTGTAAACAAAGTTTTAAGATGGATGACAGACAGTGATTGCTGATTGGCTAACAGCATACCCACCTCAAGCCAAGTGTGCTGATTGGTTGAGGTACTGACGATTGATGTGTAGAAACACTTGAGAGATTCGTTTTCTTTTGTTAAGGCTTCAGTTTCACAAGGGAATTCATTTTCTTGCATTAGAATTAAGGTGGAAAATAGTAAATGAATAAAAAAAGTTATTTTTGGTTGATTTTGATTAAAAATATAGAATATTTTTTTGTGTTATAACGAATTCGTGCTCATCAGGGTCATCGTGTTGAGTGGGGATTGCTGTATAGCAGTGTTTCCCAAAGTGGGGTATGCGAAAGAATTTGAAGGGGTACTTCAGAAGAAATTTCAGGAGGCGGCAAACGGTCGATCGTGAAGCTTATTGTGGCCAATCACATATGACTTAATAATAAACCAAGAAATTGAAAGTAAAATCCTATCATTATGAATTTATGCCAGACAAAATTTATTACTATGTTATACGTAGTAACCAATAGACTGAATCTACTGAAGCGTGGTAACAACCCTCCATCTCACCAATCCGAATGTAGAATGTATTTTTCTGAATACAAAAAAAAGATATATAATTGCTGCCTCAATGCGGGAGAGATACATATTATTACACTGTATTTCAAGTAGAGAAACATTAAGCTGATATCTCGCGAAAGCCAGTTTGTTTTTCGTATTAGTCGCTCGCCTGCTCGCTCCACCCTGGTCATAAAAATTTTGTGCTCTTCGGAATAAGTAACCGTTTCATTATGCCGACATAATTTCTGTCTGTTTTGTTCCATGTCAACTTATATTCACACTAAAAATATTACATCTGTACTGGCGAACGCTCGAAAATCGGCGACAAAGTATGTGCGTCATCGCCGGCATAGTGTTCTTGATTGCAACGAATGCGTTAGTAGTGGAGCTGAACGGAATATCATCAGTTGTGCGGGTGACATACTTGCTTTTACAGTAGATACGTAACAGCTACACTGACAATTATTACTGAAACTTAAAGTGCACTGGGAAAAATATTTTATATTAATTTTTATTATTATAAATTAATTTTCTTAAAAAGGAATGCCATCAAATCGGATTTTGCCATGTATATTAATTGACAGAATTTCTCTATTTTTTTACTATTTTTTTTATTTAATCCTTTAACCCTTAACTGTGCTGGTGGGGTCCAAAAGACCCCACGCCATTTGCTTTTGTTTGTAGTTCCGTTTGTCGCTAGACTGTGTTGACCTTCAGCATATTCCTCCACACAAAGGGGCAGTACTTGTTAGCCAACAGAGTGAATCGGTCGTGTTTACGTGCTGCTCAAAAAAACATGGTTGGGTCCTTTAGACCCCACCAGCATGTTAACGTATTTTTTAATGTAGTTTTAATATTTCGTTAAAATTTTTGTAATACTTCTTCTGTTTTGATTTCTATTGGTGAATAATCAACATGGCAAGTTACAATGGACTTCGTGATGATGAAATCTTGCATTTGTTACTACTACTGTCAAGCATTCACCACGATCAAAAAATTAATGCTTCTGGCAATCCTGACATGATAATGAATTATAACGAGACCAAAGGTGGTGTTGATACATTAGACCAACTTTGTAGAAACTTTTCAACATTTCGAAGAACACGAAGATGGCCTATGGCTCTTTTCTTCACCATGCTTGACATCCCTGGAATAAACAGTTTCATCGTATTCCATTACAAAAACAAAGATATGAAACTACCAAGAAGAGAATGTCATGGAGTTGGAGAAACAACTGATCAAAGAGCACATTTCTCAGAGAGACACAACACACCTTCCACGTGAACTGAAATCACTTGTAGCCAACCGAACCTTCGACGTCACATTCTTTGCCAAGGAAAGGTCGATGTGAGTTCTGACCCAGGAAAAAGGACCGAAAAACGAAGACTTCATGTTACAAATGTCAGAAATTTTTGTGCCAAGAACACGGCAATGTTGTCTGCAGTAAATGTTTGTAAACATGAGAATGAAACATGTAAAATGAGACTTTTGAAATATTCTATCTCGGAAAAAACAATTTTTTATACATATATATTCCCTTAAAAATTTGAAATTCTACAATACATACAGTGTCTTATATTATTATTTTCAGTTAATTTGATTTAATTACTACTGTTTTTCACCATTTATATCTTAATATTTTGAAAAATGTCTTATTACTTATTTTTTTAAAAAAGCTACTTTATTTTATGCACAATAATTTATGTAAAGAATTTTTGTTATTGTTTAAATGTTTGCTTTGGTGTTATTTCATGGTAAAATGGTCACTAACATGTTGTTTAAACTATAATAAGAATTTTGAGTGTGAATAAAAATTTTTAATGTATGTAAAGTCGTTTATTTCATCCTGGGGCCCAAAAGACCCCACCGGCATGTAAGTGTAAGTTTAGACCACCAGCACAGTTAAGGGATAATATGGATCATTGGCTAAAAACTGGATGTGTGAAACGTAAAAGTGAAAATAATGAAGAAACTGAACATGTTAATTACAATTTTGAGGAAAAACGCAGCAATATACCTGCAGCAGGCATATCTGGTGATAAACTAAGTGGAGTGTGTGAACCATCAAATACAAAGAAAGTGAAAAAAATCCGCAAATATCATGAAGATAATCTTAAATTAGGATTTTCATGGACTGGTGATGAGTTAAGAGCCTGTTCCACTGTGTGTGATTTGTTACGAGACACAAATGAAAGTATGAAACCATCAAACCTTAAACGTCATTTCAATACAAAACATAAAGAGTACCATGGAAAGACTGTAGAATTCTTCGATAAATAGGCGCAAAGATCTTCAAAATTCACAGAAAGTAATGCGCAATGTGACAAGAGGTGAAAATATGAAAGCTTATGAAGCTTCATATAGAGTGGCGTACTTAATAGTAAAATCCGGAGCTCCCGAAGTAATTGGCGAGACATTAGTAAAACCTGCAGCAAAAGTAATGGTGCAAGTGATGATTGGAGATAAAGCAAAGGAAGCTATAGACCGTGTCCCCCTATCAAATAACACTGTTCATCGTAGAATCATAGATATGGGTGAAAGTGTAAGGCAGATATTATTGTCATGAGTTCGCCAGAGTTGTTACTATGCACTGCAAGCTGATGAATCTACAGATATTGTGAATTTTGCTAATCTTTTATTGTTTGTCAGATACGAGCTGAATAATGAAATCCATGATGATCTTTTGTTCTGGTAAAGTTTGCCAACACATACAACCGGGGAAGCAATTTTTAAAGTTATTAATGACTTTATTAAAGACAATAGCTTGGATTGGAATCGTTGTGTTGGAATAAGCACGGACGGTGCAAGAGCCATGATTGGTTCTAAGAAAGGAGTTGTTGCACGTATTCAAGCTGTTGTGCCAGAGGCAAAATCCACACATTGCTGTATACATAGAGAAGCACTCGCCATCCAGAATATTCCTAAAGATCTAAAATTAGTGCTTGATGAATCTGTTAAAATTATTAATTATGTAAAAGGCCGTCCTCTGAATGCACGGCTTTTTTCTCAGCTTTGTGATGAAATGGGCAGTGCAGTGATCACACCCAACTTCTATTTCACACTGAAGTGCGATGGCTTTCTCGTGGAAAAGTCCTCAGTTGTCTGTTTGAGTTGCGAGAAGAACTTAATTTTTTTCTAGATCACACCTTTAATCTGCAGGACCGTTTACATGATTGGAGATGGCTATGTAAATTAGCATATCTTGCAGATATCTTTTCCCATTTAAACAATCTCAATCTATCCATGCAAGGGAAACTAATAACTATATTTCATGTTCATGACAGAGTGAACTCCATGATTGCAAAATTGTAACTGTGGGATAAACGCCTTAATCGTGGAGAATTTGATTCATTTCCATCTCTTTATGATTTAGTAATACATTCAGCTAACCAACTTGACGACGATATGTTACTAACTATAAAAGAGCATTTGGAAAGTTTGCAGAAAAATCTACGTAAATATTTCCCTGAATTGGAAAACAATTTTGAATGGATAAGGAACCCTTTCAATATCACCATTCAAACATTACCAAATAACATGACAAATTCAGAAGAAGAACAGCTGTTGGAATTGGCTGCAGATGGCTTCTTGAAAAGAAAATTTGAGCAAAATACACTGTCATCATTTTGGCTGAGCATTAGTTCTGAATATTCAACTATATCTGACAAAGCTATTAAGTATCTTCTACCCTTCCCCATTTCATATTTATGCGAAGTTGGATTCTCTGTGCTAGTTGGCACAAAAACAAAAAAATGAAACCGTCTCGGCTCTTCATTCTAGGTAAGTGTCCACTGGGCTTCCTCCAACACCTTGTTGCTACCTTTATTATTACCTTTCCTTTTCCTTAAGTATTTATATATATATATATATATTATTATTATTTATATATATATATATATATATATATATATATAAAATTATTTATATATATATATATTTTTATATATATATATATATATATATATATATATATATATATATATATGTATAACTTTTATACCTATTAATGTGTAATTTGATGCAACAGAATTATTTAATCTAGTCTACCTTGTAGTATTTCTAACCTCAAATTAAATTTGTGTAAGAAGGGGTACGCCGGTAAGACTTAACTCTCAAAAGGGGTATGCGATTATTTTAAGTTTGGGAAACACTGCTGTATAGTACTAGTTACTTGAGAAGTAATAGAGTAGTATTTTAAAACAATTTTCAAAAATTGCAATAACAGATGTTAAGTAATGAATGTTTTTGTAAATATTTTATTAAAATACTTGGTATTTAAATTACTTTATAAAAGTTGTTTAAATTAAAAAAGTTGTTTTTTATATATACTTGTTTGTGAATAAGCTCACAAATTACTTTCAATAAAATACATAAAAGGCCTTATAAAAACTATAGATGTTGACCTTACAGAATTTTCTCCTTCACTATAAAGATTAAAATTTTTTCAATCAACAATTGTTATAGGATATTGTCTGCCAATTAATTCAAGGTGACAAGATGTGCTTAAGTTTTCATAGTTAACTAATGGCATCCAATACTTTTTTACCAAAAAAGTTTAAGAAATTTCATTTGGAGTGATTTTCCTCCCAAGGACCTCGGAATGGGACAACTGGCCACGGCCGACCGGCCGCAAGACAACTGGTCGCGGGGCCAACTGGCCGTGAGACAACTGGCCGCGAATAAGGTTCTCGAAAATGGTCTGCGATTACTGAAATACTGTGCAATGGTTGTGAACCTGATAACATTGAAATATATATCCCTTCTCCACAATCAACTGGTTAATTCAGAAACAACCAAAAATCACTCTAACAAAAATATTCAACCCGTCTTTTGAACCAATGGCTAAAATGTAATTCGGTGAAGGAATTCATGTGAATATTTCAAGTGCGTTTATGAAAATTATTTCTTTTTACTTTCTCCATATACCGTAGTATAGAGAAAGTATTGTTTTCATGAAAATAATCAATTTCGAGTTTTCAACGGAAATACATGTTTCGAGTAAAATGTGAGAAATTTTTGTAGTTCCTCATTTACTCAAGTAATTTAATTTTGAAAAATTTTATAACGCATTTAATTTTTTGCTTTTAAATCTTTCATATTTTCATTCATTTATTTATTATAAAAGCAATTAATAAGTCAGTAATAATGCATTAAAATGTATAATAGTCGCGTGTTTTTAAAGGATCTGCCCCTTAATATCGTCAAACATGTGATACAATGTAATCCTCCGATCGAAACAACGAGAGGTCCTAACATCTGGAAATTTATCGATGGATTATGTAAAGTTCAACGTGGGAGGGATTTTTATTATGAGCAGTTAATTGCAGGACAAAATCCTCCCGTAAAATTGAAAGAGTATAGAGCTGCGGATGCTAGAATTTTAGCAATTGTTGCAGATTACAGAAATAGAGACAAAATCGAATATTTAAGGGGTATTGCTCATAATTTTGAAATGGACGCCTTTTTTATTATCTGTATTACGATATTACCTATATTTTTATTTTTTCTGTATTATTATTAATTCCTACGTTTTGATATTTTATAATAAATTTCATTGATATGTAACCTTGCCTTTGCTATTTTTATTTTCTGCCGCAGTCTATTATTCATACTCTTTTCACATGTAATGAACAAAAAACTTATCAAAATGTTACAAATAATTGTTTTATAATCAATTTTTATTCTCATATTTTGTAAAATATTGTTTGTAATTTTAATAATAATTAAATAAACCCATTTCAATGTTATCGGGTTCACAACCATTGCACAGTATTTCAGTAATTGCAGACCATTTTCGAGAAACTTATTCGCGGCCAGTTGTCTCGCAGCCAGTTGTCCTAGACCGCAAGGACCTTCACATATAGTCAGTGCGGTACACTGAAAAACCCTGCACTTTTGGATTGGAATATGCCACTTGGTGTGCGGATAGGTATGTGCAAAAGTAAATTTTTCAGATAGGGAGACACCTCAAATTCCATGTAGAACACTGTAATAGCGGCCATTGAAGATGGCGGCGGAGGTTTTATTAAAATCGTTAATATCTCGGCTATCTTTCATCCGATTGTAATTTTAGTTTTTTTATCTGAAAGCTTGTAAGTTATATTATATTTTTTACAATTAGCATTTTCTCTGTAAACCTTACGGTTTTCCCGGATATTGCGGAAAACTGAAAATTTCTCAATTTATCTCAGTTTATTTGCTTCATAACTTCCATATAACGTGAAATTCCACTTTTTTGTGTTATAACAAAGAAAAAGAAAATTCTTTAATCTTTTCATTGATTCCACCTGTGTGCTGCTACCATTAAAACTGCAGCGGTAATTAAAGGAAAACCAGCAGAAGAGCGTATTTCTGGACTCGGGCAAGAGCCACCTACACAAACCAGGTTGTGATTCTTAAGGTCATAATACTAGGAATTTATTCATTCTTAAATACTCTGTTACTAATATGTTTAGTGAATGTTAAAAACCATTATCTATGTAAGAAATCAGCAGCTGTCAAGTGAAGTCGACCCTCGGTCAATGAATGCATTTCTCCTGGGGAATTCCATGGAGAACAAAAGAAAGCACAAGTGAGAAGCATTGAGGAAGGCACATTACCACAAAGGTGCTAAAAGCACAGTTGGAGCCTACAACAAGCGACGTGTCCTGCACGTCCAACAAGAACTTCGTATGTCGCTGAGCGACGTGTCCTGCATGTCCGAGGTAGTGCTTGCTTTCTTTACTGTTTAACTCACTTAATATATCATACATCTATAAAACCATAATATATTTTAAAAGAAACTTTGGGCTTTCCTGTAATACATGTCAAATAATTTTACTATTGTTTCTATATTTTATAATCTACGTCAAAGTTTGCGATGAAATTTTCATTTTTGCGCAGAAAATACGGAGCGTCTCCACCTTTTATTGTCTATTGGTGCAAGGGATATTTGTAAATCTTAATAACCTTTATATATTTTGAAAGAGGAAGCTTTGACCTTTCTAGTAATGCATATCTTGTAATTTTAATATAGTTTTTATAATCTACGTGAAAGTTTGCGCTTAAATTTTCGTTTTTGCCCCGAAAATTCGCTAATTGCTTAAGGCAGATTCGTCAATCTGAATTTTGGAGCTTATTTAATACAGAGTAAGTTCTAAGGCTTATAATCCATTTAAATCTAATAACAGTGGCTATTATAGTTTTAAGAAAGAACTTTATTTATTCACTTTACAGAATGAATTAATTTTAGGCTAGCATTGTCTATTATAAAAGGAGTTACTTTGGAATTTACAGTATGTAAAGTGGAAGTTGTACTGAATTGACTCAAGTATATTTCAAAGCAAAAATCAATTAAAAACTATTGAAAGTTGTTGTTTCGGAAACTGAGAAGTCCAGAGTGGTGAGCAAACGCTAAACAATAGTAAGGTATATTTTATTCCAAAATCTATTTAAAGTATTATCAGAGGCAATTGAAGATTGAACAAATTTTTTTGTTACCGGAATTCTGCTTATTTCATGAAATTGAAATGCTAATGCATTTAAATCTGTTGAGAGTGGCTATTTTATTCAAAAGAAATATATGTACCTACATGGTACTTTTGTTTACTTTTCAGAATGAATGAATTCTAGGTTAACATTGCATATTATAAAAGGATTTTCTTTGGAATAAGAAGTTTGTTATGTGGTTATTTTAACTGAATTGTATCAAGTTCTCTTCTAAGTTTGAAATCAATTTAAAACTGGTGAAAGTGGTTGTTTCGGAAAATAAGAAGGCAAGAGTGCTGAACAGACGATAAACGATATTGAGGTACATTATATTCCAAAATCTATTTAAAGTATTATCAGAGGCAACTGAAGATTGAACCAATTATTTGGAACCGGAATTCTGCTTATTTAATGAAATTGAAATCCTAATGTTATAATCAATTTAAAATTAATAACAATGGCTATTTTAGTAAAAAGAAAGGTACTATTTTATTCACAAGGAATTTCTGTGAGATTTCAGTTAATTAATTAAAACAGACTTATAATATAGAAATATTCGATGGTTAAAACAGTGCATAATTTTATTCTTGCAATTTTTACATGTTGCAATGACGAAAATTTAGATTCATTAAACCCATTGAAATTCAACGGGCACTTATGCTAGTAGGAATATATACAACAAGAAACAACGTGCAGTAAAACAGTTTATTTTAACAAGGTATTTCAGAAGGCAAATACAGAGGAGCCCTTTTTCTTGCTCAACACAAGTTTCCTGTCGCAAGATGATCTGGACAATCCACTACCCAACTCAAAGTAATATTTCACCTCATCCTACACAGCAATCATCCCATTTAAAGAGAGACCCGTACTTTTCAACATCATCAAACACGTATGGATTCTATAATACACTAACCCTTTAACATGAGACGTTACAAACTGATAACATAACGACTTGTTCCATACATCCAAATGTCTACATATTTCATAAATGGTAACTCATCTGGCTTGCACAATCAAATCTATCAAAAATGGTCTTTGAATTCAGCATTCTGAAAAATTCTGGGCCTTCCTGATTTCTTATTCACTCTCATTAGACTATGCAGTATAAAGGAAAATATTATATTAAGGGGTGATTATAATTCCTATACTCACAAAATGGGTGTGAAAAGTGGTTACTCACCTCACCAACACAGCAGCAGTTTTCTGTGATTATTTCTAGAAATAACAATCTGTGAATTACCACAGAGAGTGATGCCTTTGAAGCAGAGTTTCTCATGTTTTTTTTAGCAAAAAGAAGTATCTTTATTTTCAACAAGGGGGACAACTTTAAACAAACAACAATATTATTCATTCACAGATACATTTTTTATGTTGTCTTATAAACTAAAATCTGTCTTTAGCTGATATAATAACTAGGAAATAAAACAATTATACATCTAAAAACTATGAAAATATAAATGATTCTGAACAGTATAAATATTGTAACACAGTAATTTCATTTAACAAAGTATAACAAGAGACCTCACCTGGGAAGATGTGGAAGTATAACCTCTACAAGATCACATGGTAAGCCAACACCACTGAAGTGAAGAGCACTGATTACACCAATGCTCGGCCATAAGCTATGCAAAGGGGCTGGATACACGCCACATTTGACATTGTTCTGCGAATGGGTAAGTGTTAAGACGTGTATTAAGATTTACATAGTAAATTTAATAAAATGATATTAATACAATTTAATTAATGCTTAAATATGTATCAGATGATTATAACCAGTGCTGGCAAACGAAAAAAATATCAATTCATGACGTTTTTCATTATGGCCAAAAAACCAATTTTGTTTTTCGCTACGTTTTTCGTTATGATAAAATCTACATTTCATTTTTCGTAACGTTTAACGTTATAACGAAATAATTGCTTACAAAAAATGAGTATTTTCATTTGATATTTATACCTCGTAAGTTTAAGTTTTCATTTAGAATTATAGTTAAAAATTTTTCTAAACATATGTTGCAGATAAGGAACATTTTTAAGTTTTCTAAGGAGTCGGAACAGATATTGTTATTTTTTGGAAGAAAAAGTTTTTGAAGAAGCAGTGAGCAGCAAGGGCTCCAGAACAAAACGGTTAATGACCAGACCTTCCTCGAATTACCTCCTGCTCCTGCCTTTCTAACCCTTAAGTGCCACTCCACCCCCTACTGTTCTACCACGAATGTTGCAAATACCTAACTTTCCTCTCCCTAGCACACCACTTCCTCCACTTCCACACCATTTGCATACAATTTGGTATAAAGACTTCACATTTTTGTCCAATTTTTTCCGTCTGATTGCTTTTTTTTTCGAATTTGGGTATAACCTAATATTATTAATTTTCTTTAAACAAAATGTTTTTCACGTGGAATTGATGCACTGTTCTTCTCACTACATGGGCATCAAAATCGTCGACCGTTGATTTCGGACCCTTCTGCATCTTATTCTTTCACGGAGACAAGAAGGCTGTCCTGCAACCTTTTTCAATATCTGCTCCTTCATTTAAAATTCGCTCTAATGTGCAACGTGAGATGCCTGTTGCTGCTTCGGCCTGCTCATAAGCATTTTTAATAGGAATTCTGACTCCTTCCGCAGCCTCCTTCATAAAACTCAGTATGTTATAAAGAATTTCCCATGCCTGGCTACTTTCCTATTCCCTAGCTTTGAGGTGGATGGAGTGGGATCCATATTGTTAAAGTTGTTAATAACTAAAGGAACAACAATCTCGAGCGTAGTAACAAAACGGCAAATAATAAAATAATGGAAAATAACAATAACTCTATAGCAAAACTTAAAACAAAATTATGATAACAAACAACAACATGAATGGATAACAAAAAACAAATGAACAGAAGAACGCAAAGTATAAAATAACAATAACTTGATAACAGATCAGCAAACAAAACAATGAAAACAAATAATGACAGCAAAAGTGAAGCAGCAGTTGGCAACCCGGACGCATGAAGCTAACTGAATGCCCTTTCTCCCGCGCAGAAAATACCCTCAACCCTGCGGTTTCACCAATGGACTCACCTAGGCTCAAATTCATCTACTGTGCATCGCCATAAGCTTTCAACCGGACCATAAGTGGAAAACCCCAATCCTAAAGAATATTGAAAACAATAGTTTGAAAGGACGATATACTGAGAGGGGGGACAGCGAATGTGAGAGAAGGTCTTCACTATAAGCGGCACATGCACTTAAGATCAATGCTTTATCTTCCTCGTTTCTTCTCTTATGCTTCCTGAAGGAATCCTTTCTTTCATAAATGTGGAAAAACCCAAAAGGACAATGGGTGATGGGCGGGGTAGGGCTCCTTTCGCGACAAGGCGGTAGAAATGGCTCAGCGGGTGACAAAGGGTTTTAGCCCACTTTCACTCGCCCAGATGCCGTGTATGAATGTCCCTACAAGCTTTATAGCCAGCTAGAGCAAGTAGTAACGAATCTGTTAATGAAATAACAAAATTAAAGTTTTGGTTTTCGTTGTTTTTCGTTACAGCTTTTTGAAAAATTTCGTTAACGTTTTTCGTTACGTTAACTAAAAATTATTTCGTTTTTTCGTTATTTCGTTACATGTAACGTTTTCCAGCACTGATTATAACAGCATGATTTCAAACTTCCTGCTAGTTTAAGACATTTCCATCTTGAAATGAGCTTCTTTTTAAGCTGCCATCAATTGGGGGTGTAAATTATTTTTCAAAAACAAATATTTCATGACAAGAATTCCTGAGTATTTTTTATATTTTGCAATAACTTTAGCTACGTTGCTGTCATAGGCCAGTGGCACAGTGGCGCTTTATATCAGTTGAGGCCCCTAGGCGCTGTGGTATTATGGGATCCCTATGACTAGAAAATTTTGTGTATTGGGGCCCCCTAAACATTTGGGGTCCTAGGCACATGCCTATGCCTAAACTTGCCACTGCAGTGGCACAGTGGTCATATCATACTTCCAATATAAGTGGGGTATAATTTTTGGGAGAATTGGAAGACAAAACCAACAGCATATCCAAGGGGGGATGGGGTGGATTTTGGGGGTTAAATTACCCCCCGTGAGCCAAGTTTTTTGATTCTGATTTTTCATTCCATGAATCCATGTTAAGATTTCATTTATTTCAAAGAAGGGGTCAAAAATTAATTATATTTAATGAGTAATTACATGTTTACAACTTGAATTATGCAAGTGTCAATGTTTTCTGAGGTGACTAGACGACTAGAGGTACGTTCTTATGTATGCAGTTCAGGTGGATAGGATAACCCTGTAAACCTTGGCAGTTTCCATCAAACTGGCAAAATTAGAGGAATTAACAGTTTACTGCAGTGATGCACTCTGCGTATAATTCCATCTTCCACTTTTACTTTTTTCAGTCTTTATGGGTGACCTTTATCATTACCTTCTGTGAAATTGAATTATGAATTTTAAAACCCTTCTTTAGTAATTTATAGATATGTCACTGGACAAAACTATTATATTTCTTTTTCTCATTATTGCCATAAAACAACAGGCAGCAAAATTGAAAAAAGAACAGCAATAGCTGTATATACTTGGATTTAAATATGAAATTGGGAGATAAGGACTTGTGCTGATAACTTTTTAAAATGTCATTTTTGATGCAAAAGTGAGACGAAAATCTTAGAAGAGGGAAAATCATGGATAAGTTAAATTGTTTCATATAAACAATAAAAAATAACCAGGTAATACATATTTTCACAGTGCCTTTCAGGAACTATTAAGCCAGAGAGAACTGAGAGAGAATTGTATATTTTTTTACATTAACTTTTGCTTTGTTTGCGATATTGGCAGTAAGAACATAATTCAGTGTTAAGCATAACCGTGTGGAACTGATCCATGGCGAACAAGATGATGATGTATCACATCAAAACCTGGGTCATCTTGAGATATTAAAACATTGGAAAATGCCATGTTACTAATTTATTTGTTTCTCATGGAACAGTTTCACAGGGTTATACCTACCAATGTGAATTTAATTCTGTTAGTTCAAATGTTTTTTAGCGTGTTTCGTTACATAAACACGCTTATGTTTTCACTCTGTCCGTACAATGGAATAAATTAAAATAGCAAGTAAAGAACACTGAAATTTGCAGGGTGTATATGATCTATAATGTCATTTATTACACTACCAAAAAATATTTTCAGAAAAATCAGTGGGGGCAGGGGATACCTTTAAAGTTTTCAAATTAAGATTCTGAGCAAATAGTTATAGATAGAAAGTTAAAATTTTCTCTATTTAACCTTTAATGCCATCTATAACATTGCAGAAGAAATGATTGTGAAACATCAGTGGGTGGCAGAGGGTGCCTTCTGAGCAAATGGCAAATGGATAGAAAGTAAAATTTCTTAATTAATTATTGAATGAAATACTTTGTCATACAATTAAAAGTTTTGAACTTATAAAGACTTTTAAGTTTAAAATTCTAAATAAACCTCAATAAATAAAACTCTCATATTGCCTCACCAAATGAAGCTCCAATTTCTTAATGATGCACTTAAATTACAAATAGAAACAGATAAGATGAAAATGATCACGACACATTCGCTGTTATCTTTAAAATCATTTAATGAACTATCTACAATAAATCCTACATAGACTAAGCTTATTTACTTGCATATCAAAAATTGAAATTACGTACAAACATTAGGCCATAAACTATTGAATAAAATATCGAGAATTTCAAGTCTGTTATAAATTACCAGGAGGTTCATGAAATGAGGTTATTAATGCAAATCTGCTTTCTTTGCTCATCAAGAATAAGATGGACTCACCTTAAAACGTGCAAGGCGCTTTTTCCATGATCGGACTCCTGATGCCCATACTAGATGTAGCACCTCATGGTCAAAATTTACATTCACTCCTTCATGAGTTATCGCAAAAGAGAATGCTACTGCAGAATGGGCTTCTGCCATAGCTGCCCCTCAACCAGCACCAACAGCAACAACAAATAGTAGATATTTATTTTCTTTGAAGCTTCCAGTCAACTCAGATTCTGCAAAAAAAAACGAAGGTTTCTTTCATAAAATTCTATTCAACCTGACATGTTAATTTATAAGAAATGTTACAATACTGAGTGAACAGAGATATAAATTTGCATCACTTTATATGAGACTTTCTATGGTGGTTTGACCTTCAACATAATCATCTAATGTTACAGTAAACATTGAAATATGACATCCAATTACCAATTCTAATTATAAATATAATCTACAGAAAATGATTTTCCTCATAGAAACCTTTCACTTCCTATTACACCATTGTAGTTGACAGAAACTTTTAAAAGCATTACGCAACAAATAACCACCAAATAAATCTATAAATATCAAATCTTCCTGGTCCAATACTTGGCATCTTTGAATAAATCCTAACAAATCCACCATCATGTCATATACTCTCCGAAAATCCCCTCTCAACTATCCCTACAGGCTCTCAGGTCAATTAATCCCCTTGGTCTACACCCAAAAAGATCTGGGAGTCATTTTCGACATAAAACTTCTCTTCCTAGAACATGCTAAAAAAATTTCTTCCCGTGCTATGTCCCTGGTGGGCTTAATTTACCGGTATTCTGAAATTTCCGACATTGTAGCTCTCTGCACTTTTTTCTTCTCCTGCATTCTTCCCATTCTTGAATATTGTTCCCCCGTCTGGTCCACTGCTTCACCTTCTACTCTCAACTCCTAGAGCGACCCATGAATTTTTTTCTCTCCATAGTTCGCCATCGTAATCCTCCTCTCCGCAACTTACACCTCAGTACTATACAAACCACGTTAGGAATCCCTTCCCCCCTCACAGAGGGACATACTCGCGCCCTACCCCTCGGCTATCACTAAAAAAACGCTTCTTTCTCTTTCGCCTGCCTTATCTATTCCACACCTTGCTTAACCATTCCCCATTCACAGATCCATTCACCATACCTCCTTTCGTACCTGCCACCCTCCCTAACTTGTTATAATGTTATTATGGATATTGTTAAGATGTTTCATTGTTATGTTTGTTGTTAAAATTACTCTTTGGTTTCTTGTTATGCATCCAATGTAATTGGCCTTGTGCTGTTTTTGGACATGATTGAATGAAATAAAATAAAAAAAATAAAAGGTTCATTTAAGAAATTTCCACAAATGAAAAGTGAGTAATTTCTTATGCTAAATCTTTCATTCTGTATACTTAATCATTTTCAGGCGCGTTTCGCTTCCAGCGTGAGCGCCTATTATCGTCGGTCTGTCCGTCCGTCCGCATGTTCGTTTTCGGCTTCTACCGAACGGATTTTCATGAAATTTGATATTAAGGACTTACAATCAAATATAAGAAGAAAATCGCAAAAATGAATCACGTACGCTTTATGATGAAGAAAAGAACTTTAAAACGCTATTTCCCTCACGAACAGGTATAAAATTTCTTTTTAATACTCCATTGCATGAAACGCGCTCATTTGTGATACGTTGTACACTTTCCTAACTTGTTTGGCATTTGGGTAAGTCGAAATTAAGTGTTCCTTAAAAGTAGGGAGAGACAGGAAAAAAGTGACCATGACCATGAAATATTAATTAATATAAATATGCATTGATGTCTGACCTATCAAAAAAACTGAATAATTTAATTCAGGCATCAATAAACAAGTTCAAACCCAATCAGAACATTAAAATATATTCTACGCTAAAACAAAAAAATCATGTTTTAACTAATAACTTCGATTAATTTTCTACTCCACCACCGCCTCATTAAGGTTCTCCAATGTGGTAATTAAGATATTGGTTTCAATTCATTCGTCAAAATATACGTTAGCGATAAAGGATTTAATTCGAGTTTTCATGTGTTATTGAAAATAGGACTCGGGTTATGATAAGTAATATTAAAAAACCTAGAGTTTTCGATTCACAGAAATCTCCATGAACGGTAAAATAAATTCATTTAACGCGTACACATTTATTAACACGTCCAAGGCTGCTTAAAAACCGGCAATTTCGAGGTTCCGTTTTGTACATTATGAAGTACCGTTATAGCAACTTTCGTGGCCGGTCTAGTAACATATAGGTCAACCATAGGAAACAAGGAGAAATATCTAGGAGTTTGGCACGAATCCGGCACGTATAAAACGCGGTAATTAAGCGTGGGAAATTTTGAATTATTTCCATAAGGGAAATTTTATGCGTAAACAATATCGCTTGCTCCTTCTGTGAGTGCAGAGAAAACGAGAGAAATGCTAGAAAGTTTGGCCCGAGGGGAGGACGTTATACAGGTCAACGACGACACTGGCCGCCTCTCTCGAAAATTTCAAGAAAATATTCCAGCGCATCCAAAACTAAATAAGTTCACTTTCCAATCCATGCTTTGAATAAATCGCCTAGCATCTAAAAATGAGCCTTTGGCACTAGAATTGGAATGTCATCTTTCGGATCCCAAGAGACCAGACAGGATTTCCAAGATTTTCGGCGAACGCTGACAATCACCAACGAAGAAAAATGTTCAACGTCTTCCACATACTTCTTTACTGTCGTATTTTCTTAATGACATATCACTATGTCGATAACAAAAACCACAACCGAAAAACAAAAATAAAAAGTCGTCTACCTCAAACTAAACAAATCAAACGGAAGCGTATTCCAATTTGTGCCGATACTAAAGGGACGTGAAACCGAATATAATCACAGCCACCGGAAAAATAAAACGCGTCACAATTTTTTTTTGGAGCTCGTTCCGTCACACGCCTCTTTATTTATCACCCTACTTCCTTCCGGGTGGGTCTGCTGATAAGTGTGTCGGCGGCAGAGGAGCGCTCGCTCACCTCTCCACGGCGAGCCCTCCTCTTTGCGTCGGATGGCGCCGGGATTTAGGGCCGCGGCGAACGATCGGGAGACGTGGACGCAGACCACGGCGACGAAGATCCCCAATTCTTCCTTCCACTCTCCGATTTCCACGAGATTCCACGCAAACACACACACGCACGTCGACGAAGGAGCTGCCTCTCTTCTCGTAAAAGAAGCACACGTTCACTGCTGCTCTGGAGTAGAGGAGCGCCCCGTCGATACAGGGAAAGATCCTGAGAGAGCGCACTCGCATATACTCCTCCCGCGGATAACCTACGGCCGCGATCTAAATGGAAAGATGGACTTTCACGCTGACTAGGAGGAGAATAAAAGAGTGGGAGTAGATTGGAGGGAGGGTGAGGGGAGGTCCGACGGAGAGAGAAGATAAAACGGCAAGCGGTCTACGGCGAAACAAATGACGATAAATACTTATACTTCGCCACTTCCTATATCTTCGCTAAATCGATGGAGCGTATTCTAAGCACGCGCCATTCCTAGTGGGAGGATTCGATCGACGGGATGCGGCTCGAGCAACCCTCTTCCTCGCCGCGAACTGAGCGTATTTGTAACATTGCCCGAGCGGAGGCGATGCGGCACACCAGAGACGTCTGGCATCAACCGCACGAACTAAGCACCCCGTTACACCTCGGACGTCATCACCCCTCGTGGCACGCATTTCAGCAGGAATACCACACGGGAAGCACTTGGCAGGCAGAGGGCATCGTTACGTGATCTTGACGCAAACCTTTGTCGTCTACGCCGGCGATAGTCTTTTTAAAAATAACATATAAACGTCGCTCATCCTCTTCAGACATCGAAACTGCTGCAGAAATTCTAAAACAGTGCGAGGCGGAAGAATGCTTACTATGCCGAGGGATTTCCAGAACTGACAGAAAAGGCGCAGTGAATTTATTTCTCGTAATATTCTACGGGCGTACATCCCTCCCGATCGGCAGAATTGCAATACAGATTTCATTCAGCGTTTAGGAAGCACGACTGCCACAAGTAGTTAAGACTTTTTTCTTGTTAAGAAAAATATTCTTAAATTATCCCTACAAGGCAAATATACCTATTTCATACCCGGAAAGGTGCTTTAACCAGGTCTGCTTCTGAAGTTTTTTCATCCTTAGATTAAACATTGCAAAGTAAAAATATTCATGACGAGACAATTCAAAACTCGGTTCGGCGCGTCGTGAAGACTGCTAGAGGAAGAGGAGCTGATTTCTAATGATATACATAATGTTGTTTGCAGGAAGCCCAGAAGAGATCCGTAGAACCAAGGAAATGGAGAGGGCAAGCTAAGATGTTGGACTTAAACTGAATTTTATTAGTTTATTAAAACTAAAGGTCATGTAAATAAATGAAAGGTCACAAATTCTGAGAAGATATATATATATATAAAGAAGCAGAACTCGAAGAAGCCACAAAAAGTTTTCTTGGTCGACTCATCACTAATGACGGATCGTTTTTTGGAGAAGTTAACAGGAGAGTGAAGATGACATGGAGTGCATTCAAACAGTATGCAAAAATCTTCAAATAAAAAATTCCAGTTTTCCTAAAGAGGAGATTGTATGATCTATGTTCTGCCAAACGGATGTGAAATATGGACCTGGAATGCCAGAGTAGTTCAGCGATTACAAAAACGCAGAAGAGCATGGAGATACATATCCTAAACATCACCCGAGGAGACCGCAAAAGAAATTACCTGTTAAGAAAGAAGACGAGTCTAGGACATAAATAGGAGACAAGGCGTTAAACTGACAATGTCAATGACGAGAAGGAATGATAGGCGATGGCCATCTAGCATCATAGAATGGATCCCGAGAACCGTCAAGAGACCAAAAAACAGAAGGGGTAGGAGAGATTGTGAAGATATAGAAAACTAGAGGAGTCTGGAAGAGGCCTTTCCATGGATTGAAATGGGATGACGATATTAAAAATCCAAGGAATTTGGATGAACTTTGTGGTAATTCATACTATATTAACGAAGAAAAATAACTTACAATTCCAATTGTGGAATATAACCAAGTTATTTTTCTTCGTTAATAGGATGACGATATGTATCCTCTTAGAGTCGTCAACATCATGTGAGTCGAAACTATGATCGTGTGATTTGTTTATATCTATTTAGTGAAATTATCTTTTTTAAGAATAACATTTTATTAAATGTAGTTCCACAAAGTTGCGGATTTCTCGGCCTATTTCGGCTGCATTGTTCTTTACTTTTAAATACATATTTGTTATTTTAGATCACCCAACGCTTTAGTTTCTTATATTTTCGTGTAAAGACAAAACTGTGGCTTAAGCAGTGCCTACAGTCATTATATACCAGTGATGGCGAACCTTCTATTGCCCGCGTGCCAATATTACTGAAGTTGTCGAATTTTTTCCGCCTCGCGTGCCACAAAAAAGTCCTTGATTTTTTTACCTGCCAACAAAATTTAATTCGTGATCAAGACATAAGAGATTGAAATTTGTAATCATAAAACTAATGTTTACAATAGTTAACCAAATAACACAAATGTTTTTGCGGCACTAAATCAGTACGATAAATGCTTTGATTGGTTTTCGCCTTTCGTTGGCGTGCCAACCAAAAACGTCTTGCGTGCCACTTATGGCACGCGTGCCATAGGTTCGCCATCACTGTTATATACTAACCACCTGTGGTTTGGAAAATTCTATACTCCGGAACGCATACGGTGCCGAGCTTCCTGCAATTGAGAGGTTCAACCTGTGTGTGTATAATGTAACAAGTAATGACTTCTCGGATAAAAATCTGTTACATCCACGGCTAGAGATGTTACATGGATAGTTCACGGTAATACACCAAATCTAATGATAACAATAGTCTAATTCGAAAGGGAAATTGACTACGGACACCAAAAAAAATTATCACTACTTCCCAAGATAAATATATAAAAGGTCATTTTTTAAGCAAAACAACCGCCGGATCCTCATTTAATAAAGAGTTTATAAGTTAGCTCTATCGCATAGTTCAGCAAGAGAAAACTATATCACGTAGAGACACCACGTGCGCAGCGAAGCACAAGGACACATCACGGATCTCGTAATTCTAGCGACGAAGGAAGGATTCGTAATGCCCTCCGCTCTCAATAACGGCCCCAAATCATCGTAGCAACGAACACCCTCCCAACTACCTCCCTCAACTCCCCGCACCCGCTACTCTCTCGCAACCGCTCCTCGCCCAAGGGCAGCGAACTTCCAAGCAACCTGTTTTCGCATATCGTGAACACAAATTTCCCTCAGCATTCGCAGATACGTTTTATAGAAGGCGTTCCGTGCACCTAAACGAGTGCGAATTTTCCGGATTGCACTAAGCCTGGGGTGTCTATTACGTCGCCCGCGGGTGACCGGTCGTCCTTGAGGAAGGTTCGAGTCGCCCGCGGAGGCAGCGAGGTGATAGAAAAATTAGAAACTGAATTCGAAGAACGTTTTTCTAGATTTTAAAGACCTTTAGCCCATTGTAACATTTTTTCGGCGAAATTGACATTGAAGAAATTTCTAGCAAAATATGAATGTTCAACATGGATGCAACAAATCTGGAAAATGAAATATTAATTATGTTGCAAAGTGATATAGAATTGAAAGCAAGATATAACGATTCAAATTTTTTGAAACTTGTTTCGTCTGATATTTTTTCAAATATAAAAAAGTTGCGTGTATTTTGAAAGCATATTTTCCTTCCACTTATTTATGTGAATCGGTATTTTTTATATTAACTTAATTAAATCGAAAACCAGAATTACACTCACCAATGAACATCTTAAAGATTATTTACGCCTCTCGGTTTCGAGTTACAAGCCCAATACCAATCACTGGCAGTGTAAACGCACCCATAATCGTTAAAATGAAGAATAAATTTAAATAAATTAAACAATTACTTATTTTGTCGATTTTCATAAATGGTACATAATAAATGCTTTCTTTACGGTTATTTTGCGTTTAAATTCAAGTTACAATACATACTTTGAAGTATATGTTAAAAATATTTAGTAGACCGCGAGACAATTTTCAGAATGAAAGAAGCCCTTGGCATAAAAAAGTTCGGACCCCACTGCACTAAGCAAAGCGTTTCGGAGATCGCGGGTTAATAACACCAACGAATCTAGCCGAAACCGGATAATTCCATCCCACTGCGTCAGAAGCTGCGCGTCGACACCGAATAAAAGCGCCTTGGCCGTTCGTCAGTCGACGTCCCGTTGGACAACAAGAATGATTGACTGAATTGCTGAAGACCACCGAAAGGCTGAGCAATGTTCGGACGCAGAGGCACATTTATAACGGAAGAAACACGGACGAGAATCGGGCGTTGATCTTTACAACAAATATCAGGATATCGGAGAAGTTTCTCAACAGTCACAATAAATGATGATTAACTAGCATATGAGGTAAGGTCACAGTCGACAACGCTAAAACGGCGATTAACAGATTCATTACTTCAATGGCTGAGTAAGGGTAAAGTAAATTAATACAGAATCGCATATTTAAGAAGCGCATATCAGTAACATTAACTTGTGTCGTTTGCAAAAGCGGTTCTCAATAGAAAATCTATCGCGGGCAGTTGGATTTTCTGAATATTTCACCAAGGACCAGTAAAATCAACAATTAATCACCAATTATTTGACAATTCTAGGCTTTGAAAACCAGTGCCCAAATGAAAATACAAACAAGCCTCTAGTTAACCAGTGCGCCAATAGCAACACTAGAATCCTGCACGGGTCGGATCCATTGAATTAATTACGGACCCGGGCACTTTAAAAATTATGCGAGTCACACTAGTCCTCCGTACTAAATGGGTTCAAGCAAAAAAAGTGGCATGGGTTTGTAAACTAACCCAGGGATAGTGAAGAACGAGTGTGACTCATCCTCCGTACGGAACTGGTTAATATATTTTTTGCCTATATGTAACATTATATTTGTGTATTTTGTATAGAAATTTATTTTGTTTGCGATCTTCTAAAGGTACGTTCACACTACATACATGTATATGACAAATACAAATACTTGTATGAGACTTGTATACTTATATACCGTTCAGTATATAGAAGTATAATACAAGTATAAATTTATTAAGCGTTCACATTTGGTTATACATGTCAGTACACAATATGTCTTCAGACGAGGAATATCTCTTCATTTGTGCTGCTGCAAATTATGTTATTAAAAAGTAGCAAAAAAGAAAAAACGTCGATGGTGGATAAGAAATTTTTTGTGTAAAAGAAATAGCCACGGTGCATATAAATCAATCATGAATGATTTAAAAATCGAAGACCAACAAGGTATTTTATCTCATACAGTTATGCTAGTTGTACAGATATAATAAGTGAATTTTGCAGGATTTAAAAATTTTGTACGGATGACACCCTGTGATTTTGAATGCTTACTACAAATGGTGGGCCCTAGAATTGCTGCACAGAATACCTCATTTCGAGAAGCCATTTCTCCAGCTGAACAACTCGCTGTGACGTTAAGATTTCTTGTCACAGGAGATTAATATTCCTCCTTGATGTATTTGCACCGGATATCAAAATCTAAAATTAGTTCCCTTGTGCCGGCAGTATGTGCCGCTATTTTTTTTTTTGTTCTGAGATATAACATTCAGGTAAAACAATTCATTTTTAGAATTATTTACTTTATTAACAAAGAAATTTAATATTTACAAAGTATGTAGGTAGCTAAGTGTTACGAGTAAGCATTTTTTTAAACTGATCGTAATCACGCCTTTGGTTAGCATTTAATTGAGGCTGATGACTCTTTTAAGTATCTGGGGGTTGTGATAGATACAAGGCTAAAATTTGATGAAGAAATAAATGTTGTCTGTAAAAAAATTGCTAAGAAATTAAATTTTATTTCAAGAATAAATAAATATTTAAGTTTACATTGCATTCAACGTACATATAGCTGCATAATATTATATTATTTTTATTATTGTGGAACAATATCATACCTAGGAAATAAAGCAAATAAGGTCAGACGTGCTTCATGTTTCATATTTCTATTCGAGTACTCCGGACATCGTGGATTGCATAAACACTCATAATTTCTGAGTAGTTCAATCAATTTTGTTGTTTCCTTTCTCGGACAATCCACCATATTTAATTAAATGCGTAAATAACAGAAATTAAGTCACAAATTAACTCCACGATACAGCACGTAACATCCTAGACATAAATGACCGTGAACGACGAAACAGGTGATTTTTAAATCCTACAGCGCATGCGCGAGTTGGTGGATATATACAAGTTTCCCATTCATACAAATCCTATACTTATCTAGATTTCTACTTATACATGTATTAGATTGGTATTTATCATACATGTATGTAGTGTGAACTCACCTTAAGGCATACAAAATGTGGATTTAAAAAATCCTTTTCACATCATTGAACAGCACACACACGTTGGTAGAAAATTTTGAATACAATAATTACATTTTTCGAGCCGAGGGACTTTAAATGGGCTGTGAGTAGTCTCACGGGCCGGGCCGGACTTACAATTTCTTCGACAACGTCCGAATTTGTATGGACCGGGCCTAGAAAATCAGACCCGTGCAGAGCTCTAACTGTAAGCTGCACTACGCTGGAGATACTGCTGCACGTCACGAGAATAGTTTTTTGTTTGTCAATGAACTTCATCATTATCATAGAATGTCTGTCCATAGATAGGTCCATGATTATAATAAGTTAAAACTAGTACTCCACATACTCCTGTTTTCAAAATGTTCTCCTTAACTCTCTTTGCTCTTCAACTCCTCTATAATCTGAAACACTTTCCTTCCTAGTTCTCTTTTTTCTTAGTTTTTTTCGGAACAACTTGTGTAATCTTTTGTCATACATAGAAATCTAAAACGATATAAAGTAGCACGTTTAAGCAGCAAAGTGGTGACTATACAGATAACGTATTTTGAATACAGGGGTTAACTATTCATTTATAGTCAGATAAATAAAAAATATAATCACGTCATAATTCGAGCCCTTGACCTTAGATCTTGCAGTCTTCCTTCTACCAAAGCCATATTATATTTTTCACATACATCACAATTTCATCCAATATGCGGTGCTACTGGTATGTAGATGTCATATTAAACCACTATTTACATCTTAAAATAGGTAAGCCTAGTCGGCATTGCAGTGTCTTTTTCGAGAAAAAAACGAGTTTTGTTTACTACAAAGGAAAACGAATGACTGATTATGTATACACGAGAAATTATTTCAAAGATACACATGAGAAATCGCACAGACCGATGACTATGAAAGATTATTAGTGAACTGTTCTCGGGTTTCACACCGGGTGATGTCTTGAATAGAATTCGACGTTTCGTCGTATGTCACATCCGCCATCTTCAGGAAAAGTGAGTGCCGTGTCTTCTTCTTCTTCTGCTTGGTAGCGGAGGCTCCGCCTCCATTAGATTGCAGTGCCGGTGCGAGTACGCGCACCTCGACAGCAGGTTTGAGGGGTAAGGAGAAGGGTACATGGCAGTCGGAGAGCATTGGCGGTACTAGAAGAATAGAGGTGACGGGGGAGTGCCGTGTCAGGTTGGGTCCCGGTTTATATCCCCTGGGTGGTTCGTCTGTTGGTCTCTGGTTGGTTCTTGCGTCGGCCAATGGCGTTTGCGCTCCTGCGTCAGAATGGGAAAGATGGGATCCCATGTTTTGCTCAGAGGAAATCCCCTATCTCTATTGAAGTTATTTTTGTGGAGTCTAATTTCAATCGCCTCCCTCACGAGTCGGTCCCAAAAGGCATTGGACTTGGCCATCACTTTGGCCTCTGGGAAATTGATGCGATGGCCCTCGGTAATGCAGTGCTCGGCCACTGCTGACTTCTCTGGTTGATTGAGTCGGATGCACCTGGCATGCTCTTTGAGTTGGGTTTCGACCATGCGACCCGTCTGTCCAATGTATTCCTTCCCACAGGAGCAAGGAATCCTGTAAATGCCTGCTGTTTTCAAACCAGGATCATCCTAGACCTGGGGAAGAAAATTCTTAATCTTTCTGGGGGGTTTGTGGACCGTTCGGATTCCACTCCTGGTCAGAATCCTCGAAATTTTTCCTGAGATGGTGGAGACGTACGGGATACAGGCAGTAGAGACCGGTTTCCCCTTATCCCTCGGTGGAACAGTGTTGGGTTGGCGTTCGGCCCTTTTCAGGGCCAAATCTATTTCGAGGTTCATGTGGCCGTTTTGTTGGAACGTGAGACGTAGATGGTTGATTTCTTTCCTCAGGCTCTCCTTGTCTGAAATGGCCCTCGCTCTATGAATGAGGGTTGACAGGACTCCCCGGCGTTGAGCTGGATGATGGTGGCTGTCTCCGTTGAGGTAAAGGTCCGTGGGGGTGGGTTTCCTATAGACGCTGTGCCCGAGGCTGCCGTCAGGTTTGCGGCGAACCAAGATGTCTAGGAAGGGAAGGCAACCATCCTTTTCCGTCTCCATTGTAAACTGGATGTTGGGGTGCAGGCTGTTCAGGTGGTTTATGAAAGATTAATTTATTCTAAAATTAAGTTCAACGCATTCAGCCGAAATGTCCCCCGAAACATAAATAAATTGATGTGTCCAACACATGACTTTCTCCATACGTAAGTTGTCAACTAAAATCAACTTACATGCTTCAGCGCTAGCGATTCGATTGTTGTCACTACCACGCGCGCGAGCTGCCCACTAACCGTCAATTTAGAAGAAAATTGAATATCTCTTGAAATATTCCTCATATGACAATTTAGTTCAAACAAAAGTTGTAGAAAAAAGTAATATCTACAACTTTTATTTATTGTGTATGTTAACAAAAATTCAGTTTTAAGAAAAACTAAAATTTTACAAGAGTAAACCGCTACTTCCGGTTGACCGATTGTTATCAAAATCTTTTCAACTCTTAAGAATATACATAAAATCACAAATATAGAATTTCATGCTGATGTGATGAATAGTTTTTGAGTTAGAGCGCACGCAAAATTTGTCACACACATACGGATACACACAGACATCATCGAGAAAACGGTCAAAACGTGTTCAGGGGACCTCAGAACGTGTATTTCCGTTGAAATCTCGAATTCGATTTTTTTCATGAAAACGATACTACATACGTATATGGAGAAAATAATAAAAAGAGACAAAAGTTAAGCCGAATTCGTGGGTAATCCCTTCTGGTTTCAAATTCTGAGAATACAAAAGAGCTATTAAAGCAGAAGAAAAATGCAAAGGATTATTTAAAAATAAAAATTTATAACATTAAAATCAGATATACCTCCTTGAATAGTCTAGGGCAGTGGTTCTTAGGCAGATCTGCCATCCGTGGGATGTTCGGTCGCCGCGAACCCCATGATTTTTTGAGACGTAATAAAAATAGATAAAAATCTTTTTTCATTTACCTATACTTTTAAATAAAACACACTGAAAAGTATAAAATAAATTTTGGGTTCAAGGAAATATCTGGATCTTAAGGAAAATTTTCATTATATACCTATGATCATGAATCTCTTTTAAAAAAACACGTACGGCATATGCTAATTAAATTATTCACTACATTATAAATAGTCTGGATTATTCTTATTGTTCCACACAGATGACTACAGGATAATTAGTTTGCTACGGTAGTTCAGTGGTAGAATATCCGCCTGGCAAGTGGAAGACCCGGGTTCGATTCCCGGTCATAGCAGATTTTTCAATTTTTTTCACATTTCCCAAAAAGAAATTAGTTCATCAAAAATTCAGATATCGCCATAAAATACAATAAAGACGATAATTGTGAGGACTAAGAAAATGAGCGAAGCTATAAGTCGCCGTATTAACGAAAGTTTTATTAAATTATATTTCTAATATTAAATATAAATATACTAAAATTAATAAATGCTTTATTTTGAAGATTCGAATCCTCATTCAATCAAAAATTAGACTTATAACCTATAAATTAAAATTGAAGGATTGATAGAATGAGGAAAAAACAGTTGGCATAGCGAAGACTGCTCGCGACACTACGTTTGAGAACCACTGGTCTACGGGAGTCGATGAAAAGCGTGAACCATCGCTCGGTTAACGAGACGAACGCATTCTCCAGAAATGTATCGAGCGATGACATCGAAGCGAACCGCTTATCAAGTCTACACGTTGCCTCGCGTGTCATCCATCAATCGACTCCCTAGAATCAAATATGCCGAAAACAAAATAGTCGACTAATTTCACTATTGATACAACTTTTTATAGGTTAGAACTTAACCTATAAAGACAGTCACTCTCTTTAAAAGTAATTCGAACGATAAAAAGTAATTCTCCTTAACAGCCGCGGTATTATGACGAGGTGGGGGTACAGTGCGTGGCCGAGAACCGTTATCGAGGCGACGAAACGAAGCGCGGGAGTATGAACTAGGGAGAGGGAGAGGGAGGGAGGTCACACGCTCAGAGAGCATCGAGGAGAAAAGAGGGGATCACGATTATCTCCTCCTCCTCGGACTAATAAGCGCCTCTTGTGCCCTGTCGACGTGAATCGAAACAAGCTCAATTCTCCGAATTACGTTTTGCACGAATAAATAGAATTCGTTTTTTAACTATACTCCTAGCCAGTGCCGTAACTAGGGCGAAGCAAGCGGGGAATCTGCCCCGAGCACAACTAAGCAAGGGGCGCAGAAGATCCAAACAGCAACTAAATAAACTAGAGAAAATAATTTCTTGAAGGGCATTAAGTTTAAGAAATGTTCGTTTTATTAAAAAGCCAAAATAAAAACCCAAAACTAAATGGACTGAAAAAAACGAGAGAATGTCGAGGAGGAGGAGCCTCTTATGAGGGAAGACAATAGCGAGTTGCATACATTCCGCAATACTAATCGTCGAGGCGTCAGTTTCTGATTAATCGCTGTACAGAAACGCTAAATATCGGAATAAAGTTAATATGACGACTTGAAAGTTAGAAAATGATGAACAGAGCAATAAGGTGAGAAAATAAAACATTAACAACATAAGCATAGTTAATAGGGATCTACAAATGCCGAGCGCCTACAGATTTCGTCGTGGCGCAAAGCTATTTATTTACTTTACGTATACTGCCTGTTTATGCGCAACAGTCGGGTTCCAAGTATCCATGGCCGGCACGAGGCATCGGCGAACCGGGCGGCTGCTCGGGGCGCCAAAATCTTAGGGGCGCTATTCCGACCATCTATCTATGCATTACCTGCAAGTGAATAAATATTGGATACCGATTTATATCGCCGAACAGGCTGGAATCCTTATGGCATTCTTTCTGCTTTTTCTTTATCTATAATCTTTACAGAGCGATGGATAAATTAACATGTAATTATCTCGACAAACATTTACGGAGGGGGGCGCTAGACTGCTATCTCGCCCGGGGCACCAAAATCCCTCGGGCCGCCCCCGCTCGTATCACACACTGATATATTACCGAAATTCTTGATATACTTCGTTTCCTAAGTTTTACGGTGGCTTCTAGGTCTTACGCAAATTCGCTGCGATAATCGCTGTAACAGAGGAAAATTAAATTAAATTATGTACTAAGGATGGGCTGAATTAGAATCAGTACCTTTATTCGTTAGTTTTTATCATTACGCGAAGGCTCTGGAATAGTGGTTCTCAAGTGCGACTACCAGACAATTTCGGTGCGGCCACAAGAAAATTTCAATAATTCGAATTATTTAAAGACAAACAATTATTGATGATAAATAGGTACCCGTTGTCATTAAATAAGAATGTATGTGGAAATTTTAACATGATTATCGTTACATTTTTCGTAATCTTTCCTTGATGCGGCAACGACACCTACAGTCACAAGTTTCAACAAAAATCGACTTTAAGCGTCAAAAATATCTTTTTTGTTTTTTCTCCCATGAAATTCGTTAAGTGAATAAGTTCGCCGCACAGAGGCTATTTTTTAGAAGAAAAAACCCAAGATAACGAACATCGGCTTAGAGAAAAAATAAACATTTTATGAGAAAGAGAGACTATATGGGTACAATGTAACGTGAATCATATCCACATACTGGGTCGCATTGCGCCGTAAAGTTAGTCCAAGGTTGACTGTCGTTAGCGTCACACGTCTATACGCTTCGTAAGTGCATCATCCTGAGAATTTTTCTTGCGACTTAAACGCTTCGGTGAATTATGATACTATGGATTCGATACCTGGAGGTATGTTAAACATTTTTACATAAATATGGTTTTATCTACTTTTGTTTTTATTTTTATGAACTAGCCCATCACGCCTGAAAGCACGTGAACATATTTTGCATCGAAACTTATAGTTATTTATTCAGCTCTATTTCAGGCATAGTTTTATAGAATAATTCGTGTTTTATCTAAAACCATCAAAAACTCACGCTAATATTTGCGATTCTTGTAGAAAATGTGATCTATTTGTCGAGCGTCACGTTATTTACACACAATGAGGTAACCATTTCGTCGCATGTTTGAGTCTATGTTAGAGATTCAGCTATTTTCGACAACAAAACACCATTTTCTTACTGGATCCCAATGCAGCACATTACCTTGAGCAAAAAGAAGTTGATCGAGTTCGTGCGTGAAAGCTCATCGACGGAATTCAAAGACCAATGTGAACATTTGTGTGAACGAGTCAGAGAAATAACTCATTACCCGGAAACTAACTAGTGAAATAAAACAAGCTTTATCAAGTTATATTTTTCATTAAGTGGCAAGCTGCTTAAAGAAACACTGAATATTTCCTTCGCAAAAATAAACAGTGGCTAGAAAGTATTATCACGTTTCCAGTGCAGGCGCATGGCTCCGAGTCTTGAAAAAAATCTGATGTGGCCAACACATGACTTTCTCCATAATTGGGGTATAGATATTTAAATTATTATAAATAGCATTATGAGGCAAAGTTATAATTTCGTATAGTAAAAGAATACAGTCGTCCGTATTGCCGTACATTATATTTTGAATATGTTTACAGAATTCACCGTTCCATGGTGGTGGCGCTGTATACTGGTATTAAGAAAAAGCAAAATATCTCCGAATTGGATGGTTCTACGAAAATTTGTTTCAAATAAAACTTGGAAGAAATATTATTCTCTACAACTTTGGTCCTCACGAAGATTACCAATAACGATGTTTTCAGGGAGAAAACCGAAAAACCGGTTATTTATAAATAACTCCTAAACAATAACTGCTATGGAAAATTGTTTCAAATGAAAGTGGTAGGAAATTACATTCTCTATAACATTTGTGTAGAATTGTATATACAATAATGATGTTTTAACAAAGAAATGTCGCAAAAACCGAATCGGGTTTCCAATAAACCTCGACTTCCTGATAACCGTTATTGTCCAAAAACTAATAAGTTCTTTGTGCTCATCTTAAAGTGTTATATATGAAGTTTGGTAACGATATGGTATGTACTTTTTGAGTTAGAGCGCCCACAATCACATACACACGCACAAACATACACATCATTCCGAAAATAGTCTAAACGTGTTCTAGGGACTCATAACGTGTATTTCCGTTGAAATCTCGAAGTCGATTTTTTCATGAGCACAATACTTTCCCATTACTACGTATGGAGAAAGTAAAAATCTGATGTGGCCAACATGACTTTCTCCATATTTGGGGTATAAACATTTAAATTATTATGAATAGCATTATGAGGCAAAATTATTATTTCGTATCGTAAAAGAATACAGTCGCCCTTACTGCCGTAAATTACGTATGTTTTGAATATGTTTACAGAATTCACCGCTACATGGTGGTGGCGCTGTATACTGGTATTAAGAAAAAGCAAAATATCTCCGAAATGGATGGTTCTACAAAAATTTGTTTCAAACAAAACTTAGAAGAAATATTATTCTCTACAACTTTGGTCCTCACGAAGAATACCAATAACGACGTTTTTAAGAAGATTTGACGGGAACCGAAAAAACCGCTTATTTATAAATAATTCCTAAAACATAACTGCTATGGAAAATTGTAGGAAATTTCATTCTCTATAACTTTTGTATAGAATCGTATGTACAATAATGTTTTAACGGAGAAATATCGTAAAAACCGAATCGGGTTTCGAATAAACCTCGACTTCCGATTAACCAATATTGTCCAAAAACTAATCAGTTCTTTGTGCTCAAGCTAAAGTATTATATATGAAATTTGGTGTTAATATGACAAGTACTTTTTGAGTTAGAGCGCCCACAATCACATACAAACGCACGCATACTCACACAGACATCATAACGAAAATAGTCTAAACATGTTCTAGGGACCACCAAACGTGTAAAAAACTGATGTGGCCAACACATGACTTTCAATATATTTGGGGTATAAACATTTAAATTATTATGAATAGCATTATGAGGCAAAATTATTATTTCATATCGTAAGAGAATACAGTCGTCGTTATTGCCGTAAATTAGGTATATTCTGAATATGTTTACAGAATTCAACCGCTAGTTGTTGGCGCTGTATACTGGAAATTTACGAATAACTTAAAATCTCAGAAATGGATGATTCTAGGAAAATTTGTTTCAAACAAAACTTGGAAGAAATATTATTCTCTACAACTTTGGTCCGAATAAACCTCGACGTCCAGTTAACCGTTATTGTTAAAAAACTAATCAGTTCTTTATGCTCATGTTAAAGTGTTATATAAGAAATTTGGTGTCAATATGACAAGTACTTTTTGAGTTAGAGCGCCCACAATCACATACATCCACACAGACATCATTCCGAAAATGGTCTAAACGTGTTCCAGGGACCTCAAAACGTGTTTTTCCGTTGAAATCTCGAAGTCCATTTTTTCATGAACACAATACTTTCCCATTACTACGTATGGAGAAAGTAAAAATAAAAATGGCACATGAAAGAATGACTGATTGTTTCTTCCTCGTCCTTATGTTACGTTTTGTACAGACAAGCAAAAACGAAAGCATGAGTAAGTAAAGCCTTACAGACTTTAATCGAAAACAGCGGAAGCCCAAGAAATACACACATGCACGTACGAAAAAGTGTTATAAATACGGACATGACGTTCCAGCAAATTAAAATATTTTAACAGGCTTCAACTTACAGTTAGAGGTAGTAGATGTGTCACGGAAATTTCGTGTTTGGTGTTTTTGCCCAATTTTAATAGTAACATTTAATAACTCAAAGATAGTATACGCGTTGTAGCCATTAACCTCCTGAACTGGATACAATACTAGCAGACCGAAATAATGCCATTATTATTTTCCCACTGTATGGATTCAGGGTGGCACATGGATACTTACTTAATGCAGCCATTAATAAATAACACAAGTTAGGAAAGTGTACAGCGTATCACAAACGAACGCGTTTCGTGCAATGGAGTAATTGAAAGAAATGATATACGTGTACGTAAGGGAAATAGTGTTTTCAAGTTCTTTTCTTCGTCATAAACAATCCATTTTCTTCCTATTTTAAAATATTGCATGCACACGTAGGGAAACCAAACTTATTTTTGTGAGATTGTTTATGTAAGCAACAATGATGAAGTAACCATGCAAGACATTTTCTAATTAAGACATTCTTGTTTGTTTTTATTGATAACGGCTACTCCTACGATAAAAATGTATAGGAAAGAAAATACTCTACCTTATTAATTCTACAAGTTTTATTTGAAAATATTTTGATATGAGCAATACTTTACGAGATATGACTGAAAGTTAATTTTTTTGTCGCCAGTAAAGTGGTAGGTACTCCTGGTTGGTTTACGTGATTCATTTATGTGATTATATTAATATCTTTGACTGTAAGTCCTTATTATAAAATTTCCTGAAAACCCGTTATGTAGAAGCCGAGAACGAATATGAGGACAGACAGACGGACGGACGGACAGAGAGACCGACCGACTCTAATAGGCGCTCATACTGGAAGCGAAATGCTCCTAATAATTACATGAAAATTTATAAAATATAGTTTAGATAATAAAATGACAAATTAGTATGGGAATCTAGAAGCAACTAAAAATCGAATTACTTAATATAATTACAATGAACTCAATCCTAATAAAGTTGCTAAATAAAATATATTTCATTAGGCTTTCAAGTAATTCGTTTTTACTTTCTCCATACGTAGTAATGGGAAAGTATTGTGCTCATGAAAAAATCGACTTCGAGATTTCAACGGAAATACATCTTTTTAGGTCCCTAGAACACGTTTAGACTATTTTCGGAATGATGTGTATGTTGTGCGTGTGTATGTGATTGTGGGCGCTCTAACTCAAAAAGTACATACCATATCGTTACCAAACTTCATATATAACACTTTAAGATGAGCACAAAGAACTTATTAGTTTTTGGACAATAACGGTTATCAGGAAGTCGAGGTTTATTGGAAACCCGATTCGGTTTTTGCGATATTTCTTTGTTAAAACATAATTATTCTATATACAATTCTACACAAATGTTATAGAGAATGTAATTTCCTACCACTTTCATTTGAAACAATTTTCCATAGCAGTTATTGTTTAGGAGTTATTTATAAATAACCGGTTTTTCGGTTTTCTCCCTGAAAACATCGTTATTGGTAATCTTCGTGAGGACCAAAGTTGTAGATAATAATATTTCTTCCAAGTTTTGTTTGAAACAAATTTTCGTCGAACCATCCAATTCGGAGATATTTTGCTTTTTCTTAATACCAGTATATAGCGCCACCACCATGGAACGGTGAATTCTGTAAACATATTCAAAATATAACGTACGGCAATACGGACGACTGTATTCTTTTACTATACGAAATAATAACTTTGCCTCATAATGCTATTCATAATAATTTAAATACCTATACCCCAAATATGGAGAAAGTCATGTGTTGGCCACAAGAACTTTTGGTTCTCATTTCAAATTTCCAGTTCTAAACAAATTCATTTTTTCCAAAAATTATAATACATTTTTCACCATACAAATTCTTTAGTTTATAACGGAAACAAAATTCTTATAATATGAGTATTTGCATAATAACCCAAGGTTTTCTGAGTCTGGGGAGCCATATCGAATTAAGTTCAGCGGATGCCGAGAAGACCGCGGGTTGTGGGGCCCAAAGAAAGGAATGTGTCACTGGCGGATTAGAGACCGTCAAGGGCTTCCGGTCTGTCTTCGCGGTCCCTCTCCCTCCTTCCATCCCCTCTTCTACAGTGTGTTGTTAAGAAGACAGCGATTTCAATAAAAATAAATGAAAGCGAAGTTAAATTGAAAGTAATTTAAATACCAACGGTCATCACGCTTCATGTTATTTATCGAGGTCTGCTAGGAAGATTGTGGCTCGAACAAAACAAACAAATTCTAAGTCTGGATAAATTAAAAGTAAAAAAGAGACAGGCATCACACTAAATGTAACTTATCGTGCATATAATTTATCACTTTTTCCCATTCCATCATTTATTAACATAGGTGATTAGGAAAAACAATTGGCTCGGCGGTTAATTTCGACGAGCTGGAATTCACGTAACATCTGCGCTATTCTAAAGATAGTGTCTCGATCTGTCCAAAGTCCATCACCGCAGGATACGAGAAATACACGGGACAAAGAACTCCAGCCGACAATTTGCCTTTTAAGCGCCTTTCAAAGCAATACGGTGGCTCCGAATAGTTTCGCCATGGCCGCTCGTCACTGGGTTAGTATGTATGTACATCGTATATCAGCTTCAATTCCGACTGAACGGACTTTGATGTAGTTTGTTTTCGAAATTGTTAAATAAAATTCATGGATTGGACTTCGGTCTTCATCGGACAATTTGGACAGACATTTCATAGAAAACGTCAACATGGGATTCTCACCGGGTCAAAACCTTCCACTATGAGGAATTATAACGACCATGTCACGCGCTGCTGTCACATTTTGAGTGCGACATCTGATTTAAAGTGCCATAGATTGCATTTTTTACTGTTCTACAGGATTAATTATGCGGATTTATAGAACAAGTATCCTACAGTCACGTAAAATCCCCACAAAATGTGCTTATTGTCATTCAATTAAGATCAAAATTACTTTTTTAAACATGCTGTTTCACCTAATCACTAATACAAACTAACAAAATGTCAATTATAAAATTATAATGATGAATTTTATTAAAATTAACGTGAAAGGAACTGAGAAAGCAAATGTAACTTGATTTTTTTTAAACTTCTATTAAAAGATCTCAAGGCTTGAAGAATTTAAATAAACTAATTCGGAAATTGATGGTGAACGCTTGCAACCATTCTTGCATAGTATTAATTATGTGGTCCAGAACTGGTACATATGTACGTTCAAAAATAAATGGTTTTATCCCAAGATAAAAATCAATTTCATTTATAAACTAGCAAAAGTGCCCGATGAACTTCAACGGATTTAGTGAATCTAAAACTTCGACCGTGTAACATGTAAACATCGCAAGAATAAGATAGTACACAGTTTTAACCGTCGAGTTAAGCAAAAATGAAGAAAACCGCTCCGCATTACCTATTTAGTTAAATGAAGGAAAAATCATGCACTGTAAAAATTGAAAATTACGTGTAAATTTATGGGAAAATAATTATTGAATTAAGCTCTCCCTCTCCCCAAATATTTTATCGCCATATAGACTATGTTACCCGCAGAGTAAAATTATATACCCATGCGAAGTTTCGTGACGATATCTTCAAAACGAAAACTGTAATTCAAACCAACAAGAACACAATTAGTTCTATGACGATAAAATTGTTTATATCAAAAATACTTTGGAAACAATTAAACGATTTATCCAATAACAATTTGTGGAAAATCTACGTCTAATTATTTAAGTTACTTACGTAGTTTTAAAAACAGCTTGCTTTGGAGAACTCTACGCCAGACGAAAATATCATTAAATATCGGTGCAACATACACTGTACAAACTTTCTCATATATTAATCCGTCGTTTAGTTATCTTTAAAAATAAAAATCTGATGTGGCCAACACGACTTTCTCCATATTTGGGGTATAGATATTTAAATTATTATGAGTAGCATTATAAGGCAAAATTATTATTTCGTATCGTAAAAGAAGACACGTCCTTGCCGTAAATTACGTATATTTTGAATGTTTACAGAATTCACCGCTACATGGTGTTGGCGCTGTAGGCTGGTATTTAGAAAAAGCGAAATATATCCGAAATGGATGGTTCTACGAAAATTAGTTTCAAACAAAACTTGGAAGAAATATTATTCTCTACAACTTTGGTCCTTACGAAGATTACCAATAACGATGTCGTTAAGGAGATATTTAACGGAAACCGAAAAACCGGTTATTTATAAATAACTCCTAAACAATAACTGCTATGGAAAATTGTTTCAAATGAAAGTGGTAGGAAATTACATTCTCTATAACATTTGTGTAGAATTGTATATAGAATAATGATGTTTTAACAAAGAAATATCGCAAAAACCGAATCGGGTTTCCAATAAACCTCGACTTCCTGATAACCGTTATTGTCCAAAAACTAATAAGTTCTTTGTGCTCATCTTAAAGTGTTATATATGAAGTTTGGTAACGATATGGTATGTACTTCTTGAGTTAGAGCGCCCACAATCACATACACACGCACAAACATACACATCATTCCGAAAATAGTCTAAACGTGTTCTAGAGACCTAAAAAGATGTATTTCCGTTGAAATCTCGAAGTCGATTTTTTTCATGAATACAATACTCTCCCATTACTACGTATGGAGAAAGTAAAAATCGTATGAGCCTGTTTTTAGAAAATCCAATTTTTGTTAAAGTTGCCTAAGAATAAACTAGTCTTATGTTCATTCACTGAGAAAAATGAAATATGTAGTATTATTGCAGACGTATACTCAAGTAAAGGTACGAAATTTGATCAAAATCGTTAGAGCCGTTTTTGAGAAAATCAAATTATTGTTAAAGTTGCCTAGAAAAAACTAGCCTTATATTCATTCATTGAGAAAGGTGAAATACGATATGTAGTATTATTGAAGACGTATACTCAAGTAACTGTACGAAATTTGATCAAAATCGTTAGAGCCGTTTTTGAGAAAATCAGATTGTTGTTAAAAATGCGTAGAATAAACTGTGTGATAAAATGCTTAAGTACGAGATTTCATTCATTTTCGCTTTACCGTTTAGGCTCCAGAGACAGACAGACGGCATTGCGAAAACCACTTATTCGGATTTGGCGACACCTAAAACGTATATTTCCATAAAAATCTCGAGGTCGAATTTTTTCGCGATAACAATACTTTCTCAATATACTTCGTATATGATAAGGTATAAATAAAGGATTGGACATTCTCCTTAAATAACATTAAAAACATTCTCAAGAACGATTAATAGTGTGTCATCCATAAAGTCACGAAGTTAACCAAGCAGGCATTTTATAAAGACGAGAGGTACATTTTCGACCAAGTTAGAGTGAGGTTAGCTTTTCTTACCACGAATCCACTTCCGTGAAAATAATATCGAAAAATTATCAGTAATTAAACGAAATTGTTCTTTAATCTTGATAATAAGTGGAATGACCGCGGGCGAAGGTCGGCGAGTTTTTTTTTTCATAAATGAGTCCAAAGAACGAACAGCGCTATCAATAGCCTCCAAACGGCACTTTGGACGTAACAACGAAAGGGATTGGAATTGCCGATCAAAATTCAATCTATTTTTTAGGCTGATTCCTGAACGCGTACGCTGTTATTTGTGCGATAAGTCGTTTCTAAAGGAGTCCACCTTTTACAGCAAAAATTACTAATCTAGTTCGTTTTTTAACTTACAGTGACACCTTAGCTCAAGGGTGGGCAGCAAACCTTGGCCCGCGGGCCATATGTGGCCCTCGAGAGCATTTAACGTGGCCCGCGAAGCTTTGCTGAAAAAGCAATCTGTAAAATTTAACACAATTTTATATTACTTTTGGTAAAATTATGACAATAAAACCTTTAGTTTTGAAAATTTAGCTCTACAATCCTCGTTTGTGCTTGTTTTTCACTTATGTATGATGCCTAAGAATCTAAGCATTTTCCGATTTAAACTCTAATCTGGCTCGCCTAAGCATTGGCATCTTTCAATGTGGCCCGCTGAAGAATTCGCAAACACCGATGCGGCCCGCCATGCAGAAAAGTTTGTCCACCCCCGCCTTAGCTCCTACTTGTTGAAACTATTTTTCATTCTCCTTTCCCAGCAGAGCCGTGTGAAAAGGAAAACGAGAGAAAGCTGCACAATCGTAAAGTTTTTCATCGCAAAAATCAGTTTATCTTGCTATTTATCTACTCGGGACAAATAGCGCTCTCGTATAAAATTTTTCCCTCAGGTGTAGGGTGACCACACATAGACAGACAGACGGCATTGCGAAAACCACTTTTTCGGATTCAACGACACCTAAAACGTGTATCTCCGTAAAAATCTCCAGGTCGAAATTTTTCGCGAAAACAATACTTTCTCGATACTTCGTATGAGAAAGTAAAAATCGATATGACATACATTGTACAAACATTCTCATATATGGGTACTAATGCGTCGTTTAGTTAGCATTAGAAAATGAAAATCGTATGAGCCAGTTTTTGAGAAAATCGAATTGCTGTTAAAGTTGCCCAAGAATAAAATAGTATTATATTCATTTTTTGAGAAATATGAACTATACAGTATTATTGAAGACGTAAACTGAAGTAACTGTAAGAAATTTGATTAAAATCGTTAGAGCCGTTGTTAAAAATGCCTAGAATAAACTAGCCTTTTATTCATTTTCGAGAAATATGAACTATACAGTATTATTGAAGACGTAAACTCAAGTAACTGTACGAAATTTGATCAAAATCGTTAGAGCCATTTTTGAGAAAATCGAATTATTGTTAAAGTTGCCTAGAATAAACTAGCCTTATATTCATTTTTTGATAAATATGAACTATACAGTATTATTGAAGACGTAAACTCAAGTAACTGTAAGAAATTTGATCAAAATCGTTAGAGCCGTTTTTGAGAAAATCAAATTGTTGTTAAAAATGCCCAGAATAAACTAGCTTTATATTCATTTTTTGAGAAATATGAACTATACAGTATTATTGAAGACGTAAACTTAAGTAACTGTACGAAATTTGATCAAAATCGTAAGAAATATTTTTGAGAAAATCGAATTATTGTTAAAAATGCGTAGAATAAACTACTCTTAATTATCGAGCAATGTCAACCATTTCTACATATACTCCGCTCAGTATGATAAAACTAGTGTAATGCCCGTTGAAATATCAACGGAAGAATTATAGATAGATTGATTATTAATACTTGCATTTAAAATAATTATTAGCACACTTTTACATATGAAATATTTCGTCATATAATACATTTCTAGTGAATATTCTGTTGTCGTTTAGTAAATGTCTTTGGTTTTTCTTTTCGGCTATAAAATTCTGTTATTCTTCTCCCACCTTGTTCTCGTCAATGCTGCATATAAATGTCGGTGTGCAAAGACCGGGAAATAATTATATGTATACGTATATAACGTAGGGAAAATAATGAAATTTCGTGCACTTAACATTATGATTGTTTTAAAATTGTACGCTGTACTTACGAAGAAAGAAAGCTTACTCGAATCCTCAATAATGTTCTCCGTCGTTATGTATCACATATTTAAAATAAAACTCTTTAAAATATTTAAATTAAAAACTAACTAATTAATCAATCAGCGGAATAATTTCTTTGAATACTATCTGAACAAAAACAAATCAATTTATTTCAACATTGTAAACTGTTCCCATGACGATTGAATGGATTGTTGTATTGGAGATCCATATTAACAAAAAATCAACTAATTGTTTATCGTAGAAACCGTTACAATAGTTTTAAATTGATTTTTGATTTGAAATATACTTGAGTCAATTCAGTACAACTTCCACTTTACATACTGTAAATTCCAAAGTAACTCCTTTTATAATAGACAATGCTAGCCTGAAATTAATTCATTCTGTAAAGTTAATAAATAAAGTTCTTTCTTAAAACTATAATAGCCACTGTTATTAGATTTAAATGGATTATAAGCCTTAGAACTTACTCTGTATTAAATAAGCACCAAAATTCCTTTTATAAAAACAAATCAATTCATTAAAAGATCCAGTGTTGTTTCTTCGAAAATTGCCTGTTAACAGTTTTAAATGTCCTTTTAATTTTAACTGAATTTTAATTTATATTCGTTTCCAAACTTCGGCCATTGTTAAGAAATTAATTCGAGGAATAACAATATGAATTCGTAAGCACGTATGGTTTAAAAAGAATTTAATTTAAGAATTCTTTTAATTTCCAATTTTTCTAAAATGACACTGTCGATACTTAAAATTTTTTATATTTACGTTAATATACTTATTTTCCACTAAACACGCCAATCTCTCCCCTTCCTTCCTCTCTCTCTCGTATTGAAGCACTCAAGGCACGCTTATTCCCAGAAGGATGTATACAATAATAGTGATTTGAGATGTAACAATGATAATGGTCGACATAGCAACATCACGTAAAAATGGCGAGATTTCCACAAAATATGCAAATTAAACGTTTAACATGGAATAATTCGAACTGTGGGCGAAAAAAGACGAACGGAATAAGAAACTTTATAAATTTTTCTTTAAAATGCTTCAAATCCGAAGGTCGTCTGTTAATTTCTTCTAATTTTAATTTCCAAATGAATAAAAACCTGCACGTCGAAAAATCGCGTTTTACATGTTAAGTAATGGGAAATGGAAATGCCTGTCTTGGAGACGAACCAAGGAATTTTTTCGCGATTTATATTTGTCATTCTCTGAATAAGTGTTAATGAAGCATCCCTACCAAATTTCGTGTTTCTATCATTATTATTTCTCGAGTTACTAGCGTTTGCATAGCGAGACCAACGAACCAAGGAAGCAAGCAAGCAATTAACCAACCAACAGATGACGGCTTTTATTATATAAAATGCCTATGTACGAGATTTCATTAATTTTCGCGCTACCGGTTAGGCTCCAGAGCCAGTAACAGACAGACAGACGGCATTGCAAAAAACACTTTTTCGGATTCAGCGACACATTAAACGTATATTTCCGTAAAAATCTCGAGGTTGAATTTTTTTGCGATAACAATAATTGCTCGATACTTCGTATGAGAAAGTAAAAAGGTAACATGGGAAAACTGGAGACGTCCGGTGCACAGAACCTCCTCCCGTCCACCAATAAGGTGAATTACAGGGTACCATGTATATGTACAGTCATTTGTAAAAGTCTGTGGGCAAGCTCGGTCGCGACGCTCACGGACAAACAGCGAAGTTAAAATTTATGTTGGCACTACGTGATTCGCAGCGAGAGAGGGGAAGGGTGGTGTGGGGTATATGTTTTGGAAGTTCGAGCGAATGAGGGGAATCAAGAAATGGTCGTAGAATTGCAGGCTACCGGGGTCGAATTGAGACCGCGCCTCGCCCATGAGGAAAGGTCTCGAAATAGAGACCCAGAGACGGAAAAGCCTTTTCCATGCTCATGCCAGACCCGGCTACGATTCAGCGCAAATCCTCGAAGATATTCCAAGTCTCTGATATGGTTCACAAAGGAGGTGAGGTGGTTTTCCATTTTCGCCGATATACCGAGTGTGTGGAATGGAAAGGGGAGTGAAGGAAGAGGATAACGGGAAATCAGGTTAATGAAATTTACCAAGGGCTTGTTTAGCATCCACCCGCATAATGTAAAATTAAGAATTATATTAATCCTTCAATTTAACTTTAATTTGTGTAACTCACCGATTGTATGTGGAAAGAAGGAGTTGGAAACCTCATGAAAATGGAAGCTATTAAATTTTCTAATACGTTTAAATACGTTTTTATTATAACAAATTACTATATTGGTTTAGTATTAAGATTTAGTAGACCTACTGTTTTGCTCAGTTTTTAACCTCTTTTGACAAGTAGGTTTTTAAACGGGTGGATTGAGCTACCGGGACACTGGACAAAATTCCGGTGGGCCGATGGTCTGTGGACCTGTGGTGCCGCCTTGGCCAATAGGTTGGTAGTCTGAGTGTTACCAAAATGAGCCAGAAGCGGGCATTTTTCCGGTCCGTTTCCCACTTCCAATTCGCCCCTAGTTATACACTCGCAGTTAACATTCATCGGGCATTGGAAATGGATCGAGCTCCGTTTGCTGAGACTTAGCCTGCGGTCAGAGGAGAGATTGTGGGGAGGGTGGCTGCTGGACATTCGGTCGCCGAAGGAGCAAGGCAGCCTATTTGCGTTAATAAACATCATGGATGTATAATATAATGGTTCTACTTACAAAGAGATAAGATTCCAGCATTCAAACGATGATAGGAAGATTCAACTGCTCTGATTGAATCGTTAGAAATGCTTCCCATACGCAGTTAACTGAATATTTATCCGTAAATATTTGTTGCTATGTATAAATGTTGACATTGCTACAGCACTAATTTCGATGCTTAAACAAAGTGCGAAGCGAATAACGCTATTCTTTCACCTATTTGAAGTTTTAATTGGTATTAATTGAATCGGAGGCAACAATGACGGTCGACTTAACAACATCCGGAAAGAGTACGAAATATCCGTAAAATTTCGAAAACAATTGCGTATTTCTGAATGATTCGACCGTGTAACATGTAAGCATCGCAAGAATAAGATAGTATAGAGTTTTAGCCGTTGAATAAAGCAAAAACGAAGAAAGTCGGTCCATATTTACGTGTTGTGATGAATGAAGGAAAAAAACCTTGCACTCTGAAAAATCGAAAATCCCTTGTAAACTTATGGGAAAATATAATTGTCTCCTGGATTCGAACCCGAGACTTTATGAAAACGAGAAGAGTTTCTAGGGGCCTTCCTAGCTTGTAGAAACAAAACGCAGTTTACCGCATATCTCTACGACGAACGGCTTTTGAGATACAGGGTGGGACGGACGTACGGTCGGCTATTATAGATATAAATAGATTCTTCCGAAATACTCGCACTAATTTAGGACATTTAGTAGTTATTACTGATAAACAACGCAATGCTTATAAAACAACTGAATTCTATTTAATGTATTTGTTGAAAAGAAGAACTTCTCAAAGTTCTCAGGTAATGGTAAAAATTTGATTAAATGAAACATAATTCTAATAATGCAACAAAATATACTGCAATTTTCGTCTATTATGTATTTCTAGTGCCAATGTAGATTTAATGTTTGCTTCCAGTAAACTGGAATACTTATTCTAATAACAGATACTGCTATATCTATTGTTATTAAAACTTACAATTTTCTGCCGTAGAAAATCATCTTTTCGGTTTTCATTTAAAAATAACTCTAAAAATACAAACTCAATTCCATGAAATAAGCGAAAATTTAAATTAAAATTTTTTGTATTAACGCACGCGTCCACATCCTTTAATCCGTTGTCGGTTCTAGTCCCTAGCGACCACGGCAACGCAGCCAGTGTTCGTCCAGCGTAACTGGAAATCCATATCCTTTAGTGAACCGTTTCAGACGTGGAATATCCTCGAGGATGAGCATGGAAAACACTTTCCCGTCTTTGGATCTCTCCTTCGAGGCCCTTCCACTGGGGCGAGAAGCGGTCTCCATTCGACCCCGGTAGCCTGCAATTCTACGGCCATTTCTTGAATCCCCTCATTCGCTCGAACTTCCAAAACATACCCCACACCATCCTTACCCTTTCTCGTTGCGAATCACGTAGTGCCAACATAAATTTTAATTTCACTGTTTGGCCGTGAGCGTCGCGACCGAGCTTGCCCACAGACTTTTACAAATGACTGTACATAAAACTTATTTCCATTCATTACTGGACTCACTGCCGTGGAACGCAAGCGTCATCGAGTTTGGAAAAAATCTACCGCGGCTACAAACATATGTTCCGAGGTCGCCATTGCAGCGGTTAGATGCATAGGAGCTACGTAAGCTGACGCGCAAAAATATGAGACAATTAAAGCATTCCCGTAACAGAAACAGATTCCGATGGTGCGATCAAAAGTGGACAAGGGTGGAGGTCCTCTCCATCGCCTCCCCCTTAAAGCCAAGTTGGTGGAACATTACTACAGCATGGATGGAAAGTGCGAAGACACAGAAACGGTGCTAAAGCTATTTTTTTAAATCGGTACAACATACATTGTACAAACTTTCTCACATACTAATGCTTCGTTTAGTTATCGTTAGAAAATGAAAATCGTATGAGCCTGTTTTTAGAAAATCCTATTTTGTTAAAGTTGCCCGAGAATAAACTAGCCTTATATTCATTCATTGAGAAAAATAAAATACGTAGTATTATTGCAGATGTATACTCAAGTAACTGTACGAAATTTGATCAAAATCGTATCAGTCGGTTTTTGGAAAATCCAATTACAGTAGAACCTCATAAACCCGGCAACTTCGGGACCTAGCATTTGCCGGTTTTTTAAAAAATGTCGGGTTTTTGAATATTTGTAAAAAATCCTTAAGTGATGTACATTTTTGGTAACTGATTATATAATTCAAATGATGAATAGCAATTAAAAGGAACCCATTATCAATAAATACTATTGCTTATAAATTCACTAAAACGAGGAATTATAAATGAATCATTAAAAAGTAAACAACGAACTTGAAATAAAGCGTATATCAAATACACATTTACAACATTATTTTCATCACACATTATTCTGAGAATTATTTTAAACAGATCAGGCAAACTAGCTTGCTTCATGCATTTTGATTTTTTCTCCATAAGTTTACCTTGTATTCGATACAAACACGTAATCTCTTGAAAATCATTGCAAGAGCGTTGTTCTAAAACAGATATTGTATCTGTGACCAACTGCATACAGCGATCTATTGAAGGTTTGTCCTTAACCCCTCAAGCCCGGATGAGATTTATGAGAACATACCCTATTCGCCGGATGTGGTTTTCTTAAAACACAGGTAAAGGTGAGAAAATTTGCGAAGATTTTCAAAAATTCATAACTTTTGATGTTTTATAGTTATTTTGATGAGATTTTTTGTGAATATACATAAAAGATGAAATTTTTAAACAGTATCATTTAAAATATCATATGTCGCACACAAACATTGCTGCAGTAGAAGCGAATAAATAATTTTCCGGTGCGCGCTCACGGTTTATATTAACTTTCGGAATCGCGAGAACTATGAAATGTATTGACATGAAATCTTATTCTAAAAAACAAGTAAACATTACTGAACATTTATTCGCTGAATGTATCTATCTAAACCAATTAGGTAAAAATTTTGTCGATTGTCAACTTTTCCATGTCTTGACTGGAAATTTTTAACTAAGTCTTGTATTTATGATTTTTAAAAGACGTTTTATAAATAATATAAACGTTTTAGTTATGCAGTCATCATTCTTAATCATTACAGAAGTCAAATAGAAAAACTGGTTACATTTCGTTCATTAGAAGCGGAGATACGGAGTTGTATTTATCATGAGATTTTAGACACAGAATACGGAAAACTTTTAAAAGTTACATATTAACTAACAAGTCCTTTCCCGATTGTTTTAGAAAATGTACACATGCGTAATTGGATTCAGCATGAAATTTACATTATGGCATCGTCAACATATCTCTTGTAAGCGAAGTCTTTGAAAAGATACCGTGAATCACATCCGAGCGTGACCTTTCCTCGTCGACACGCACTATATGGGTTTATGGGTCAACTTGATAAATGGAAACTGCGTAGGTCCGTGTAATACGATAGACAAAAACAGTATTATTATTATTGTTTATAAATTGCATTTATTATTATTTTAATCAATAAAAATGTATATTTACGTCAAAATTTGATTTTAATGCGCTGTTTTATTTAGTTTTCCCTAATGTAAAATATCGATAAAACATACTTATCGACTCACTAAAATATCAGTCATGTTACGATTTTGAGTTAGCCTTTTATTTTATAGCGCCGCACAGTGGGACGGATTACCAAAAAGATGGTCATAAATAGGGAAGGTATATATTCTCACCTAAAGTCAAATAATGAGGCACTATTGAGAGGAAATAATGTAAATAACAAAATTTGGCGAAATTTTAACTCTTTGAAGCGCATTTCATACGTCAAATTTCAAGAAACGCAATATACTTAAATTTATCCAACCGCATTGATATGAAATTGAAAACTAAAATGCAATTGTATTCAGTCGGCACGTGTAGCAATATTTTAGCTTCTTATTATTTACCAGTAATGATCTAAAATATATTAAAAACAAAATACATAACAATTACGAATGTGAATTATGCTAATAGTGAAAAAAATAATCTAATTTACTTGGTATATTCAAATTGTATTTGCAACATTTTAAAAAATCATGAGGTTTACAAACCACAAAAGATTACTTAAGAGGACATTGATCTTATAGAACTAGCTCGTTATTTACAAAATGTACAAACATAATTATTGTCATCGTGTTCACAAAGATAAAATGTATTAATTAAGAGAAGATTGTTCTTAAAGAACTAGATCGTTACTTACAAAATGTACAAACTTAATTACTGTCATCGTGTTCACAAAGATAAAATGTATTCAGAAACGCAGGAAATTAATTACTGAAATCGTTTTTACAAAGATAAAATTATTTACATAATATACAAAATTAATTGCTATCACTGTTTTCGGAATCATACGAATCTGTTTCCTCCGTTTCAGTTTCAGATAATTCGATCTTAGGAGATGTCAACAATAACAAAACTTCTTTAGGGAAAGGCGTTTTTTTCTTTTGAGGTAATTTCTTCATGCTAGAAATGAGAGGATCAGAAGATATGAGAAGTCTCTTGATGAGATCCTCTATTGTCTTCCTTCTAGACATCTTACGTGAAAATCTTTCACGGAAAATTTTAATATCCTTATTTCTGGCTTCCTGCGCCTCCTCCGATAACTGCCCTATCATTCTATATCGACTCTTCTTACAGAGGATATAGGAGATAGGATATATATAGATATATAGGAGGATACTAATGTCTGGCCCAAACTACAATACTTGGTGAGCTGGAATTTAATGCCGAGGTGAATAAAAAAAATAATCGGAGGAAAAATTGCAACAATGTGCATTATTTTGGCCGCTAAAAATTATAAACAATTTTACTAACATTTCATGGTTTAGGTATTTCTAAATGCGCTATCAAGCTGAAATTTTTTCTACCTGTAGAATTCGCCAAATAATGAAAACGGGATTATAGAAATTTGAAAATTTTTATTCGTTCGGCCGTAATTAATTCTCAAATGTTTAACAAATTGACTAATGTTTATGTACTTTCTGTAGATCCAGGAAGCTGAAAATTATAACAGGGTTAGGAAATAATGTCCCGGTGGTAAATAACATTGAAAATTTTAGAAATATTTATTGCTGTGGCTGTTAAAAATTAATAAAGTTTAAACAATGAAATTCATATAAATGCACTCTTAGAGGTGCTGCATTGATGAAATTTCGCATAAATGTGAGGTATTCGTAACAAATGATAAAAACCTATAAATGTATTATAATTATAAATTTGAGGGGTTGTTTTTACCCCAATATTTCCGAAACAGAAAAACACGTAATTCGGAGCCGAGATGCGAACTTATGCATTGAAAGTAATTTTTAGGCTTTTATTTTTACTTTCAGGTGAGAGAAAATGCTTGCAGAATGCAAGCACACATTTACTTGTAGGTAATTTGCTCGCAGATATGACCTGAGCGCTATGAATTAAAATATTTTGTATAGTAGTCGGCATGTTGTATCAAGAGTACTTTTCCACGAATAGTCTTGCTGTTGATACTGCATAGTCTTTAAAAGCAGTTATATTTATGTCATACCCGGATGGATGACAAAGACTGAAGTATGGTTCCAAATCTCTTGATTATTTGAAAATCAACTCCTGTAACCGATGAAGATATTTCGGGATTTGCGAAAAATGTGCGGGCAGTATTACCATCATTAGTACTTCCATAGCCCGGTTTTGGCCGATCAACAAGAAAGACCAATTGTTTTTTAAATTCCATTTGAATTCTTTCTTTGTTTACCGCCACTGATTTTTTATCAATCTCATTGTCAGTTCGCGCCTGCCATTTTTTAATAGGCAGCTTGTATGACAAATTAAGCAAAACTTCAAAAAAACGAACAATTTCTCAGTACTAAAGTATTTTAAAACATATTAATTTCTCATTGCTAAAATGAATTTTGAAAATTTCTAAAGCGTTTAAAGCATTGTTACTGTTGCAGCGGGAATATATTAGCGCCTTTTCTTGTACCGTAAAAAATTATTTGTTAATAATAGAAAATAAAGATTTTACCGTAGAACTGTATTAATTTCAGCATGTTTGCAGTACACCGCATTACATAAAAGTTTATTTATAATGAATATAGTTTATAGTTTTAATTTGTTAGTTATCATGCTGCCAACTAATATTGTATGACAAATATCAGCTCAAATTTATAGTGTCGCACCAACGTATATAAACAAGAAAAATTTTTTTTGGCGCAAATATGCGCAAAATGTTTTTACATTTTCAGAAAATAGAATGCCTACGCTTTATTACCCAGCATAAAAGTTTGTTTAATAAAGCTTAATACTATACTAAAAGTCCTTATGAACATAATATTTACATACGTATTTTAAATTTTATGCTTAGTCAAAGAAAAAACCTTAAAAAAATACAAATGAACGGGAATAAAGTTTTAAAATGTATAATGAAGTTTTAACATACCCCCAGCAACAGAATCCATATTAAAGTTATGTCACAATATAAGTGTTAAAAGGAATTAACGAAGGCAAACCACAACGATGTTACTCACACGCTACTGGACGCCAAGCAAACGTTACTGTAGGCCACCAATTTTGAAATGATACAATGTCAAGGGATTGCACAAAAGGAGTGTTTTATTACCGATACTTTGGGCGTAGGTCGTTTTAGACTACATTTAGAATAATAAATAGGAAATATCTGACATTTTGATTTTTTCATTTATGACCAGCTTTACCGTAATTTGTCCCACTGTGCGCCGTTTCGAGTCTCTGGGGGACGGAAGGACTTGATTGGTAAACATTGCAAAAAATACAAATAGCCGAACAAACCGGTCGTTGAAGGTCTTTGAAGGATCGCCGAATAGGAAAGCATTCATGGTGAATTGAAAAGCGATTTTTAGAAGCATCTGAAGTGGGTTGTTTATTAAGTATATAGAGGAAATATTTCTTTCTCAAGCGCACGACCGCTTTTCTCACAAGGCTCCACAATGATACAAGGGAAAAGATTATATTTCTTCTTCGACAAAGTGAAAAGAGGAATAGTAATTTCGTGGGAAAATGAGAATTTCATCGCTAACATTCACGTTGATTATAAAACGTTAGAACAACAGTAAAAATACAGGTCGTGCATTACTGAAGAGGCCAAAGCTTCCTCTATCAAACTACGTATATACTATTCAGATGGACGAATATGCCTTCCGTATTTAGACAAAAGTAGGGGAGACCGGGGAAAGTTGATACAGGGGCAGGTTGATACAGTGCGAGTAGCGCGACAACGCGCATGCATAGGTTTGTGTCTGTTGATGGGGAGAAGCCTTCCCCTGGTGCCTCCAGTTCGCCCGTGTGTTTGGCGATGCGGCTGTCATTTTGTCAAAGTTATTCTAGTAAAACTGTTTTTGGTAACTTAAAGTAAATATTTTTGTTGTTGTTTGAAGTCACCTGGAGTACTTTGATAAACCTTTTCACATTCTTTCGGATTCAGATGTTATTTGAGCGTCCAAAGGTAAGAAAATTCCGTTGTTGTTGATTGATTATGTGTTGTCTCTTTTTGCCTATCAAGGTTTGAGGGTAATGGCGTCGTTTGAGGCAAGTTGATACATTTTAAATGGGGCACGTTGATACTATGTATCAACTTACCCCAATTACTTCCAATTTTTTTTCTTGTTTTTCACAGGAAAATGGTCCGGAATTACATAAAATAGACGAAGCGTGGTGAAGTACCGCGAGAGCTGTTGATTTTGTCCGATGACAGTGAAAGTGATTAACTGACTTTCATTTCCTTTTGAAATTACTTTTTTCAAGAAAAATATTAACAATTTTAAGTAATTTTTACACACACGCAGCATATTTTTTCAATCTTTTTGCTCATTATGCTGTTATCTCTCAATATTATTATTTTTATTCAATAAAACAATTTTTTGCTCAAGCTTCTTGTTGTTGTATCAACCTGCCCCAGGCTGGGGCAAATTGAGACGTTTCGACTTGCCTAACTAAACAGGCTTTCATGGGTTTCTAATTCTAATCTCAGTAGTTATAAAAGGCTAAATCAAAAGACGGGGAAATAAGACATAATTTCATGATTTTTAAAAATTTTTAAAATAGAAACAAAAAAATTCAGAAATTAAAAACCAAGAAACGTATCAACTTGCCCCGGTCTCCCCTATGTGGTTGCGCTCCAAATTTTCGGCGCAGAAACAAAACTTTCACCGCAAACTTTCACGTTGATTATAAAATGTTAGAACAATAGTAAAATTACAGGTCGTACATTACTGAAGAGGCCTAAGCTTCCTCTATCAAACTACGTATATATTATTTAGATCGACGAATATGCCTTCCGTATTTAGACAAAAGTATGTGATTGCGCTCCAAATTTTCGGCGCAGAAACAAAACTTTCACCGCAAACTTTCACGTTGATTATAAAACGTTAGAACAACAGTAAAATTACAGGTCGTGCATTACTGAAGAGGCCAAAGTTTCCTCTATCAAACTACGTATAGCACATTCAGATCGACGAATATGCCTTCCGTATTTGGAAAAAATCTGATGTGGCCAACACATGACTTTCTCCATATTTGGGGTATAGATATTGAAATTATTATGAGTAGCATTATAAGGCAAAATTATTATTTCGTATCTTAAAAGAAGACACGTCGTTGCCGTAAATTACCTATATTTTGAATGTTTACAGAATTCACCGCTACATGGTGTTGGCGCTGTAGGCTGGTATTTAGAAAAAGCGAAATATATCCGAAATGGATGGTTCTACGAAAATTAGTTTCAAACAAAACTTGGAAGAAATATTATTCTCTACAACTTTGGTCCTTACGAAGATTACCAATAAGGACGTTTTTAAGGAGATATTTGACGGAAACCGAAAACACCGATTATTTATAAATAATTCCTAATCAATAACTGCTATGGAAAATTGTTTGAAATACAAGCTGTAGGAAATTATATTTTCTACATTTTTTGTAACGGTCAATGTATACAATAATGACGTATTATCGGAGAAATATCGCAAAAACCGAATCGGGTTTCAAATAAACCTCGACTTTCGGTTAACCGGTATTGTCCAGAAACTAATCAGTTCATTGTGCTCATGCTAAACTGTTATATATGCAATTTGGTATTAATATGACAAGTACTTTTTGAGTTAGTGCGCCCACAATCACATACACACACACGCACACACATATACACACACACACAGAGATCTTTCCGAAAATGGTCTAAACGTGTTCTAGGGACCTCAAAACGTGTATTGCCGTTGAAATCTCGAAGTCGATTGTTTTCGTGATCACAATACTTTCCCCATACTATGTACGGAGAAAGTAATAACAACAAAAAGTTTTAATGTATCGAACTCGAGATCAAAGACCCAGGTTCGACTCCAGAAGATAATTTCCATTTCCCATAGGGTAACACGTAAAAATGGACATTTCGACGTGCAGGCTTTCATTCTTTTTTAGATTAAAATTAGAAAGAACTGACCTACAATCTTTGGATTCTGAAGAAAACATTATAAAGTTTCTTATGCTGTTCATCTTTTTCCACCTACAGTTCGAAATTTCTCAACGTTAACGTTTCATTCACACAGTTTGAGGAAATCTTGTCATTTTAACGGGATGATGCCTTGCCTACCAATTCCATTGATAGACCTCTATATCATATTGTTAATTGAATCCTTATGGGTATAAACGTGCTTTGAATGCTTTTAATACGAGAGAGAGGGAGGGAGAGGGAAGTAGAAGGGGAGAGGGAGAAGAGGAGAGGGTGTGAGAAGGAGGGAGGGGGAGAGGGAGTGAGAGGGGGTGTGATAGGGAGAGTGTGATATGGGGAGGGGGGGGAGGGAAAGAGAGGCAAATATTTTAACTTACGATAGCCTGTCAACAACAGAATATTCACTAGAAATGTTGTATATGACAAAATACTTCATATGTAAAATGAAAATAATAATAATCTATCTATCTATAATTCTTCCGTTGATATTTCAACGGGAATTCCACTAGTATAAATATAAAACTTATAACTTGGGATGGAAACACCTGATAGCCTTTACAAAGTCCTTAAATCATCCTTGCTACAGTTTTTTCTTCGCCACACGTACTCTAAAAGGTAGCCTTCCAGGCGCTCTTCCGACATGCGGCCGATTCTTCTCCGCATATCTCTTTTTATAACGGACCAGTATCCCTCAATATTTTCAATGTGGTTCCAACGATTGGCAGGACCTACAAAGTTGGAGGAGTGGTTAACGCCGGAATGAACGTAGCCTAGCTGCCGCAAACGTCCTTAACCCCTCCACACATCTGCAATTACGTTGGATCCCACCTCAACGTTCTCCTGTATCACTTTTTCCAGGGTCGACTCGTCCCTCTTGTCCACAAGACACAAGAATAATCGGCGTGTTTCCCTGTCAACGACCCCAACCACCCACTTCGTCTTAGTCAAGTGGCCACGATTATACTTGCGCCTTCCAAACGCGCTCTCGTCGATTTCCACCGTTTCCCCAGCTCCTCCAATTTTTTCGCTGTTTTTTAACAGCCACACCAACAGAAGCTCGACAGTAGACGTCCAACGGTTCATCTACTTAACCCCGTCTCCCTAACTATGATGGCTGTGGGATATTTTAATATCCAAACCACCGTTACACTTAAGATGTCCTCAATTGGAATCTACCAGGACAGAGTCGCTGTACGTGTTGTAATTCGGAAAGACATTATCCTTTTCAAATTTCCCTCTTAAAAAGTTTAGGCAAGTCGAAGCGCTTATGTTGGTACCTCTCACTTTCCCTTCAGTTTTCTTACTCCCCTACTCTCTACTTCATTCGTTTCCTAACTCCGTTGATATGTATCGTAGAAATTCGCTTAAAAAACGCCAATAATCAGCATTTTCACCGCATTAAAGTGGTACCCCTGATTGGCCTACGTGATTCATTTTTGAAATTTTCTTATTATATTTGATTGAAAGTCCTTAATATCAAATTTCATGAAAATCCGTTCGGTAGAAGCCGAGGACGAACATGCGGACGGACGGACGGACGAACGGACCGACCGCCGATAATAGACGCTCACGCTGTAAGCGAAACGCGCCTAAAAGCTGGAGTACGGATTAATTAAAATAACCAAGAAATTGAAACCATTAAAAACTGTGGCAATTTAAGGAGCCACGAGGAAAGGGAAAAACAAATGTAAACATTCGGGATTGCGGAGCAAAAACACTTGTATTAACAAATAATAAAGGAATTTCGATTCTCGTGAACTTCACGGTGAAAACCCCAGAAAAGAGAGACACGTTCTACTTTCTCGTTATTCGATTATTAAACTGGTTCGTGGACGCGTGCAGAATAAAACTCTCACTCGGCCAGAGATCAAGTTATCGCTGAAATAAATATTAACGTTAATCTCTCTAAATTCCACCACTCGGTTTGAGTTATCTTTAATGAGGACTTAGAAAACAACATTCATCCGAATTGAATGTTTATTACCTAATGAAGCAGTCAGGTGCAGATTTTTGGGGTGCGAGGCCCATATGAGATAGAGATTCGGGAGAACCACAACTACTGATTTCTGCACACATATAAATGAATTTTAATGAATAAAACATGCATACTTAAAATATAATGGGTGGAATTCTGAGGTCTATTACTAATAACATTCTCGCGCCTCTATGCGCGAGGTCCCAGGCGGTCGCCTAGATGGCCCGGTGTAGAAGGTAGGCTGGACTCTACCGGCATCTTGTACTCTAGAGTCCACGGTACCTGCAGGCAGATTGGACTCTAGAGTCCACCTTGCCCAAACAATACGCCAGGTAAAACGTACTCTGCCAGGTTACGTGGACTCTAACCCCTTAAATCAATATTTTCACATATCTCTACATAAATATTTTGAAGACTGTGTTTGTTCCGTATAAAGTCATACTTCGCGATAACCTACAGTTTTGCATAAACTACCCTGCTGCTTAAACTAGTCAAATGCGCTATTTTTCACACCGAAATACGCTGGGTGAAAGGTTTAAATAATTATTTTTGTTTTTCATTTGAATATCATGTGAATGTCTCGAATTCACAGTGCAGGACTTTTTATTAGCTTTTTTGAAGGTGACAGAATTAAAAATTAAGTTATCTACGCGAAGTGTATACTATCCTACGAAGAAATGAGTAAAGTTTTTTATCCATGAGAAAGGATTTCGCATTTAATTCTAAATCGCTCGAAAACTGTTTAATTTTGGAGTTGTGAAATGAAAATTGATTTTCGTATATTTGAAACGGAATTATTCCAAGGAATCTATCTAACTTGGGATACTTTTTGGAAAAATTTAGATTTTTCCCGACCCTGGTGGAAATTTGGGAAAAAGTAGAAGTTGGAAAATCTATACGTTATATCCGAAGTCCGTTCTATCGAGGTCCGATATACCGACGGTTCACTGTACATTCATTCTCTTTGTAGAAGAATATACGCAACTATTTTAAGTTTAAGCGATATTTGTTTCACTTTGGAAATTTCGGTATGATAACATAATTTTGAAGTTTCTTTATTCCCTTCATTTCTGACGGGCCATATACTAGTATAAATATAATGACATGGATACCGAATCCCAGAAATAATACGAAACATTGCTTCATTTCTAAACCGGGCCCTAACCAATTGGATCAAGGAAAGTTAACGACCAAATATGTCATTTTACTTTCTCATATATACCAAGTATATTGAACAAGTATTGTTATCGGGAAAAAATTCGACCTCGAGATTTTGACGGAAATATACGTTTAAGGTGTAGCTGAGTCCGAAAAATTGGTTTTCGCAATTATTCAATAATACCAAATAGTTCAATTTCTCAAAAAATGAATATAAGGCTAGTTTATTCGAAGCAACTTGAACAATAATTTGATTTTCTGAAAAACGCCTCGAACGACTTTGATAAAATTTCGTAGTTACTTCAGTAGATATACGTCTACTACATATTTCATTTTTCTCAATGAATGAATATAAGGCTAGTTTATTCTTGGGCAACTTTAACAAAAATTGGATCTTCTGAAAACCGGCTGATAAGATTTTCATTTTCAAAAGATAACTAAACGACGCATTAATATATGAGGAAGTATGTACTATATATGTTGTGAGTTGCATGTATGTGAGTTACATTGTATGTGAGTTACTTTGTAGTGAAAGGGAAGGCAACGCTGTTAGTTGCCTTCGGGACGGAGGCGAGTTCATACATGATTGCTCTCACGACGAGATGTGTTTTCGGTGAGCTCCACACATCAAGTTAGTCGGTGCGGTACCCTGAAAAACCCTGCACTTTTGGATTGGAATATGCCACTTGGTATGCGGATAGGTATGTGCAAAAGTAAATTTTTCAGATAGGGAGCCACCTCAAATACAGTGTAGAACACCGTAATGGCGCCCATTGAAAATGGCGGCGGAGGCTTTATTAAAATCGTTAATATCTCGGCTATCTTTCATCCGATTGTAATTTTAGTTTTTTTATCTGAAAGCTTGTAAGTTATGTTATATTTTTTATAATTAGCATTTTTTCTGTAAACCTTACGGTTTTCCCGGAACTTGCGGAAAACTGAAAATTTCTCAATTTATCTCAGGTTTTTTGCTTCATTACTTCCATATAACGCAAAATTCCAATTTTTTGTGTTATGACAAAGAAAAAGAAAATTCTTTAAGCTTTTCATTGATACCATCTATGTGCTGCTATCGTGAAAACTGCCGCAGTAATTAAAGGAAAACCAGCGGAAGAGCGTATTTCTGGACTCGGGCAAGAGCCACCTACACAAACCAGGTTGTCATTCTTAAGGTCATAATACTAGGAATTTATTCATTCATAAATACTCTGTTACTAATATGTTTAGTGGATTTTAAAAACCATTATCTAAGTAAGAAATCAGCAGCTGTCAAATATGGTGGCAGTTGTTCAAGATGGCGACCAGACGGTTTTTTACATTTTTTAGAACTATATTTACTTTATTTACAAAGTTTATCCTTAATCTTAAGATATTCCAGAAAATGCATAACACTGTCATTGTTGTAATATCATTGTGAGTTGCCCGTGGTCATTGTATATCTCTGACTTCACAGTCAGGGGGAGGAAACACTATGAGTGACGATACATGAAACATGTAAATTAATACTACATAATACTACTAATTTTTACTACAATACTATTGCAAAATAAGGAAGTTAATCAATCACCATAAATAATTTTAAACCTGGAAGTAGATATAATGAAAATCCCTGCCTCTGTTTTCAGCGTGCTAAGGTAAGTTATCATCCTCATCTTCGGCTTCAGCACTGCATTAAATAAGGGCAAATGATTGAAATCATTCTAAAGTGTATAAACTTAAGTAAACCGTGTGTTTTCAAATGTTTTCTTTAAAAGTAAAGAATACTTTGTTATAATTGCCTTTTGTTGCAGCAGTTTTAAGCGCAGTTTGTGCAAAGAAGTGTGCATGGCACCTGTGCCTTCCGAAAGGAGCATCTTGTTTGGCAGCCAGTGGAGCAGCCACATTTCACTAGTTCTCTGCACGTATCCCAAATCGGAGGTAGAGATGACCAGACAGGTTGCCACTCTCTATCGATAATGGTCCAGCCCCATCCATTTGGACTTGGTATTGGGTCGTTCACTGAGCAGGCACGGCCCCAAACTTGACCTGCTTGATATGTGGCGCGAAGAGAATGCTGCTCCAACGTCGCTGATGTGGGTGGCAAGTTATTCAAAGTAGGACTCTTAGATGTGAAGAGAACTTTTCGCACTTCATTCAGGGAATACTCTTCGCCACCTTTGTAGTATAGGAGAACTACATACTTCTCTAATACTGGAAATAACTCATCAGGAATGGAGGGTAGAGGACGAGAAATAGCTTCAAAAGCAGCTGTAACTTCAGGGAAGGATTTCCATATATGTCATGCACTCATTTTTCCTTTCATTGAAAATGATGAGGTAGTATCGGATCCAGTGAAAGAGTGAAAGCTTCTCAAGGCATTGGATTTATCTAGACCCAGAGATTCAACCATGGCATGCATACAAAGGTATCGCTGTGAATTTAGTTCCTGTTTCCTTAATGGAGCAAACAAGCAGGTTTTCGCTCCCTGGATCAAGCGCTCTCTCCCAAAGTTACGGTATAGGCCTAAGCCCCTTTCCTAGGCATTGACTAATGCACTCACACGTTCCTTGTCAATTACAACCTTCGTATCCCAAACAATAAGATCAGAGAAGGATTCTCTGAAAGGATTTCCGAATTCAAGAAAACTATCTTTGAGAACTTGCTTTTTTTCCTGGAACTTGACCTGGAATGCGGAATACTGTTCGTGATGGAGGCCTTTGTTTGACTTACTCGGAACTTCAAACTCATCCAGAATGCTGATCTGGACCTGCAAGCATCCATCTCCTTAACATTGCAGGATCTTGCAGCAAGCCGACAGCGCCACCATCTCCTTTTATGACTGCATTGTGCTGTTCGTGTGCTTGGTCGACAGCTATCGCAGAGAACGGACTGTTTGTCTTACGAATTACAAACTGCCCATTACAGAAACACCTGTGAACACTGGGTGCTTTCTGTTCCAGTTCCTCCAAATCTTTTATGTGGACCGATAACCAGCGTGCATAATTTTGGTGGTCAAGCAAGAAAAACCAAGGCATCATTTTTTTCAGGGATTGCCGGAAGAGTTCATATTTCCCTTCCCTAACGGATCGAACAAAAGAGAGAAAGAGGATCTCAAGGATGAGAACCAGAAACCAAAATCTAAATGTTGGAGATTGAGAAGATTTCTCTGCAATCCATTCCCCAAAGGATTTTTCAGGGCTATCGGCTGTATATGAATCTTGCAGTAGACTGTAGAGAACTGAGGCAGTTTTTTGATGTATTGCTCTAGCCTTGGTTACATGAGTCACTTTAAGATTGACTTCTGCACTCGCTTCTGTATTTATACCTGAATTGGTAATCACACCTACCCAGCCACTACCTTGGAGGATTTGTCCAAGCACTTTCAAAAAAGCCTGTTCAATGTGAAAAGGAGCAAACAATGCTACGAAGATGGACTCCCCATAAACCTCAGGCCAGTTAAACTGAATTAATTTAGTTAAGGCGTACAAAGTTTGGTCTGCACAGGAACTTGCCCCGGATTCAGAAAATTTGTTAACTTCCTGATATGGTCCATTGCGTGTTTGAGCATCGACGCTGAAGAAGTCTTCATTAAATAGGCGCAGAAGAGAAGTAAGGGTTACGTCGAAGGAGCAATCGGCCTGATTTGTGGCATGGAAAGCAGCCCAGGTGAGATCTAAAGGGCCATCCTTTCCGTCGGTGAGCACATGATCTAGCCACTCTCTTTCATTTTTCCATTCCAGACCTATGACAGAAGGTAACATTTTGTCATAAATGAGCTCACAGGCTGTTGGCGCAGATAGCTGCTTGGTGTGAAGGGTTACTGCCTTTACGACACCGTAACTGTCAGGAAGCTGAGGAACTGTACGAGTCCTTTGGCTAACATGGCAGAAATTAGTAAGAAAGTTTCGAGGATCTCCCGTTTGGCCTTCGACAGGTATTTGAAACAAGGAAATACCTGTTCCATGGAAAGATGACTGTCCTGTGGTGCTGCTATAGTTGTGGTCTATATTGTCGTAATCTCCAACTGTGCTTTTAGCATCTTTGTGGTAATGTGCCTTCCTCAGTGCTTCTCACTGGTGCTTTCTTTTGTTCTCCGTGGAATTCCCCAGGAGAAATTCATTCATTGGCCATGGTTAAGAGCGAGAGTCGACTTCACCTGACAGCTGCTGATTTCTTACGTAGATAATGGTTTTTAACATTCACTAAACATATTAGTAACAGAATATTTAAGAATGAATAAATTCCTAGTATTATGACCTTAAGAATGACAACCTGGTTTGTGTAGGTGGCTCTTGCCCGAGTCCAGAAATATCTCTTCCGCTGGTTTTCCTTTAATTACCGCGGCAGTTTTCACGATAGCAGCGCATAGATGGTATCAATGAAAAGCTTAAAGAATTTTCTTTGTCATAAGACAAAAAGGTGGAATTTTGCGTTATAGATAGATAGATAAGTGGCTTTATTTTATCCTCTTAAACAGTGCGATTCAAACACTATCAACGTGCTTAGTTACACAGTGCTAACAAGGATTCATTTCAAGTGTTCTGTTTTTTTGAGTCTGTTTTCACCCCTTAATTGTGTCGAAGAAATATAAACTGGAGATTGTTCCACCTATGTTTATCCTTATTAAATTATACAGTCCACTTGCATTTACCACAACGAGTCACCGTCGGAACATATGTTGTACCGATTTTTTGCATTGATTTAAGAACACGAGTTACACCGGGTATAATTGCTATTTATAAATTAAACTAAAATCTTTAGGTGAAAGTAAAAATGTTTAAGGATTAAGTTTTTCCCTTTTCATAAGTACCGTTGGGTTTTTATATGGGCTTTTAAATCTGAGCGTTGCTATTAGCCATCCCGTTTCGCCCATCGCTTTCATATTTCTAGCACATCTAGAAGTACCAAAACATGTATATCCTCCTGTATCCTGTATCCTATACATAAGAAGCGTCCATATATGCTATAGATAATCCATAAAATTCTATTAGTTTCACTTGGAGGTGAATTTTCCGCGGCGGTGAATTGATAGTGGTAAATTTTCCGGCGGTGAGTTGATAGCGTTGAATCTTCCGCATACCATCATTTATATACCAGAGAATTTAAAAGTCATTTAAATTTGATTGCATGATTTAGCCTATATGTTTGGAATGAATCTATTTTTCTTACCTTTTTTAAAAGTAACATTTAATCGAATTAAGTAATTAAGTATCAGTTGAGTAATTCCAATCATTAATTATTCATGCTCTAATCATTCAATCATCCAATTTCATTTGAATCCAAAATGTTAGTACGAAAATGCTTCAGGGTCTATGCTGTGATTTTCCATAAATATACTGACGAAATTGTCAATAAGTAATTGTAAATTGGCAGTCAGCATGTATGGTATATTTATTTCAATATATGACAATTAAAAATTTATTTAAACATAGAGTACATCTTACCTACCAAGGGTCTCAGGTAGCGTTGACTCCAAGAGTCCAAATCCCCTGCCAGAGTACGCTATGCCTGGGCTTGTGTTTAGGCATGCCGAACTCTAGAGCACACGCTACCGCCAGGTACGATGTACTCTTAGAGTACGTGGTACCTAGGTAAGGCGTACTCTAGAGTCTGTCTTGCCTAGAGTACACCTTACCTGCCACACCGGCTCAATATCAGCCTCTGAGGTAGAAGTGCCCAAACATTTTTTATGACAAGGGCTACTTTCATTCTGAAAATTGTCTTGCGGGATACTAAAGTTTTTAAACATATACGCAGGGTATTGTAACAATATGTTAAACGAAAAAATAACTGTAAAGAAAAAATGTATTATACACCATTTATGAAAATCTACCTATCTATCGCTGTTATCCATAAACTATTCTCTTTACAGTATATTTGTATTTCTTCCGCTCTGTTTCTCATTATTTCACTGTTTTTATTGTCTTTGTAGCTCTAAAATTTTGTTGTTAATATTTCTTATTGACTGTAATTTTTTTGTACACTGTTAATCGATCAGATGTAATTGGCCCAGTACTGCAAGCCGATCGTTTATTAATAAATAATTGATGCATTTATTGAAATTTCTTCTTTATTTAAACGATTATGGGTGCATTTACACTGAAAATCTTCAGCCAATGATGGTAAGTGGTTTTGTGACTCGAAACCGAGATCAGTAAGCAATCCTCAAGATGTTCATTAGTGAGTGCATTTATGATTACAGATTTAATTAGGTCCACATTATAAAATATCGATTCACAATAAATAAATGGGAGGAAAATATGCTTTCAAAATACATGCAACTTTTTTATATTTGAAAATTTTTCAGATGAAACAAGTTTCTAAAAATTTGAATCGTTATACCTTTCTTTCAACTCTATATCATTTTGCAACATGATTAATATTTCATTTTCCAGATCTGTTGCATCCACGTTGAACATCTCACATTTTGCTAGAAATTTCTTCTATGTCAATTTCGCCAAAAAAATGTTACAATGGACTAGAGGTCTTTAAAATCCGGAAAACGTTCTTCGAATTCAGTTTTTAATTTTTCTATCACCTCGCTACCTCCGTGGGCGACTCGAACCTTCCTAAAGGACGACCGGCCACCTTTTTATATTTAAAAAATTTTCAGATGAAAAAAGTTTCCAAAAATTTGAATTGTTATATCTCGCTTTCAACTCTATAACATTTTGCAACATGATTAATATTTCATTTTCCAGATATGTTGCATCCATGCTGAACATATCTCCCATTTTGCTAGAAAGTTCTTCAATGTCAATTCTGGAGAAAGAAATGAAAAAATGTTACAATGGAGTTCAATAAAATCTTGAAACCGTTCTTCGAATTCAATTTCTACTTTTTCCAGCACCTCGCTGAATCCGGGGGCGACTCCAATATTCCTAAAGGGCGACCGGTCGCCAGCGGGAGGCAATATTAAATAGAAAAAAACTCTATATTAGATCTGTTGGTATAATGAATGGACTATAAACAACATGTATTTCAGAGTTTGAAAATAAACGAAACGCATGCGAGGAAAGAGGCTTAGCTCGGCTATATCTTTCAATGCGGATGACGACGAGACACCACCAAAAAAATTGTCGGTTAAGTTCACTTGAAGCGTGGCGAGGAGCGAGCGAGAGAGGGAGAGAGATATACGGAGGGAGAGGGTAGGAGAGGAAGAGGCCTTCTTGATATTTTCGTCCTTATTCTCGCGAGAAGCAATGCAGAGAGTTCGAAGAAGAGGAAAACTCGTTGTAGTGAAAGCCAAAGAAGGCTCTGAGCCGAAAACGGGGTCGAATATGAGACGGAGAAAGGGAGAGAGGAGAGAAGAGGGAGAGTAATCACTCGGAAGTACTTTCCATTTTCACAGGGCGTCGGCAAGGAGAGTCCGCGTCTGCCATGGGAGGAAACGCGAATAACTAATGAGTCGAATAAAAAATGCCAAATTATTTCGGCTGCGTAAAAAGTGATGGCTCCCTATCGAAATGGTTCGATGATTCAATCTGTTTAGCATATGAAATGTCGAATCACGCGAAAAAATACAGTGGTAAACATAAGTCTACGTACGATCATCATTCTTTGAAAAAAATGAACAGAAAATCTGATCTAGTACATATATTTCAAAATTCTTTGTCTATAAATGATCATACGCATGACAGCTATGAACTCACACAAAAAAAAGAAAATTCGTTCAGAGGTCCGAAAAAAAAACAAAGGAGAAAACCAGAATAAGCGAAAATTAAGCACAATAAAGTCTGCGTACGGTATAAGACAATGTTCTTTTTTCTGCCTTGATCTTTGTACTACTATGTATGTGTAACTGTAGTATATGATTTGTAAAAGTCAGTGAAAGATGATATGAAGTGGCAAAATCTTTCGAATGTGCAACATGTCGCGTAAAGACTGCGAAATACAAACAGACATCCGTGAAGTGATCGTGAAGCTACGAAACAAAACAAATGAAAAATCGTACATAGCATGATTTTTTTCACATTTATTTGGATTTATATAATCACCTACATGTTAGCAATTAATGTATATAACAAAAAATAAAATCAGTCATTTCGTATGAAAATAAGCAAAAGATAATTCCAACATTAACGAAAATTAATAACAAAATTCTGCGTACGATTACAAAAAATTGCAAAATAATCAAAAAATAAGATACCATAAATACTTTGTGGGGTATCCTTTTTGGTTTATCACTGCTTGCAAGCGTTTGTTAGTTGAGTTTACCAATTTTGAGGTGTCACTTGGAGTAATTTTCTGCCATTCCTCCTGCAGGATAGCTTTTAAGGCGGTCTTGGAAGTTATGCGATGTTTTCTGATGCGCCTTTCCAGTATTTCCCATAGGTTAAGGTCTGGAGATTGTGGTGGTGTATGTAGCTGTTTTGGTATACTGATTAAAAGCCTTTCCTTTACAATGTGGGCGCAGTGTTTGGGATCATTGTCCTGTTGAAATATATAATTTCTTCCCAGACCTAACTCTAATGCACTTTCCTTTAGATTGTCTTTGAGTATATTTAAGTAGGTACACAAAATTGTCCATGATAGTGTTGATAAAATGTAATTTTCCAATACCATTTGCCGACATACACCCCCACACCATGACACTGCCGCCACCACGTTTCACTGTTGGGTTAAGTTTTCGGATTGAATTCTTCGTTCACTTTTCTACCTTGGAAAGGAAGTTTCGGTCGTTTCTGACCTGTTCCTGGAGGTCCATGCACACAGTGAGCCGGTGTTGCCTCTGGTCCTGTGTCAGCAAGCGGGGCACGAATTTGGCAGCGATCCGACTCATGTTGAGTTCCTCCGCAAGAATGCGTTGGCATGTACCGAACGATAGGCCAACGATGCTGCAGATGTTGTTAATCGTTCGCCGACTGTCCTCGTGGATGGCCCGACGCACTTTTTCAACATTAACTTCGGTTCTGCTGGTTGAGGGCCAACCAGAACGTTCAGAATCCTCAACCGACGTTTGCCCACTTCTGAACCGCGAGAACCACTCGAAAGTCTGGGTTCTTCCCATGGCGTCATCACCAAATGCTTGTTTAAGCATTTCGTGGGTCTCCGATGAGGTTTTGCGGAGTTTGAAGCAAAAATTGATGCACACGCGCTGCACCTTCAAGTCTGCAATTTCTCTTCTCGCAAAAAATCGCAGAACACCACTAACAGTAACGCACAAAAACACTGGTGAAAGAAAAATGCTTGCGTGTATCAATGTGACACTCGGCGCACTGCTTCACAATGAAGCTCGTAGGATAATGTGATGGAGCACAAAAATTTTTTCGTTACTTACACGTACACTGATATGCACATTAGAGTACTTTTCATGTAGATGTCGCAATCCAAAGTATACCCAATAACTCACGAGATATCAACGCAAACGTAAACCGGTATGAAAGGACACAAAAAATGTTAGACACAACTTTTCACAAAGCTCTTATAGCTGACTGTCGCTCAGAAATAGGTTTTTACACATTGTCCTTAAAATTGGGATAGTCCCTTTTATCCCGTGTAACTTGTGAACCCCCTAACCCACCGTGATCTCTCAAACACATGCCGGCAAATGCTTATTCTGAGTATGATTTTACACGAATTGATAAACACGAAATTAAATTAATTTATATAAATAATAATAAACATGAAACTAAAAGCCGAATGTAGGGTTTTTATTGTTATAGTTATAATTTATGCACCGCAATTGTAATTTCTGAAATTTTGCATTTAATATTCACAAACGACGTATATACGAAGCGACACAACTTATAACGAAACACGTTCCTTAACTGATTGGCGATGTATATGCAAAACAACGTATAGCAGGGTTTTACTGTACTTCGTATATGAGAAAGTAAAAACGCATTATTATCAAATAAACAACAACATTAGCTTAAACCTCAACTTATTAGATAACAACAGACTACTATCCTTCCCTATAATTCAACACACAATGAGTGAAAATGTCTGAGTTACTTTTATGTTGCGATGTACAAAATTACAGGAAAATTGAAATTGAAGAATCAGAAATTTTATCGCTTAAACAAGCGCGTAAATTTAGAAAGTACTTTGCTCCTCTTAACATATATTTTTTTATCAATTAAGTACGATGCAGAGTCTTAGAAAATAATACGCCACTACCGCCTATGTGATAAATAATGCCGAGAACAAAGTACAGGCTATTGAGGGAAAACAGCGGGAAACTGAGCCAACGTCCCATAACGTGCTTCTCGATAAGATATCCACGGATGACAGTAGACTGAGATAAGAATGTGTTCTCAGAATATACTAAAATTCACAACAATGACAGTATCCGAACCTTAAAAATAACGGTGGAAACAACGGATAATCAAAGGGTGGTCAAAACATGAAATTCGATATAACGAATATGCCGTAACTATTATAGAGATGACCAGTCTGAACTTCCAACTAAATACGAAAACTCAAATATTAGGGACGAGTACATTAAAATTTTATAAAGCATAAAAAAGGCTATCAACAGGGAAAAAATCTGATGTGGACAACACATGACTTTCTCCGTATTTGGGGTATAGACATTTAAATTATTATGAACAGCATTATACGGCAAAATTATTATTTCGTATAGTAAAAGAATACAGTCGTCCTTACTGCCGTAAATTCCGTATATTTTGAATATGTTTACAGAATTCACACGTGGTGGCGCTGTATACAAGAAATTACGAAAAAGTTGAATATCTCCGAAATCGATGGTTCTACAAAATTTGTTTCAATCAAAACCTGGAAGAAAAATTATTCTCTACCACTTCGGTCCTCACGAAGATGACCAATAATGACGTTTTTAAGGAGATATTTGACGCAAACCGAAAAAACCGATTCTTTATAAATAATTCCTAAACAATAACTGCTATGGAAACTTGTTTCAAATGAAAGTGGTAGGAAATTACATTCTCTATAACCATTGTATAGAATTTTATATACAATAATGATGCTTTAACGGAGAAATATCGCAAAAACCGAATCGGGTTTCGAATAAACATCGACTTCCGGTTAACCGTTATTGTCCAAAAACTAATCAGTACTTTGTGCACATGCTAAGTCTTATATTTGAAATTTGGTATTAATATGGCAAGTACTTTTTGAGTTAGTGCGCCCACAATCACATACACACACACACATACGCGCGCACACACTTCGACATCATTCCGAAAATAGTCTAAACGTTCTGGGGACCTCAAAACGTGTATTTCCGTTGAAATCTCGAAGTCGATTATTTTCATGATCACAATACTTTCCCATTACTACGTATGGAGAAAGTAACGAGATATAATTCGTGGCACAACAGTCAAACGAGATAAAAATATTAACAGAATAACAACGTACTGTTGGATTTAAGATATTTTATTATCAGTTTCGTGTACATTTATAATTTTTTATTATTATTCTGTTAATACTTTTATGGCATGGGGATAGTACGTAAGTACCAAACTTTTTCATATACTAATGCGTCGTTTAGTTATCTTTAGAAAATTAAAATTGTGAGCCGGTTTTTAGAAAATCCAATTTTTGTTAAAGTTGCCAAGAATAAGCTAGCCTTATATTCATTTTTTAAGAAATATGAACTATGTAGTATTATTGAAGATGTAAACTTAAGTAACTGTACGAAATTGATCAAAATCGTTAAGAGCCGCTTTCGAGAAAATCAAGTTGTTGTTAAAAATGTGTAGAATAAACTTCCCTTAATCACTGAGCAATGTCAACCATTTCTTCATAGCCTCTGCTCTGTATGATAGAATGACTAAATACGAGATTTCATTCATTTTCGATCTACCGTTTAGGCTCTAGAGCCAGTAACAGACAGACAGACGGCATTGCGAAAACCACTTTTTCGGATTCAGCCACACCTAAAACGTATATTTCTCTAAAAATCTCGGTCGAATTTTTTCGCGATAACAATACTTCTCGAGAAAGTAAAAATGGAGAGACGATGCGAGACCATAGAGGAGACGAGATGGCCGGAATAGTATAAAAGATAAAACGGTAGACTGAAAGACTTCTATGGAAACTACTCAGATCGTCATGAGATCAATCGAACCGAGAAATCGCACGTTTCTTAATTAAGAAAACACGTCGCAAGAAAGAAAGAGAAACATTGCGGCGGAATTCATAAACAACGAATTGAGATAAAATATAGACAGGAATGCGGCAAATTATAATGAATCATAAACTTCGCGAATCCATGTATTTTTACAATTTAAGTACTATGACATCGACAAAAAATCAGTACAACATACAATCTACAAACTTTCTCATATATGGGTATTAACGCGTAGTTTAGTTATCTTTAGAAAATGAAAATCGTATGAGCCTGTTTTTAGGAAATCCAATTTTTACTCATACGATTTTCATTTTCTAAAGATAACCAAACGACGCATTAGTACCCATATATGAGAAAGTTTGTACAATGTATGTTGTACCGATATTTTTTAAAGTTGCCCAAGAATAAATTAGCCTTATATTTATTCATTGAGAAAAATGAAATACGTAGTATTATTGTAGATTATACTTAAGTAATTTTACGAAATTTGATCAAAAACGTTAGAGCAGTTTTTGAGAAAATCGAATTGTTGTTAAAGTCGCCTAGAATAAACTAGCCTTATATTCATTTTTTGAGAAATACGAACTATACAGTATTATTGAAGATGTAAACTCAAGTAACTGTACGAAATTTGATAAAAATCGTTAAAGCCGTTTTAAAGAAAATCGTATTGTTGTTAAAAATGCGTAGAATAAACTACTCTTAATTATTGAGCAATGTCAACCATTTCTACGTATACTCTACTCAGTATGATAAAATGCCTAAGTACGAGATTTCATTCATCTTCGCTCTACCGCCAAGGTCCAGATACAGTAACAGCCAGACAGACGGCATTGCAAAAACCACTTTTTCGGATTCAGCGACACCTAAAACGTATATTTCCGTAAAAATCTCGAGGTCGAATTTTTTCGCGAAAACAATACTTTCTCGATACTTCGTATGAGAAAGTAACAAGTAATGGGTATAAAAATAAATTTTTAAAAATAACTTTTATATTTAACATTTATTATATTCGTTACTTCAAATTTGGTGAAATTACCTGCATAAGTTACCTTTTACTGGTGGAGGCGGTGTTATATTCAATTAATCTGGATATCAAGGCTGAAGACATTTCTTGTCGTATACAAATCAACGAAGAGCAACACGAGTAATATCAAAGGTAAGTAATCGGTACTATTACACAATCATTATGGGTGTAAACGTGCTTTGATTGCTTTTAATACGAGAGAGAGAGAGGGAAGGAGGGTGAGAGAGGGAAATGACTTTCAATGTAATTAATGTTTCTGATGCCAATTTGATATCCATAAATAGCTTGAACGATCGAATCTTTACTCCCATTGATATTTCAATGGGCATTACGCTAGTAAGGTTTTAAAGGAGAAATATAAGACTCTGATTCCCATTAAAAGCTTACCCATATGAAAGCATTAAGCCTGTTGCCTAGGTAGCTGATTGTTGGACCCAGAAAAATTACCACTTTTTTCCGATAAAAATTATAAATTTACGCTAATTCTACTCGGATTGAAATTCTGTTTTCAAAAATAAGAAACTACAATTTACATACTATCCGATAGTTTTAAATCTCCAATTCGTATCTTGACGGGAAATAATTTTAAAATGCAAACATAAAAACCTCTACACCAATTTACGTTTTCTTATGGGGAAAAAAACAGAAAAAGTGGCAAAAATCGCCCCTCAAAATTGGAATTTCGAGAGTTCCGGATTTTTTCCTTCGGCTGTGACCAAAAACCTATAATCCTACCAAATTTCAAGTTTCTAGCACATCTGGAAGTGCCTCAATTTTGTAGATTGCCAAAGTGATTACAAACCGCTACACACAGACACACACGCACGAACACACGCACGCACACACACACATATATAGAGGGAGGTTAATATAAAAGTTATTAAAAAGACATACAATCGTTAAGAATATAAAGGAATGGTTTGAGGAATGAAATTGAACGACATGGGATTTCCAAGTTCTTTTGGAAATTTATGTTTTGCCTCGCGATGCGTAAACCATGACCGCTCAGAAGCGTTGGCGGCCGAACTCAATCTAAAGAGGCTCTTCCGAAAGAATTCGAACGCGGTCAGCGCCAGAGGTTCACTGTCCAAAAAAAAAATAAAACTGACAAAACGAACGCCTTTAAGAAAACCATACAGGGCGCCATTATTTTATTTAGTTTAGTGGTTGCGACCTCCTATCGTAGAGGGTCCGCGGAAAGGAAAATGGGGTGAAAAGGTCGAAGGTAGCGGTGACGGGGAGGGCAAAGAGGAACGGCGGGGCGTCCAAGGGGTTAGACTATGTGGAGGAGAAGAAAGGGTAAGCAACCTATTCCACGAGCGAATACGGCTTCATCGAGATGTGCCGTAAATAAAAAAAACCTTTCACAAACAGAAAGAGAGAAGCCCCTAACATGCGCTGGGGCAAGGACGAATGCCTCCCGTTAGGAAGAGAGAAGAGGCGCTCGCAGCGCTACAGTAGTGCAACGGCCTCCAGGGCGTAATGCCCTTCTAAAACATAAACCATCGAAAGTACATGGGAAACGAATCGCAGGTGAAGTCACGCCTGGATGCACCAAGCACTATATTTTCGCGTCCAAAAACTGAAGAATACTCACTTTTCTTCACTGATTTGACATAGACTGAATAGGCGATAACTATGGCGACTACCATCATTCGGCAAATGACACTGAACTAACACGATCGTAAAAAAATCTGATGTGGCCAACACATGACTTTCTCCATATTTGGGGTATAGATATTTAACTTAATATGAATAGTATTATAAGGCAAAATTATTATTTCGTATCGTGAAACAACTGTCTTCTTATTGCCGTAAATTATATTTGGAATATATTTACAGAATTCACCGCTGGATGGTGACGCTGTATACTGAAAATTTACGAATAAATTAATTATCTACTAAATGGATGGTTCTACGAAAAATTGTTTCAAACAAACCTTAGAAGAAATATCATTCTCTACAACTTTGATCCTAACGAATATTACCAATAACGAAGTTTTTAATGAGATATTTGACGGAAACCGAAAATACCGATTATTTATAATAACTAGCTGAAAGTACCCGGCGATGCCCGGGTTATGCCAGACGTCTTTGACGAATAAAATTATATATTATATGGTAATACAATCATTTCTCCCTTTGCGCACCTCAAAGCGTGTATTTCCGTTGAAATCTCGATTTCGAATTTTTTCATGAAAACAATACTTTCTCTGTACTACGTATATTGGAGAAAGTAAAAACTAATTATGATGAGATATCTCTGATACCTATGAATTGGGCCAGGAGGGTCCATTAAGGTCCTCAGAGAACGTGAGCATACGTGAGAGTAATAGGATTTCGAGTTTAACAATGTAATCGGTTGGCAAGGCAACTTCACTTTAAAAGCGCCAACTTATATTGGTAGAATGGACCATCCTCGTAAAATAAGAGAGATAGCGTGTCGGACTGAGAGGTATAAAGGCTCGTTTTTCCCTAGAACGATAGATGCGAAACGCAGCTCGCCCTGTTCGTAAACGATTTGTTACAATGCGAAGAGAAAAACACCCACGTTGATGCCATTTCCATTGATTTTAAATAGCGTTTGACAAAGTACCCTATAATAAATTAATAGGAAAACTAGCAAAGTACGGCATAAACCCTAATATCGTGAGTTGGGTAAAAGACTTCCTCTCCAACAGAAAACAGATAGTAGTTATTGATGGGAAATCTTCATACCCGGTAAAAGTCGCGTCAGGTGTTCCACAGGGAAGTGTCATAGGTCCACTACTATTCCTGATATATATAAACGATATCTGCTCGGTAGTTCGCTGCAAAATAAGACTTTTCGGAGATGATACCGTTTTATATAAGGAGATAATGAGCCAGGATGACCAAAAATCGCTCCAGGAAGATTTAAACGCCCTTTCAGCATGGTGTCAAGATTGGAAAATCGAAGTTAATCACAGCAAATGTTCCCTATTGAGTTTCTGGAAGAGTATGAACAATGAATTAGACTCGGAGTACAGAATTGATAGATTGAACATCCAATCTGCGGAATACGTTAAATATTTAGGAGTCACCATTTGTCGTGATCTATCGTGGAATATGCATATTCGAAGGATCGTAGGCGTAGCAAATAAGAAATTGGGCATCGTAGGCAGAATAGTATGAAGTAGCACAGAACAGGTACGAGAAACGTGTTATTTATCATTCGTCAGATCTCAGGTCGAATACGCTTCCAGCATATGGGATCCGTACGAAAAGGGACAGGTCCTTGAGTTAGAAAGAATCCAACGCAGAGCAGCCAGAATCGTAAAGAAAAAATATGAGCAAAAGTTAAGCGTCACAGCACTCTTGAAGGAGTTGAATTGGATATCGCTAGAGGATCGCAGAATTAGCGCTAGGTTAAGGCTTCTGGAGAAATTTAGGTCGGAAGTTCTCTTAGAGGAGGTCTCAGGAATATTAGAGGCACCTACGTACATGGGCAGGCACGATCACGAGAATAAAATACGAGAGATCGACTGTAGGACCGAGCGATATCAGAGCTCGTTTTTCCCAAGAATCATACGGTATCATAACAGGAGAGTGATTCCCACGAGGGACGTTATTAGGTAGGTTTTGGTGTGCTGCACCCCCTGCCACCCACCAGTCTGGTGATTTGCAGGGTATCATGTAGATGTAACACGCACAATGGTCGATAAAATGAAAAAAAAAACAATTGTGAATTGAAAACAGAAAAAAAATTTTTATAGGTTTCGTGCTATAGAGTACTTGAAATAAATGATGTACGTGTATATCATTCAAGTTCTTTTCTTCTACATAAATACTCCATTTTCTTCCTATTTAAAAATATTGCATGCATACGTAAGGAAATTAAACGTATTTTTGTGAGACTGCTTATGTTAGCAATGATGATGAAGTAACCATGCAAGAAATTTTCTAATTAAGACATTCCTGTTTGATTTTCTTGATAACGGCTACCCATATGATAAGAATGTATAGGAAACAAAATACTCTACCTTATTAGTTCTACAAGTTTTATTGGAAAACTATTTTGATATGAGCAATACTTTACGAGACATGACGGAAAGTTCATTTTTTGTCACTAGTAAAAAGGTAGCCCTGATTAGCTTACGTGATCCATTTAATAAGAGAGATAGCCTGTAGGACTGAGAGGTATAAAGGCTCGTTTTTCCCTAGAACGATAGCTGAGCAGAACAGAAGTTACGAAAGGAAATCAGCCGACGTAGAATGATACTATACATTATTATGCGCTTTACCTTGGTGCTATTGCACCCCCTGCCACACACCATTGCGGTGGCTTGCAGGGTGAATTATAGATATAGATATAGAATTATAGATTTACATGACTTTCTTATTGACAATGACTGTAAGTCCTTAATTTAAAATATTCCTGAAAATTCGTTCGATAGAAGCCGAGTACGAACCTAGGACGGACGGACAGACGGATGGACATACCGACACTAATAGGCGCTTATGCTGGAAGCGAAACGCGCCTAAAAATTGAATGTGTTATATTCACAGAAATTCTCAATAGTATAGTTGTTCTTTATAACACGCACAGTATTAATTCAAAGCCTTTAGATAAATTAAAAATATGCAAGCGCATTACAAATACCTTCTGTTAGCATACGATTCCGCAGTTGGGCGTGCTGTAACTTCCTCTCTCCCCTTCATATGCATTTAGAACGACAATTGCATCCAGGACAAATGCTCAGCGACCCCTGAAATGAATAAGCTCCAAATGAAACACACACGTATAAATCAACGACTAACACGTTATGAAAATACGTCCCTGCAATATTATTAAACTTATTTAAAAAGAAACAGTACCATAAATAATAGCGGAAGGTAGAAAAAAAAGCATGCGCATGATTTCACGACATAGAATTAACTGTTAAGACTACCATAACATTTGAAATCCTTAACGAACATTTTTTAAATAAATTCAAAATTATCACTTTCAACAAAACTGTTTCACTTGTGCAACCGTAACTGTTAAAATTTCTTGCAAAAAAAACTTCTACTAGTATCACACGTCCATTTTAGAAAATTAATAGGAATTAGTTTTTTGTCTCTCCATTGAAAAATTTTCATCCGAGGACTATTCGTAATTACATATTTGAAGCAAACGAGGCAATTGCACATTTAAACTAGTTCAGAAAAAAACTAGCAAAGACGAAAGATGGAAAAATCATTGCGTTTTCCTGCACTGTTATCGACCACTTTCCGCTCTAGTCTTGCAAATGGCAACGTGATTTATCTGTAGAACATCACATTCGTAAAACTACTCGTGGACACTAAACGGGCAGTGAGAGTTAAAAGCTTTTACCATACCGCGGGTGCTTTCTAAATATTAAGCAATTGCAATAGATTCAAGCAAATCAAGATTTAAAAGTTTTTGAAAATGGACCAAGTGACTGCGATACTAAAATTACCAACACTAACGCTTTCCTCAAAATTTGACATATAAAACGTATTTATTAGTCATTTACTTTGTAAGAAAGTGAAGATTATACGATCGAGTAAATATACAGGCACGCCCGAGATTCGACCGGGATGCGATCCTGAAAACGTGGTCGAATCTCGAACAGACGAATGTCGAGCACCGTTTCCCATTAAAGTACATGTTATTATTGGAGGATGCATTCAAGCATCTCGGGAGAAAATTATTCCATCTCATATTACATAAAGATAAAATAACATTACTAAAGTGCTAATAAAACAATATTAAATCATTAAAAAGCATAGAATGACTTATGACTAAAGAAAAAATGCAAATAAAAATATTTTGTAGTTGAATCTTTTTCAACTGTGCTTACTGGACTTGGTTTATTAATTGAGAATTTGGACAATTTTTGTTGGAAGAACATTCAACATTTGATGAGGTACAACAAGCTTAAAAATAATGGGAAAGACTGCTGTAGCGTGTTTCAAAGTGTTTCATTAGTGGTTTAATTAATGCGATCTTATGGGATTTACATTTACATCAATACCCTGCAAGCCGCTAGAAGCGTATGGCAGGGGGTGTCACAACACCAAGTGAACTCTAACTAATTCCTCTGTTGAACTGTCTTATCGCGTCTGGGAAAAAGGATCTGTAGTATTTCTCTGTTCTAGCGATAGTTTCGACATATTTTCTCTTGCACTGTGATCTAACATTACGTTCACTAACACCGATGGGGACGACTATGCCGCGTACGTCTTCAACGAATTCGGAGCTTTCGAATTTTTCAAATACTTTCCTTTTGTATTCAATTCTTCTACTCTTCAACGTCTGCCATTTCAAATCCCTCAATAACTCTGATACACTCGCATCATACCGATATTCTCCTTTTACGAATCTAGCCACTCTACGCTGAACCATTTCGAGCTCCCTACTTAGGCCCTCCTCGAAAGGGTCCCAGACGGCGCAACAGTATTCCACGATGGGTCGTATTAGGGAAAAGTATGCGATTTCCTTCACGTTCGATTTTCCACACTTATCCAACATGTGCATTTAACCCTAAATTTACGTTATTTGAACGGAGCAAACGATCCTTTTCCGAACGGAATGACCCGATAGCTTCCTTACCAAAGCAGACTAATATGATAAATCACCTACAAAGTAGATCTGTATTAGAATTTCGAAAATTAAACGGAGCGGGAACAGGTAGCCTAAGTAAAGCTATCGCCTCCCCTCCGCGATAAATGTTTTGATCCCTCACAAACATTGAGCGATGCGTGTCTTACGAAGGGAAATTTTTAAGGATACATTTAATGTAACATTCCTAATAGAGCTCACCTGAGAACAAGCGAAAGAGTTCGAGAGACAGGTATCGTTACAAGACAAAAGTGCTCTCTTGTTATGTTTTAAGTAAACTTCCGATTTGGAATCCCCCTTCCCCCCTGCTCCACAAACCGACAACTTTCCCTGAATTGCGGCATTTATAGTTCCGCTGCTGGTGGAATCAAGTTTCATTCCATGCCAATCTATCAAATTAGCGCGACCTCTCCCAATCTGAAATTTACTTAAAAGGGGCAACCGCGAAACATCGGCTCTTAACAACGTTAGCTGTGTATTCTACATCACTGCAGCACACTCATTACGTAGCGCCCCTGGAGAGCGAACTTCTTTATGAAGAGTAATAAAAAAGGTTTGGCTATTCCAAATTTGTCAAGCGCTTCTGAAATCACTTCGTCATTAGCACAGTAGAATGAAAAACAAAATGAAGATTGCGCTCTTATCAATAGGTCGTCTCAAAGGTTAACCTCTTGAATTTTTTTATGGAAGACATTCAAAATATTCGCAATACGTCTTCAGAAGTTTAATTCGGAAGTTATCTGAATTTATTCTTCTGCGTAAATCACTCCTAATTCGATAACTTTTCGGTGGCGACAGAATGTTTACATTTCCGCCTGCCCAAAATTCCAACCTGTCTCCCACGGCCAAGTTCTTCAACAAGTATCAGTTTTCTTTTCACTTAAAACACAGACTCACCGTTCTTGAAACTACAGTAATGCCTTTATGAAATTATTTCGGGAAGATTGTTAACCTCGAAAGGGTGAAATATTTTCAGCATAAAGAAATGCGACTAACGTATTATACTGAAATCATTACATTGGGAATTTAGAACAATTATACGTTATTTACGAAAATATTTGTTCCATTCATTCATTGTAATTCTACTTTCGGGAAGGCTTTAGGCACATCCAACTCAATCCGTGCTAACCAAGGCCTTTCTGTACATGTTCCCATACTCAACACTCCTTTAAATATATAACTTTTTCTTACCACCTCTTTCCTTTCTTATTCTCCTGAAATTCGAGTCTACAAACGAAGATGAGATCTGAATTATTTTACAGATTCGGAATTTGCAAGAAATACCCATTAAGGCGAACTATTATCCAAAACAGAATTTCATCACTGTAGGTAAAAATATTAGGCATATATCAAATATGGTGCGTAAGGCAAAAAATGGTTAAAAGGAAAGGCCCCGATATTTGGACCTCCGTTTAAAACCGCAATAGGACATGCCCATACTTATTTATAGCCTAGTGAACATATGCCCACATATGTGGACACCAGGTCTTAAAGAGGTCGAACAATAAGAGGATATCAGGGAAGTTTAGATCTTTCATGCGTAAGATTTCTATGGCTGAAATAACTCTGTAAGAAAAAAAGCATTGCAGGGATTACTTTTGGGCAATCTCATGAATGGCAAATGATATACGACTAATGAGACGCAGCAATCATATTCTCCACATATTTTTATCTCAAGGATGTGCAGCGGCGAGATAGGAACGGATCTGAGGGTATAATCAGATGAGATACGGAGACGCTACTACGCCGGCATCGGGGTCAAGGGAGAGAAGGGAGGAAGGCAAGAGAAGAGGTCAGCGGTACTAAGGTCCCGGGGAAGGAGGGTGGAGGAAGCGGAAGGGTTAACGAAACCGGGACCGAGCCAATTGAAACGAAAGGTCGTTTTGTCGCAATCAAGTTTTAAATCGTTTTAATGCCATTTTCATAATAAAAATAGATAGCAATGACCCAACAGATACCTGGAATTACTAAAAAGCATCATTATTTGCCTTTTAAAATTTAGTTTCTAAGTTTTCTTGCTATTAAATTCGACGATTTTAGTGATCTTGGAAACTATTCAAGGCCTGAACAAAAAAAATACGAAAATCCTTGCTCTTATAGAGTTCATTGGCGTTTGGTGAGAGATGCTTCCCACAAGACGCGTCTATAACGAAAATTGCTAATTTTAGTAGAAAATAGAAAAACAGCATACATTTTATAATTTTAATAGCAATAATTTTAATGCACATTTTGCAGATAACTTGAAATTAAAAAAAATACGTTTCTCTGTTTCTTTACAACGATAAGTCCATACATACCAGCAAAAATAATTCTTTCATATTAACCTTTTTAATAGAACGGATATTGTTTTGACAGAATTTTCTTAATGAAGAAATAACTCACGGAGATAACTAATATCTTAAAATTCCTGATTCCAAGTTATAGATATCAATTCCGTGATAATTTTGAAAAATTCTTATTACAATTCAGGCCAAATGGTTTACATTTCGCCACCTTACACAACCATTCTTGCCACAGATCGAGTTATCAAATTTTCAAATGGAAAGAAAATTATAAAGAAAAATACGAAATTAATCCAACATTTGCGGATCTAACAGACAGAAACCTAATGATTACTAAAATTCAGTTTGATATACATACTTGCCACATTTTGTCCCGCACAAAGTTAATCCAACCACCATACCTAAGTCTAATGTCGCGACTTTCCTTCCTTTCTGTTCCACGAAAGAGAGCTGTTACGGAATAAGATCGCTAGCAAAAGGAAAATAAATGTCTACTCCCTTGCATAGAAAATTCTGGCGACCTGTATTCATCGCTGCATGTGCATTCAAATCATTCGACCGAATCACAGTTTTTGAGAGAAAAACTATCGAGCGCAATTTTAAATGCAGTCACTACGCAAGAACAGTGCATGGACAGCTTAAAGTACTCCTAAAATGTATTTAGAATGGGAAAAGAATAATTAAAAAACATTTTGGAATGAGGAATTCTTCATTTGCAACAGAACAAAATGAAAATTCTCCAGTTCAATGATACAGTTTCATGTGATCAAACCTAATGAGAGAAAACCAATCTTTATTTGAATATGGGTCGAATAAGGGGTGGATCTGGAAACTTCCAAAGGGGGAGAGGTCCCGACTGATTGTCCCTCCCTCCCTCCCTCTTGAAATCGCCGCTGTCGACGACCCTTTCATTCTGGAAATCCTCACCCGCCAGAATCTTTCTACCCCTTGCCCTATGACCTATTCTGCGGCGTAGACTGAAACAATTCTGCGCGGAGTGGGTTAAAGAACCCAGATTGCAATGTGGACATCCAAAGGAGACCGCCCTCTTGGAACCGCTACCTGGTCGAATTAATAGGTCCCAGAAGAAAACAATACATTCGAACCTCGATTGTTGGAGTATATTTCTCCACAACAGAATAACGATTACATTTTAAGAGAGGAAGAAAGAGACCGGGTAAGAAACACTCGTTATCTCGACGAAATATCGGGCACCGAGGTTGGATCACGTTTCACATTTCGTGCTCTCTTCATTCTTCGGACAACGACGCCAATTACTCAAAGATTCTATCTCATCTCGAGTAAGTCAAGAGTCGTCAAAAACGATACACATGAGCGAGAAGTGACGAAATATTTCGCAAGGAGGCACGAGCATAAAACAGCAAAGAAGTAAATATATGTGTGTACCGCGCAACTGACGAAGAAGACGGAAACTAATTGCGAAGCAGGAGTGAGTAATTCTCTCAAGGTTGAGAGATGACCTCACAAAAAGCCTCCACTCTCGATCTCACCCGCACTGCTTTCCACTGCCATGGAATACGGAGGGAAAACTCGGCATTATAACCGCTGCGCTACGGCTCATGGCCTCTCCGACGACGTAACAAAGTCGCACGAACAAATGACGACAACAGAGCGCAACTGCCCGAGCCACAGGATTAGGGAACAGTGGTTAGGGTAGCGAGAGGGCGAGCAATGAAGTAATTCGCGAGGTACACGAACGGAGTCACGGGCGAAGCTGTGTGCGATACGTTTGGCAACGCACGGGAAGACGAGTGACGAGAGCAGATTTACAAACTCTGACGACATTGGACGGGTGAAGTAAACACAAATCAAAAATAAACCACGAGAACAGAGAAGTGTTTCTACCACCACTGTCGCGAACAACAAAGCGATGGCACGATCACTTCAAACATCTACATCTACATGATCCCCTGAAAATCATCAGACTGGTGGGTGGCAGGGGGTGCAGCACACCAAAACCTACCTAATAACGTCCCTCGTGGGAAATTAAAAGTGGAGAACTACCGCCCTATATCGTTGACGTCAATCTTCTGTAAGGTTCTTGAGCACATTATCGGTAGCTCAACAATGCGATTTCTCGAAAGCAAAGAAGCGCTGAACAGTAACCAGCATGGTTTCCGGAGAGGCAGGTCATGCGAGACTCAGTTAGCTCTACTCACACAAGATATTGTGAAAGCAACGGATAAAGGAATAGGAGTTGATGCAGTATTTTTAGACTGTAGGAAAGCCTTCGACACCGTTTCTCACGTGAAAATAGTGCAAAAATTAAGGGCTTATTCAATTAACGAGAAAATTGTAAATTGGATCGCCTCGTTTCTTTCCGATAGAACGCAGAGAGTAGTCCTCGATGGAGTTGCATCAGACGTCGTCAAAGTGACTTCCGGCGTGCCTCAGGGAAGTCTAATCGGACCTCTGTTATTCTTGATATTTATAAATGATTTAGCGGATAATATAAAGTGTAAAGTTAGACTCTTCGCGGATGACACACTTGTGTATGGAGAAATCAACACAATACACGATCAGGAGAATTTGCAAAAGGACCTTCAGGCTATTACGAAATGGTGTAAAGATTGGCAACTCGATCTGAATATAAAGAAATGCGCCGCAATGAACTTCACGCGCTCCACGAATTTCAACCGTTACCCGCACCAAATATCTGAACTAAAGCAAAAATACGTCAATAGCTACAAATACCTACGAGTAATTCTCAGTAGCAATTTGTCTAGTAGAGTGCATATCAAAACCGTTATAGCATCGGCAAACAGAATTCAAGGGCTTTCCTCTAGAGTCCTGCGGGGATGTCCCTCGAATGTGAAGGAAATCGCATACTTTTCCCTAATACGACCCTTCGTGGAATACTGTTGCGCCGTCTGGGACCCTTTCGAGGAGTGCCTAAGTAGGGAGCTCGAAATGGTTCAGCGTAGAGTGGATAGATTCGTAAAAGGAGAATATCGGTATGATGCGAGTGTATCAGAGTTATTGAGAGATTTGAAATGGCAGACGTTGAAGAGTAGAAGAATTGAATACAAAAGGAAAGTATTTGAAAAATTCGAAAGCTCCGAATTCGTTGAAGACGTACGCGGCATAGTCGTCCCCATCGGTGTTAGTGAACGTAATGTTAGATCAGAGTGCAGGAGAAAATATGTCGAAATGATCGCTAGAACAGAGAAATACTACAGATCCTTTTTCCCAGACGCGATAAGACAATCTAACAGAGGAATTAGCTAGACTTCACTTGGTGTTGTGACAACCCCTGCCAAACGCTTCTAGCGGCTTGCAGGGTATTGATGTAAATGTAAAAATGTAAAATATCGCAGTAGGTTAACAACATAAAATAGTTTACATTTTATTGCAAAAGACGTGGTCGGCTAGTGCCCCCCTGCTGCGATGGTAGAGGTACCTGAGCTGTGATTTGGGGATGGGCCTTGAGGTTCGAGCTATTAATCCGAGTTAATGAGGGTCTACGGGTCCTCTGTCGCGGTCAGTTTTTCAGATGGACCCAGATAGTCGACACAAGCCCTTGAGAGATAAACGGATAAAACGTCATTATTAAACGATGATTAGAAATGAGTTCGTACGCCGAATTCGGTAGGCAATTCGACCTTTGGTTAGCTGGTAGGGGAAGGCGGAAAAACGAGGTTGCGAAACAATCCAGTGAGAGGGCTTATTGAACAGCTGAGCGGAGGAGGAAGTCGCGAAGGGGCCGGAGGGAAGATGCGCGGTCGCGAAGGGGCAGGTGAATGAGCTGCAGAGTGACAGAGATGCGATCGAGATAGCGACCAAATCCATCAACTCGATCGATCGTCGAGAATTAAAAAAAAACGAAATAAAAACGAAGCGACTCGGGCTGAGACTTCACGTGGCGGCGGAGGGAGCGATCGCCGCATCTTTCTGGGTCAGAACGAAGAGTCGTGCGTTTGCGCGCGCGGGTCATGGAAGTCTGTTATCGGGTAGTGACGTCACAGTAATTTAACAATCACGAGGCAGGGGACGTAGCGGCAACTGAATTGGAACTGCCCCAGATATCTTCTATAGCGCGTTCCACGGCTGTTAAAACTTAAGCATTTTCTTCAAATATCAACTCCTGCATTCGAATAATACGTAAGAAAGGAGGAAAGCAGGGAGGATAACACGTGCCAAGCGTTTCTCGTGATGAAAGCATTTATGATAGTTGCAGCTTTGTGAAGTAATGCTAGACGAGGATAACACCAATATATCTGTTAGAAAAGAGTGCGCCAACATTAACCCTAGGGAGTCCAAGAATAGCCGTAGAGTGAGAAGTAGAAAAATAAAATTGTTAGATCAAGTGGCGGGGAAATCCAGAACGAAAATATCCGTAGAAAACACAATAAAAATTATTATTATGAACTGCCGAAGCATTCGAAGGAAACAGGCTGATTTTTGCCACTTATTGTTAGTTAAAAGCCATCGCGCAGACGTTGTATTGGGAACTGAGAGCTGGCTATCGGGCGACATTAATTCTAACGAGATTTTCCCACTTGATTACGTGGAATATCGCAAAGACAGGAGGGAAAGAGTCGGAGGTGGAGTTTTCATCGCCGTCAGAAAGAGTATATCAAGCCAGTTAGAGGAGATTAACGTCAGCGAACACTGCGAAGCGATATGGTGCTCCCTTCGTATAAGAAATGGTAAAAAATTATTTTTTTGCTCATTTTACCGCCAACCCGACTCAGGAGTCGAGAACATCAGAGACCTCAATCGTACATTGCAGGTGATAGCTAGGAGATAGAACGATCCAGTAATCATTCATGGAGGAGACTTTAATCTTCCATCGATCGATTGGAAATCAGTAACCTATGTTAGTGGTGGAAAAATAGAGAAGCTTGTCGTGAATTAATTGAAGCGTTTAATCTATACTCTCCAGAGCAAATCGTCAACGAGCCGACGCGATATGTCAACAACGGAAACATATTCGATCTGCTATCCACTACCTACCCACTATCGACTAGAAACCTACAAATCGACGACGGCATAGGTGATCATAAAATAGTAATTGCCGACTTCAAATACATTTACATCAATACTCTGCAAGCCACTAGAAGCGTTTGGCAGGGGGTGTCACAACACTAAGTGAAGTCTAGCTAATTCCTCTGTTGGATTGTCTTATCGCGTCTGCGAAAAAGGATCGGTAGTATTTCTCTGTTCTAGCGGTAATTTCGACATATTTTCTCCTGCACTCTGATCTAACATTACGTTCACTAACACCGATGGGGACGACTATGCCGCGTACATCTTCAACGAATTCGGAGCTTTCGAATTTTTCAAATAGTTTCCTTTTGTAATCAATTCTTCTACTCTTCAACGTCTGCCATTTCAATATCTCTGATACACTCGCATCATACCGATATTCTCCTTTTACGAATCTATCCACTCTACGCTGAACCATTTCGAGCTCCCTACTTAGGCACTCCTCGAAAGGGTCCCAGACGGCGCAACAGTATTCCACGACGGGTCGTATTAGGGAAAAGTATGCGATTTCCTTCACATTCGAGGGGCATCCCCGCAGGACTCTAGAGGAAAGCCCTTGAACTCTGTTTGCCGATGCTATAACGGTTTTGATATGCTCTCTACTAGACAAATTGCTACTGAGAATTACTCGTAGGTATTTGTAGCTGTTGACGTATTTTAGCTTTAGTTCAGATATTTGGTGCGGGTAACGGTTGAAATTCGTGGAGCGCGTGAAGTTCATTGCGGCGCATTTCTTTATATTCAGATCGAGTTGCCAATCTTTACACCATTTCGTAATAGCCTGAAGGTCCTTTTGCAAATTCTCCTGATCGTGTATTGTGTTGATTTCTCCATACACAGGTGTGTCATCCGCGAAGAGTCTAACTTTACACTTTATATTATCCGCTAAATCATTTATATATATACTATATATATACTATATACTTCTCTAATACTTGAAATAACTCATCAGGAATGGAGGGTAGAGAACGAGAAAGAGCTTCAAAAGCAGCTGTAACTTCAGGGAAGGATTTCCATACATGCCATGCACTCATTTTTCCTTTCATTGAAAATGATGAGGTCGTATCAGATCCAGTGAAAGCCTCTCAAGGCATTGGCTTTATCTAGACCCAGAGATTCAACCATGGCATGTATACAAAAGTATCGTTGTGCCTTTCCTACACCGAAAATAATCCACATCTCTTCAAGTCCAGCATTTTTCAACATGGGAAAGAAAGAAATTGCCAGGACAACCACATGTGTCCGCAGTGAAAATTAGAATTTTCTTTGCCCCATGCACAACACTATCTTTGGCACGCAGGAATATTCGGCCGTCTGCTTCTTCTTCTTGTCTGCAATATACCCCATCTATTGACGTACCCTTAGGTTTGGACGACTGTGTGGTACCACCAAATTCAGTGAAGACGTGAGTCCATTGCAATGATGTCAATGCATAATTTCCAAGCAGCATGAAAAGTTCTTTGTTTTCATCACAACGGAGGAACTCATGCCAATTTTTGGGTAGAGAGTTCCCCTTTGCTACCTTACGTCGAACACCAAGGCCTCTGCTCTTCCTAGTCTGTTTCTTCAGGCTTACAGTCCTGTACGTATCCCAGGCAATGTCAATTCTTTTTGCATTCAAACTCTCAACATCATTAAAAAAACGGTTTCTGCAAATGTTCGTGAGGAGCGTGGAGGAACAGCATGTACCAATGCTGCGCCATCATAAATGATGGTGTCACAAGATCCATGGAATTGGGACGCTTCTATCATTTCTTCAAGGACTTGTGTTAACTGAGATTTTTGACAAGCTCGTAGAACACCATTGGAAGAAAGACAAGGTTCCTTTTCCTTTACAAGAATTTTCTTTTTCTTTGTTATAACACAAAAAAATGGAATTTTGCGTAATGTGGAAGTTATGAAGCAAATAAACTGAGATAAATTGAGAAATTTTCAGTTTTCCGCAATTTCCGGGAAAACCGTAAGGTTTACAAAAAAATGCTAATTATAAAAAATATAACATAACTTACAATCTTTCAGATAAAGAAAGTATAATTACAATCGGATGAAAGATAGCCGAGATATTAACGATTTTAATAAAGCCTCCGCCGCCATCTTCAATGGCCGCCATTACGGTGTTCTACACGGAATTTGAGGTGGCTCCCTATCTGAAAAATTGACTTTTGCACATACCTATCCGCACACCAAGTGTCATATTCCAATCAAAAAGTGCAGGGTTCTTTGAAATTTTGGGATGTACCGCGTCCACTACTAATACGACCCGTCGTGGAATACTGTTGCGCCGTCTGGGACCCTTTCGAGGAGTGCCTAAGTAGGGAGCTCGAAATGGTTCAGCGTAGAGTGGCTAGATTCGTAAAAGGAGAATATCGGTATGATGCGAGTGTATCAGAGTTATTGAGGGATTTGAAATGGCAGACGTTGAAGAGTAGAAGAATTGAATACAAAAGGAAACTATTTGAAAAATTCGAAAGCTCCGAATTCGTTGAAGACGTACGCGGCATAGTCGTTCCCATCGGTGTTAGTGAACGTAATGTTAGATCAGAGTACAGGAGAAAATATGTCGAAACTATCGCTAGAACAGAGAAATACTACAGATCCTTTTTCCCAGACGCGATAAGACAGCCCAACAGAGGAATTAGTTAGAGTTCACTTGGTGTTGTGACACCCCATGCCAAACGCTTCTAGCGGCTTGCAGGGTATTGATGTAAATGTAAATGTGACAGACGACGACTTTCTGCTTGGTCTACCCCCGATCGGGAACACGTTTATTGGATCGGGCCGTAAAAATTACTTTAAGACTAATACGAAATCGAAGTTTTACAAGTTGTCGAGAAAAAATACCCGATTTATTTTCTGCTCAATAGTGTGCCTCTCAATAAATGAATACATTTAATTAAAAATGAACGCAACTGATAGTCTTACAAGTTTTTAAAGAATCGATTTTCATTTTCGAGAATGTTGGTTCTTCGTTTCTACAGCGTCGAAGAAAACGATAAAAATAAGAATACAGCAATTAACATGGATACTGTCAGGGATAAACTAATGGATTCGCCATGTATGCAAGGCAAAATATAATAAACACGATTTCTATAAACCAGAGCCATAAATAGAATGCTAGTTTGATGAGATTGTTTAACTAGTATATCAACGCGAAATGTGGGAATGTTTTGAACGTTAATGGAAAAATTCTAACGGTCTATTCGCAATCTATTTTAGATCCTTATACTTAAACGCGTAGGAGACATAATTGGCTTTACACGATTATTACATGAACTGAAAATTTAAATTGTCTAAAATTTCTCACAAACCAACATCTATTTAGTTACTTGAACAGGAGGAACACCACTAAAGACAGGGCCTGCAAAATTTCGAACAGGCTAATACCGTGAAATTTTCAATTAAGTCTTGGAGAAGAGATTCCTACAACGTCCAGCAGAGGGCGTTTCGAAGGATTCTGAAAAAAATTACTACAAATTTTTCAATAAGGTTCTCATACGATCACGAATATTCTAATTTTATCATATATATAATTGTAGATTTGAGATACTTTGTGCACTTAAGTAATCTGCATAGTGATTCACGAAGTATTAAGAAGGATGGAGGAACTTTCTGTAATTCGGAGCAATACTCTCCCCTGTTAATAATGAATTTGATTATAAGTCAAAACCAATCGCAAAAATTCTTTCTGTCAAAGGTTTATTCGAATAAAAAGGAACACGAAAACTACTCAATAAATCCGTCTATATAATCTATCCTCTATATAATCTATATAATCTATCCTCGAGGCAGAGAGCACAATCCAAATGAGGCTTTCGTCATCTTTTGTTGAAACGAAACATTTGCACATCAATGGTAAAATGTTCGACGGTCGCATTCGCCTCCTCTCTCAGCGTGTTGATAATCAGCGGCGTTGACTGATTATTACAGCTTCAAAGATGATGTCGCCATTTCGAGGTGGGCATTCGGTACCCACATAATAAGTCCCACACGTCACGATGCAACATCATCACTCGCCGAGTTACGCGACTTCCTGGAGACAAGATGGATCTACGGGTCAGTAGGTCTAATCTTATAAAGGTGCAACGGTGTCGCGTTAATACACTCCAGAGACATCCAGATATCACCGTTAACCTCGACGCCAACGTGAGAATAAACACGAAATCGGTGCCGAAACATTTGATGAAAATAATTTTTAGGCTTATCGATTGCTAATCCTAACCCAAATTCACACAAAAAAGAGCAAAGACACTAATCGTTCTTAAAGAAAGTACAAGGAGCTCCGCTGAAATATATCACCACAAATAAACCTCCATCGTCTGATGAAAAACTATGATTTCCGAACTACACCTGAATTTCACACGTTGAGAGTGAATCCTTTTTAAACACCCGACCTGATTTGATCAAAAACTCTTGTAATATTTAAAGGCCAAGAATCGGACATAGTTCTGATGAAACATTCGAAATTGTTAGGTGATTAAATTAGGTTCCCTTGTCAATGTGCCAAGTTTTAAAGTGCACATAAATCCTTATAGTATATGTATTTATACAATAAATCTCAAGCGTCCATCTGTCGGTCACAGTATATGCACCACCGGTGGCATAAGATGCAGGGGCATATTCTAATGCTATCGCAGAGAGAGAGAGAGAGTCCAAATTTAATTCTTCAGTCACGCGTATCCGTCATTTTTTACGAGCAGTTCCACTCTTTAAAATATAATTCTTATTTATTACATGTTGATTGCTCTTTGAAAGAGAACTCGAAGTCATTTTGTCGCTATCCAAGATGTAAAAAAGGAACCTGACGGATCCCAACGTGATATTTTAAGGAAACGGTGCTGTTTGCTATGCTAGTGTAGCGGCAAATGAACATTAAATCTTTGGTACGGACGCCAACAGGAATTTGTCTGCGAGTTGCAGATTTCGGCCGCTGCACGACGATGTACTCCTCGCGCGTCCGTTGTACCACACTTGTACCGTGACGGTTTGTGCAAATAAATTGTATTATAAACGACCTCGCAGGTTACACGATTCATTTCTCGCCCTCACTAGGTTTATAGCCAATGTACTCAAGAGTAGAAATGATTCGGCTGAGATGCTGGGGCTTACAGGATTTGCTGCCTCAGCTCGCCGGTCTCGCCACACCCTCTCGTTTTATACACCTTTTTCTCGAGTTAATGTAGTAAGGAACTCCCCTATGATTATAATGCCAAAAACAGCTAACGAAATATGTGCTAGTACAAACTTGGACTTTTATTAACATTCAATTTTCATTATAAGGACAATGGAACAATGGTACAACGTAATACAGTTGGGGATACTTCCTAATGAACCTAGATTTTATCTTTTATTTTGTTTACCTATTTTTATTTTCGTAACTTTTATTTATAATTCTATTTATTATGACACATGTAACCGGGGGTAAGTGAATGTGTTAAATAAATTATTATTATTAATGGGATTAGCGCAGTGGTCTTCAACCTTATTTGATTCACCGCCCACTTTTACTATATTTTGCCATTTAAAATAAGTTAACCGCCCACCTTCCGTGTCAACTTAACAATAACATTTTTGATAAAATAAATGTTTCAAAAGACAAAATTTAACCATGTTTATTAATCCCAAACCTAATATTTAAATAAATATTTGACAGACAGTTCAATGCGTACTTTGTGCTTGGTTCCTACAAACCAGGGAATCAATGTCAGGCTTCAAGTCTGTAAGGGTCATTCGAAGAACTCCCCTTTCTGTTATTTGTAAGCGGTTTCTTTTTCTGGACAGGAGATTGTTGACTGCAATGAATCCCTTATCGACTAGGTATAAGGTTGGGAAAGCTAACAAGAGCAACGATATTTTCTTCCACAAGCGTTGACACAGAGAGGGCATTTTCTTGTTCTGCCAAAATTGCACATATTCACCTTGATTGAAATTGGCTTTACACTCCTCATCATGTGGTAATTATATTATCTTCTCTTGGTATTTAATTTCCACATCACACACATTTGTGATGAATGGAGTCACCATCCATGCTTCCATTGTACATTGTCTCATTTGAGGATATGTGTGCGTATCATTAAACTTTATTATAGAATTGTATTTTCCAGTGTAAAAATTGGAATAGCATTTGGTGAGTTCTTTAACGCCCAATAAAAATCCAAAAACGCCCACTGGTGGGCGCTATCGCCCATGTTGAAGACCACTGGATTAGCGGAACTAAATTATTATTATTATTGGGATTAGCGGAACTAAATTATTATTATTAATGGGATTAGCGGAACAGCGTTATCTTTGCAAAACGCGCCGCTAAATGTTTCAATATTGCTTAAGGCAAGAATAGCGGAAGGTAGTTTGTCGTATTTAGGCGTGCGGGTCCCAGATAAGGTTACAACAGGGGTTTTTCTGTAAGATGCCACATATTAAGCTGAAAATGTGTCGCGTGCCACCTAATATTTTTGCATTAGTGGTAGTCTAGATGGCAGGGGCACCGCGGAGGGAAGAAGCCATTGTACTTGTCTCGAAGATGGACTTGTATATAGTCATTTTGACTGCGGGTTGGAAGTTTTTTAAGATAATTAATACTATCAAAAATGAACACAATATACTAAACCAAGATTTCCGGCAAAAGTGAAATGAAATTTTAAAAAGTTTATCAACTGCTTTCGAAACATATGAACTAATAACATACTGAATGTACAATTTTAATTGGTTAATAATATAAATTAATAAAATTTCGTTATTACCGCGGCTCTACTCCTCCGTTTTCATGTTGTTAGTAGACAGACGGCAAGAGATCCATCCAGGGTGGATCAGTCACGATTCCGGCTGAGAAGATGGATCCGCCTGTCTCTCCTGCGGTTGCTGGATTAAATCAGGGCATCGAACCGTAATTTTTTTGCTCCGGTTTTCGTTCCGGTTCACTCAAAAAACAAAATTTAGGTTCGGTTCCGGTTTCGCTCAGGCAATCGTCAGTGAACCGGTTCGAACCGGTTTTTTTCGCTCCGACCTTAAAATATTTTTAGAAAACTCAAAAACTGATTTAGTTAGTTCAGCTTATAATTAAATTTTGTTTCTTTGGTGGCAACAATTAAATTTGTTTATTTAATTGTTAGGTATTTACCCTTAATACAGGATGAGTTTGGAAGAGATTCGGGTCTGTTTATTGTATGAATTCAAACTTGGAAGCACAGCAACGGATGCTGCTGAGCGGTTAGCCAGGGCATGGGGACAAGGTTCTGTGACAGTAACAACTGCTCAACGGTGGTTTGCCAAATTCCGCTCTGGAGATATGGGCGTTGAAGATAAACACCGTATAGGACGTCCCTATGTTGTTGACAACAAGGTCTTGAAGCAGCTTGTGGAATCTGATCCGCGACAAACAACTAGGGAGCTGGCTGTCACACTTAATGTTGACCAGAAAACCGTGCGCCATCATTTAAAACGGATAGGAAAAGTAAAAAACTGGAAAAATGGGTGCCACACGAATTGACTGAAAGAAACAAAATGCAGAGGTTGAATATTTGCATTTCTTTCCTCCTAAGGAGCGTAAATGAGCCTTTTTTTGACCGTATCATCACGTGTGATGAAAAGTGGATTTTCTACGATAATCAAAGAAGGTCAGGACAATGGTTGAATGTTGATGCAACCCAAGAAAAATTACCAAAAAAAGATCTCCATCCGAAGAAGATCATTTATTATGAATTTCTCAGACCACGGGACTCCATCACAGCAGAAGTGTATTGTCGTCATCTGGGTGATATGGATAAAAAATTGTGCAACAAACAGCCGAGTTTATGTAATAGAAAACGACCAATTCTTCTCCAAGATAATGCAAAGCCACACACTGCAAAAATCACCACCCAAAATTTAATGCAGTTGAGATATGAAGTTCTCCCCCACCCACCATATTCGCCAGACCTTGCACCTACCGATTACCACTTGTTCCGATCCATGGACAATTTTATGAAAGACAGGAGGTTCAAGAAGCAATGTGATGTAGAAATTGCAGTCACCAAATTTTTTTATTCCAGAGAACCAAACTTTTACAAAAAAGGAATTATTCGACTGGTTGAGCGTTGGGAAAAGTGTATCAAATCAGAGGGTTCATATTTTGATGAATAAAAATAATTTGTTAACAAATATATGCGTTTTTATTCTCGGCCTCATAAAACGACCGAACTTTTTCCTCAACCTAATACATCTTCACTATAAACATAGTGCTATTAAAAACTAATATTAAAACACGAAAGTACATTATTCAAATGTAAATATTTAGTATGTATTTTATTTATTTAAGATTTATTTAGAATTTAATAACTACAAACCATACATGCGTCGCAAATGATTTCAACGGGTTAGGAAAGTGTAAGGTGAATTACAAATAAGCACGCTTCCTGCGATAGAGTATCCTAAACTTCTTATGTTATGCAAACCATTCATCTCATTTTACTAATGCAGAAATACGCACAAGGAACAAACGTGGAACGATCCTTCTTCAATAATTATCAAGGCCAGACTGATTGATGCTAGTTCATATGAAGGAATGAAAGGTTTTGGACATATGTAGCAGACGAAACATTGGGGAAATCTTCCCTTCTCCCACTAGGCATTCATAGGCTTCAAGGAATTTTGCAATGGGTAAATTTCCTCATAGAATTTCCGAAAGTCGGCAGATATTATCTTAGAAAAGACTTAAGGTCGTATTCGTGGAACGAACCAAAGGACTAGATGATTAGTGAACTTGGTCGGGGTTTGGATCCCATGGCGACAGGACATGGTAACATCAGGGAGGCGATTACCATTTGAACATGGAAGGTTAGTGAGCGGTGGGAAAACTCCACCTTTCGCTTACAATGATTATACGAACCGAAATAAAGGAGTGAAATAAATATCGGTTTCGGTTCGGGTTCAACACATTTAGTTTTTTCGGTTCGGGTTCGGTTCCACTCAGACCAAAAATATCGGTTTTTTCGGTTCGGGTTTTCGGTTCGGTTCCGGTTCGAAGCCCTGGATTAAAATGACTTTATCCCAATCAGAAAATGGTAAAAATGTTAAATTAACGTACGCCCCATTTCAATACGAAAAAGAGAGGTTTCTTAAGATCTCAGAACTGGCTACTTCGAGGTACAGAGTCAGACCAACTCATTCTCATGGTTCTTAAAGGATCTAGGTCGGGAATATTCTAATTTACTGTCCGCGCCAAAATTATGTAGACTCGAGTTTGAGACTTAATATCTCAAAAACGTCTCATGGGATTTTCGCGCAATGCATATCAGCGTGTAGATAATTTTGTTCTGCGTTTAGTGGAGGTAAACAAGAATTTTTTGAAAATTATTCTAAGGTATGTTTTTGGAGTGAGAATGAAAAATGGACCCCTTTTTTTAGCGTTGCGGCGGCTCGCGTCATTTTGCCAGTTTGTAATAACAAAACGGGATGTGCAAATGACATGAAAATTTAACAGAATCTGAGTCGTAGTCTTATAATTACGTATGCACAATTTTAAGGGTTTAAATTTATTCGTTTACGGTATTTTATTCAATTTATTAGACCGTGTTTTCTCCGTGAGTATGCGGCTTGGAGGCACGCGACCTACATTGTCGTCTTCCTCTCGGTATTCCTATTCCGAATCAAGTAATGTCATTAAACTGAAATGAACACAATATTTTATACAGAATTTTATATTTTTTGAAAGCGAAAGCGGGGCGAAGCGGTTTTGGAGCGCGGCGTTGCCAATAACCGCAGCGCCATGATTTTTCCCTGGAGTTTACGCTGCAAGCAGAAATGAGTCTGCAGTAATGGTTGTCGTGACGGCCGAGTCTCTGGCTATAACTCAGAAGACTTCCGTGGTGACACTCAAATAAACAAAAATGGTTAGTTCTGTGGGAATGCTTTCTCAATCGCAGTATTCCAGCTGCAAAGTGCACTTCTGTGAAAACGATATGCCTCCCCGTGAACGGTTTTCTAAGCAAGAGATTCGAATGATATTGAGTGCAATGTTTTTTTCAGCTTGAAGGCGAAAAGTGTGGTGAAAAGCGTTACCCTGTGTATAAATGTGTCCGAATGTCTTGGAATTAGTTTAGGATCGGTGAAAACAATTGGTGCGGAAAATGGAGAAATTTTTCAAGAGAATTCGAGCGGTAACACACCTCCTCCGGCTAAGAAACAGTTTAGAACAAATTTTAGTGGGCGTCCTAAAATTGAAACGCATGGCGCTGCGGTTACTGGCAACGCCGCGCTCCAAAACCGCTTCGCCCCGCTTTCGCTTTCAAAAAATATAAAATTCTGTATAAAATATTGTGTTCATTTCAGTTTAATGACATTACTTGATTCGGAATAGGAATACCGAGAGGAAGACGACAGTGTAGGTCGCGTGCCTCCAAGCCGCATACTCACGGAGAAAACACGGTCTAATAAATTGAATAAAATATCGTAAACGAATAAATTTAAACCCTTAAAATTGTGCATACGTAATTATAAGATTCTGTTAAATTTTCATGTCATTTGCACATCCCGTTTTGTTATTACAAACTGGCAAAATGACGCCAGCCGCCGCAACGCTCAAAAAAGGGGTCCATTTTTCATTCTCACTCCAAAAACATACCTTAGAATAATTTTCAAAAAATTCTGGTTTACCTACAGTAAACGCCGAACAAAATTATTTAAACGCTGATATGCATTGCGCGAAAATCCCATGAGACGTTTTTGAGATATTAAGCCTCAAACTCGAGTCTACACAATTTTGGCGCGGACAGTAGTAGCTGTAATTGTGTGAACATATTATAATATGTTAGCGAAGCTTCAAAAAGTATCGACAGTATCAATTCTGCCTCGTCCACATGAGCCGTATAACACGCTAACACAAATTCGCAACATTTTCGAATTTTTTGAATATTCACTGCGGAATTTCCGACTTCGTTATAAAGGAGCTTCACTCCCAGAGGCTTCGTTAAGCGAGGTATACCTGTATACTATATAGGAGTGGGGCAGTTATTTTGAAATGTTTAGTCAACTACCTGGAAAACAAGACAAGTCCAACTCAGTCTTGAAAACAGTTACTAGTTTGTATACTCAATTTTCTTATAATACGTTCTCATTTCGTTGGATTAAGGTAGCCGAACGCACATACAACACAGTCTGTCGTCAAAGAACAACACTGTAGAACCTAGAATGTTAACGTTGACATTTTTCAATTTATTTCTATACATTTAATTTAATTTTTCAAAATCGGGAGACGTGCCACTAACAAGAGCTTCGCGTGCCACTAGTGGCACGCATGCCGCAGGTTGGCCACCCCTGGGTTATAATGACATATGCGGTCTGAGTAGATAAAGAAACAGATTGCAGTATGTTGCAGAAGGATTTGCATGAGCTGGGCCGATGGACAGTAAAGAACAAAATGGCAATTAATATCGGCAAAACAAAGTTGCTTCGCTTCTGTCGGGGAAAGTGTAGAGTAGATATGTTTTAGGAGGGCAAAATTTAAGAAAAGAGAGGGAGTGTAAGTACCTGGGAGTTATACTAACTTCAGATTTGCGGTGGGAGCCGCAGATACAGAGACTCTTCCACTATACTCTGTGACAGAGTGTAGTGGAAAAGGCATATAAAGCACTATATTGCGCAATGAGAGTTTTAGGAAAGAGTTCACCCGATACGAAAAAGATCGCTTATAAATTACTTATTCGGCCAATACTGGAATACGGGGCAACGATTTGGGACCCTCACTTGGCAGGAAAAATTGAGAAACTTGAGATGGTACAAAGAAGAGCAGCTAGATTCGTACTGGGAACTTTAGGAGAGAGGCGAGCGTCAGTGAAATGCTAGATAAGCTGGGTTGGGAGACACTAAAATCGCGAAGAAGTAAAGCTAGGTTAACAGGAATATACAATGCGTACGTCGATAAACCATCATGGAGGGACATAGGTGTCAGGGGAATATAGGAATATAGGAATGGAACAATCTTCTTGCAGAGGTGCTGGAGCCCTTTCCTCAGCACGTAGGACTCTTCAAGGCAAGAATACAAAAATGTGATTCGCAACTGCAATTAAGGATATTTAGAGATATTAACTATTGTGGGGAGAAGTAGGGGATAGCTTGGAGTGGTGATATACGGTGGGGACTTGGTGGCCCCCGGGACCGCTTCGGTAGCCGTGAAGGCCTTCCAGGAACCCTGAAAATCCTTGCATTACGTTAACATTACATTAGTCAGTAGGTGCAAATTTAGGTTTACTATTAGTTATTGAAATTTTAAATTCCAGTTGGACGTAATATAATATTGTAATATTTAGGAAGGATTTGAAAGACGAACTGTAAATGTGTTGTGGTATGTTGGAACAATATGTCTTAACGTATCAGTCTGTAAAGTTGCCACCTGGCCTAATGGCCAAATTGTAACCTCTACGTAATACTAATAAACACATCCAAACAGCAACAGTTCGATCGGTAAAATGATAAAATAGAAACAAAACATTTGCCATTATTGTTTATTAATATGGCTTTAATGTGCACTAAAACGTCATTTACAACGTAGGAAATTTAAGTTTCGGTTCAAACACATTTTCAATCAGAGGATAAATAGTACTTTTCTGAACAAAAAACATGAAATATATAGAAGGCACTGTAACGAAGCATAATAGACCTATACAATCCATAACAGTAAATACTTTTATTCACTTTGTAAATAATCAATAATAAAAATATTTGATGGTTTTACTAACCAAGTACTGTACAAAGGTTATTACAATGATTAATTTTCTTGTAGCTAGTGTACTATAGACTACTATTTTTCTTTTCGTACATTGTTAAAAACCTTTTATATTTTTTCACACTTTAAAATTTTTTCATTCAAACCTGAGTCACTCTCGAATATTGGCAAAAGTGCCTCATGGCGGACCTAGTCCAGATTAACCACAGCCCGGACCAGCGGAGTCCGGATCAGCGGGCTATTACTGTACTTATATATTTTTTCAATAAAACGATCTAATAAAATGACATCGACGCGAAGTCCACTTCGCTTTATATGTGATTCTATCAAATGAGAAATCGAAAACTGTTTCCCCAAAAAAAATTGGTCGACGAAAATCTCAATGATTTCAAGATGAATTCTTAATGAATAGATAATCAAAGAATAAAAATAGATATAAATTTTCCAGATTTGATTCAGAAGAAAAATGAGGCCAGGTGATAAAAACGCCCTTTGAAACTTAGCCACGGACACAGGGACAGGGAAAAAGAGAAATGAAACACTTAAATGGTTCTCTCTCTCTATCCTTCCTCAAATTACTACGTAAAATGGCTGCTGTGGTTGTGTCTCGGCTTCCAATTTGACTATCAGCGCCGAATCTCATCATCTACCATAATAGTCCTAAATTCGCACATTATGTCAAATTAACGAATAGTTTGAAACTCGACGTTACTTCAGATGCGAATGCCCTGAAACGGCTATTGAACTTCAGAATAAGACCTCGTTGCGATCAGTAGCCGAGTTTAAAATTTGGCCTCCCTAAGCAAAAATTCCCCCCCCCCTCCCCCTCAGTTTATCTGAAAATGTCATTAACACTTTGGGTGCCATGAGTAGCACTGGTGCCATCATACTTTTGTTCCAGGAAAGCCATGAAAAGCACGTGTACTATTCAGATCTAGTTGGTCATAGTATATTTCAATACCTTCAATTGTTGTTGTTTTTAAGTTGTTTTAAGACCAATTCAGTGGTTTTAGGCGCGTTTCGCTTCCAGCTTCGTCGGTCTCTCCGTCCGTGTCTGTCTGTCCTTCCGTCCGTATGTTCATACTCGGCTTCTACAGAACGGATTTTCAGAAAATTTTATATTAAGGACTTACAATCAAAGATAATGAGAAAATCGCATAAATGAATCACGTAAACCAACCAGGAGTACCTACCACTTTACTGGCGACAAAAAAATTAACTTTCAGTCATATCTCGTAAAGTATTGCTCATATCAAAATATTTTCAAATAAAACTTGTAGAATTAATAAGGTAGAGTATTTTCTTTCCTATACATTTTTATCGTAGGAGTAGCCGTTATCAATAAAAACAAACATGAATGTCTTAATTAGAAAATGTCTTGCATGGTTACTTCATCATTGTTGCTTACATAAACAATCTCACAAAAATAAGTTTGGTTTCCCTACGTATGCATGCAATATTTTAAAATGGGAAGAAAATGGACTGTTTATGACGAAGAAAAGAACTTGAAAACACTACTTTCCTTACGTACACGTATATCATTTCTTTCAAATACTCCATTGCACGAAACGCACCCGTTTGTGATACGCTGTACACTTTCCTAACTTGTTTACTATCTGGCGCCTGAATTTCGTTCTTTTAATTATATATTCCTTTGAAATTGGTGAAAGAAAAATAATATTTTTTATATTATTTGAGGACCCCTAAGCGTACTTTGTCTGCTTATATGTACCAAGTTTCGCGGCTAGTTGTGATGAACCTTACAATAACGTGATTGTAAGATTTACATACTTCTATTATTATTACAGGCCGAATATATCACACATGTACGGTAGATACGTACTCGTATGCCGTATTTCAATGTTGAGTACTCACCATTAGGTATAAATTTAAGCGGCACCGCCATCATTTTTTTATTTCAATAAATACTATTGATAAACACTGGCATTGCCCTCGGAAAACTCATGTGAAACGCTCGCTGGAGAACTTGAGCAAAATCGCATAGCAGATAGATAATTATAGCTACAACTCGGATAGTAATAAAGGCATTTAAAAGCCATTATTTTAACCAACGTTTTTCATCATCTGCTATTATTCTCAGGTGGTGAAAATTCGTAATTTAATAGATTGAGATAAACATCGTAGACGATGCAATGCCGTGTGAAAGCCTATGATTATGCGATAGAAAAATCATGAAATAAAGGTAGAGCCCATTAAATCTTTTTAAAATGTAGACAGATGGGAAGATCCTGTCGTTTAGGAGTTTGTGCGTCATACAGACGGACGAAAAACGTGAAGAACACATCAACTAGAGATAAAACTAAGCCCCTATCGCAGTAGTTCTTAACCCCTCAGAAAATTTTCTTTGTGTATTTGTCAAAAGATTGTATTTTTTTGATTAAACAAAGTCCAGTTTTACATTGAATAATACAGACATAAAATACAAAGAAAACATATCTGAATAGCAAAACAGAAAAAAGGAGAAATTATTTCATTATAAATGCAAGATAATAGTATCTCCAAATTTTTATCTCGTAACCAAAGATATATGGAAAAGATGCGCGTCATATGCGTGAAATTTTTTTGTTTAACGTTGTTCTATAGGTAAATATCGATAAAATGCATCAGAAATATCACTTGGTATATAAAAGAACGAAAAAGATGAAACACAGGATGCTTCTTCACCACCCATCCCAAAAGACCGAATGGATACCGGCATCTAAGCAGTTATGAAATAAATATAAAAATATTAAATGAAAACTTATGAGACAAAATTGATCTTGGTCCAAAATGCTTCACCCCTACTAGAATCTTTATATGGGAGTGCACCCCACAGATTAAGCAGGGCTCCATCTGCTTTTCAGTAAGAGTTTGCGCGTCATTCAAACAAACGGAAAACAGCGCATTTTCACTTTCTCATACGAAGTATCGAGAAAGTATTGTTTTCGCGAAAAAATTCGACCTCGAGATTTTTACGGAAATACACGTTTTAGGTGTCGCTCAATCCGAAAAAGTGGTTTTCTCAGTGCCGTCTGTCTGTCTGTTACTGGCTCTGGAGCCTAGACGGAAGAACGAAATCTCGTACTTAGGCATTTTATCATACTGAGCAGAGTATACATAGAAATGGTTGACATTGATCAATAATTAAGAGTAGTTTATTCTACCCATTTTTAACAACAATTCGATTTTCTCAAAAACGGCTATAAGTATTTTGATCAAAGTTCGTACAGTTACTAGAGTATACATCTACAATAATACTACGTATTTTATTTTTCTCAATGAACGAATATAAGGCTAGTTTATTTTTGGGCAACTTTAACAAAAATTGTATTTTCTAAAAACAGGCTCATACGATTTTCTTTTCTAAAGATAACTAAACGACGCATTAGTACCCATATATGAGAAAGTTTGTACAATGTATGTTGTACCGATTTTTTAATTTTAGAGACAGTTAAACCGAGTGAACGTGCACAGCGATACAGAGTACTGAATCTGTTAACGAAAAAACTCTCTTTATCACCTTTCGTTTAGGAGGAGTTAGCGCAGCGGTTTCTATACATTACAAAGCCGCGTACTCCTCACCTAAGAAAATATCTTCGCGCCCCCTTTGTGTACCATGTTATATCGTAGTTCATAAACAATACCTACTGGACATTCAATTATCATTAATACAACCACCTTAACAAAAAATCGGTACAACATACATTGTACAAACTTTCTCATATATGGTACTAATGCGTCGCTTAGTTATCTTTAGAAAATGAAAATCGTATGAGCCTTATTTTAGGAAATCCAATTTTTGTTAAAGTTGCCCAAGAATAAATTAGCCTTATATTTATTCATTGAGATAAATGAAACACGTAGTATTATTGTAGATGTATACTCAAGTAACTGTACGAAATTTGATCAAAATCATTAGAGCCGTTTTAGAGAAAATCGAATTGTTGTTAAAGTTGCCTAGAATAAACTAGCCTTATATTCATTTTTTGAGAAATATGAACTATACAGTATTATTGTAGACGTAAACTCAAGTAACTGTAAGAAATTTGATCAAAATCGTTAGAGCCGTTTTTGATAAAATCGGATTGTTGTTAAATATGCGTATTAATTATTGATCAATGCCAACCATTTCTATGTATACTCTGCTCAGTATGATAAAATACCTAAGTACGAGATTTCATTCATTTTCGCTCTACCATCTAGGCTCCAGAGCCAGTAACAGACAGACGGAGACAAGAACAATACTCTCTCGATAATTCGTATGAGAAAGTAAAAACATGGACGCAAACGATACGTCATAGCCCCTTGCGAGTCAAAATTTTACGGCTGCATATTGTAGACCTCAAGATTAGGATGGTTAAAAAGACATTAAATACATGTCAAATCTGTTGCGTCCCCATCTAAATCTACATGATACCCTGCAATTGACCAGACTGGTTGGTGGCAGGGGGTGCAGCACACCAAAACCTACCTAATAACGTCCCTCGTGGGAATCACTCTCCTGTTATGATACCGTATGGTTCTTGGGAAAAACGAGCTCTGATATCGCTCGGTCCTACAGTCGATCTCTCGTATTTTATTCTCGTGATCGTGCCTGCCCATGTACGTAGGTGCCTCTAATATTCCTGAGACCTTCTCTAAGAGAACTTCCGACCTAAATTTCTCCAGAAGCCTTAACCTAACGCTAATTCTGCGATCCTCTAGCGATATCCAATTCAACTCCCTCAAGAGTGATGTGACGCTTAATTTTTGCTCATATTTTTGCTTTACGAATCTGGCTGCTATGCGTTGGATTCCTTCTAACTCAAGGACCTGTCCCTTTTCGTGCGGATCCCATATGCTGGAAGCGTATTCGACCTGAGATCTGACCAATGTTAAATAACACGTTTCTCGTACCTGTTCTGTGCTACTTCATACTATTCTGCCTACGATGCCCAATTTCTTATTTGCTACGCCTACGATCCTTCGAATATGCATATTCCACGATAGATCACGACAAATGGTGACTCCTAAATATTTAACGTATTCCGCAGATTGGATATTCAATCTATCAATTCTGTACTCCGAGTCTAATTCATTGTTCTTACTCTTCCAGAAACTCAATAGGGAACATTTTCTGTGATTAACTTCGATTTTCCAATCTTGACACCATGCTGAAAGGGCGTTTAAATCTTCCTGGAGCGATTTTTGGTCATCCTGGCTCATTATCTCCTTATATAAAACGGTGTCATCTGCGAAGTCTTATTTTGCAGCGTATTAGAGAGCAGATATCGTTTATATATATCAGGAATAGTAGTGGGCCTATGACATTTCCCTGTGGAACACCTGACGCGACTTTTACCGGGTATGAAGATTTCCCATCAATAACTACTATCTGTTTTCTGTTGGAGAGGAAGTCTTTTACCCAACTCACGATATTAGGGTTTATGCCGTACTTTCCTAGTTTTCCTATTAATTTATTAAAGGGTACTTTATCAAACGCTTTTTTAAAATCAATGAAAATCGCATCAACCTGAGTGTTTTTCTCTCCGTAATGCAACAAATCGTTTACGAACAGGGCGAGCTGCGTTTCGCATGACCTACCTTTCCGAAACCCGTGTTGGGTTTTACGTAGCGAAGAACGACCATCTAAATAACGCAGAACAGAGCTAACGATTATATGTTCTAGAATCTTATACGATAATGACGTCTAGGAAATCGGTCTATAATTTTCGGGGTTCTCTTTATCACCGCCTTTGTGGATGGGCGTTACGTAGGTATGCTAGTTTCCAGTCTTTTGGAATGGTGCCATGTGCAACGGATTTTTCGAGTATTATTTTCAAGTAAGGTGCGATTACCGAGGCTAGCTCTTTTAACATGACCTACTCCACACACTTGGGAAACCACTGCGACAGACAGCCGTCAAACCTGAAGCATATGTGGATTATTTTAAAGAAATAACGCAAAATAACATTAAAATCATTACTACCGTAAAATTTTACCACAAGAAGGGTTTATTTTTATCTCCTGATAGCTTTAAACAATTGCTCATATCGGTAATTCTGCAAATACAAATGATATAAAATAACTTCGATCGGCCTTTGAATCACACTTGGCGTTCCATAGACTTCAACTCTCGCCTGAACTTACTCGTCTTTGCTTGTTTTAACCTTCCCGAAACAATCCAATCAAGATTGAGAATTAATAACTTGCACTCACGAGCTAAAGGTTCTTCCCCAGCGTCAAATACGACGGCGTCGATGTTAAGCGGAAAGAGCAACGGGCAGAAGTGCTCCGACGGCCAAGGAAGGAAATGGTGCTGCACGAGTGATATGCTATTCCCATTACGAAGAACAGGAAGTCGCAGAGCGAGGTTTATAGTCACGCCATCGTCGGAGCGACTTGTGTACACGTCCGTGAGATCGGGCTGAGGTTCCCTCCCCAAGTGGATCCAACCTTCGCCAGATGCTTCCTCCTCGCGGATACGCAAAGCAGGCTGCTTTTATATAAAGGTATCACTCTAAGGCAGGGGTCTCAAACTCACATTGGTGTACGGGCCGCATGACGGCTCTCTGACGATCCGCGGGCCGCATTCATTACTTTCCCAGTCTTCACATATTTTCGTATTCTTCGTATTATATTCACTCTCTCTTTCCACAACAGAGGAATGACTCTATTACGCGTCTTACACGTAGTCATTACAAAAATGCTAGATTTGGCGTCGAGGGTTGTCCTGATACGCAAGAAACTCGCTGGCAGTGGGATAAACATTCTTCAGTAACTCAACCGTGCAGGCTGGTATAAATTGGAATGATTTAATACACTTCTTAGATTATTTAGAAATATTTGCGTGAAATATTTTGTAAGAAATAGATTTGAGTTCGGGTCACGTAGTATAAAGAAAATTTCTTCGCGGGCCGCATAAATGCATCGTGCGGGCCTCATGCGGCCCGCGGGTTTGAGACGCCTGCTCTAAGGAGACCCTTTACGCGGAGGAATTTCATTAAGTAAGTACCATGTTCACATCAAGTGGAGTATTTAAAAAATTCAATCTCGGCGGGATGGGCCATAATGCTTCTCTAGTATTCATTTTCTATATTTTAATCAATAAATTTTAAGAAAATCTCTAAAAGATAACTACTATCGAGGAGACACACGGTGTTTTCGTAGGCAGAATTTCAAGATAAACACATCTTTCTTCCGCTTTGCTGGGATGGTGAATTTGTATAGACGAGCCAAGTTTAAATTTCGGCAGAGACAACTTCTTTAGTGACTAACTACAAGGAAATCTATATGGAGAGGTAACGCAGATAGAAGCCGTACACCTGAAAACAGCGGTTTTCAGACTTCACACCTTACCTAAGAAAAATCTCTCTACAACCCCACCACCGAAGAAATATGTCTTTGCACCTCACTCTATATCATTTTCAATCAAACTTCATAAACAATACCTACCGGGTCTACAATTGCAATTAATACATCCACTTTGAGAAAAACATGGACGCAAGCGACACGTCCTAGCCAATTTCGGCGGATCCAAATTGTAGGTCTCCTGTTTATGATGGTCAGGGCCAGATTAAGGCGAAGTAGGACATGGCCTATGGCCCCGCGAACTCTTAATTCGGCCATGACCGAAATGATAAATTTCGCAGTTTATATTTCTAAAATAAACAAAGATGTCATCGCCTCCCAAAACGTTAAAGCATATCCTGGAATCCGATTTTGGCGAGATGTTCCCAAACGTGGAAATAGCTCTACGAATATACCTGACACTGCCAGTAACAAACACAGAAGGAGAACGCTCCCTTTCTGTTCTCAGGCGCGTAAAAAATAGGTTACGTTCCAACCTAGGCCAAGACAAAGTGAGCGATCTATCAATTTTAACCGTATTACTCGTTTCTTACTCGAAATTTAAATTTTGATCAAATAATCGAAAGTTTCGCTAGAAGCAAAGCACGAAAAAGCAATGTAATTTTGTTGTTTAATAATTATTTACGCAACTAGTTGTATTTTAAAAGTTTGTATCCATTTTTTATAATATTAAAAATAAATGTTATACAAAATCGTTTTGGCATTACATAAATAAGAAAGTACCCAATTCACCACCCCCCGTCCCACATTTTTCGGTGCACGGGGGCCCGCACTGAACCCTAGCATAGGGCCCCGCGAAATTTTAATACGGCTCTGAGGATGGTTAAAGAGGCAGTAAATACAATGTCAAATCGTTTGCGACCCCGTGACCTACCAACCGCCCACAGAGGAGCGCACCCCACAATTTGGAAACCACTGCCTTTCATCAACATTATCAGGACGCCTCTATAAAGCCATATCAAACCATGCATAAATACCTGCAAATCAGTTAAATTCTGATAGCCGAGCAGTTTTCTTGAATGTCTCCGACATTGCCGCAAACATCTACCAGACGACGAGGGCCTGATGACCCGCGACCATCCGCTCCCTCCAACTAATAATCCACCCTCACAAAACATGCCTTCATAGGTCAACCATTTCTACAAGATTGGTTCAAATTGTAAACATATTTTTCATCGATGGAGTGGACGAAAAGAAGCGTTTGGAATGCATCCCTATTTTTCCCATACGATGTTAGTCTCGCCTTGTATGATGTCACTTTGCACGGGATTTACTAAGATGGCATCGTCCGTGCAAAGCAGGGAAAATGTGTAAAACAGCGTGCTTGAAACTGATTATTTTTAGTTAGACTTTTTCCGTGCAAACGCACTGGAATTATTCAGTCGTATTAATGAACCTTACATATTCTATCGATGAAACACTTTTCTGAATTGTTAAAATGACTCAATTCGCGGCTGTCCCACTACACTCTATCGACGCCATTAAACAGATTCACCGAAGATGCACGCAAATTTCAAAATTATCCATCCGCTATAACCCTGAGTTCTAACTTTGGCGAAACGGATTGACAATACTTTATAGGAATCTATCTCGAATACCAAAAGTGGAATTCGTGTCAATTTTAATCATTCAAACCAACAGTGTAACCGACCGATAGGATCGAAAGACTGGGATAGCAAGGATAGGTATAATATTCTGTTCCCAAAAGACAGTGGAAGCCACTTAACACGAAAAAGGATAACACTAAATATTGGTTGACATGAATCGTACGTTGGGTACGTTCCCGAACCTATATTTTTCAGTGAATATGTATTTCTTTATGAGAATTGGGTTCCAAGAATATATATAAAGGCAAAATCCTTCGGTTAACACAAAATTGCAGTTGGGAGAAGAGGGTCTGAATTGATTTGGCTGAGATAATGAAACTTGCAGGATTTGCTGTCTCAGCTCGCTGGTCTCGCCACACACACTTGTTTATGCAACTTTTTCTAGGGTTATAGTAAGGAACTCCACTTTGATTATAACGCTAATAACAGCTAACAAAAGCTGTGCCAGTACCAATTTTGATGATTATTAACATTCAAGTTTTACTTTCTCCATATACGTAGTATAGGGAAAGTATTGTGTTCATGAAAAAAATCGAATTCAAATTTTCAACAGAAATACACGTTTTGAGATCCCTAGAAAACGTATTGACTATTTTCTCGATGTTGTCTATGTGTATGTGATAGAAATTTTTCGAAAAACCGATAGTTTATTAGATATTTTGATCCCTACAACACGTTTAGACTATTTTCGGAATGATATCTATGTGTGATTGTAGGTGCTTTTTACTTTCTCCATACGTAGTAATGGGAAAGTATTGTGTTCACCAAAATAATCGACTTCGAGATTTCAACGGAAATACACGTTTTGAGGTCCCTAGAACACGTTTAGACTATTTTCGGAATAATGTATGTGTGTGATTGTGGGCACTCTAACTCAAAAAGTACTTGCCATATCCTTACCAAACTTCATATATAACATTTTGGTATGAACACGAAGAGCTGCTTAGTTTTTGGACAATACCGGTTAACCGGAAGTCGAGGTTTATTCGAAACTCGATTCGGTTTTGGCGAAATATCTCCGTTAAAACATCATTATTGTAATATGCAATTCTATGCCAAGGTCATGGAGAATGTAATTTCCTACAACTTTCATTTGAAACAATTTTTCATAGCAGTTATTGTTTAGGAATTATTTATAAATAATCGGTTTTTTCGGTTTCCGTCAAATATCTCCTTAAAAACGTCGTTATTAGTAATCTTCGTGAGGACGAAAGTGGTAGAGAATAATATTTCTTCCAAGTTTTGTTGGAAACAAATTTTCGTAGAACCATCCATTCCGGATATATTTTGCTTATTCGTAAATTTCCAGTATACAGCGCCACCACCATATAGCGGTGAATTCTGTAAACATTCAAAATATAATTCACGACAATAAGGACGACTGTATTATTTTACGATACGAAATAATAATTTACCTTATAGTGCTAATCATAATAATATAAATATCTATACTCCAACTATGGAGAAAGTCATGTGTTGGCCACATCAGATTTTTAGGGTAATGGCATCTAAATAGTTGGGGTTGACATCTCATGAATCCAGATTTTATCTTTTATTGTATGTTTACCTATTTTTATTTAGTTTGTTTGAGTTTCGTAATTTTTATTTATAATTCTCTTAATTATAAAACATGTAATTCGGGGCACCTATACGTATTAAATAAATTAGTATTATCGATGGAGGTTATTACCGTGTTAAGTTGGAAAAAGAAAGCGACCGTAAAAGCCAAATCGACAAAAAATACTAGAAAAAATGAAAAAATCAAGGTGTATAGGAAAATAATTCTCCGTGGAGACATTTTTTGCAGGACGATAAAAAAATCTAATTGTAAGTCGCATTATTCACGACAAGGAATTCCGATTTTTTCACTCGCTTCCAAGAAAAGATTCGATACACAAAAGACAAAATTAATCAATAAGGGCAAGAAACATTTTGAAATGTGAGATAAATGGCTGCATATCGCGTTAATAACAGGTTAGAGTGAATTTTAGGCAGGAAAACAGAGAGAGCTCCGAAAAGAAATTGCACTTTTCCAATGCACTTTCTACAGAGCCGTGCATCCAACACCCAACGGTCTATTTCGGTTTGGCATTTAGAAAGAGGCCAACGATCACCACTGTCAACCAATCGGAAGACGTCGCTGCGTATCGCCGCTCATACTGCAACAGGGGAGTTATTAATGTGACCTAGGTATAGTAAAAATAAACCTCGCGTCAAAATCAGGATAAACTTTCGTTAGATTAAGGTTAACGAGAATAACTACAACCTTAACGAGATAAAAATAAAGTGTCATAATAACTTTAACTGTCAACTAATTCATCTAGAAAGTATATAAACCTTCAACTAACAATGGAGACTCCAAAAAGGTTTTTGTGTACTTTTCTACTGATAAAATTTTTTATTTTTTCTTTCATGTATTTGTTCTCTCAGAATAAACTTATACTTATTGTTAGTGCGGCAGAAATAGTACTACATACTACGAAAATCTACCCTTTATATCAGCATCATCTCTTTTGTCACTTGGTAACAATATCAATTAAATTAAGAGCACACGCATGCAGACAAACATATCAATAGAACACGTTTTGACTATTTTCGGAATTATGTCTGTGTGGGGGGGTATACACACATACACACACAGACATCATTCCGAAATAGTCAAAACGTGTTCTAGGGACCTCAAAACATGTATTACCGTTAAAATCGCGAGGTCGATTTTTTTCATGAAAACATTACCTATATAGAGAAAGTAAAAATCTGATGTGGCCAACACATGATTTTCTCCATATTTAGGGTTTATATATTTAAATTATTATTCAAAGTCTACCCTGAGCGTATGAACAAGCCTTCCATAGAGGAAGGAATAGGCGATCATAACCGTGTACGTTGAATTAAAGTTAAAATTCGAGAAACAAGTTAAGACTAGAAGACGCGTATTATGTATGTACGCCAAAGGCGATTTCTCGAAATTGAAGTCTTTTTTACAGACACAATTCCCTTATTTCTGCGAGGCATCTATAGACGCTAGTACTGAGGGATTATGGCGCGTGTTCAGGGATATGATGCGAGTGGGTACAGATAAATTCATTCCACATAAACTTAAACGTGATGGTGCGGAACCAAGATGGTACAATCAGGAAGTTAGATGCGCTCTTAGAAGGCAAAGAAAACTTCAGGCTCGCTTATATTACATTCCTCAAAAGTCACAGAGGTCAATGATACGGCATCAATATAGAGGCGCGGTCAAGAGCTAGAGTAACAATGCGAGAAGCATTTAATGATTACAAAATTTGAAAGAAAATCCGAAAGCATTTTGGTCGTACGTTAGGGAGGTTCATGGTAGAGGCCCCACCATAGCGTCATTGAGAACGGAGGCAGGTGATGTAGTACACGATAGCGCGGAAAAAGCGAACTTGTTAAATGAACACTTTCAGAAAGCGTTTACTTCGGAGAGAAACGAATTTGAGGAATCAGCTTTGAATGATGAGGGAAATTCGATGGAAGAATTGATATTCTCTGAAAAAGGTATCGCGCACCAACTAGAGTCGATTAAGCAAAATAAGTCTCCCGGGCCGGAGGGCATACTCGCGCGTGTGTTAAAAGTCGGTAATCGCACCTTACTTGAAAATAATACTCGAAAAATCCGTTGCACATGGCACCATTCCAAAAGACTGGAAACTAGCATACCTACGTAACGCCCATCCACAAAGGCGGTCATAAAGAGAACTCCGAAAATTATAGACCGATTTCCTTGACGTCATTATCGTATAAGATTCTAGAACATATAATCGTTAGCTCTGTTCTGCGTTATTTAGATGGTCGTTCTTCGCTACGTAAAACCCAACACGGGTTTCGGAAAGGTAGGTCATGCGAAACGCAGCTCGCCCTGTTCGTAAACGATTTGTTGCATTACGGAGAGAAAAACACTCAGGTTGATGCGATTTTCATTGATTTTAAAAAAGCGTTTGATAAAGTACCCTATAATAAATTAATAGGAAAACTAGGAAAGTACGGCATAAACCCTAATATCGTGAGTTGGGTAAAAGCCTTCCTCTCCAACAGAAAACAGATAGTAGTTATTGATGGGAAATCTTCATACCCGGTAAAAGTCGCGTCAGGTGTTCCACAGGGAAATGTCATAGGCCCACTACTATTCCTGATATATATAAACGATATCTGCTCGGTAGTTCGCTGCAAAATAAGACTGTTCGCAGATGACACCGTTTTATATAAGGAGATAATGAGCCAGGATGACCAAAAATCGCTCCAGGAAGATTTAAACGCCCTTTCAGCATGGTGTCAAGATTGGAAAATCGAAGTTAATCACAGAAAATGTTCCCTATTGATTTTCTGGAAGAACAATGAATTAGACTCGGAGTACAGAATTGATAGATTGAATATCCAATCTGCGGAATACGTTAAATATTTAGGAGTCACCATTTGTCGTGATCTATCGTGGAATATGCATATTCGAAGGATCGTAGGCGCAGCTAATAAGAAATTGGGCATCGTAGGCAGAATAGTATGAAGTAGCACAGAACAGGTACGAGAAACGTGTTATTTAACATTGGTCAGATCTCAGGTCGAATACGCTTCGAGCATATGGGATCCGTACGAAAAGGGACAGGTCCTTGAGTTAGAAAGAATCCAACGCAGAGCAGCCAGAATCGTAAAGCAAAAATATGAGCAAATATTAATCGTCACAGCACTCTTGAAGGAGTTGAATTGGATATCGCCAGAGGATCGCAGAATTAGCGCTAGGTTAAGGCTTCTGGAGAAATTTAGGTCGGAAGTTCTCTTAGAGGAGGTCTCAGGAATATTAGAGGCACCTACGTACATGGGCAGGCACGATCACGAGAATAAAATACGAGAGATCGACTGTAGGACCGAGCGATATCAGGGCTCGTTTTTCCCAAGGACCATACGGGATCATAACAGGAGAGTGATTCCCACGAGGGACGTTATTAGGTAGGTTTAGGTGCGCTGCACCCGCTGCCACCCACCAGGCTGGTGATTTGCAGGGTATGATGTAGATGTTGGCCACATCAGTTTTTTTCCATTTCTATGTTAAATTTTCCTTATTGTTGATAGTGTTGCTTACGCTGCCAAGGGTAATTTTAATTGCGCATCGACATTTTTTTATCCATAGAAGCATCTAACAATTTTTTTTATTTTTTGGTTCTTTAAACAAAGACTATTAAAATTTGTTCAAATTAATCATGAGTTTAATCGCTTATAATTATTCCTGAGAACACTGATATCGAGAGCAATCCTATTCAATTCTCGGTATGGAGAAAATCGTGATGGCCGCATCAGATCTTTTACCGAAGTTTTCGTTTATCTTATAGCAAGAACTACGATTTCCATTCCAAATCCTTTTCTTAATATTTAACAATTTAATTTCCCTTATTTTTCTGTTCTTTTCTAACCTCATTGTAATACAAACAGCCTTCTCATCGATTCATTCATTTGTGTGAGAACTTTATTAGCCTTTCTACTGCCAAGATTATTTGACCACTGCTCATAAATGCCAAAGGAGACAGCAGTGTTACTCCACAGACATCATTCCGAAAATAGCCTAAACGTGTTCTAAGGACCTCAAAACGTGTATTTCCGTTGAAATCTTGAAGTCGATTTTTTATAAAAACAATACTTTCTCTATACCACGTATATGGAGAAAGTAAAAAAATCTGATGTGGCCAACACGACTTTCTTCATATTTGGGGTATAGATATCTAAATTATTATGAATAGCATTATAAGGCAAAATTATTATTTCCCATCGTAAAAGAATACAGTCGTCCTTATTGCCGTAAATTATATTTTGAATATGTTTACAGAATTCACCGTTACATGGTGGTGGCGCTGAATACTGGAAATCTCTATAAATAAAATTCTGATGTCTGTCGGTATATTAGTTTTTTCAGAATTTCACTTTTATTGTGCATTTCGTGTGAAATGACGATTACAGCAATTTACAAACTTGGTGTGTTTGTTTGTCTGTCTGTTTGTTCCATCATCACGCCAAAACGGAAATTCGGATTTAATGAAACTGCGAACCTATCTTTAGGTCAGCCCGACTTAGAATCTAGGGTATATGGTATCCGGAAATTCTTGACGGGAAATGTGGTTGTGGATGGGCGCCAACCATAAAATTCAAAAATCTCGCTTACCATTGCTTTTAAAGCAAAAATTCATATAACAAAAGTTGTTGTAAATTAGATTTTGGACCGTTTTTGTTCCATGCAAATTTCTGATAGGACGAACAGTTACTAAGATATCGACAAAAAACGAGATCGGGTGAAGGGAGTGTAGAGTCTAGGTTGTGAGACGTGTTCCCGATCAACGACGGGTACTTTCAGCTATTCTATATAAATAAAATTGTAACATCTGTCTGTACCAGAGCTGCAAACCACTTCAAAATTTGAAGTGGTTTGCTTCACGGTCCGGTTCTAAATTTTTGGAAGTGGTTCGGTTCATGGTTGGGTTCAGAGAGAATTTTGACAAATGGTTCGGTTCGGTTTGCGGTTCGGTTGAGTTCAACTAAATTAATGTTTGAAATCTATTCAGAAATAATTTGTCCAATATAAACATTACAAATTCAGTATCAATCTGTAAGTATATCAATCAGCAGTCATTATTATTTTAAATGAAAGAAGAATTTATTTAAAGAAAGGAATAATTTATATTTTAAATATATTACAATCCCATCATCATCTTCATTTATTTATATTTAAAAAATGGTATTTTTGATCCTAACATGATTTTTATGTTCATTGTTGTTTACATATCAATTAAAAATTCTCTGAATGGATTCACTTCAAATTCATTTACCAACATACACAATCATACATAATCAGAAAGAAAATGCGCCTCTAGCTTAAATCGCTTTTGAGATTATCCCTGGATGGACGGACAAACCGAAAACATAAAAGTGTTTTAAAGAAATCATTAAAAATCAAAGGAAATTAATCCCTTAGGCATTTTATTTCTTTTTCTTACCTGTAATACACATCATTTAGGGGGGAAAAATTTATAACAAGGGCCTTACCGCCCGTCTCCCAATAATTAACCTCTTTAGTTCTACCACCCACACTTGCCTTTATTTTCCTTATTCCCACACACACACCCATTGCCGCATTGATAATTTCCTCCTTCCTCTCTCTGGGGTTCACCCTCTCTCCGTCTTCCACAAGACCTTTCTTTTTAGTCCTTCCCGTCTTTCCCCAAACTCTCCCGAGATTGTCTCCCACCTCCAGCCTTTCCTTTCTCCTCTCCTTTATCCCTTTACAACCTACCCCTCGCAGTAACTCTGTGAGATTGGTTCCTCCTTTCCCTCCCCTCCATTCCTTTCCCCCTCTCTACCCATTTCTCTGTATATACTTTCTATTCTCACCATATCTGCACCTGACGATAGCATTGTAACGTCGAAACCAGGGTCGTAAGATAAAAACAATGGAAGTTACAAAGCGTTATTCCTTTGGTTCATTTATAACAAATAAAGAAAAATGTTCGCTATATTTATCAAGTGTCTAGGAAAATTCTTTTCCGTAAGCCCTTATTAAGATTTCCATGACTGAATGATAGATTTAATTATTGAGTAGACAGTTTCTTGCTTTCCAATGGTGATGATGCACTTTCAATAATAAATTTATGTAAATAAAGTATTTTAATTAGTTAATTGGTCAAAAAATATGGAATAAAATATTACTCCGAATGAATTTATGATATGTAAAACTCTCATAAATTCGATTATTAATTCTTATTATTATATAATAAATTCAAAAAGACTCTTTTAGTTCGATTCCAAACATATTATATATTGCTAATTTTTTCTTTTGCCACCTTAGAAAAGTAATCAAAAAATCAATATGATAGTAAAATTACGTTACAAGAATAATTTAAAATTAATCGACAGTTCGGGAAAGATTATTCAATATACGAAGTGCGGACACTTATGGTTCAAAACAAACGATTATAAAATGTAGAGTGACCTAACTAACACTAACATGTTAATTAATTTTATTTGTGTGAAATAAAGTTTACTAAAATATTATTAAAAATACACACTAGATAATTCTAAGGAATTCTGCGGGAAATGAATGCCTCCAATCCAAGGGATCCGCCGAAGTCCTCGCCTGTTTTTGCTGGAATATAAACCACCAAGTAATGGAAATATCATAGAAGAACACCACATGAGAGTTGGAAAAGCAATGATGTCGTTGAAAGCTCAAGCCGTTGAGAGCAACAATTTGAATTTTTCCGAAGAAAAAGATATGAGGAGAGTTAATGGTGTTCTAAGAAAGACACAGCAAGGCATATTTTCTCAGGTCTGCTAATTACAATACTGAAGGGGATGATGGCGATGGATTTTTCTCTCGGCACGAAAGCAGATTACGGCACCTTTCTAGGTCATTGTAAAACGACCATTTTGCCTGCGTTCAGTTAAAGATCTTTCTATATTCTGTTGGTCGGTTTCTGCCTACAGTGGTTGACCCGGATATTGTCGCAGTTGGTGTCCCCATAACCCTCACCATAAATGTCGTCTGTGGGTAACAATAGTATCAGAGAGGAAAGAGATAGGCACTCTTTCCTTTGAAACAAACCCTCTGGTTTTTCCAATGGAAATTCCTGGTCTTTTCGTTGGTCCGTACTTTGTGGATTAAGATCGAACCGAAACCGAACCACTTTTGGAAAAAATAACGGTTCGGTTTTCGGTTCATTGAAAAATTAATCATTGGTTTCGGTTCGGTTCAGCGGTTCGGTTTGCAGCTCTGGCCTGTACATTTGTTTTTTTGTCGGGGTTTTCCTTTTTTGTGTGTTTTGCATCAAAAGAAGACGTTTGAACCGGTTTGCAGAATTGTTGTCTGTCTGTCTTTCTGTCTGTCTTTCTGTCTGTTTGTTACCGCATCACGCAAAAACGGCTGGTCGAATTTTTATGAAACTTGTAACGTATCTTTAGACTGTTTCAGCTTAAAATATAGGCTACTAGCTGGAGTGCCCGTTGAATTTCAACGGATTCAATGAATCTAAAACTTCGACAGTGTAACATATAAGCATCGCAAGAATAAGATAGTATACAGTTATAACCGTCGATTAAAGCAAAAATGAATAAAACCGCTCCGCATTTTCCAATTTAGATGAATGATGGAAGAAAATCTTGCACTGTGAAAAATCGAAAATAACGTATAAACTCCCTCCCCCTCCCTCCCGCTCGCTCCCTCTCCCGCCCTCCCTCCCTCCCCCTCCCTCCCTCTCCCGCCCTCCCTCCCTCCCCCTCACTCTATCTCTCTTAAATGTAAGAAGGGACTATAATATAGTCTCAATATAAATGCATTGAACTCTCAATTTCGGCGACAATGAGAGTCGTCACGGTAGCTTATAATTGGTATTGTAATAAAACTGATGAAATAACGTATTTTATTGATTCTAAACGCATTTCTAAGCGAATTGGACCAGAATTCGGAATCTGTTTTGAATAAAAATAAACTTTGTTCTTTTCCGCAAAGAAGTATCCAAGTCCCAAGTAAGTACCGTGATTTAAGTCATTTTAAAGCGCAAATTTAAAGTAGTCCACACTGATACCTGTAATTCAGTTGCAAGACGCGTCAAAATACGTGACGTTCGATAATTAAATCGTTCGCCATTTCGAATCAAAGTGACGGGCAGAAACAAAATCTTGACCATTCACTAAGTTAGGATGTAAGGAAGAATCGTTACAAATTTGGTAATTCTAGCTTTTATCGTTTAGGAGGAGTTCCATGACAAACCAACAAACACACCTCTCAAAATATACTATAGGAGAATACTTATTGTTATAACGGTTGTCACGTAAATTGTTAATCCAACAATACCCTCATTCCCGTGTTATTTAAATGGGTAAAATTAAAACGGAGAAACATTTTAAAAATAAAAAATCGGTACAACATACATTGTACAAACTTTCTCATATATGGTAACTAATGCGTCGTTTAGTTATCTTTAGAAAATGAAAATCGTATGAGCCTGTTCTTAGAAAATACAATTTTTGTTAAAGTTGCCCAAGAATAAATTAGCCTTATATTCATTCATTAAATAAAATAGGTAGTATTATTGTAGATGTATACTCTAGTAACTGTACGAAATTTGATCAAAATCGTTAGAGCCGTTTTTGAGAAAATCGAATTGTTGTTAAAGTTGCCTAGAATAAACTAGCCTTATATTCATTTTTTGAGAAATATGAACTATACAGTATTATTGTAGACGTAAACTCAAGTAACTGTAAGAAATTTGATCAAAATCGTTAGAGCCGTTTTTGAGAAAATCGAATTGTTGTTAAAAATGGATAGAATAAACTACTCTTAATTATTGATCAATGTCAACCATTTCTATGTATACTCTGCTCAGTATGATAAAATGCCTAAATACGAGATTTCGTTCTTCCGTCTAGGCTCCAGAGCCAGTAACAGACAGACAGACGGCACTGAGAAAACCACTTTTTCGGATTGAGCGACACCTAAAACGTGTATTTCCGTAAAAATCTCGAGGTCGAATTTTTTCGCGAAAACAACACTTTCTCGATACTTCGCATGAGAAATTAAAAATGTAGTCAAATCACTTCAAAAAACCTCCCATTATGCTTAACTTTTTATTGCAGTTAAAATGGGACCTTCTTCTTGCTTCCATGTTTTGGAGTTATTGCACTACAAATGCACAAACACACAAACATATTCCGCAAAATATTTATAGTGGAGATTAGAAGATAATTCAATTAAAAACAACAAATATTTGGTTCCCATTAAAACTAATTAAAATCAACGTCTGCCATTTCAGATCCCTTAATATCTCTGATACACTCGCATCTACATCTACAGGATATCTTGCAAATCACCAGACTGGTGGGTGGCAGGGGGTGCAGCACACCAAAACCAACCTAATAACGTCCCACTCGGGAATCACTCTCCTGTTATGATCCCGTATGGTCCTTGGGAAAAACGAGCCCTGATATCGCTCGGTCCTACAGTCGATCTCTCGTATTTTATTCTCGTGATCGTGCCTGCCCATGTACGTAGGTGCCTCTAATATTCCTGAGACCTCCTCTAAGAGAACTTCCGACCTAAATTTCTCCAGAAGCCTTAACCTAGCGCTAATTCTGCGATCCTCTGGCGATATCCAATTCAACTCCTTCAATAGTGATGTGACGCTTAATTTTTGCTCATATTTTTGCTTTACGAATCTGGCTGCTCTGCGTTGGATTCTTTCTAACTCAAGTATCTGTCCCTTTTCGTACGGATCCCATATGCTCGAAGCGTATTCGACCTGAGATCTGACCAATGTTAAATAACACGTTTCTCGTACCTGTTCTGTGCTACTTCATACTATTCTGCCTACGATGCCCAATTTCTTATTAGCTGCGCCTACGATCCTTCGAATATGCATATTCCACGATAGATCACGACAAATGGTGACTCCTAAATATTTAACGTATTCCGCAGATTGGATATTCAATCTATCAATTCTGTACTCCGAGTCTAATTCATTGTTCTTACTCTTCCAGAAACTCAATAGGGAACATTTTCTGTGATGAACTTCGATTTTCCAAACTTGACACCATGCTGAAAGGGCGTTTAAATCTTCCTGGAGCGATTTTTGGTCATCCTGGCTCATTATCTCCTTATATAAAACGGTGTCATCTGCGAAAAGTCTTATTTTCCAGCAAACAACCGAGCAGATATCGTTTATATATATATACACACACACACACACACACACAGTAAAACTCGTTTATAACGATCACGCCTAAAACGAAATCTCGGCTATAACGAAGAAATGTCTCGGTCCCTTGAACTTCTCCATAAGGGCATTGGTTAAATTTCTTGGATGTAACGAACACGCATTTTACGAATTCTCGGCTGTAACGAACAAATGTTTGGTCCCGTGGCAAAAATGTCTCATATATAACGAATTTTGGCGAGCAGAGCGATAAGTAATGAATAGTTTCCGCCCGTTTACCGCGCACTTGTTCGTAGAGGTCCCCTTCCTCCATCTACCCCTTCCATACGAATTTCCACGCTCCCTTTGTTTTGAAATTGATATAAAAAATGTGAAATGTTTATGTAAATTAATGACCATAATAATAATATTGTGACCATTTAAAAAATCGTATGTAATAGCAGTCGAACATTTTACATGCCGCGAAGTTGATAAGATCTCTTTGCATATGTAAGTACGGCATTGAAGTCGACTCACTGCAAATACAGTAAAAGCTGTGTTATCCGGCTATCTTGGGGATTGTGGAAAGCCGATTAGGAGAAGTATCCGGTGAGGGGAGCGATTTTCGATTTTGACATCGCAAATTTAGCAGTAACCAAACAAAATTCGGCTTAGGTTCACTATCGTACTCCCCAAACATGACTATGCATAGGGTTTTCATTTTCCATTTTAATTCTTCCACACGTAGTTAGATATAGACACTATTTACCCATTCTTATTTAATACGTTGCTAGGCTTACATGCAAAACAAAAAGACTATTGAAAAGTTTAGGGCGTCCGGGAAGTTTGGGGATTACGGCAGTGAACCTGTTTCCAAAATTGAATTTATTGGATTATATCTTTCTTATTTATCTTTATTTACTCTATTAGAAAAGGACGAAATTATTTAATTCTTCTGAACGTTTCTGTGAAAACCAGTCATATAATATTTTATACAGTTCCTCAATTTTTGGCGTATGAAGCGTATGATGTTTATCAATTAATTTACTCGTCTCAGAAGATGACACAAATTTCATTAATTTAGCCTTATGAGCCTTGATATCGTAGAGCGTGGAAGATCCGATGTTGAATTCTTTTGCTATGGCTGCTCTATTTTTTCCTTTTACAATTCGTTGGATCAGCTCCAGCTTTTGTGTTAGCGTTAAACCAACCTTTTCTCTCCTGTTCCTTGCTTTTAGGTATTTATTTTGATGCCATATTCAATGGATGGGTAATTTTTTAAATTATAAAAAGCGATAAAACTGGAAATTGTAAAAGTACACCAAAACATCTAGACAATGCAAATGGCTTACGTAAACAAATATGCCATGCTTACTCGGCAGCCACAGAAGTATACGGAGTAAATACGTAATATATACATCTTATATTTTAAGAAATTTTAAAGTGGAAGTTGTGGTATTACACATATACAGTTCACACAAAAATTCATAAAAAACGAAAAGGAAATACCAAATGAATTTTATCTGTGTAATTGCCGGTATCTAAGGGTGGCCGGTTCTAAATAGCCGGATAGCACAGCTTTTGTTGTATGTGTATACGTGTTATATGGGATGTATAGGCCAAAAACCATGTTTCTCGTATATAACGTAGTCACACTTATAACGAAGCAATGAGTCGGTCCCCTCAAATACATATTAAACGAGTTTTACTGTATATATATATATATATATATATAAACAAAACTATAAGGAAGTGCATCAAGGAAGATGTGAAAAAATATAATTATGAGCTAATCGAGAAAGCCATAGAAAACAATAGAAGTTACAAGAAAATGAAGCAACATCTCTCGATCGGAAAGAGACAGCTGATGGCCTTGATGCTAGAAGACGGCTCCATAACCCATAGTAGGAAACTGATCCTGAAACGGGTACATGAATTTTACACCAAGCTGTATGAGGATCCTCTAGGAAATGATGAAGTAAATGATGATGCAAACATGCCCACCGAAGAGGTCCCAGGTATCCTTCCGGAAGAGGTGAGACACGCAATCAGAAGTATGAAGAATGGAAAAGCATCTGGAATGGATGGTATCACAGCGGAAGTATTCAAAGCAATAGGTAATCATACGGAAACAATTCTCGCTAAGATTTTTAATTCCTTTCTGAGGAAGAAAAAGATACCAGAAACATGGAACCACGCATGTATTATCCTTCTGCACAAGAAAGGTTCCAAAGAAGACTTGAATAACTACAGACCGATCAGCCTACTCTCAACAGTCTACAAAATATTCACCAAAATACTCACTATGCGCCTTCAAAACCATCTTGATGCTGCCCAACCCAGAGAGCAAGCTGGATTTCGCAGTGGGTATAGCACGATGGACCACATCCAAGTCGTGAGAGAGGTAATCAGTCGGACTAACGAGTATGAATTACCGCTATGTATGTGCTTTATCGACTGCGAGAAAGCATTCGACTCTGTCCGAACTTCGTCGGTGTTACGTGCACTAAAGAAACAAGGAGTAGAAGAAACGTACATAACCTTGATCAAGAATATCTACGAAAATGCGACAACATCTGTCCAACTGCATGAAGAGACGAGTGCCTTTAAGGCCTAAAAGGGAGTGAGACAAGGAGATACTATGTCCCCTAAGTTATTTACAGCAGCTCTAGAGGAAGTATTCAAAACGCTACACTGGGAGGAAAAAGGCATAAAGGTAAATGGAGAATATCTGAGTCACCTGCGCTTCGCAGATGATATCATACTGTTCGCAGGAAGCCCAGAAGAGCGCCTTAGAAGAACTGAAGAGCTTGAGCAAGCAAGCCGAGAAGCTGGACTTAAGATGAATCTTAATAAAACAAAGGTTATGTACAACTCCTTCACAAATTCTGAAAAGATACATATCCACGGAGCAGAACTCGGAGAAGTAACCAGCCATGTTTACTTAGGTCAACTCATCACTACTGATGGTTCGCTTCTTGGAGAAACCATCCGGAGAGTGAAGATGGCATGGAGTGCTTTTGGCAGAAATGCGAACATCTTTAAGTCAAATATTCCAGTCTTCCTAAAAAGGAGACTGTATGACCAATGTGTTCTGCCTGTTCTGACATATGGTTGTGAAACATGGACCATGAATGCCAGAATGATACAGCGCCTGCAAACAACACAGAGGGGCATGGAGAGATGCATGTTAGGGATCACCCGATGAGACCGCAAGAGGAACGACTGGGTAAGAAAGAAGACGGGAGTCTGTGACGTGATTAGAAGAGTGAAGGTGTTAAAATGGCAGTGGGAGGGCCACATTGCTAGAAGAAATGATCACCGTTGGACGTCCAGTGTCATCGAATGGATCCCAAGAAACATCAAGAGACCAAAAAGAAGACCTAAAGACAGGTGGGACAGAGAGCTTGTTAAGTTCTTGGGGCAAACTTGGAGGAGGGAGGCAGTTGACAGGGAAAACTGGAAGTCTGGGGGAGGCCTTCGTCCGTCAGTGGACTGAAAAAGGCTGATGATGATGATGATGATATATATATATATATACAGAAGGAATAGTAGTGGGCCTATGACATTTCCCTGTGGAACACCTGACGCGACTTTTACCGGGTATGAAAATTTACCATCAATAACTACTATCTGTTTTCTGTTGGAGAGGAAGTCTTTTACCCAACTCTCGATATTTGGGATTATGCCATACTTTCCTAGTTTTCCTATTAATTTATTATGGGGTACTTTATCAAACGCTTTTCTAAAATCAATGAAAATGGTATCAACCTGAGTGTTTTTCTCTCCGTAATGCAACAAATCGTTTACGAACAGGGCGAGCTGCGTTTCGCATGACCTACCTTTCCGAAACCCGTGTTGGGTTTTACGTAGCGAAGAACGACCATCTAAATAACGCAGAACAGAGCTAACGATTATATGTTCTAGAATCTTATACGATAATGACGTCAAGGAAATCGGTCTATAATTTTCGGGGTTCTCTTTATCACCGCCTTTGTGGATGGGCGTTACGTAGGTATGCTAGTTTCCAGTCTTTTGGAACGGTGCCATGTGCAACGGATTTTTCGAATATTATTTTCAAGTAAGGTGCGATTACCGAGGCTAGCCCTTTTAACGCACGCGCGAGTATGCCCTCCGGCCCGGAAGACTTATGTTGCTTAATCGACTCTAGTTGGTGCGCGATACCTTTTTCAGAGAATATCAATTCTTCCATCGAATTTCCCTCATCATTCAAAGCTGGTTCCTCAAATTCGTTGCTCTCCGAAGTAAACGCTTTCTGAAAGTGTTCATTTAACAAATTCACTTTTTCCGAGCTATCGTGTACTACATCACCTGCCTCCGCTCTCAATGATGCTATGGTGGGGCCTCTACCATGAGTCTCGCATGACCTGCCTCTCCGGAAACCATGCTGGTTTCTATTAAGCGCATCTTTGCTTTCGAGAAATCGCATTATTGAGCTACCGATAATGTGCTCAAAAACCTTACAGAAAATTGACGTCAACGATATAGGGCGGTAGTTCTCCACATTTAATTTGCTTCCCGTTTTATGTATTGGTGTAACGTGGGCTCTTTTCCATATCAAAGGAACTACACCCTCATCTAAAAATTTTGTGAATAGAATCTTAAGGTACGGAGCTAACTCGTTTGCTAACGAGTTTATAATGAATGTAGGTATGGCTTTAGGCCTTGGCGATTTTCTTTTAATGACCTGACGTAGTAATTTAACGATACCGCTTTCGAATATTTCTATGTCGCTCATATTTGAATCTATGCGAGTAGGGAAATCAATGAAATCACCGCTGTCCAATGTGAAGCAATTTTCGAAGAACCGATTTAACATACTAGCCTTAGTAAATGAATCGTGTACACTTTCACCGTTGTCTGTACGTAGAAGAGGTACTGTGGACTGACCTCCTCGAATTTCTCGCACGTACGACCAAAATTCTTTCGAGTCGTTTTTGAGTGAATCCGACAGTGTCGTTGATCGGTAGGCGTCAAATTCCTTACTCGCTACGTCTCTTGCAGATTTATGACTATTTCTGTATATTAAATACTCGTTCGCGTGGTCCCTACCAACTTCTTAAAGGTGCTTTATGCGCGCGTGATGCCGTCTTTGTTTCTTGAGCAAGGCACGGAGTTTCGGTTTCATCCACCGCGGGTCCTTGCGATCACGAATTGCTTTGGTTGGGATTCACAAAATTTCCGTCCAAGAGTCATCTACGCTATTACTAATCGCAAAATCGATAAATGTCGCTATTTGGTTTGTAACATAATTTTTTAAACCTGGGAGATCTGCTTTACTGAAGATATTGACTAATCGCCTTGGCTTATATATTGTCGCAGGAGTGTATTTGAAGTCGGCAATTACTATTTTATGATCACCTATGCCGTCGTCGATTTGTAGGTTTCTAGTAGATAGTGGGTGGGTAGTGGATAGCAGATCGAATATGTTTCCGTTGTTGTCATATCGCGTAGGTTCGTTGACGATTTGCTCTAGAGAGTTTAGAGTAAATGCTTCAATTAATTCACGACAAGCTTCTCTATTTTTTCCACCACTAACATAGGTTACGGATTTCCAATCGATCGATGGAAGATTAAAGTCTCCTACAAGAATGATTACTGGATCGTTCTTTCTCCTAGCTATCACCTGCAATGTACGACTGAGTTCTCTAATGTTCTCGACTCCTGAGTCGGGTTGGCGGTAAAATGAGCAAAAAAATAATTTTTTACCATTTCTCGTATGAAGGGAGCACCATATCACTTCGCAGTGTTCGCTGACGTTAATCTCCTCTAATTGGCATGATATACTCTTTCTGACGGCGATGAAAACTCCACCTCCGATTCTTTCCCTCCTGTCTTTGCGATATCCCACGTAATCTGGTGGGAAAATCTCGTTAGAATTAATGTCGCCCGATAGCCAGCTCTCAGTTCCCAATACAACGTCTGCACGACGGCTTTTAACTAACAATAAGTGGCAAAAATCAGCCTGTTTCCTTCGAATGCTTCGGCAGTTCATAATAATAATTTTTATTGTGTTTTCTACGGATATTTTCCTTCTGGATTTTTTCGCCACCTGATCTAACAATTTTATTTTTCTACTTCTCACTCTACCGCTATTCTTGGACTCCCTAGGGTTAATGTTGGCGGACTCTTTTCTAACAGATATATTGGTGTTATCCTCGTCTAACCTAAAAAAAACCCTAGCGTGTTCAAATACCCTACGCGCTACCGCATCCGCTGCCTCGGCCGTGTAGTGGACACCAGAACCGTTTAGGGGTACCCTACATGAGTCCAGCACCGGCCTCAGGTCAACGAAGTCCACTCCATTGCCCCTACAGAAGTCCCACAACCTACGGTTCAAGCCCACCACACGGCTCCAAACCATAGAACCGCAGTCCGTCTGAGGGACAATGCTGCAGATGGTAAGCCGCACATCAGAACCCGACTCCTCTCGGACACGAGCAACCTCAGCGGCCAAGTTCTTAAAAGAACTTAAAACCTCCTCGGAGCCGCGCTTCGAGGCGTCGTTGGTCCCAACATGGGCCACCACCCGCAACGAGGAGCAACCCGTGCCCAAAACCGACGCCCTGACCTCCTTCGTCACCTGGGGCACCGTACCTCCTGGTATACACCTGGAGAACACCCGCTCATGAACACCCTCCAGGCGGGCCCGTGACAGTAATGGCGCCACCACACGCCGGACATTATCTACTTACATTTGTTCAGTAGCCAAGATGTTGTTTATTTTTTAAGTTTTGGCTAATAGTATTGACGTAATCCACATAATTTTATTGCCGCTTTAAAGGCTTCGGTGCATCTATCCATGTGAATATTAAGTAAGACGTTAATGCGTAATTATATTTTGGTACAACTTTACAATACAATACATAAAATAGTAAATGTTAATGTAAACATCACTTGCGTAATTAATGAATGGGGAACGTTTGCCCCGAGCAATAAAAATCGTTTGCTACTTAAAAGAAAACTCTTTCCCGAGCGAAGCCGGGCATTTCAGCTAGTAACCTATAAATTAAAATTGAAGGATTGACAGATACTCAGTTGGCATAGCGAAGACTGCTCCCGACCCTATGTTTGCGAACCGCTGTTATAGGGGCCTCAAAACGTGTATTTCCGCTGAAATCTTGAATTCAATTTTTATCCATGAAAACAATACTTTCCCTATGCTACGTATGGAAAAACTGCAAACAAAACCACATGAGTTTCATTTTCACTCTCCAATAGTCATAAAAAAAATGGGAAAACGGACGCTCATGTCGGATACAAATCACCACCGATGATGGTTGCTATGTAGACGAAATACGCATTTAAAAAAAAAAAAGAATCTACTATCGGCGAATCACCAATGATGACGGCTGCTTTATACCCGAAAAGCGCAACTGGCTTACCCAATCTATTTATGGCTATTGAAAAAACACGATTAATCGATCAATTTCATTTAAGGCATGAGATGATAATTCTTTCCTGATTAAAAGAGAAGACAACAGGTACAATTGTAGCGCGGAATGTCATCCACCTGAATGGACACGGCGATTCAAACGTAGCAGGCACTTCATTGATAAACTGTGCATTATCGGTCGGGAGACAAACAATACACAGAAGGAAGATAAATACGATAAAGCTTAAAGGTTCACGATTTATCCAGGTCTCGATTAGAAAGCAGATTAAGATTATGGTGAAAGTGCCGACAAAGATAAAGCAAATACGTCGACATAAAAAGACGACGCTTTCTGGCGCCTATTCAGCGCGCCATGAAAGGAAAACTCAAGGAATTGCATTCACGATAGGCATTAATAATATCAAACTTTAATTATACTATAAGACAAATAAAATAAGAAAAAGTAGTAAATTTTACTCGGCTACAAATGAATGTCGCAACGTCAGCCTCTAAGCAAATGCACCGGAGATCATCCGAGTTATTTATAACGCTCTGCCTCCGCCAAAAAACACCTTTGGAAAGAGCGCAGTGGACAGGAATACAAAACGACGAAATACCAACGTCTAGGCAATAACACGGGCGTACAGATAATAAGGGAAATTAAAAGATGCACAATGACCGAAAATAAGATACTGCACTGACTCCCCTCCTACTTCTAACGGGAGCTAATTCCGCCTCGCCAAACCAGATCATCTGATATACTTACACGAGTTTTATCTCTTAATAACGTCCGATTATGCTCCATTGGAAAAGGCCACCCGAGAAGCACTTTTAATTTAAAATTGAATGTGGTTCAATCTTAAATATGTAGAATACCAAGCAGATAATCGTATTTGTACTCCAAAATTCTAGTTGTAATTAATTTATTTTTTAAATTAAAGTGAAGTTTAATGTTCCCTCGAATTTCCCCATACGTGCGCCAATGTCATCGAAATGTGACGATGAACGTCACCAGTAGAAACAAAAAGCTATACTTACGTTGTACATTAATATGTAGAACAAAACAATGAATAGTTACTAAGCGGTGCAATTAAGATGATTGCATAATAAAAAATTACACTGTTCGCGACTGATATGACGACGTGCGCGAGTACTAGAGTTACGAGAGGACGTGCAATTTCGAGAGAAAATGGTAATGATTCACGTAATAAAGAGACCAAATTACATATACATAACGAGAAGATATTAATTTATAGCAGTGACATCTATCTACAGGCTCTAAAACTAAACTTCACATAAAACTTCCTCTGGGCATGTAAGGTCATTCATATGTTAAAAAGAGCATATCAAAACAACGTTTACTCATTTGCAAGTCCAATCGAAGCATTATTATGAAGCAACTTCCTGCTTGACGAGTGAATGAGAGAAAAGCATTCGAGTACGTCAGAAGAGCGGACTCGAGCGTTTAAGGAGTCCCGAGCGGGAAACTTGTTCGGTTTCACCGAGGATTCAAGAGCACGCGTGAGGTGACTTTTTAAGTAAAATCAATGGCAGTGATTCAATAGTTCACAAACAACACTTTTTAAAAAAGGTCCTTACTATGAAACTATGAAACCATGTAATACCGGAAGATGAAGAGCCTGCAAGTGTACTGTTTGCTTGTAGCTGCACACATTTTTGCGTAACTCAAGCACTTTCTTCCGTACACATATGTACATCCTTATATGAAGGAATAATAATTTTATTTACACTTCATGAGATAAGTTCGTCAGCAAAGTGCAGTTAAGCTTTTTAAAATTATATTATGCGCATCAAGATTGTTTCTTAATTTTTTTAGAATGGATATATTCATTCGTAAACCACATATATGATATTTCAAGTAACTGGGTTTTTAATATAGATCCTCGATCTTAACAACCTTGTAAAGCCATTTGCTACCATCTCATTTAGGGGAACAGAACATGGTTCCTACAGGGCCGCCGAGAAGGGGGGAGGGGGGCCAGAACCCCGTGGCCCCTTAAATGACCCGGGCTGGGAGATTAGCACCAACTTTTAAATATAAAAATGAAAGGGGGTTGCCCCGGGGCCCGTGATGACTCTCGGCGGTCCTGGGTTTCTACACTAGCGATTGAAATACCGGTATTTCGGTACTCAGAATACCGCTATACCGTGCTATTTTTACGTATCGAAATACCGGTATTTTCGTTGGTAAAATACCGGTATTTCGGTATTTATTGAAAATCTGATTTATTCACACTTAGAGAAGGAGTCCCCAACCCGCGGCCTACGGGCCGCATGCGGTCCCAGAACCTATTCTGTGCGATCCTTGATCTCCCATAAACTAAAACTTCTTGCAACGTTTTATATACATTTGACAGTTCCATCTGTAGTAACTTATTTTATCATTAAGGGCCTCTGTATTACATTTCTTGGCAACTTTGTCCTATCGGCATGTCTTTTTCCATTGAAACGATTCAGTGAAACATTGTATTCACCGCTTATACAATTATATACGAAGACGCTGTATGGAATAGTAACGAGATTAAAGTGCCTCGGCTCCAGTCAATGCCCATCAAAACATAATATGTCAGATGTGTTTTGCGAAGTCCTTGAGTTATTCCTTTGAGGCTTGGTCTCGTTGTGAGTGATTTGTCCATCTTTTGTTGCTTTAGTTACTTTTACCAATTTATTCTGTGTGTATTTGGTGATTACTAGTATATTTTTCAAGTGCTGTGTGCTACGTCCGTTCTCATTGCTGAGAAGTACACAATTTGACGAAATAATCTAACATAAAGTCAACAGATTTTCATTACGTCCCACAAGAACTTATAAATTGCCAATGCAGCCCGGGAGGTGAAAGGTTGGGAACCACTATCTTAGAGGTAAGATCTGCAGCACTTGTGTAGACTTGCACGAAGAGTCAAGTTTGGTGTCTCAAGTTTGACATAAGGGGTTCAATATTCTAATATATTACCGAGTAATTCACAGGAAGAAGCAGAATTGCTCAATTACTCGTATTATCTGTCATTTTACAGTTCGTTGTTAGTGGTTATATATAATTAAGATTAAAAATTGTTATTTATGATAGATATTTGTGTGTGGAGATTTACAAAATGTTTTTCGGTGTTTATTTGAGTAACCTAAGAAAATGTGAAGACCAGTCTAACCATACCGGATTACAGCGCAAAACTGACAGATCGTTTACAGCTCCAGTCCAAATACAGTAGAACCTCATAAACCCGGCATTCTAAAAATCTCGGCAGTTTTTTGAAAGTTATATGTAAAAAAAATTAGAAATTACATTAAATGATGTACGCTATTTTCATTGTTTCGTTTACTTCACTAGAACCACATGTTCAGATTCGTAGCGATAGCAATTGTTTTTCGTTAATGCAATTAGTACTTTTGTTAAATTTTATTTTGAGATGACTTCAAAAAAAGAATACAACTCCATAAAGTGGTGTTACGAAACGTAAACAGAAAAATCTCCCGATTGAAAAAAGTGGAATTACTAAGAAAACTTGAAAAAGGTACTTCAGTGAAGAGACTTTGCGAAGAATATAGCATTGGCGGTTCCACTGCGTACGACTTAAGGCCACCGCACACCGGGCGCTATACTATATAGCGCTATATTTTTGTGCGATGTTATAGCTAGCGATAAGATATAAATATGCGCACACTAGATACTATAATATGTTTTATTTTTTCCCGGGAAACTCGCTTAGTTCTACAACATGGCCAAGAGAATAAACGCCGAGGCATTGCTGTTGTTAACATTGGCTTTAACCCTTAAACCGAAGTATGGGTCTGACAACCACATACGATTTTTGATTTTGTTAGTGTGGCTGCACTGATTGAGCTGGTGGCCCAAGCCTCACAGTACCTTCCTCAAATTACTTCCTGCTGCGGGTGACACATTGTTTTTGCAGTCGCAATTTCTCAACCGTTCGTAAGAAATCGTTTTTCAAAAGTTACAGTGTCTCGTGGACACCTACTTCTCATAAATTATATTTTTTGCGTGTCTGGTGGACACATACTTCGAATTACGGAGAAATTTCCTTCGGTAACATAGAAACAAATTATTATTATTACAAATAAATATTATTTTCATTTCTTTTTTTTACCAATTTTTAGAATTATATAATTATGATTTAAGGACGGATGCAGGCCCTAGCACCTCGGAAGGCGGTAGTACATCAAAGAATTGGTGCAAATATTACGAGAAAAAAAGCTAGCGTACGTAGGAACACTGAAGAGAAAAATACGAAAATCCCAAAAGAGGAAAAGAGAAGTTGGTTCGACAATGTATGGATTTAGTAATGATATCACGTTGCTCAGTTAGGTTCCAAAAAAGAATAAAGCGGTGCTGATGTTATCAACACAAACCGGAAATAGTGGGATTTTACAACCGAACAAAAGGAGGCGTCGATGTAATGGATCATAAATGCGCTAATTATCCTTCTAACAGAAGAAGTCGACGTTGGCCATTAGCAGTATTTTATATGTTTGTAAACATATATGTGGTGAATAGTTACATATTCTACTTATGTTTCAAAAATTCGGAAAAATCTAAAGAGATTCAATTTTTTGAAAGAATTAACTCTAGTACTTTTGAGGCCACACCTAGGAAACAGACTTGCTGTTCCAAATCTGCGTTCAGACATGAAAAAACTCATTGAAAGCGTTTTACAAGAAGCAAATAAGGATGGCACACCGAAACCAAAACAGAAATCTGAGAGCGACAGACCTGAAAGAAAGAGGATGTGTAGCTAATGTCCGTATACACAAAATCGAAGTAACAGGTATAAATGCACAAAATGTCAAAGGCCAATCTACTTCGAATGTTTCAAAAAGATTTGTGACATATGTTGCGGAGATTTGTAAGCGCAAACTATTTTTTACATTACGTATATGTACTCTTCCTTTGATCTCTGGCTCCTCTTCCTTTCTCTGGAAGCTGTAGCTGGGCTAATAGCTGTCCTTTTCACTTGGCATTTTTAAATTTTATGCGATTTTACAGCAATATATTAGAGCAATTACGTGATCACAATGTCACAGAGTTACTCAATGCTAGTTTAATATCGTGGTAAAAGGAAACAATTTTTTAATTCTACCTAGCCTTAGTTCCAATGATTATCGTTGCACCCTTATAGACGAACTCACAAACAGTCGCCTTCCTTCAAGTGTCTATCAACGACTGCTTTTAACTTCTTACAGGACCTACTATAAAGGCGACGTCAATGCAAGCATTTATCTAGATTATCAATGAAGAGAAAATAACAATAACGCTTTTCTTTCGTCTATTTGAAGTTTTAATTGGCCTTAAATGAATCGGAGGCAACAATGAGAGTCTCCTTGGCTACGCCCGGAATGAGTACGAAAAATCTGAAAATTTTCGAAAAAGAATGTGCATTTCTTAAATATTTGACCGCGTAACGTGTAAACATTGCAAGAATAAAATAGTATAAAGCTTTACCCGTCGAATAATGTAAAAAATAAGAAAATCAGTCCATATTTACGTATTTTAATGAACGAAGGAAAAAAACCTTGCACTCTGAAAAATCGAAAATCCCGTGTAAACTTAAGGGAAAATATAATTGTCTTCTGGATTCGAACCCGGGACACTTCAGCAAAAGAAAATACTTTTCCAGGGACCTCATAGCCAGTAGAAACAAAACACCGTTTACCGCATATCTATACGAAGAACGGTTCTCGAGAAATACGCCGATATAATTATGCAAGGCTTCATACGCACTGACGGACGCAGCTTCACTACGCGCATAATATATAGGATGATGATGGGACTGTAATATAAATTTTTTAAATATAAATTTTCCTTTCTTTAAATAAATTCTTCTTTCATTTAAAATAATAATGACTGCTGACTGATTTACTTACAGATTGATACTGAATGTGTAATGTATATATTGGATAAATTATTTCTGGATAGTATTTCAAATGATTAATTTAGTTTAACCGAACTGAACCGCAAACCGAACCACTTGTCAAAATTCCCGTCTGAACCGAGCCATGAACCGAACCACTTCCAAAAATTTAGAACCGAACCGCGAACCGAACCACCTTCAAATTTTGAGGTGGTTTGCAGCTCTGATATATATATATATATATATATATATATATATATATATATATATATATATATATATATATATATATATATATATATATATATATATAATTCATTATTTAACAAAATAAACAAAAAGAAATAAAAAAATCTGTCGAATAATTTAAAGAAATTAATGTGAAATTTGGGCCTTTATTCTAAATTTTCGCGACACACCGGTTGACAACTACTGCCACGGTTTCATTTCTTCGATCACAACATTGAGTAATCGCCATTCCCAAGATATTTAAAATTACGAATAAAGAGATGCTATAATCTCAATCGAAAGTAAAAACAAACGATCGACTTTAATACAGATTTAAAGAAATTGACTGAGCAATCCACTTAAGACAGCAACCTTTAAAATCGAACCGACCGATTGACGATACCATCTGCGGATAATTGTCTGATCGCATTTGCACTTCGCTCGGGGGTAAATGCTCGAAGTACGCGTCGGATAGCTTTGCGGTCATTAGCGGTAAGGGAGACCTACATTCGCAAATATGAAATGGTTCCACAGAGCCAGTTGGCGAAATCAGTTCACCGTGCGCCGGGCGATTTTTTTACACTATATCCAGGTGCGCTAGGGCCAGAAACCAGCAATAACCGGCGAACAATATCCTAATGTTCCTAGTCCTAGGCAACGGCCACTAAACGAGATGAAGACAAAAGAAAAACGAACATCCTGTCCCCGAGAGAAAAGCGGGAACTAGCTCTTATTACGTCACTGGTAGAAAGGTCAAGCGCCCAGGCCGCCCGGTTGGTCAGAAGAATAATGAAGGCATTATGACAGACATCAGAAAGCAAGTGAGAGATAGAGAGATGGAAGACAAGGGATTTCATCGACAATACTTCTCGGCCAACTTTGACTAACATAAGGGAGCAGTATGGTCACATTTCACCTACACTTTTAAGTCGGTATGAGAGAAAACTTAATAGCAAATGGACCGAAAATACTCAATACAACACATTTATTATACATTAAAAATAAATATAATAAAAAATATATAATTACAATATTCTATTTAATTATCATCGATAAAACTGTTAACAAAAGATTTTAAGAGTTAAAGAGTAATAAACAGTAAAGATTGCAAGCACAAGCGTTCCTCCCCACAACATGATCTTACATAGCCCGAGATCCTAGTACATACATTAACGAAAAACACTTGGTTAAATTCCACATTTTTTTTGTTACACGACCGGTTTCGCTAAATAACTAGCGAAACCGGTCGTGTAATAAAAGAAATTGAGGAATTTAACCAAGTGTTTTTCGTTAATATGAGTATCAATTACCACAACGTTCAGCCATATTCCCTGGATTTTTTTAACCCTAGTACGTATTGCTAAAGACATTCCTTCGACAATTCCGGCATTCACTTGATGCATACATCAAAAGCTACTTTTGTTAGCAGAACTTGAATAACATCTTTTCAATTCTAAAAGTTTATCTCAGCTTTTTATCATTATTACAACAAATTAAGTTCCATATAAAATTTGTCAATTAAATCGAGCGATAATCTACGGGACTTTCTCAAGGGTGAACACATTTCAATTCTACTTGACATATTTTTTGTAGATCTGACTTGCAATTCTAAGGGCAAAGAGGACAGAAAAAATATCTCTCGAAAGTTCGACCAGATGGTCTGCGAAATTATAAGCGTCGCGTACTAAAAATTCCATGTGTTCGTGCTATGACTTTAGTTTATAAAATGAATAAAATATTACACCAACTAAGTATGGATAAAGCGTGAAATAACCAGCCGAGAAATATGACTTGTTTAAAATGTTATGCATACTTTGACATTTTTCAGATATGCGGTCACATCATAAGGGTAATGTACCGAGTACTGACGAAGAAAATCAACAGCGTCATTCCGATTTGTCATGATGAAAAAGGGCAATTTTCAAGCGACTGGAAATATTTATGTAGTATGACGAAAATTCAGTCGTCATACACCGGGCGTCCTTTTAATCTTAACAGGTTTTCAGTTTTCAGAAATTGGTAAAGCAAAGTTTTCTAAATCTTATCCCAAGATACCGAAGGTGAATACTTTACGCTGATACTGCGCATGCGGGCATTAGAGTCTGAAATTACTTGAATTGCCCATTCAATATCACAAAAATATCGAAATATTTTTGAATAATAGTAACATAAGCCAATGAAAAAAAGAATAGCGGGCATTGATTTTATAAATCAATATTAGTTGATCATTTTCTGAACCTCTACACCTCACAAAAAGTAATTACTGCAGGACTACACGAGATTACAGGAGTCGATCACAAATTCAACAAACCAAGTGAAAAAACAAACAAAAAAATCCAAGTCCGCTAAAAATAACCAGGAAAATATGTCAAATTCCTTTATATTCACAAAGCAGTAAAGCAAGCCCCATCCATGAATTTGAGTCGCAGTGAATTAAAGATTCTGCACGCGGAACTCTCTCTCTATGTTGACAGCCTTGTGTGTCACAATCAGTAAAATATATTACCTTTAGTGGAAAGGAAAAATTTACCTTGGATAGAAATTTTATTAATTCTCCACAAGCGGTTCAGCTTCTTAATAAATTGAAATGCAACCGCTTATCAGACTGTCACGGACGAGTAAAACTCCTTTAGCGCTAATTACAACTTACGAGGGCTGAATTCTTAACGGTTGAGGCCTTTGATGGTCGCCCATTCATCACAAAATCAACCCGTGAGTATAAAATTTATATTAGCAACAATTATCCGAAAGTAATGAGAAAACGACGCATATCTTCAAGAATGTCTCCGGCAAAAGTCGTCTGGCACGTTGCGGGTTTGAGGTTGTTCTCGACTATGGAATAGTTCAAACTCTACCGGGAAAATTTCTTTCAGGTATGCACTTCCTGAAAAATGAACAAGTTCGAAATGGAAACTCACAAAACACTGAATGCACGTAAAAAGAAACTACATAAAATATCTAAGAGGAAAAAAATCTCACGACTGACAAAATTACGATTTCCCGATGCAAGACACAATAAAACCTTATATTTGTTCGAAGATATTTATCATTTTAACATTTCGACATTTATCAAAGAATGCGCCACTAACGTTTAAATAATTTTACCGCACGTTGGACACGGGATAAAAATGCCTTTCGTGGAAACCAAATAACGCCACCTTTATTACAATCAAGGACTGCTAGACCGAATCCAACATCAGTGATTTAAAGGTCACGTATTCAGTAAGCTTGCCAAGTCAGCACACTGCTCACCCGTAATAAAGATTCGTTTATAAATATGTACACGCCAAGCATGATGGTGAAATACAACTCTCTTAAAACGAACAGATGTCTTTAAAACACGAAATCCTCAACCCTCAAAACTACTCACGATTGTTTTATTTATAAACTGAACTATAAATTTCAGCCAAAATTGAACTGATTTTTCGATTAAAATATCTTGGCTTAATGTTCTGCAGCACGCTTGGTTTTAATAAGTATTACGACTCGGCCAATGACGAAATACACAATCCGCGTCTTTATCTAACTAAAATTTGCAACTTCTGAATAGAATTAAGATGGCTTTATGTTAAAGAATATGCTCCATAATTTTCAACCAGAAGAAGGAATGCATAGGCGTTCCACCTCTTTGGGCAAACTGGGCAAAATATTTCAATACAATAATGCTCAATATGGAAAGGATGCCGTTAGTAACATCGTGGAATAAAGAAGAAAGTTTCGAAAAACTTTCAAAAAAAAGAAAAAAGTTTTAAAACACTGAATAGGGACTATGCAAATACACTGAAAATAAGAGTAAATGAAAAAGCAACACTAAACATTTCCAATGTGATAATATAATCAAAGGGGCCCACTTAAAATTTCGAGCACAGATGAAACATATTGCCCACACACAAATATCTTTCACAAATTAAGTGATGATTTTAATACTGACTTCTGGAGGACTAAATCCTGACACTCATATTTCACCTTACGTTTTTTCATACATTAAATAGAAGGAGACAAAATGCCAGAATTATAATTCTATGTGAAGAATAAATGCATTAACCTTTCTCTGAACATGCCTTCAATTGATTAATACCTAATATTTAAGCAACATTGGTAAATATTAAATTCAATAAGGTTAGATTAATTATGCTAAGCCACTTAATCTTTTGTTTAACATTTAGAGGAGTCAAAAGGTAACATAAATGCAGAGAGGTTCTATGGAAAATAAAACAGGTTCAAAGTGATAATATACATCACAAATATTTAACAGTTTTCAATTCCATTTTATATTAAACCTTCAAAGACAAATTGGAATAGTCGTGTCGCACTAGTTACAAAGTTGATTTTCGGTGTGTACTTCCGTTATAGTAACTCTCAAGAAATTATCTAGTTGTCTGCAGTTTTGCCAAGGAGGTTATGTAAACAAAGGTATCCAATAGAACAGGGATAGCAAATATGTGGCACACATGCAATTTTACTTAGCACGCATAAGCTTATATTTTCTGTATAACATATATGGTTCCTTAGAGCAGTTCTCCCCAACCAGTGTACCAGTCTCTGTACCAAAGAGGCAAGCCTACATTTTCTGTAGAAGAGCATAACATTTTTACACGTTGAATTATGTATGTATTTAATTTACAATAAAATTATACAATACTTTATTACATACATAGTCTGATATTTGGGTGGACTCAAATATAAAGTGAATTCTACATTAAGAAGTGGCATATAAAAATAACTCGTGGCTGTAAAACTCCACATTTTTATTACAAAATGTCTGAAAAGTTACCCTTTATTTCAATTGTAAATTAGAAGTATTGAAAGAACGACACATTCATTTCAGGAAATACGAACAATTTCACTGTTTGCCATCAGACTGCTGTATTGGTAGCACATATAGGATTGAAACTGCAGAGTGAAGGGGAGAGAAATATCTTTGAATGTATAGTTTCTAGGAAACAATTTTAGTAAAAACGTCACTTTATAATTGGGCTTAGATGGCAAATGACATGCTCCATAATAGAAATAACAGCTAATTATGCAGTCAATGCATTTAAATTTATGCAACTTTAGTTTTATATTCATAGACGATATCTTCCTTCCAATTAACTACATACTTGTAACAATATGAAAAATTATTTCTCAATATTAATTCTTATAAGTGTAATTCAGAATCAATCGTAATAATAATAATTTTATCCAAAGACATGGTTAATACATGCATATATAGGACAAGTCAATTAGCAGAAAAGAAACAATGAAAAGTAATTCAATAAGCATACAATATGTATATAAAATATGCACAAGTGAGGCACACACAAATTATAGAAAACAAATGGTAATAATAAAAAAGTAAAGGATACAATTTCAAAATTTAGTCTAAACCATCTATACATAAACTAATAGGTATAAGATAAAAATGCATGAAAGAGGGAGGATATTTAGTTCCTTAAAAATGGGATGGCATGGACTATTGTGAAGTTTCTATGTGACAATGTGGACAGCTCATTTCTGGAGTTTAAATATTTTACTATAAAGAGACGTAGAGCCCCAGAAGATAATGCTGTAAGTGATATGGGAGTAAAATTCCCCATAATAGAGTTTGAGTAGAACATCAGTGCTAGTAGTATGTCGCATGTATTATAAGATATAACAAATTGATACAATACGTCTCTCCAATAGCCACATAGATAAGGAAAATTTTTTTTCGCTGTCCAACTCTAAAACCAATTGCCTTGTGTGTGTTTAAATCAAAAGTACCACGTCTTTTGGCATTCTCACATTTAATAACAAATTAAGCTTATAATGCTGTCTATTGAAAGATTCAAGGGGATGCACATCAATGTCTGAAGAATCACATCTAGCTAGGAGACACCAGATGGTCACCTCAGATTTAATATAATCACAGAATAGATGAAAATTGGAAAAATGGAAAGATTTACTGTCTAACAAAAACTTCGGGTAGAAGTAAAACAATTGCATAAAGGGGTCGGAGATAAGTACCATCTTCTCTTCCTCAAATTTATTGCAGACTTTATCCAGACATTGTAACATGTTTCAAAGAGGAAAGGCATGAATTTCTTGTACTCAAATTTAAATATGAAAAAAATTCAAGAAAATTTACTCTCATATTCAATAATACGAAATTTCAAAAGAATATATAAGAATCTTATAATAATTACAAACTACATAATACTATATAGAATAGGTATATAATATACAATATAAACTACAAAACACTATATAACTATAACATAAATCCTGTACTTCCTCAATGTATCGAGGAAAACGAAAAACTTTTAAAATTATCAATTCTACCGAAAACGAATATTTAGCAACATGAAATACTAATCATTTCAAATGTGTCAATTCAATGTTACTGTATATAAAAATGTAGGTGGAGGTTAATAACGACGACTATAATGAAATTTGCAATGAATTTAAACTTATCAAACCTTACATTTTAATTTAAACTGAGAAAATTGATTTTTAAAACCTGAATCTATAGGTCATGATATATTGTAAATTTGTATCCCGGCGAGCAAAACTTCATTTTATGACAAAATGATGCAAATGAAATCATTAGTATATTTAAGAAATCTCGAATATACATCTTAAAAATTATACCGAAACCAAACTTCAGTGCAATAATGATTAGTTAAGATAAAAACATTATCAAAACCTATTCCGATATTACAAAATAATGGAAGTAACACTGGTCCAATTAATAAAAACAACAAAAAACCAATGCCCAACAATAGAGTAAAAATTGAATATTAAGGTACATATAGTGCTCAAAAATAGTATGCAGATCATTTTAAACAATTATATTTCGAAAATACATCCTTCTGTATCATTGAGATAAGGAAGAATATTCGAAATACTTCACCGAAAGATAGTGTTAAAATGTGATACTTTTAGATTTCCTCTTTGAGACATTACTCTGGGTAATATAATACATTACATGAAAACATTTCGCAAAAGGTAAATTGGCAATAGAACTACATCAACAATCACATAGAAATATTACATTGCGCATACTTACTAAAGGAGATTGTTTACTGCTGCTGACTGAAATTGCACAGCTAATGCACCGGGAATTATGTAATGCTTCAAGTAACACTTCAGAAAGAACTGTAGACAAAAATAAAATAAAATTTAATAATAATCAAGAGCACATTTCATCTTATTGTTTATTAACATCTATGTCCATAATCTGTGGGATAATTCTTACTACTTTTTACTTAAATAGAAATGAAAGCCGTGGTATGTAATTCGGCAGAAAGTAAAATACTCACCATGTAGATGTATTACCTTACAAAATGCAGTTATTCAACATTAGATCACATAAAAAAGTCCTTTAACACTATTCGCCAATGCATTAAAATCGAACCCTTCACCTGTTTAAATTGCTGGTGACGAATGCATCATAATCTTATTCGCACAATTTACGCTAAATTTTAGGAATTAAACTTGAATAATTCGGGACAAATTAAATTAGCTATACCTAACTACGAGATCAACTTCAACAACACGACACAAACATTTTTTGCAAAGTGCGAAGGCAATGCCATCTGTAGAAGAGGCAGAAATACACGGCGCTACTCTTTCAAAATGATGCCTTCCGTGACCACGAACTTATTCCTTAAAATACAGTGTAACCTCATAAACCCGGCATTCTCAAAAACTCGGCATGTTTTCGAAAGTTATATGTAAAAAATCATAATACTCTAGAAATTATTTTAAATGATGTACGCTTATCTATTTTCATTGTTTCGTTTACCTCATTAGAACCACGTTTAGATTCGTGGCGATAGCAATTTTTTTTCGTTAATGCAATTAGTACTTTTGTTAAATTTTATTTTGACATGACTTCAAAAAAAGGATAGAACCCGTAAGTGGTGCTACGAAACGTGAACAAAAATCTCACGATTGAAAAAAAGTGGAGTTATTAAGAAAACTTGAAAAAGGTACTTCAGTGAAGAGACTTTGCGAATAATATAGCATTGGTAGTTCCTCTGTGTATGATTAAAGAAGAAAAAACGGAAATATTGAAATTTTATGCCGAGAGTGATACACCTAAAGCTATGTGTAGCCGTAAAACACTACACGTCCCGGGTAAATATTGTTCATAAGGTTATGTTTGAGTGGTTTCGTCAGCGAAGAAGTGAAGGTGTATCCATTTCAGGCCTAATGCTGATACAGCAAGCGAAAATTTTTCACAATAGCAAAAAGAGTGAAAACTGGGTTGATACCGACAGTGATACGCCTGTCGTACTTCAGTTAACTGATGTGAAATGGTCGAAATAGTGGACATGGTTTTGAAACCTGAGCATGAAAAAGATGAAGAAACTGAGTGACAAACCTTCAATAGATCGCTGTATACAGTTGGTCACAGATACAATATCTGTTTTAGAACAACGCTCTTGCATTGATTTTCAAGAGATTACGTGTTTGTATCGAATACAAGATAAACTTATGAAGGAAAAATCAAAATGTATGAAGCAAGCTAGTTTGCCTGATCTCTTTAAAAAAATTCTTAGAATAATGTGTGATGAAAATAATGTTGTAAATGTGTATTACATATACGCTTTATTTCACGTTCATTATTTACTTTTTAATGGTTCATTTATAATTCTTCGTTTTAGTGCATGTATAAGCAATAGTATTTATTGATAATGAGTTCCCTTTTAAGTGCTATTCATCATGTGAATTATATAATCAATTACCAAAAATGTACATCACAAGGATTTTTTATAAATTTTCAAAAACCCGGCAAATGCTAGGTCCCGAGGTTGCCGGGTTTATGAGGTTCTACTGTAACACAATTATTTTAATGAATACTGTTGATATTTAAGTATCGACGACCAATACACTGAACATTTCTCGTATAGAGTAGTCGATGAGTTCCAACTACGTCATAAATTTCCTGAATCATCAGTAACATTGCAGAAATCTATATTTAATTTCTTTCTCCTCCAACAAAACAATTCCAGCAGGCTAACCTTTCGAACTGAAATTGCCAATAATGGTCTAAAATCGTGGTCTCCAAACCATTATACATTTACGACCAGTAGTAGATGGAGCTCTTTAAGTGGCATGCATGAAGAATTACAACTGCAAGTGCAACTCAGGCTATTTGTTAATTAGTGCAAAATAATTAGTTTTATTTCTTGCTTTATATTTTTGTTTCGCACATTTTTAATATTCACACCACAATTAAAAAAGTACTTAACACATTTTAAAGGTAGGAGGTACAGAAAGTCACTAGATATTTGAGTGACTAGAAATTTATGTGAAAAGTTGTATTGGAACTGATGGTCTGTAAAACAGCTTCACAACCTATTTAATTTCATGGTGCATTTTCAGGTTCACTCATTACTCTTGACATATATATCTGAAGTCTATAAGATTCTGAAAAACATTGTTATCATTCATAGATGGAGCAAACTTGCTAAACCCTAAATTTTCAAATCAGTAAAATATTTAATTGTATGACAGAATAACTTAAAGATAAATGTTGACATTTCTATAATAAACAAATAGCTGTTTCAGTTGAAAGTGACTGAATGGGTAGCATACTTGACCATAAATTTAGTTCTTTTTAGTCTTAGCTTAAGAATAATAAAACAAAGATATTCTTCCTTTTCCTATATAGGTAGTAGACTCGATTATCTAAGATCAATGGGATCACTCTGACCTTAGCTAATACAGAATGTTGCCCATATCGGGAAAATGTGATTTTTGCACAGAATATTGTTAACGAAAGTCATCATATATTCCCGATATCTATGTTCAATATGCAACCATATATGTTTATAACAATACAAACCTTTGTTGTACTGTATTGAAATAAATAAAACTACAAACAGATTACTGTTACTTTGCTACTTTTCATCTCGTATGCCTTGGATAATCGGGACTCTACACCAAGAACTTCTTCACTATGCACCAAGGTGCTGCAATACACCAGTAGAAAATTTCCTCTTTAAGGAAATTGATCACTGATTAACCATTAAATTTTGAATTACTTCCCCTGTTGCAGTTGATATCTCTTCAACATACATAAAAATTTATGTTATATATTCAGTACATACTTGATTAATTTTATAAATGAATTATTTTATCAAGTACACTCCTTCAATTTAATTTTAGGCGCTATAAGGAATGATCAAAAAATGAAATTTTATTTAGTCATATACAAAGCACGATCAGTTCAGTTAGTTTCATAAAACAATCTACTAAAAACTTTTTATTTAACATCCCAATGCAGGATATAAAATTGAAAAAATGTTCAAGGGCAAGTATGATTGCAGATTTTTATTCAGATTTACTCTGAAGATGACAGATATCGGTATAGTAACAAAGAATATTAAATATTTAGTTGTGAAAAAGGTAAGAGGATAGATTTCACCAAAAAAATAACATGAAACAAATTTGTTGATTTCCATTGGTTATGATTCATAGGAAAAAATTCTAACAAATGATTTAAGTTTTATAGTTCTTTCCTTTGAATTTTCATTTCTACTTAAAAATAATTTTTAAAGAGAAAGCTCTGTAAACATATTTTAATATTATACAATAATAACAAAGGTCTTGCAGACATGATGGAAATGTACATAAAATACTTAACAAAAATGCAAGCATATAATGGCAGGGTAAATTTGAAATGGATCTAAAATACTGTTTATTCAACTGAGATGAGAGAGAAGGCAAGGAAAATGAACAATAGGCTAGTTTACATCTGCCCACCCATAAAAAGAGGAAGTACATTATGATAAATTAAACGGTAGATTAATCAATTACAAGCGACACCTGAGGAAGACTTTGCACACTTTAAAAATATTAGATCCCTAATTACTTGGTCTAAATATATAACGTTTGAGGCATCACCTAACAATGACATTTAATCACAACATCAAACCATAATCGCTTGCCTTCTCATAGTATATGTTAATATTTAACATTTACAAAATTGGCAACAGCAATAATAAAAGAAAATTTACATAAAATTACAAACTTTTCCCAGATTAACTACTAACAAAACATGCATTTTCACTAGCACAAATGACAGGTAATATTGGAAAAATTTTTACGTATGTGATAACACAAATTGAATGAAACAGTCACACCATCTCAGTCCTGTGTTCTTACATTAAATGGGAAACAAAGTTTTCCAAATGTATCTAGATCATCCCTAGCAGGTATCATGAGAAAATATATATAAACATGATACAATTAAACTGCTCAATATTTACAAACATTTCAAGGCATATGGAAGTTACACCAATCAAGTGGAACTACCTATTTTTCAACATGTACAATGTCATAATGTACAATGAATTTCTGTAAGGTAATGAGTAGTTTTATATAAATGTGACAATCAGATGGCAGCATAAAATAGAACTTCACCACAATGCTTTATGCTTGCTTTTGGCTCACACAATGTCATTATCAATGGACCAAATATCACCTGAGCTTTCGATTCTTAAAGATACTGAAATTTAGCCTGTACCTCACAAGTAAACTTGCTGCCACCATTACAAATCATGTCTCTGTCCCAAGAATAAACTTGCTGCCTTTGTTGTAAAGGATCACAGGAGTTTCATAACATTATCAACTTAATATTTTCAATTTTTAAAGTATTTCCTTTAGAGAAGTAATTATAAACATTTCATTTTTTTAATTCTAAAAGTAAAAAATTTGAAATTGTGAAACATTTACAATAATTTTGTCTACAAATACAGAATGAGCAACACAAGAACACGAAATAAAGAATAGCAAGGAAATAAAATTAACATTTAATTAATAAAATTCAATGATTAAGTCAAAAGCATGGAATTACAATAGATAAAAATATATAAAAAGATATCATAGAGAAAATATATAAATAATGACTTTAAAAATTTAGCTAATGAGTAAAGAGTAGCTTGAGAATACGTACTGACTTCTAAAACAAGTAAAAATAAGACCCATAAAATATAATTAATGTAAAAGCTACTAATTTTATACATAAATATTGAACAATATCATTTGCAAGAAGTACTAAGTTGTTGGGATGTCTTTAATGGTATCATAGCAACCATTTTCACATCAATACGATGTTGCGACCTCCTGATTGACAGACTGTACCATATCTATTAATAGATTTTCAGTAGATAGGTATACCATTACATCCATCTTCTCGATAACAATTCTTGGACAGATTATTTCAGTTCTAAATACCAATACACCATTCCTCTCAATCAGGAAATGACTAGTTAATTGTTATAAAACATTCAATTAGATTTTATATTTTTCTTCACAGTTTCAATCTCAATTATGTGGCACTAGTTCATTTATACAGTAAATCCTGCCATTTCTGGAAGTGATTGCATGTTCACAAAGGCATTTTCACAATGTCGGCCATGATTTGATTGATAAGTAGGAGCATTTCAATGACAATTTTCTATCACACGTCAATCAATTGAAGAGCACAGAATTAGGATCTTCATTGTCCATTTGCTTGATATGACGTAGCACATCCTTCTTTGTAATTACTCCCAACAAGCGACTGTAAAAAAGTGAAAGGAAGTTAAAGCTGAATTTATAGACTAGAATTGCAATATGTCATACCTCTACATATGATGCAAGAAATTTTTAATATAAGATTTCAGATAAAAAATTCTAATTTAACATCGAAATAAGAAAAAAAAACTGGCCACTATCATAAATTTGTCATAGGATTGGTTAATTAATTACATATGAGAAGCAAACAATGTATTAGGATCATAATGTTCAAATTTCTAGAGCACTATGGCAGTTAAAGTTATTACACAGTGCACTGTGTGTCTGAGTGTATTTGTGCCCAGGGTCACTGGAGCGGTATAAGATCTCATGATCCCTTTCGTGTGTCTGGCGTGTGTTGGGCTTCTGTATGTTGCTGGTGTGGGTCGCTGGAGAGGCATGGAAGACTGTGAATCCTGAGATGAGGGATGTGAGCCGGGGTCATGTGTGTCACTGACTGGGATAACAGGAGAGGTATGGGAACCCATAAGCCTTGTGTGTTTGGACTGGGTGAGTGTATTTGTGCTGAAATTTAAATTATTTTGTATGGCATTGTGGAGTCCCTCTATCTGTTATAATGCATTAGGAAATGAGAAACTACTTTGTTAGTGTTATTACACTAACATCTGTATGATTTGGTTTCTAAATAAATAAATAGCCTAATCCACCGGTCTTGGTGGAGGGGTGGTTACCGTGTCTAGCTCCCAATGCTAGGGTCGCAGGTTCAAATTCTGCCAAGGGCATGGTCGTATATGTTCGTCTTTGTTATTGTTATTACGCTCATTGTAAAAGGTCATATAGTCAGTTTATGAGCTCATGAAAAATAAATAACTAAATAAATAAAACAAATATCATTGCCAATGAGTCCCAAATGGTTCATAAGATCTCATTTCAAAGATAAAAGGAATTTCATGGTACAAAATATGGATACATAAAGTCATCACAAATTTGGCAGATAATACTACTAAGCATTATGGAACAATCAAGCAAAAATATGTCCCAGATGAAACAAGAATAATAAATAATAAATAAAAAAATGAAATTTATTAAAACTTACCCATTGTGAGTCACTAGTGTCTGTCTGAGACCCAATTTACGGAACATGTCCACCACAGTCTCCATGGGAGTCTGGTCAGTCATAGTGATGGGTGCCATGTCTAGGATCATTTTAAGACGGAGTGGAGGAGGAGGGGGACGAACCGCTCCCACTGACTGGGAGCTAGGAGAAGGTGTTGGAGGAGGTCCACTCGTGAAAAGTACTAATGATTCCCCGGTGATCCCTTCTTGAGAGCGTTTCGCATTCGCTGAAATATAATCAAATAGTTTGAGATCAAATTGAAAGAAGTATGACATGCACAGCTTACTTCTTCCTGGAACTACTATTGATGTGGACTTGCATAACACTGAAAGCAATTCAGGTAACTAACATTAATTTCAAATTTGATTTTACATGTCTAAATTGCTAAATTTTGCAAATGGCATTAACATTAAAATGAGCAGCGATTAACTGTTCATAGTATTAAGATAAATAGCTAAAAATTTAAATTGCAAAAGAGAAATACTACTGAAAGAAAATAATATACTGCAGGGCTGCCGTTTTCATGGATTTTATCCATTTTGACGGATTTTTTTAACGAAAAACAGACATTTCCGTGATTCACGGATATTTATAAGGAAAAATTCAGTAGTTATTTCAGATGTCCGTGTAAATTGTACATAGACTACTAAGAAATTCAGAGATTATTAATACTGTTCCGTAAGTACGTAAACACCTTAATATATTATGGGTGAAGCGCAAAAACTCTTTACTTATTGTGAGACAACACAAAAACTAGCTGTTGAACTGGATCGGCAACCTACGGCATATTTATATTTTTACTTTCTCCATATACTTAGTATAGGAGAAAGTATTGTTTTCATGAAAAAAAACAAATTCGAGATTTCAACGGAAATACATGCTTTTGAGGTCCATTGAGCATGTTTTGACTATTTACGCGATGTCTGTGGGTGTATTGTGCACACTCTTAACTCAAAAACTAATATAATCAGATCAGCACAGAACTTTATACTTCAAGACTTTTATTAGCAATACTGACAAGGTCTGAAAAGAGGTTTTAGGGCTGAAATTGCTCACTTGGAAGTGGAGGTTTATTCTAGTCGTTTTTCCTTTTTTTCCCAAATAATATCTCCTTTAACACTCAGTTTACCTAAATATTTGTTATTATAAAAGTTTTAGACAATGTAATTTTCTACAAGTTTTGTTCGAAACATTTTTTCATAAAACCGATAGTTTAAAGAGATATTTTGATTTTTTGTCTAACTTTATGTTAATTACGTAGCTAAGTGATACCATTGCTATGATAACATTTTCTAATTGCTGATAGCATTGCGTACGCTGCCAAGGGTAATTTTAATTGCACATCGACATTTTGTTATCCCATGGAAACAGCTAACAATTGTCTTTACTTATTGTTTTTTAATAAAGACAATTGAAATTTAAAAAAATTATTCACAAGTGTAATTGCTGATAATTATTCCCGAGGACGCTGATGTTGAGAGCAATCATACTCATTGCTCTATTTGGAGAAAGTCATGCATTGGACACATCAGATTTTCTTTAAATGTGCTGCTCTCTGCTTCGTCAAATTTGTTCACTTCCACATAACTGAAAAATGTGACATAACAGCAGTTGACTTCAAATGAGAAAACCAACTTCAAGATTCTACCCTATTCATAGGTCATACAACACAAACTCTTAGAAGAAATCGATATCAGCTTAGTTGACAAAAAAGCTTTTTTTAAAAATGTAAGAGATTTTTATGAGATGGCAACAAAAGACCTGTACCGTCTCTTACCTTTGAATTATGCAGTTTTGAAGAATGTAGGTATTTTTGACCCAACAAAGAAAACATAGGATATTGGGAAATGTCAAAATGTTGACTAAAAGATTTCAAAATATTATTGATGATTGTGAAATCCACAATTTCCAGTACTTTGCAAACTTGCAAAGGCAATGCTTATACTTCCTCATAGCAATGCTGAAGTGGAGAGTTTTTAGCAACTTGAATCTTATTAAATGCTCTGATTTAGAAAATATCTTGCATATTTTGAATCAACAGATGTCATGAGAAAGAAGGCGAGGAAATTAAAGAAGTAGACTTTTTTCATTTTGTCTAATTTTGTTGAGACATTATATTATCATCATTAAAAGTGAAAATTATTTTATTTAACAGATTTCATAATTTAACCCTTACCATCTTGAAATTTATATACCTACATATCCTTTTTCCTTACTAACCCGGCTGAAACCGACCGATCACTTTTATCCCTTTCCATTCTAACCCGGCTGAAACCGGCCGCTCTGCTTTTCCTTTCTGCACATTATCTTTCAGGGCTTATGAATCCCTTCTTTGTGTTGCTAGTGTTTATGCCTAATGTATACACTTCTCTTCTCTCACATTCCAAGATTCTGGCTCTCTAAGCACTCATGGAACACTTGAGAAATTTATTTTATCCAACTGCCCTTCAGTTCTAGCCATGGCATCTTTCAGTGAGGACGTTATTGCGGAAGAAGTGAACAGAGACGATATTTCGAGTGATGGTGATACTGCTAGTTCTTTGGATGCAGAAGGGGAATTTATTGAAAGTATTCATTCAAGTGATAGTGAATTAGAAGAGGAATGTACACCTTCTAGGAGTGATTCGACAGGTTAAGATAGATTACAAGCCGAATGGAAATATACTTTACATTATGAAGTGCCTCGTGATTTTGAGGGGGAAATGGGACCAAAACACGACTTAGAAGTAGGCTCAGATGAATTTTCATTTCTAAAATTTATGTTAGGAGGTGAGTCGTTTTTTCATAATATCGTAGCTAACACAAACAAATATGCAGAATATCGCCAACGTTGTTCAGAAAAGGTTGATAAAGACTGGGTAGATGTTACTTACAAAGAAATAATGGCCTATATCGGGATTTTTGTGTATATGGGAGTGTTTGATTTCCCAGAAAGCAGGGGTTATTGGCAAACTCAGGATATTGACTGCCCTGTGATTCGGAACTGCATGACTTTCAACAGGTATTGTCACATTACCAAGTATTTTCATCTAAGTGATATTACTTGTGAAAAAATGCAAGGTGAAGAGGGTTACGATATTTTACAAAAAGTCGGACCAGTGTTAGACGTTATGGACACTTTTCATGAAAAATATAGACCCGGCTGTGAGTTTGCTATTGATGAAGCAATGGTGACATTCAAAGGATGGCACCACATAAAACAGTATGTGAAAAGTAAGCGAACTAAATGGGGTTTTAAAATTTTGGTTCTAGCGAGTCCGCATGGCTATGTACTGCAGGGAAATGTTTATTTAGGAAAAAGAGAGTAAAAATAAAGACATGCTCCTAGGAAGCCAAGTAGTAATGAATTTGCTCGATAAGCATCTTGGTCTAAACCACGTCTACTTCGATAGTTTTTTTTCAAGCGTCGGGCTAATGGAGTTACTGCACACCAAAGGAACTTACGTGTGCTACCACTAGACCATCTCGTAAGGAATGGCCTGCAGAATTTAAAAATCCTAAAGAATTGCAACTTAAAAGGGGGGAAGGCAGAAGTATACAGTGTGGAAAAGTAACAGCAACTGTGTGGCATGACAATCGAGATATTTGTGTCCTTTCAACCAACTGTGACCCGAATAATAGTGTAAGTTCCTAGAAAAACAGGGAAAGGGAATAAACAAATCATGATTCCTTGTCCCCGGTCTATTGCAATGTACACTAAATACATGGGTGAGGTAGACAGAGCAGACCAGAGCAGATGCTACTATGATTTGGGTAGAAAAACAAGGAAGTGATGGAAATATTTATTTGCATTTGTGGTGACAGGGCTGGCTTCAGACATTTGGCCGCCCTGAGGCGGGGAAGTTTTGGCCACCCCCTTTGACTCCACTCTCATATCTCGTGGGTATCCGATGATCAAGAAGTTACACTTTACTAAATCATTGATATCTACATTTATTACATAACACATCAATATAAATTTTACTTAATTTATAAACATAATACTTAATTTGTAAACATCAATAAAATATATCACTTAACAAATCAACAAGCATTTTAACAAAATTACCGAAAAATGACCTTCAGTTTTTTATTTTAACTTTATTCTTCGGCATTTGGTGGCTGCGAAGTCATTAATTATATCGTCATAGTTTAATGATTCCATAATATCACTTTCTATTGACATTATTGATAAACCAGTTAAACGACTGTCAGACATCATTGTGCGTAATTCTTTATGATTTTCAACTTCGAAAATAATCTTTCTGCCAAAGCCACCGTCAAAGGTAAGGTTAACAAAATTCTGACGGCTATGAAGATATTGGGGTACACAGCAGTTAAGTGATTTTGGCAAATAAAATTCAATACATCTATTGGTAAACTTTCTGGAGGGACTTGATTCACTAAAACACTTAATTCTTCACTCATATCTAGAGCATCGATATCACTGTCATCACCAACACACAGTATAGTCTGCAAATTCTTACAATGATATAAAATTGTTTCGTTATTCATGTTCTTCAGTTCACTCAAATTAAAAAAAAAACTGAAATATTCACTATGATTTTTAAGTTGTTGAAACCTTTCCTTTAGTGAAGAAATTGTTTGATCCAGCACAAAATAAAAAAAATTAATTCGGAAATAATCTTGGGGATGATGGAAAGCTTCACTAACCTGTGCAGATTCAAAATTACTTCTCTTCCTTCGTGGCCGAATTTCTGTTTCTAATGTGAATGTTGGTTCTGCCTCTAGTTCCTTTGCTAATTCTTGAGCATCTATAATTATTTTATTTAATCCAATTTCCGACCTACATTCTTCAAAGTATTGCAGAATCTGTTCAAGAGAATTTATTGAAGCCTTTATATCCATGGTTGGACTTTGCAACATTTTACTTACCGCATTTATTTTAAATAAAATGTCATACCAAACTACAAGGGAACAAATAAATCTGAATTTTTTTATTTTTTTGGCTAAACGCTTGGCCTCATTTCTGATGATAGAATCACGCAAATTGTCATTTAGGATCTCAAAGAGAGCATCGTACACTTCTCCAATTTGATATCTCAATGGTTTTAAAGCATTTATACAACTTTCCCAACGGGTATCACTTAAGGGTTTTAATGTCATTTTGGGAGCATTTTAAATTAACACTTCCCATTGTTTAGTTGAAGCTGAGAAGAAATTATAAATTTCTTAAACGAGAAAAAAAAACTTACTTCGCACGATACTTTCACAGCATTGCTTACTACTAATGTAAGTTAAGGGAATGAGCAAAACAAGGTATAAAAAACACCCTGGGGTTTAGGTTTTGTATCCTTGATTGGACACTGGAGTGCTTGCCTCGCATATTAGATGCATTATCATAACCTTGGCCTTTCATATTGCTTAACAGTAGTTTTAATTTCCTCAATTCCTCTAGTAAAAAATCTGATAATCCCTCCCGTTGTATCCTGAACTGAAAAGAATCCTAGAAAACGTTCATTAATTTTTATGCTTTCTTTCTCATCAAATTGAACAAAGCAAATGACAAGTGATAACTGTTCTCGGTGACTTCTATCAGGAGTGCAATCCATAATAACGGAATAATATTTTGCCTTAAGAGCCATATAATGATAATCTGCTTAATATGCTGAGAAATTAATTCTATAAGGTCATTCTGTATATTTTTACCTAAATAATGGGCTCGCAATTTAATGCTTTCTGGCTTACTTTTCTGTTTTACAATTGTACGTAAGTGCTCACCCATGTCACCATCAAATTTTGCTATCATTTCAATTAACTTTAAAAAATTTTCATTGTTTGGATCATAAAGTTCATCAGAATCTCCTCTAAAAGCTAAGCATTGTTTGGCTAGATATTTTACAACTTCCACAACCCATTTCAATACCTTATACAAGTGCTGTTTTTCGCTTTCCAAAAGACGCAGCTGAATAGAATCGACGGTTTTGTGATTTTTAAATCTTTTGATAGTTTCTATCCATTCATCATACTTCAATAAATGCTTTCCACTGGTTTCATGTTGCTTAAGAACTCTGGATATATTTTTCCAATTATCAAAACCTTTTTCACCAGACAGACTACTGTCAGAATTTTTAAACAGTTTACAGCAAAAACAATAGACGGAATTATGCATTTCTGAGTATATTAACCAATCTCTATTCATTTTCTTGCCATTAGGCAACATCCTCTTGTAATTTTTTACAGTAAAGGATCTTCTCTCGTTACTTTTAGGAAAACTAAAATCTTGAACCTGAATTGGGCCCCTTGAGACTATATCGTGAAAGACACTACTTGACATTACAATAGGCCAAGAAGCAGGATCACCAGTAATTTTCTGCGAATCCAAGTTTAGTTCATCTTTAGCTGTTTCATTAAAATGTTCATTATTAATATTGTTGTCCTTGCTTTGGATTCTTGTACTACCATCTTCATCACACAATTCTGTTACAATCCCAATATCTTTTTTACTTATACCTGCATCTTCACACTTTTGTTCACACACAGCATCACCCACAGTATTGCTTTCGCTCCTTTTAAAATACTTGGACAATCCACCGTCTGAACTTAGAAGAACCTTGGCTGTTTTTCTACGCTTCCTATTCTGACATCCTGAGAGACGTTTCTTCTTTTTCCGATCTGCCATCACAAGGGGGAAATTTTTTACCTTTAAAAAATAGTTTAATGTTAATTTAAAAAATTTAGGTAATAAAAATTTATACTTTAAAAATTATATCAATTAAAATTAAATAAAAAGAAATGAAATATTTAAATTAATTGAATTACATTATTATCAATCATAATGTTAATCATTCATCAACCGGGGTTGGCTATTAATTAAGTTAAAGGATTAAATAAAAGATTATTCTACGAATGCATCCATGGAACAATTTCGGAGGATTAACTGCAAACTTCAATTTACACTGAACTAATATCCCGCAGCAGATAGTGTCATGAACCATTCTTATGCATACATTCTAAATTCTGTTTATTTATTGAAATAAGATGAACGAGACAGTATTAACAGAAAAGAACAACAACTTTATTTTGCCTCTGAAGGCTGACAATCAATCTGTTTTACGTATACGATGCCGTTAACATATTTAATATTGAGTAGTTAAATAATATTCTAATGCTAAAATTGGTTACAATTAAAGAAAACTTTCACAGAACCAATTTTTTATGAACATTTAAAAATTACTTCAAAATAAAACAGTAACTGTGAAAGTGTTAAAAGTATGCAAATAAATTACCGATTTAATTTGATAATATAAGAAATTTAGGTAAGAAATTTAAGAGGAATAACATTTCTTCAAAGGAAGGCTCCGATAGTATTAAAATGTGAATATCTATTGGGGAATTTCTTAGAGTAGATATAAGGATTGATCACGTGCAGTCCAACAATAGATAGAAGAAGCGAAATCGACGAGATGTAACAAAGACTTATGTACGGGTACTGTCCGATTTGCGTCGAGGATGGGTTCCTAGAAACATCGACATATCGAAATGACGTAAATCCGAAAATAATTTTCCTTTATAAATGTAGAATGTATTCCCGTCATTTTACGACTTGATGACCTAGTTTAAGCATTACTTGAAAGCTTATCAGAGACAAGGCTTATAGAGCTTATTATTAAAACAATACAAAATTAAAGACAAAATCATTTATTATAGATTTATTACGCTAATGACAAATAATTTTTCGGTAGATATAAGTTACGATGCAGGAATCATTCCCGAAATCAAATTTTTGTTCGCTAATCCGACGTCAGTGTCAATTGAATGCTTTTTAGGGTAAAAATTATAGGATTTAGTATGAAAACAGAATAGAATAATAAAAGATGAAAGTTAGAATTTGTTTTAAGTAACTTAGAAAACTGAACAATGGTGACGCTCCGTTTAAATAACACGTAGTCCAGTGTTGTCGGTGTTCTGAGTTTAACAGAAATGTCGATATGGGACGATTTTATGACGCTCAACTCATAAAGACGTTATATCGGACACGAACGACGTTATACAAAGAACTGTTCCCAATTAGTTAACGACATTATAGTGAAACAACGTAAATTGGAACGACGTAAATCTGAGGGTACCTCTGCACGACACTTTTAACCATTCTTACTTCAAAACATACAGCTTTATAAGAAAAATAGTTGATAGAAGTTTATTTAGAAAATAGAAATCGCACATATGTAAGAAAATTTTATCATTTTAATAAAGATAAAAAGAAACAATTCATTCGTCGAATTGCACGGATTTTAATGGTAACATGCATAGAGACCGAATGAATGAACTATTTTGATATACTTTATTGACTTAGAAATTCTAATTTCTCAATTTATTTAATTTTATCTAACTTTGTGAAAAACCATGCACAAAATAAAAATTATAAAACTAGAAAAAGGATTAAAATCCAATATGGTGAATAATACTTTTAAACTATAAATTTCATTATCAACAGTAGGTACTTAATTGGAAGAAATGAGAAATATTCCTTTAAAATTCTGAAATTAATAACAATATAGAAATTATATAAAAATTACTCACCTCTTCAAATTCAACTTTAGTTAGGCATCTGTAATGTTCCTTCGGCCAAAAATATACGACTGCATCTCGAAGAATCTATCTCCATAAAATCTAAAAATTGTCTAAAGTAAACATTTCACGAAAATACACACAAACTTTCGTTGAATATAATGCAGTATTTCTTATTTCACTTTGAGAGAACTCACCTTCGATCTTCACTTGAATAATATTCCGGGAAATATACAAATCGCAATTTGAAAAAGCCACGATATCTCTAGCACAGAATAAATATGCAAGGGATAACTCCTGCTTGAGTGGACGTCAAAGTGGAACTGATCAGTTTCCGTTTCTCTATTCTTCTTCGCCTCCGTTTCCACCCACATCCAAGTGAAATTTTTGGAAAATCCTAAATATGCAGCTTCCAGGAAAGAAAGATGGAAAAACCAGTGTATGTCCGTTCGAAAGTGAAGGACTAGGGGCACTGTGGAGTGAGGACGCACCCTACTGCACCCAAAGGGAAGCATTTAAAGTTGTAGCATGGAGGATAATGTATAGGAGTAGCTCTCCAACTGAGAGGGGTCATAGCATTTCCTCAGAAGAAGGATTTACCAGAGTGTGGAGCAGGAAATTTGCTCGCTATCCTGCTGTCTTACTCGTCGGTGACCTTCCGGATGCATAGAACTGAATGGGAATCCCCAAGTGGCATCGGAGGTCACGGGCATTATAAAAGAACCCAAACAAAGAGCAGCTACTTTGAGGTTCTCCATTTATTGTTCTTTCCTTTCTGTAATCACATGTAGTGTCTCCAAGGGCCATAAATGGTACACTGTGGGTGTCGTCTTGGTTTTCCCATGACCATCCTTCCTTTTTCGCAAAAAATGTCTCTTTGAAAATAGTGGCAGCCCGTACTGACCAAACTCGATAAGAGTATTTGTCTACTCGCCAAAAAAGGCCGACCCCTTCAAGAGTGCACCCTGAAGCAATTGCCTCACATGCTTACCGTCTGAAGCCAGTCCTGTGTAGTGAACACTGCCATTGTTAATAGCTATATATTGTATAAAGAAACTAATTCCCCATCGAGTTCTCAGCACAGACATATGCGGAAACATTACCCACTTGCTATTTATAAACAAATGATTGGGAATTTCTCCTCTTGCAAAATTTCCGGCCATAAAAGAACCTTACCGGCTGTGTCATTGAAAAACAGTCACTCACTAGTAAAAATTGAAGGAAGGAAAAAAGTCTGCACCTGATGTAGTATTAAGAAAAGACGAACTCCTGCTGGAAGGAGCATTGAAACATCATGGAAGTGCAAAATCTGTGATTTGTCTCTGTGCAAAGTGGGATGTTTTTTAGAAAATCGTCGAGAAAAAGGAGTGGATTCGGGGAACTAAGAACACTAAAAGGTAGGAAAATTTATTCTTCATAAAATATTTACTTAATTTGTTAAATTTAAATAATAATAAACCAAGCCGTTCCAAAGTTATCATAAGTTAAATAAAGAAATGTCTATAGTGAGTGCCAACCACGAAATAATATGGTTGAAATTGGGGATATGGGGTATTTAAATTTGTTTCTTAGCGGAGGATGACTCGGCTGGTTTCGGCCAGGCTAGTAAGGAAAGGGTTAACGCCTGTCCTGTAAACTAGGCATACGCTTACTTTTTGTTTTCAATGCATTTGTGCTATTTACTGTATATTTAAAACCTGAATACATTTTTTAAAACTTTCTATACCAATACAGTTGATTCGTAATGCAGGATAAATTTAAAATTCATAAAAAAGCATGATTAAATTTAAGTTACAGGGCTATGCATAAACAGTTGTAAATAATTTTACTGAAAATGTGCGATGCAGATGCTGAATACATTGAAAGTTGGTGTATTTTGCATCAAAAAACCAAGATACAGTAAACTCCCTGTTACCCAGCACTCATGCAACCGGAGTTCTCAAGCAACCGGCATCTCCTGCCTCTCGATTTTTTTATTACATCTAGTTCAAAATGTTACCAATAAAATTGGTATTTTTGGCAATTTTTTGTTTATATCTAATTCGGAATGTTACCGCTAAAATTTGCATTTTCAGCAGTCACAATAAACAATTGTGGATGTTTCTTGAACTAGGTGTTTGTGTTTTAAATAAAATATTTTGCACACCCTTCTTAAATGCCTCCTAAAACTCCAAAATGCACTAAAGGTAATAAAAGGAAACGGGTTGTGCTAACCTTAACCCAGGAACTTGATATAATAAAACGTTTAAAGAAAAGTGAGAACCGCAATGTTTTAATGAAAGAGTTCAATGTCGGTTCTTCCACTATTTATGACATTAAGGCACAGAAATCACAGTTAATGAAATTTTTTACATCTTCTGAGACATATAGAAGAGTTGAATATCTGTGCACTCTTCATAAGCCAAAACTTGAGCAATTGGAAATTGGTATTTATGAATGGTTTTCTATAAAGCATTCCGAGGAAGCCTCTATTTTTCGACCAATGTTGATTGAAAAGGCGAAAGATGTTTATGAACAAATGGAGATTAGTGAACCGTGTGCATTTTCAGATAGATGGCTAACACGTTTTAAGATCAGACATCTAGATGTTTCGGGTGATAAAAAATCGGCTAACCAAGAAGCTGCCAATAAATTTTGTGACTTTTTGAAACATTAGTTAAGAAATATATATATCAATCCAACACGCTTAATTGCATTATTTTAATATTTACTAACTGCACTGTATGTAATGGTGTCATGATTGCGTGTCACTATTCACTTCTCTTTTGTTTAATATCATTTGCCTCAAGAATTTCTGCTAATATTGTGTGAGGATAATTTCTCTCCTTTTCTCAGGTAGGGAAACAATTTTTTTGTTGAAAATTCTAAAGGTTGGACGAAGTTAACCCTTACCTCGCGTTGTTATTAGAACAAAAGAGAAGTTAATAGCAATAGGCATACAAGAAATTCCATAGGATGTAATGCAGTTATTAAATATTAAAATATTGCAATTAAAGGTGTTGAATACTTGTATATTTGAGTTTCATTACTTCCTTGCATATCAAGGAATAATTTAAGAACAATTGAGTCGAGTACCTAGGCTAAAGGTTAGCAATTCCAAGGTGAATGTATAATTTGGCATCTGTTTATTATTTTGGTAAACAATAAACAACCGGAATATTCACTTAAGTGGAAAACCCAATTTCCCAGGCATTCCGGATAACTGGAAGTTTACTGTATTACATGTTACAGGATTTTACAGGATATTTTGATGTCGGTAATAGGATTTAGAAAAAAAATTGGTGGCAGCCCTGATATACTGAGAGCCGAAATGAATTCAAAGGAACCAAAGAATTCACACCATTTAAATGTTGACATAAGCATAGAAAGAATCAAACACAAAGTCATAATCAGAACTAAAATCTAAATTGGTAATAGTTGATGACTCTTGTAGCAATCATCTGATACACTAAATATGTTGTTGTATTATTTTTCTTTAAACAAATATACAAACCAATGGCTAAGTTGAGATCCCTCCTCAGCACAAATCCAACTAAGTATTGCGATTGGCGAGACACAACAACAGGGAATCCATTATGCTCCGTATCCTTAAGTAAAATCTCAACATCAGACACTGTCATGGAATCCTGTGTGATTACACTCAAGCGTTCATTTTGCCTATAAGAAAGGGTAAAATTTAATAAATATAAAAGGCAATTAACTCCTGAGCAATAAATATGTTAAAAATGTTCCCACATTACCATTCTTAACAATTATGCTAAATTCCAAGTGAATATCGGAAAAGCTTTCTACATTAAAAGTTATACATATAGGATTACCTATTCTTAAAAAAATACAAAAAACACAACAGTGATAATAACTTGTTACAATTTCAACATACATCTTATAATCACTGTTTTTTATTTCATTTACCATACTATCATGCCTGAAAAACATTTTGTTTGACTAATAGTTTTCCAAATAAATGTGCATAGACATGCCGTCTTACTCAATACCAAGAGCAACCTTTCTCTTTATTACCATTGATGATTTCTGATAAGCAGAAATATGCAAAATATTGAAAAGTAATAACAATAATTTAAAAGTATTGGACGAACTTTATATTTTGAGAATTAGAATCATATGCAAAATGTATGATAAAATAAACTTCATAAAAAAATTAATACAGTCATGGAAATAAAACTTCAAATAGTCACATTTTATTATTTTAATGAGAGGGTTTCAGTCCTTACTTAGGTTGCATTACATCTGCTGCTAATGATGTATGAGCAAATTCCTCTTTTGAATCCAGGAATGGGTAGCCATTTAGATTTATATGAGCATCATAGATGCCCTGGCGACCTAAAGCATCACCAACCCACTTTGATGCCATTGCAGCTGCCATCAAGGGCACTATATACCGAACACCTCCAGTCAATTCAAACATTATGACCACCAAGGACACTGCAAAAAAAATATTTTAGAGTGCAACAAAAATTTCCAAGTAGTGGTTTTCTTTAATGACCTTCCCCAAATTCATGATACAACTTTGATTTTAATACATACAGCACATTCTGGGATAAATATTTTTACATGCATTTCAACACAATCATTTTAATACCATGCAAGCATTGAGAATATACATAAAAGCTTTAAAAAGTATGACTATTAATTTTAAATTGGTAAAAGAAATTGTTACTTAAAATTTATCCATAAAACTTGCAGAAGATGTTAAGAAGTAATAGTATATTTATTACGTAATACAGGGTCATCAAAAAAGAATTCCGGGATTTCAAAATTCAATATCTCTTTAAATAAGGAACAAAACTCACTTATCGTTTTTAGAAAATGTGTAAAAACTCTCAAAATTTAATGTCATACTTTATTAGATCTCAATGTGAGCACCATTTGTAGCTCTACAAACATCTAACCAGTAGACCGTTTCTGACCAGGTACGGTGAAGCATGTCCGGTGTGACTGTTGTTCCAACTGCAGAGATTCTCCGTCGTAGATGGTCCAAGTCACGAATTTTTTCAGCAAAGACAATGTTTTTCACATACCCCCACATGAAAAAATCCACTGGTGTTGGATCAGGACTTCTTGGAGGCTGAGCTATTGCTCCACCTCTTCCAATCCACCAATTAGGAAACCCAGCATCCAGAGCACGGCAAACCTGTAGACTGAAATGAGGTGGGGTGCCATCTTGTTGGAAAATAACAGCAGGTTTTTTTTTTCAATGTCTTCAACTTGGAGTAAAACAAACTGTTCTAACACATCTAGATAAATGTCCCCAGTGATGGTTCTTTCCGCAAAAAAGAAAGGTCCTACCACATGGTCACGCTGTAGTCCACACCACACATTCACTTTTGGGGAGTCACGTATGTACTCACAAAATTCATTTGGTTGTTCTGATCCCCAAATTCTGCAGTTGTGAAAAGTAGCTTCATTCGTGAACATTACCCATTGTAAGTAGTCTTCATTGTCATCAATTTCACTTCAATTAGCCAATTCGACATGTTTTGGACGATCGGTGACTTTAATTTCATGTCTTAGTTGAATTTTGTACACGTGTAATTTTAGGCACTTATGCAGCACATTCGGAATGGTGGTCTTAGGTACACCAAGTTCCGAACTGCGACAAGCGATACATTTTTTTGGACTGCCATCTACATGACTGTCTGATGCATTCCACAGTCTCTTCAGATGTTCATGGTCTTCCTGTTGATTTCTGCTTTTCAACACTTCCTGTTTCTTTAAACAGATTAAACCACCATGTAATTATGTAATTGTTTTGCCAGTAGGCATTTCTATTCCGTACATATGCCATAAATTACGTTGAACAGTCACAATTGACTTGAACTCTGCATACCATAGCACGCACTGAGCTTTCTGCTGAATGGACCACATCTCACTGACTGGGGTTGGCACGTAATGTGAATACCATCATGCGACTAATAATGCGCATCCGCAATCACAGCGACACTAATGTTGCATGGGAAAGGAGAGGATAAAACTTGGAGAGTTTTTACACATTCTAATACAAAAGTCATGTTTACATGTCCCGAATTTACTAATATATTAAACACTGAAAACCTGGAATTCTTTTTCGATGACCCTGTACAAAGAGTAATTCACGTTCAGCAAAACTCCTCTTGGATAGTTCAAAAATTTCTGAGTTCTGCTCCATATATGAATACAATATAATAAATCAATTTATGTCTAATGCAATTGGTAGTGTCTGTATTGCTAATGAGTAACTGAACACTATATTGTAGTAGTATACAGGGAATGCTCTCACAGTGAATTTCACTTAACAATCATCAAATTTCTGACCATGCAATACATGAAATACTGAGAAAATATTTTGTTGTGGAAGCGTGATTTCCATTTGAGTGCTGATTTTAGTATTTCTGCATAATTTTCAGAAAATTCGAGTTCACAAAAACATGCTTTCAATATCCAGCAGACAAGAAAATTGGATGAAACAGTCAGGAACATCAATAAATACAACTAACCAGTCATTCTTGTTACTCCACCAAGAACAGCTGCAGCACCAACCATTGCATACAAGCCAGGTGTGATACAATCATCACCAGTGGAACATTCTCCACTAAATAGCCATATGTGTGGATAGTTGCTATTTGGAAAATGAAAAATTTTTGTTGACAATACTAAATTTTTGAATTAAGGAAAATGACCAACAATTAACCAAAAGCATGATAGGATTAACAATGAATACTAAAATTATAATTTTATTATTCTCATAATAAACACTAAACAATTAAGCAAGCAGTGATTGGCAGGAAATGTTGAATTTACAATAAGGGAGATTAATCTAAAGTTTCAAGACATCATAGAGCAGAAATGTCAAGCAAATAAAAGGAAAGGAAGGCCTTCATAAGGACACAAGATTCACCAGAAAACCAGTTTAAATGAAAAGGAAAGAGTGGCTGATTGATGAATCTATTATTGTGACGTTAAATTCTTCACTGAACTATTGGGATATTTTTATTGATAATATAACAATATAAAACCATCAACTTCAATTATTAAATATAAAACAGAAGCAAAGATTAAAGGACTAAGTAATTACAATCATCTTTAGCATACACTAATTAAAAAATGCTGCCAACACATTTGCTAATTTAAAAGTTACCAAATGTTTTAAATTGTAAAATACAACATATAATTTACTAGTATAATAAAATTATTACAAAAATAGTTATTCAAATAGTTACACAAGAGACTTCACAATTCGACAGTAGATTTTAAAACAAATACACACAAAATTCTTGGATACTTCTTTTTAGAAGAAAGAAGTGTTATATATAAACATGGATAAAATTAAATCATTTTTTCTTCTATCATTAAATTCAGTAATATCTTGTTTTATTTTACTACAAAATAAGATTTCTCCCATTGACCTAATCGAAACCCAGGAGAATTTGGAATATGATCGTGTTTCATGTGTAATTGTAGTTTATTTTTTTATGTGGTTATGCCAACACCTATTTGGTCATTGGAACCTCATTTGTAAATGGCATCAATGTGGAAATGTTTGCTCAAAATTTCAGCTTTACATCTTTTATACCTTTGGAGATATTAAAAAAATTAAATGGGCCCCTATCTGACCCTTTATATTTTTCAAAGTTCAAATTAAAAAAAACAAACGGCAGCAGTACAGAAATCTACACTCCAAGTTTCAGCTCTCCATCATTTATGGCTTCATCATAATTTCAATTTAAACAAGCGCACAGAAAGATGGACAGACACCAAAGTGAAACTACGGTAAAACCTCTACTTTATGAACTCCCTTAGAATGAAAAACTCCATATAATGAAAACTATATATAGAAAACTATAGAACTAATATATAGAAAACTTCTATATTATGCAACTCCGATAATTACAAAACCATCCAATTATGAAATAAAAATCACACCCGTTCCACTAAAAACAAACCTCCATATAGCGCAATTACAAAAAAGAATATTGTACGCACTGTTGTAAAGCAAAAATCAATGCCATCTATGCGGGTGTTAAAGCTGTTATTATGACTGACCTCATCTGAATGATTCGAAGTGTAGTATTTGTTGTATTTTCAAGCATTTCGAGTGATAAGGTAGGCAGGTTGACCTCGTCTTTCGCAGCTTTATCTTTCGTGGTTCCACATTTGCGACCAGTTTTGTCTTTCGCGGTCTCACGTTTCACTCTTATGCAGAGAAAAATCACAGAAAAGGCTACACGAAATTTTTTATATGTGGAATGAATTGCCTTTTCCTCACATTTTCTCTCATAGTCAGGCCTTAAAAAATATTGTTGTGTTATTCTAATATGTAAAAATATTTACCTAAGTGCATTAATGTAATATATGTATATGCGTAATTAAAAAAATTAGATACACGCATCTTATATATCTTTTAAATATTTTTGAGATGCAATCCTCCCACACTTTTGTGCCCCTTCACACGTGAAAAGTTGCAGAATATAAGCTTCAGGAGCTTTCTTTCTTTTTGACGACAGGGAAGTCCCAAGGGGAAAAACTCAACCCTCAACTCTTGACCCTTCCTATTCAGGATGAGGTATTTGCTCAGGTTTGACGTAGTTCAAATGCTTAAGCTTTACGTTTTATGCATCATTCATTATTGGTGGAGTTTCGCAGAGTTTTTCAGTAATGTAACACTCTGAGAAAGACTAGGTCTGCTGTATTTGGAAATTAGCTCCTGCGAGTTAGGCAACTGCAGTTCATTATTTTTCTCGATTCTACTACGGAAGTTAAATAAGATTTTATTTTCTAATACTTTTTTGTTCTTTTTATCTTGTTTAAGTCTCTCTTTCATTGAAGTTCACTTTTCCATCTCTTTCTCTATTTTTCTGCAGTCACCAATACAGAGGACAAACCAAACACTGTACAGGCAACTCCCGAGATTCGACAGGGATGTGTTCCTGAAAACGTGGTCAAATCTCAAACCGTCGAATGTCGAATCAGCACAAATTCAAACAATTAGAGCAGAAATAACGATGTCTAGACTGAAACCAAACCTCTCATGGTCAGGCGGGCCAAAAATTACCTCGCGTAAACTAGTTTCTAATTCGACCGATCAATCGGTTGGGTCGATTCGACCGGCCAAATTCTTGAGTTGGTCGAATCTCAAACGGTCGAATCTTGGGAGTTGCCTGTATTTCCCATTGCCTTAATTACTTCTCTTTTGCAATTTCATCTTTTGTGTTTCCAGGAATGTAACCCCCGCAAAAGACGAGATTGTATGTATAATTAAGTATGAAATTTATTAAAAACACGTAATAAAATATAAATTCTTTTTTATAAATAAATTTTCTATAGATAATTTGTTGTTAGTAGCTCTTTGTGGTAAACATTGAAGACCAACTGAATATGTAACTTTTATTTAAATAAAGAACAATATTTTTTCATTAATATTTTTTGTGCTATATTTTCATTAACTTTTATTTGATTATTTATTGATATACTATCGTCTCTAATGTACATAGTGTTAAAAATAGCAAAATTTGCCATTTAAACATTTTGAATACTGAAAAAGTAAATTTAGTATAAAGTAATCTAAGTTTTGATCAATAATAATAATATAGCTTGGTAGCCCAGAGATGCCCTACATCAGGGGCCTCATACACGCAGCTCGCTAGTTTATTTTATGAGGCCCTCTCACTGATCTTATTCTAATTACATAATTAGAATAAGATTGAAATTTTTTTTAATTTAAAGATTTAAAAATGTTTTTAGTCCTTTTGAAGTGTAATTTTTTTCATTTTTGGCAAGATTATTGCAATAATGTTTAGGATATCTTCTTGGGATGGTTTTCCAAATGTTTGTGCTTCTCTTAACTCCCAGGAAACCCAAAAAAGCAAGCTCAAAAGGTTTGCCATCTCTGTTTTAGGAACTCTGCAGCCGCTCCTTTACTCTGGCTCGCATGTGGACAAGGACAGAATGTGCCGCTCTGCGCCCCCCCCATGAGAAGCCCTTGGATTCCTATGGAGGATAACTCCTGAGTTTATGTACACATATTCTCAAAATAAACAACCTACAGCAATTCTTACTCAAACATTTGTTAAGTGGTGATAACCAATGCTGGAAGCAGGGTATATCTCTTTCAGAAAGGTTTGGCCAACCTTTACGCATCCCTGTATATATTATGGGCTCAGCCATTGGTAAGATTAGTCTAAAAGAGCACGTTGGCTGTCCTTATGCTTCGACATTTAATGGGAAAATCCCCATGACTGCCGAACTAGTTAGAGAATTACCTGGCTACCGATTTAGTAGAGAATTGTGAGTGAAGGCAGTGGCAGTGTCAGGAAGATGCAGAAGCAGTTAATAAGTAATCTCTATACATATTTTCCTATTCTCTGCGTGAAAAGGAGTGGTGGGAGGTGGTTGTAGATAATTTACCGGCAAAAACTCTTATCTTTGTGTATATGGGGACCTTGTATTACGAAGGTTTCGCTTTTTCGCGGTTCCTGTACGCAATCAGTTTCTCATTCTGCGATATCCTTAATCACTTTTTGCGGATGAAAATTAAATAAAGGCTCATGAAGTTTATTTCTACTACTGTGAATTTTAAATACAGTAAAACCTCACAGCTCGAATTTACAAGACGCGATTTCACTAAGACGCGATTTCACTAAGACGCTTTATATAGCTGGATCGTTTTATGATGGCAGCCAGATGTAGGTGCACGAGAGGGGAAGGGAAAGGATGGGAAGGGGAAGCTTTAAGGGGAGGACTGATGTCAGAGCTGCGCAGTATACGAATATTGGTTTGGGCGAGTCCATCAGCCGAAAAGGACCCCTAGAGGAGAAAGGGTGTTTTGCCTAGTAGTCCAGGAAAATTAGACGATTTTTTACCAAATAGCGGAAAAAATTCGAACAAGCTGATTTTTGGCAGAGATACTGAGACTGGCATCTAGTTCAACATACTAAACGTCCTCAATGCTCCGGTGTGAGCTTCGGCCGCCATATTGGAAAAATGGCGCCCGAAATCAGTTTTTCGTGAATATCTCGCGAACTGTGATACCTACGTGAAAATTTTGAAATACAAAGTTATAGCGAATTAAATTTCCTACGAGAAAGGCCCTATCACTTTTTGTCGTCAGAGTAACCATTCTTCGTCAAAATAGCGAAAAACAAAGTGAACTAAATGAAAACGGCGAGAAAAGTGGCGAAATCCGTATGAGTACGTGTTGGTAACGTCTCCGCATCGCTGTTTTTTTATATATGTGCTTTGGTGGTGGAGGGGGGTGGTTAGGGGGAATGGTCACTGTCAAACCGGGGTAGAGGGGGGGGGGGAGAATGACCGCTCCCCCTAAAAAATTTCATTCTTGGAGAAAGAAGCGTTGAACGATATACCTCTGATGTTCACATTTACATCTTTTTATACTTATTTCCACAACACTCTGGAGGTAAAGTATGGCGCGTTTTTTTAATGTGGTATCCCCAGTAGGTCTAGTCCACAAAATATCGTTCAGCTTATTCCAATCTCAGTCTTTTAACAGCTCTACTGGTCGTTGGTTCATCCTCAATAGATGTAGAAGGAAATACGCCACTACAATCCATTCTATCATCATCGAATACATATGGTTCATTTACTGGGTCATCATCGGTATCATCATCGGTTTCATTTTCGTCATCGTTTTTTGTATCATTTTCGGTATCATAGTCGGTGCTGTTTTCTTCTTCATTATCAGGTGATGTTCGAACATTCTGCTCCTCTTCTGCTGCTTCGACATCATCAACATCTTCCTCTTCTTCCACTACTAAGTACCTGGCGTTATCACAGGATACTCCACTGCAATTTAGGCAAACATTTGAGCACTTCAATCCGGTTTTTCGGCATCCACAAGCCTGGCGACATCCTTTAGTACAGCTGCAAAAAACACTTTGTAAAATATTATCTGGAGCAGGTGGTTTTGTTAATCGAAGAGGTGAGAAATTGGGTTGGATTTGCCAGCCCCAGTTATCAGGAAGCATTTTAATACCACGCCATAACTGAATTTGATGGTAAACGCGATAACTGTGCGGGCGAGCAGCGTCCTCGGTTAGGGGTAATGATGAGAGGCTCTTTTTTTCTCGAGCGACTCCTTTTTTGAAGCAGATGAAAGGGTGATTGTTTAGAGATTGTTCATCTTTATCAGCGCCATATAAAGCAAGAAAAACTAAATTTCCAGCATCAGCAATATCATCATGAGAAGCTTCTTCGTTTTGGAAAATTTGAGCCGTTTCTCTTACGTCTTCATTTTTTTCTAAAACTTTTGCAAGTGACATTTTGCCTTTCCCGAATATAGCAGACGTCGAGTCACAGCCGGAGAAAGAATGCAGAAAGAAAATATTATTCTTTACATTTGCTTTATTTTCCAGACTGTATGATGAATATAAGGTTGTTTGAATTTTACCTCTACCTGGTTTTACAAAGAATATTTCTTTCTCTGGAGGCGCTAAAGCAGTCAGCAAAACAAGGAGATCAACATTCTCTCCAATAATAGCTGTAACCTCACCAGAACCTGCTGTTTCAATAGTCGTATTAACAATTAGCGTGTCTGCATCTCCTTGAGCCTGCTTTACGTTAAAACCCTTTTCCGAAAATGTTTTCATAAGCATGGAGATAAGATTCATCTTATTTCGATCATTATACAGAAATTTTTCTTGAGGTATTGTTACATTCGTGTGTTCATCAAACTGGATATCAGGCGTGAAGTTTTTATAAGAGCGACGTGATCTTTCAGCTTCTTTTGTATTGTATACGTTTTCTGAGTAACCGTCAAAAACGACAATTGATTTATGATTGTGGTTTCGTTCGACATATGAAACGTAATTATTTGCAACCCTACAGTATGTGCTACCTGTAGGCCAAATAACGCGATGTAGAAGCCATCCTCCATCTATGATGCAGGTGCAATCATCCGGAACCGTAGGATAACTTTTCTTTTGAAAAACTGCATAAAGCGCTGCTTTGTTGGTTTTTCGCATGCCGTATTAATTAAAAAGAGACAAGGGGAAAGGAGCAAGTTCATACTGGAAGTAAGAATTCAATTTCCCTCAGACTTAAAAAATACTGAAATACGCTGAAAAAGGAGCAACGGATCGGCAGTGACAACAGAACCCTGGAATTAAAAGAATTATTGACCATTGCTATTGTTTGTACTCCGTCTTTTAAGTTTTACATCACCAAATTTTTTTCCAACATTCACCGTCATTGCTTTGCTACCGATAGTGTGAGCATCATAGCAGCTTATTTATTATATGTATTCGATGATGATAGAATGGAGTGTAGTGACGTATTTCCTTCTACATCTATTGAGGATGAACCAACGACCAGTACAGCTGTTAAAAGACTGAGATTGGAATAAGTTGAATGATATTTTGTGGACTAGACCTACTGGGGACACCACATTAAAAAAACGCGCCATACTTTACCTCCAGAGTGTTGTGGAAATAAGTATAAAAAGATGTAAATGTGAACATCAGAGGTATATCGTTCAGCGCTTCTTTCTCCAAGAATGAAATTTTTTAGGGGGGGGGGTCATGCTCCCTCCCCCCTCCCCCGTTTTGACAGTGACCATTCCACCACCAAAGCACATATATAAAAAAACAGCGATGCGGAGACGTTACCAACACATACTCATATGGATTTCGCCACTTTTCTCGCCGTTTTCATTTAGTTCACTTTGTTTTTCGCTATTTGACGGAGAATGGTTATTCTGACGACAAAAAGTGATAGGGCCTTTTTCGTAGGAAATTTAATTCGCTACAACTTTGTATTTCAAAATTTTCACGTAGGTATCACAGTTCGCGAGATATTCACGAAAAACTGATTTCGGGCGCCATTTTTCCAATATGGCGGCCGAAGCTCACACCGGATCATTGAGGACTTTTAGTATGTTGAACTAGATGCCAGTCTGAGCATCTCTGCCAAAAATCAGCTTTGTTCGAATTTTTTCCGCTATTTTTCCTAACTTTCCTGTACTATAGGGGCAACACAGCTGGTCATCGTCATTCTGTTAGAGTCCGAGCCTTGCCTTTCATATCACCGCGTACTATCGTTATCATTGCTAATTTTTGTTACTATTTACTATCGCTATCATTGCTAATTTTTGTTACAGTTTACTATCGTTATCGTTGGTAATTTCTGTTACTATTTACTATCGTTTTCGTTGTTATTTTTTGTTACAGTTTACTATCGTCATCGTTGTTAATTTTTGTTAATGTTTACGTGTTGTTTTTTCTTTAATTTTCATGTTACGTTTTGTCTCTTTTTTCGGTTATTTTTGTCATTTCGTTTCGTTACATCTTATTTTCGTTGCTTTTGTAATGGAGACACCTCCATCTATTTCCAAGGTAGGGAATAAGAAAATAATCCACAGCCAGGCTCGTGAAATTATTAGTAACGTGTTAAAGTTCACGAAAGAGGAAGGAGCAACTGGAATTCGCATTCGTCTTACATCTGTCTGTGAGCAAGTTGCAGCAGCTTGTGGAATCTCGATTCGCACTCTGGACCGAATTTCAAAGGAGCAGAAATTGAAGAAGGAAGCAAGGCTTCATTTTCTACTCCTAGAAAGAAGAGGACACGGAGTAGTCCTAAAAGTACGGTGGACGATTTTGATGTTCACGTCATACGCAGAGTCATGCATCAGTTTTACACCGTGGAACGAAAGACACTCACGTTGAAATCTCTATTACCAAAAATTAGAGAAATCTCGGGATTTGTAGGTGGAATTACTTCTCTTCGTGCACTTCTGAAGAAAATGGGTTTCAGGTATGAATTTGGTGGTAAATAATATGCTTACAATTTATTTTAGGAATTATGAAAAATTGTTTAATGTTTTGTTTGGTGTCAAATAACAGGTGGAAAAAGAGAACTAACAATAGGCAAGTTATTTTTGAGCGCAGTGATATCCGCTTGCAAAGGGTGCAGTTCTTGGGAGCTATGAAGAGGTTCAGAGGACGCCCAATCGTCTATACCAGTGATGGGCAAGAGGGCGCTCTAAGAGCACGACCGTAAGGGGGAGCAACGTTGAGCGAGAGGGGGAGCTAATGCAGGGAGAACGAGAGGGAGGATATGGAGAGGGGTGAGGACGTGACGCAGAAGGCAGGTTTAAGGTTGGCGGGTGTTTAAATTGCATGAGAGTGGAAAGAAACTTACATGTAGTCCTTAAGTAAATTTTACAATGGAATTTTATTTTGATGAAAATTACTTTGTGCTCGCATTACTTTGATTACGTCTATGTAACACCAAATCATTTATTCGCTGGACTATAGATCGCGCACTTTTGATGCATAGCATGGCTGTAAGATTTCCATCTGACAAGGAGAGGCTACGGAGTGTAACTCTCAGATTTGATTCATCTTCTACCAGTGGAAAGTTTAGGTCAAAAAAAAATACCATTTCGGAATTAGGGGCCAACGCCTCTTAGTTTAAGAGAAATAATTAATTAAAAAGTACAAAAATGGGCCAATCTCAATAAATACTAGTAACTTCGCTCTTACGTTCATAGGCAACCGTAGCCTAGGGGATAACGAATAGGACTTTCGATGCGTGGTCTCGGGGCTCGAGACCGGTGTTGTTCAACTTTTTTTCTCGTGTAAGATTTCATTTTTCGTGCTAGTTTTTCTCCAATTTTTCGGAAAATAATTATTCACCGCAATTTTTATTTTTTTCACGCAGGATAATTATTTTTAATCACTAGACCACCATTTTCCCCCATTTTCAGAAAATATTTATACACCGCTATTTACGTATTTTATTCCCAACCTACTCCCTCAAGAAAATTAGTCGCGTCTGTCCATCACTACATTGACACTCTCCGTAGACATTGGCGTATTCTTTAAGCTGTGATATTCCGCCGTAATTGCACTTCCACCCTTTATATCTAGTTTGCGTTTCCCGCGCATTCCTTTGGATGGTAATCGTACGAAAAAAACGATAATATAAATATTCATGGCAATAGGAGCAGCATATAAATAGCTGCGAGCGGCGCGAATTATTTCTTAATGTAAATGAAATTTCGTTCACAGACGAAATCAAAATAAATCGCTGCAACTGTGGCAAGCGTTCATTTATATGTTGCTCCTAGTGCCATGAATATTTATGTTTTCTGTATTTCTTCGACGATTATCATCCAAAGGAATGCGCTGGAAATTCATACTCATTTTGAAAGGTGGAGGGTGTCTACCCAGCGACGAGCAGATGCAGAGCGAGGAGCTCGCAGAAATTATTCTTCGTGGTCATACCTTCCGATGCTATATGCCTGTACCAATAATAACTAATAAGATGGGTTACTTTATTATTATCTGCAAATATATTCTTTATCTTTAGCTCTCGCAATAATCTTCTTCACGCAGGAAAAATGATTAAAACTTACAATAATAAATTCACGAGATTTTTGAGGGTGTAAGTTGGGAATAAAATACGTAAATAGCGGTGTATAAATATTTTCTGAAAATGGGGGAAAATGGTGGTCTAGTGATTAAAAATAATTATCCTGCGTGAAAAAAATAAAAATTGCGGTGAATAATTATTTTCCGAAAAATTGGAGAAAAACTAGCACGAAAAATGAAATCTTACACGAGAAAAAAAGTTGAACAACACCGGTCTCGAGCCCCGAGACCACGCATCGAAAGTCCTATTCGTTACCCCCTAGGCTACGGTTGCCTATGAACATAATAGCGAAGTTACTAGTATTTATTGAGATTGGCCCATTTTTGTACTTTTTAATTAATTATTTCTCTTAAACTAAGAGGCGTTGGCCCCTAATTCCGAAATGGTATTTTTTTTTGACCTAAACTTTCCACTGGTAGAAGATGAATCAAATCTGAGAGTTACACTCCGTAGCCTCTCCTTGTGAGACTCGAAACACAATACTATTTCCTCTTGAAGCAGGTTGCGACTACTGCAGGAATGCAAGGGAAGCGCTAGCGACTGATAACGTACCTTACAACCTTAACCTGTCAAATGCACCGCCCTTTCCACGTATGAATTACCAAGAATTCTTACGTCAAAATTGTCTAAAAGTTTCCCCCTCCGCAGCTCTTCGCTCTCAAGGTCAGAGCAAAGAGCGCTCTGGGAGCGCAACCAGTCGTTTGCCCATCACTGGTCTATACAGACGAAAGATATATACATTCAACGCATACCCAAAAGTTTGAATGGTCAGACAGATGTCAATGTGGATTGAAGACACCCATTTCAAAAGGGCAGCGGTTAATCATAGTTCATGCAGGTAAATTTAATTTCATATTTACAAAATAACAAATTGTTGAATAACAATTGAATTATTGAATAACAATTTATTGAATTGCATTAATTGTTATTTATTTTTATTTACAAGGAGGAGTATTGGGATTTGTTCCAAATGCATTGCTGATTTTTAAGTCCGGCATGAAAACAGGAGACTACCATAGGGACATGAACACCAAAAATTATTTTAAATGGCTGGAAAGTCAATTAATCCCTAATCTTCCCCCAAACTTACACGTTTGCTTGGTCGCATATATACGCGTATACTTCCCTATCCCCTATCTGGGAGTAAGTTATAAAAAAATCCTCATCTGCATTGAAAATGCCTTTAGGATTTTTTCCCGAAACGCCGGGGGAAAAAAGGGGGTGCGCGTCTTACACGAGGATTTCTGAACAGGTTATATAAATTGTATCGATAGTAAATTCTCTGCAATATGCTTGCGTCTACGTTTATATTCATAAAAGACGTCAAATTCTACGAAGTATACGCGTATATATGCGACCAAGCAAACGTGTAAGTTACGCCCGCACTGCAGGCAAAAACTCAAAAAAGTAGGCAGAAAGAATACGCCGACTAACTGATAACTATAGTTCAATGACTACTGAGGGTTTGCCGGCTTGAAAATAGGTAGGTTCAAGTTTGGTCCTTTTCCCTCATCCACTTAAAGGAATTCGGAGTGGTGAAATTTTTTTGCGAATGAAGGATTTCATCGTTCGAAAAGAAGACGGAAACTCGTTTTTTCGTGGCCTTCCAATATTTACTCCCGAGACGATACACGAAAAAACTCCCCGTCCACGTAAGGAAGTTCCCGATCATAGATGAACAAATATTTCGTGAAGCTCCACAATATTACGCACCGTAATATTACGTCAAAAACAGTGAAGTGGGGACGAAGTTGCGTAATATTATAACAAAAACAGTTAAGGGGCTAATAAAAGAGGACTATCGGTGAGGAGATTTCTGCTAGTATCGTCATAAAGAGATCATCCAATAAATTGCGTCACGTAGAAGGGAGAAAAATACTTAACTCGAGCGGAACTTGTTACAGGGATTGGGAATCAGTGACTTAAAAAAAACTTATTCTGGCTTAAATTAATTTTTTCCCTCCGAACCGGCCCAAAAATAAGAGTGCGCGGGTTATATGAGTAAATAAGGTACTTGTATTATTTGTAAATATTGTACTTAATATTATACAAGGCATAATGTAGGATATTGTTATACACCTAACAAACTTTAATTATAATCAGAAAATTAATGCATTAATAAATAAATATAATTCGTGATTGACAAAATTTTCGTTAAAAAACACATATTTGTAGATTATGTATCCACTATAGCTTAATGAATCAAATCAATGTGATATAACCAGTAATTTTAACAAGCTCCTCATATTAGGCAAACATAAGCACTACACGTTCATAGGAACTTGACGTATACTGGTGTATACCTGGACGCCTGCATGAGGGGATAAACCGGGACGTGTGAGGGGATTCACCAGGCGAGCAGCAGCAGCAGTACCTATCGTAAACATCATGTCTATGTAACATTATAGTCATGTATTCATGGTTCTTTTCAGATGCGGTAAAAAGTGATACGTACGTAGCCGTGGTGCGTTGTTAACCTCAGGACCGCGAAAGAATTGACTTAAATATTGTCTTTGCAATGTTGCAGTTATATATTCGCGGCTTTTTCAGAGGCGGTAAAAGTAACATGAGGATCACGAAAGAATTGGCAATTAAATGCCTTTGCAACGTTGTAGTCATATTTTCAGGGCTCTTTTCAAAGGCCGTGAAAATTAATAAGTACGTAGCAATGGTGTGTTACCTGAGGGTCGAGAATTAATTTGTTTAAATGATATATCTTTGCAACATTGTAATAATATTCCCGTGACTCTTTTCACGGGTGATTAAAATTGATACGTAGCAGTGATGTGTAACTTGAGAATCACGGAAGAATTGACTGTTGGTGCTTGCCGTTGTTTCCTTTTATAAGTGGACCGTAAATCTGAGCGAGTTGAACTCGTAGGGCCTGGCATAGGTAATAAACAACGCAACCTAACTTCAACTTAAATTGTGGATATTTGTTGCATTATGATAATTTTTTGGCGACTTTTTCGAGAGGCCACTACGGTGGTTGCTTCAACGGGATAACCTTGTACGTGTGTATGCATATACCATCGACTGATTTCTATTGGTTATTCACATGCAAATTTTCACTGCAAACTAGTAATTAAAAAAATTAAAAAAGGTCGGAGACTACGGTGAGATGAATTAATTAAATTAAAACATAAATACTCCTTAACCGTACAAAGTGAGAATATTTAGAGACAAAAGAAACAAATAAAAAAGTATAAAAAGGGATATTAGAAAAAAAAAGTAACACTTACAGGTTTACAGGGGAAGAAAACCTCGCAGGTAGCCTGGTGTCACCTGTTCATGCACTCATATCCTTCCCCAAAGGAAAGAAAAAAACTTAACTTTGATTTCCAAAACATTGCTTTCTTTAGGAGTGAATGTGTACTAGGTTTTCCGCTCTTTTATTTCCTTTTGTTGTTTGAGTGATTGTTCTCCCGAGGAAGTTTTTTTTCTTTCCTTTGGGGAAGGATATGAGTGCAGGAACGGGTGACACCAGGCTACCTGCGAGGTTTTCTTCCCCCGTAAACCTGTGTTACTTTTTTTTCTAATACCCCTTTTTATGCTTTTTTGTTTCTTTTTTCTCTAAATATTCTCATTTTGTACGGTTAAGGAGTATTTATGTTTTAATTTAATTAATTTACTGCAAACTAGCTTAATTATTTTATCAGTAAACAGGAATACATTATTTTACTATAGGGAGGTTGTTTTTTTTATCAGGATTGCATTTTCCCATTACGATATATGGAGAATTACGAAAATACGGAGGTACGATATTAAGAGGTTTGTCTATACTGTTACATACAGTTTTGGCGGGACCCAAAAGATATTACGAAATACGGAGGTTTACGATACATGGAGGTTCACTAGATAGAGGTTTTACTGTATAAGAATAATTAAAATTTGTACCTTTAGTGAGGATTTTCGCGGACTCATTGTAGGCCTTATCATTTTATACATTGCAAATTATATAATAGTTACAATAATAGTTAATAATTATTATTTTGAAAGTTATTCTTTACTTGCTTCAATGCTTTCACTATCACTTTCACTCTCCGAATTTACATTAACAAATATTTCTTCAATTCTATCCATGACGCATTCTCTTTCAATGTACTCAGTTTCTGTAATTTTTATTTTCTGGCTAACATTTCTCCACTCATTTCCATCTATTAAATTACATTTCTCTTCCACTAACGCCTTAACATCATTTATTTTGAATGTTATATTTCGTGATGCCACCCAGTTTTTCATTATGCCCCAAATGTTTTCAACCGGATTAAGTTCAGGGTGATATGGAGGCAATCTAATTGTAGTGTGCCCATGTTGGGCTAAAACTTGGCTCACGGCAAAGATTTTATTGTTTGGCTTATGCCTTTTAATTTTTTCGTAAAGTTCAATCTTTGTTTCATTTTCCGAAAAAATGTGGCTGTCTAATTATTATTTCATTTTCCAGATCTGTTGCATCTTAATTTGCTAGATATTTCTTCAATGTCAATTTCAGCGAAAAAATGTTACAATATAGGTATTTAAAATCTAGAAAACGTCCTTCGAATTCAGTTTTTTAATTTTTCTATCAACTTGCTGCCTCTGCAGAGGCCTCAAACCTTCCTAAAGGGCCATCGGTCGCCTGCAGGCGATGTAATGGGCATCCTTGATATAGAGTATTGATTTTACTATGAAAATTGATCAATGTTACAGGAATAAAAGAATAATATATTATTTTTATCATAAAGTGAATTTTTTGTAAACATTCTTTAACTAAAATGTTAGTGTTGAAATAAATTATAACCCAGGGCCGGCCAGCCAAAGGGGGGATGCAGCAGATGCAAGGCATCCGGGCTCCAGAAGTTCTCAATTATTCAAGTATCAAGTGTAAATTTTGCAAAAACTTTTACTAAAAATCATTTACAAACATTTCCAATAAAGAAACACTCCTTAAAAGTTATAATATTAAACTGAGACTCCATAAATCGTTCATTATTACTATAAATATTAATATCATTGGGCCAATTCTACCAAATAACTTTATATGTCGACTGATATAGAGTTAGTAGCGAGCAACAAAAACAAGTAATAAAAAAAACAAAAATAATATAGAATAGGAAAAAACAAGAGCCCATTAAAAAGTTTTCTTAATAAAAATATTAGCAATGGAACTGGCAAAAAATCTACCCTCAAAAAGAGCAAAATTCCTATAAGTCTTTTATAGTAATCCCCTTTTGAACTGGGACGATTAATGTCACCCAAATGACACAAGATGCTGTATGCATTCACATGGAAATAAACAGAACTTCAAGTTTGTTATAAATAAATGAGTTTTATAAAAGTACACTTTTAAAAATACAACATGGAAATTGGAAGACTACAATTCATGAAAAGATAGAGATGATAGAGGAACTGATTACTTGTTAAAAGATGTGTTGAAAATGATAATTAGATATGGATGTGAGGAATGGTTTAAGCTGATAAATTATAAAACTATGAGTAATCAAAAATATACTTTCACTAGTAATGGTTAAATCAGTTTTTGTTGATACAGAGTTCAACAAGTGTTGTATTATATTAAAATAAACACCATAGTTACAATTTCAATGTATTTGTCTCCACATTTAATATGTTACAGAAAGGCACACTCACTATGCAAGTTGCTCCACACCAATGCCAACAATCCGTCCCACGATGGCACCAAGGCAAAGACTTGGTATAAAAAGACCACAAGGAACTTTGATTCCAAAAGTAAAAACAGTGCCGACCAATTTGAAAATGAGAGCAAGTACAAGTAACCACACAGCTCTATAGACCCCAGGACCAGCTGCAGCTATTTCAATTGCAGAGTTGACATCAGTGAAATTCCGATTGTAGTCACTGTAAATAATTACAACAGATTTACAAAAACAATTATATAAAACATATGCTTTGGTGTAAAAAATTATGAAGCAATATTTTTCTACCAATAAAAAGTTGATGCAATATTCTGAATCTTAAAGTCCAAAGTGGAACAATGGCATTAATGTTATTTTTTAATAAAAGGCACAAATATAAATCAACCAAACATAGTTAAATAAGATAAAAAAATTCTAACTAAAAAATATGATCATATGATACTCACCAGAGGTCATCACCATTGGAAACACCACACTGACTGAAGAGAAGATATATAAGTTGTGATGTGCTCATTCTAGTGTATGGGTTGGGGAATGCCAAAACAGCAGTGACCACTGCCACACCAAGTACTTCTGTAACCGGATACTGTCCCAACTTAGATACTTTGCGGTATCTACACCACCAAAGATTTGCTTTGATGAATACAGCAGCAATTATTCCCTATCATAATGAAATATTAAGTACATTATTTAGACAAAAAAAGCAAAATCCATAAAGGGAAAATTCTAAATGTAATTTTTGCATAAAACAAGATAATGATAATGTTTGAGTAAATCTAAGAGTGAATTCGTATCATAGTCAAATTGTCATTTCGAAAGTATTCATACAGATTAGATTTACTTATCATCCATGTAACTACTGCAGTTTAATAATATGAATTAGAATGATTTTACAAGTGTATACAAGTTCGAGATAAGCTTAACAAAAAACAATAGAAATTGATAACTTACTCCAATTATACCGAGGCCAACAAAAGGTACAAGTTCAAAGAAGATCCAGGGTTTGTTGTACTGAACATAAAACAGAACTGAATGCTCATTTCCAAACGGATTGATTGATCCCAGAACAAATGCAGCCACCAATGCACAGAAAAATGAGCGCCACAAGGTTTTCAAAGGAAAATAGTAACTGACCTGAAATACATAAAAGGCAAACAAGAAGAGAGACTTTAAAACCCATGCATACATGTTGTAGAAAAAAATAGTGAGATATTTTTTGTTCATGAATAAGATCAAGAAATTTACAAAGACAGCAACATTTTGGTAAATTAAAAGTAATTGAAAGGAAAATAATTCTGGCCTTCCTCGCCAAGGAAATGCCATCAAATTTTTTTAATGGATGATTCAACTAGTTCTAGCCCTTTCACACACATCTTCGCCATGAAATTATTATGTGCAAGTACTGCTTCTCAGTTCACATAAAAAGACATTGAGATATACAGCAAGTTAACGTACTTAACAATGACTAAATTCATACTTATACTGCATTTACTCAAGTACACTGCACACCTTTTTTCCCAAAATTAAAAAAAAGTGAATACGCATCTTATATGAAGATTTCTGAACACAATATATAAATTGTTAAGTCTCAATAGCAAATTCACTGCAACATGCTTGTGCTTACATTTCAACTAGCAGAAGACGAAGAATTCTACTTACAAGGGGAGGCCCTAACATTAATATTGAGATTCGTAAAACCCTTTTAGGAGGTGAAACTAGAACTAAAAATATCAAATGTCTCTCGGCGTTTTTGCCTAACCCTTTCAGGGCTGAAATAAAAAATAAGCTAAAAACAAGGACCTAGTTGGGAATATATTACATTAAATATTCATACAATGATTTGATAATTTCATTTTAACAAAATTATTTATTGTTTATAAAAATATAGTAGAATATTGTTGCCAATTCTTGTACAATTCGAACACGTGGATTTGATATTTGACACCACACTAAGGAATGAGAGCAAATTATTTTTCTTTAAAAGATTTGACAAATGAGTAATGTTTCCATGCCAATAGATTTCTTTTAAATTATTGCTAAATAATTACTTATCACTTCTCAAAATTAATTCAGAAGTTTTTTGATCTAAAAGCGTCGTGGACCCCCTGCAAGTTTATGTGGACCCCCATTTGGGAAACCCTGACCCAGACGAAAGATTTTCACATAAAAATATATCAAATTTTTGCATTAAAAACAAATTTGTGGACTGATTTGGCATATATAAAAAAAATCAATGGTAAGAAAATGAAATTTTGTTCTTTTAGCCACATTTTGCCTCAAGCTCTGAATTTCTATGATGATTCTAAGTGCTTTTAAAATGCAAATGATTAATATGCTGCACCCGTATCAATGTTAATAAAAATAGAGAAAATGAAGGCTCCTGGAATTGAACCTGATCTTATGATAGAGGATGATATGCTTAAAATGTGCGAGAGTTAGATTCCAGTATACTGCAAAAAAAATTGTCAAAAGCGTGCTTTCCGTCTGAGTTATTTGCCTTAACAATTATTCGCCAGGAGAGGTGCCACAGTCGCGCGTCATATTCCAAGGCACAAGTGGCTATAACATAGGTAGTGGATTACCATTTAACTCTGTTTTCATAATATATTTAAACACATATTTCCAGCTCAAATCTAAATTACAGGAGACTCCTGAGATTCGACCGTTCAAGATTCGACCAACTCGAGAATTCGACCGGTCGAATCGATCCAGTCGATTTATCGGTCGAATTAGAAACTAGTTTACGCAAAGTAATTTTCGGCCCACCCGACCACAAGAGGTTTACTTTCAGTCTAGACATAGTTATTTCTGCTCTAATTGTTTCAATTTGTGCTGATTCGACATTCGACAGTTCAAGATTAAACCACGTTTTCAGGAACACATCCCTGTCGAATCTCGGGAGTCGCCTGTATTCAACATAATTCTTCAAGAATGACAAGAGTATGATTTATACATCTTAATTTTGAGCTGACCTACGCCTATATATTTTGAAGGTTAATGATCATCATAACCAAATATTACCTCTTCTAAGCTGAAAAGAACACCTCCAATTGGAGCTCCAAAAGCAACAGACACACCTGCTGCTGCAGCTGCAGACAGTATCTCACGCTTCTTTGCTTCATTTCTACCATATTTAGGAAACAGGTATGAGAGTATATTACCTAAAATTGGAGATAAATATCACAAGTATATTACAATAGTAAATGAAATAAACCATAGCGATATCAAGAATAATATTTTAACGATCATATTTAACAACTAGGAGGCTTGACCCCCTGCTCACTATGCTCACCAACCCCCATTTTGCTCAATTTGTTGTTAATTTTCCAAAAGTACTTTACACAAAATCTCTTTTCCAAGTCCGTAGCCTTCCGAAATGTTGACTTTGATGTCTTTAAGGAATAAACCTTTGAAAAGTCAACATATAGTAGTCCATGATTGAACACTGACTCTAGTAAATATAAACCAGATACATGGGCCTATTTGCATTAATCAACATTAAAAATGTAGAATATAATCATTTTGCAAACAGTAGAACCTCATAAACCCGGCATTCAAAAACCCTGCATTCTCAAAAACTCGGCATGTTTTCGAAAGTTATATGTAAAAAAATCATAATACTCTAGAAATTATTTTAAATGATGTATGCTTATCTAGTTTCATTGTTTTGTTTACCTCATTAGAATCACATGTTTAGATTCGTGACGAAAGCAATTGTTTTTCATTAATGTAATTAGTACTTTTGTTAAATTTTATTTTGACATGTCTTCAAAAAAAGAAGACATCCATAAGTGGTGTTATGAAACATAAACAGAAAATTCTCACGATAGAAAAAGTGGAATTACTAAGAAAACTTGAAAAAGGCACTTTCTTCAGTGAAGAGACTTTGCGAAGAATATGGCATTGGTAGTTCCACTGTGTATTACTTAAAGAAGAAAAAATGGAAATATTGAAATTTTATGCAGAGAGTGATACACCTAAATCTATGTGTAGCCGTAAAACACTACAAGCCCCGGGTAAATATTGTTGATAAGGTATTGTTTGTGTGGTTTCGTCAACGAAGAAGTGAAGGTGTACCTATTTCAGGCATAAACATTATAAAGTTTCTTATTCTGTTCATCATTTTCCGCCTACAGTTCAAAATAGTTCAAGCTAAACATTTAATGCATGTAATACTGGAGTTCAAGTGGAAAATAAAAGGGTAATTGAAATGGTAAGATCAGTTTATAGAGGAATGTAAATAATGGATAATACAACTCCACAGAGGCATATTTTTCCACTTCCATTATTTCAATGAAGAGAAGATAACCATGTAATGTGTCAAAAAAATAACTTATGTCCCTATTCTCATCTAATTTGAAATTTATGCATGAGACCATTTGCGTTAATAAGCATTATAGATGTATAATATAATGGTTCTACATACTAAAATGTAAGATTCCAGCATTCAAACGATGAAATGAAGATTCACCTGCTTTGAATAAATTGTTAGAAACGCTTCCCATATGCAGTTAACTGAATAATTATCCGTAAATATTTACTTTTCTATGTATACTAAAGTTTGAAGTATTCTTTTTAGTAACTAATATTATCGGACTATGCACTCAAGTCGTATGATCATATAGTTCAATTCAATTCCTTCTGCTAGAGGTTTCTTTAAGTAAAGGGGCTCTGCCCCTTACCACTGTCTGGTTTACACCCGTGAGATTGGTGGAAAAAATAGAGCATACCTTTCTAGCTCTGTTTAAGAGCTTGTGTGTTAAGTCTTCTGTCTCTTTTCCGCACCCATTCGGGAGAATAACACATAAGTCGGTCAGAAATCTGCATTTTAAGTCATATTAGAGAGGAAATTAATGCTACACAGTAATTGATCAAGAACATTTGTTTATAATTTTCTTTGTTTCTTATTATTGAATAATATGTCCTTTCTTTTTTATATAAGAATCAATGCAACCGGTTAATTTGATTATCAATGAAGAGAAGATAACCATGTAATGTGTTAAAAAATAACGTTATGTCCCTATTCTCATTTAATTTTAAATTTATGCGTGTCTATTTGTGTTAATAAACATTATAGATGTATAATATAATGGCTCTACTTACAAAGAGATAAGATTCTAGCATTCATACAATGAAAGGAAGATTGGGAAGATTCAGCTGCTTTGATTAAATCGTTAGAAACGCTTCCCATACGAAGTCAACATAATAATTATCTGTAAATATTTATGTTGCTATGCATCATTAATTTCGATGCTTAAACAAAAGTGCGAAGCGAATAACAATTTTATTTCACCTATTTGAAGGTTTAGTTGGTATTAACTGAATCGGAAGCAACAATGACGGTCGCCTTAGCAACGCCCAGAAAGAGTACGAAATATCTGTAAAAATTCGAAAACAATTGCGTATTTCTGAAAATCTTGACGTGTAACATGTAAACATTGCAAGAATAAGATAATATAGAGTTTTAGCCGTCAAATAAAGTAAAAACGAAGAAAATCGGTCCAGATTTACGTATTTTAACGAATGAAGGAAAAAACCTTGCACTCTGCAAACTCGAAAATCCGTGTAAACTTATGGGAACATATAACTGTCTCCTGGATTTGAACCCGGGACTTTATGAAAATGAGAATAGTTTTCTAGGGACCTCCTATCTTGTAGAAACAAAACGTAGTTTACCGCATATCTCTACGACGAACGGCTTCTGAGATACAGTGGGGGACGGACGGATGGACACTTCCAAAATTATATATAGGATAATTTAATATTAATCTTGCTAAATAAAACTTAAGCCAAGTTGACAGTAGATGAAATTGTAGTATATTCATAGTAGAATTAAAAAAATTATAAATTCATGCTAGTATAATATTACACAGCAAAACCTCATTAGTTTTGAAGAGATCATAGATACAAAAAAACAAAGATTTTGAATTATGTGGGTTCAAACTATCCAAACTGTCAAAAATTCATCAACTTTGCTTAGAATCTGCTAATCAGACAGTAAATGCATAATAAGGAATTGCTATATCTATTCCAACTGTCAAAAATATACCGACCTTGGCTATGATTTGCTACTGAGGTTGTAAAATCAATGCCATCCAAAACAAAACTTTATGGGAAGTTTTAGAAATCATCATACAAACTTAGGAAAGAGCATATGAAATTTCACACTTTGTCATTAGTTTTTTGCAGCCTCAACATTCACTGAAGATGCTTCAACACTTACAATGTAATTATATACCATATTTAATCATGTACTGCACATACCTTTTTTCCTGAAATACCAGTGAAAAAAAGGGGGTGCGTGTCTTACACATGGATTTCTGAACAGGTTATATAAATTGTATCGATAGTAAATTCTCTGCAATATGCTTGCATCTACGTTTATATTCATAAAAGACATCGAATTCTACAAAGTATACGCGTATATATGCGACCAAGCAAACGTGTAAGTTATGCCCGCACTGCAGGCAAAAACTCAAAAAATAGGCAGTTGACTGACTGATAACCATAGTTCAATGACTACTGAGGGGTTGCCGGCTTGAGAATAGGTAGGTGTAAGTTTGGTCCTTTTCTTTCATCCACTTTAAGAAATTCAGAGTGGTGAAATTTTGTTGCGAATGGAATATTTCATTGTTCAAAAAGAAGATGGAAATCCCCATCTCAAGTGTTTGGACTTGTTTGTTCCTAACCTTCCAATATTTACTCAAGAGAAACAATGCGAAAAACTCCCCATCTGTGTAGGGAAGTTCCTGTTCGTAGATGAACAAGCAATACCTGAAGTTCCGCATCAGTGCGTAATATTACATCAAAAACAGTGAAGTATGGTTGAAGTTGCATAATATTACAACAAAAACAGTTAAGGGGTTAACAAAAGAGGACTATCGAGGAGATTTCTGCTAGTATCTGCAGAAAGAGATCACCCAATAAACTGCATCACGTAGGAGGGAGAAGATGCTTAACTTGAGCAGAACCTGTTTCAGGGAGTGGGAATCAATGACTTTAAAAACAAGTTAGGAAAGCGTACAACGTATCACAAATGGGGCGCGTTTCATGCAATGGAGTATTAGAAAGCAATTATATACCTGTACGTAAGGGAAATAGCGTTTTAAAGTCCTTTTCTTCATCATAAATAATCCATTTTCTTCCTATTTAATAGTACTACATGCACACGTAAGGAAATTAAACGTTTGTTTGGGAGATTGTTTATGTTAGCAACAATGAAGTAACCATGCAAGAAATTTTCTAAGTTAAACTCCATAAAAGACATTCTTGTTTGATTTTCTCGATAACGGCTACTCCTACTATAAAACTGTATAGGAAAGGAAATACTCTACTTTATCAGTTCTACAACTTTTATTTGAAAAATATTTTGATATGAGCAATAGTTTACGAGATATGACGAAAATTTAATTTTTTGTCTCTAGTAAAGTGGTACCCCTGATTGGCGTACGTGATTCATTTTTGCGATTTTCTTATTATATTTGATTGAAAGTCCTTAATATCAAATTTCATAAAAATCCGTTCGGTAGAAGCCGAGAACGAACATGCGGACGGACGGACGGACAGATGGATGGACAGATGGACGGACCGACCGACGATAATAGGCGCTCACGCTGTAAGCGAAACGCGCCTAAAAAGTATTCCGGCTCTAATTAATTTTTTTCCCTCTGAACCGGCACAAAAATAGGGATGCACGGGGTACACAAGTGCATGGGTTACACGAGTGAATACAGTAATATTGTGCCTTTGCTAAAATCTTTGCAGGCATCCACTTGAACATTTTAAATCCATGCCTAACTTAGATGCAATATTTTTGGCTTTTTCTTTCCCCATAGCCCCAGATAATGAAACTCAGCTTTACATTGAAAAAAACACTACAGTTAACAAGCACATTTTGCAATTCAAATTCTCTTTCTTTATCTAAATTCATTCCCACTTGGTTCTTCTTTTTCAACTGCATTATGATTTACCAGATAAGCCGAGAAAGTTGAGAGTGGAATATTGTACTGTATACAAATATCTACTTTTCATTTCACTAATTATCGTATATACCCATGTATAATATGCACGGAGGTTTTTGGTACCATATTCTTTGATTTTTTAAGTAACCACGCATAGCACGCATATGTTTCTAGAATTCGATTTGTCACATGCTTATCATTCAACAGCAAAATTATTCATTATATTGTCAATATCACTGAGATAAGTAAATTAAAGAAAATATATGTAATTCAGTTCGTACTAACAATAAGTAAGAAAGCACTTCACACAAGTCAGTAATGAAAATCCACCATTTAAGAAAAGAGCTGTTACATAGTTTAGCGGTTTCCCAGTGTGAAGGCGACAGTTTTAAATATCAGAGGAAACAGAATAAATAGTTGCAGTTCAACTACACTTCGGACCCATCGGTGGAGGTCAACTGGCGCTGTTATTTGATGTAGCCAATTCTGTTATTCGCGCATCAGTCATCACCGTAAATGTAATCGCGAGGAAATTACAATGTGGAATTATGCCGCGGAAGATGATTCCGATAACATCGCCGATGAATGGGGCAGTGATCAAGAATTTCTTGGATTTTGCGATGCTTAATAATGTTTTTTATTATTTTACTTTATTTGAAATATATAGTATGGTATATCAAATATAATTATTTAATAAACTTGGCGTTTCTGTTCATTAATTTACATTTTCTTTCAAGTTATTACCAAGAAAACACATGAGAATACTCTCAGAATGTTTAACATCATCCCAATATCGTGCAGACGTAAAATCGGTGACATTTTCTAACGTCGGTTCATTATAATAAATACTCTGGTAAATATATACCCTCGTATAAGATGCACCCTGCTTTTTAGCTGAAACTTTTAGGAAAAAAAGTGCACCTTATACGTGGGTATATACAGCAATCAACCTTGTCAATCACTTTCAATTTTCTGAAATTTTTAACTCTTTGCAATTTCTCTTTTTTGCCCTGTCTACCCTTTTACTTTTCACAAAAAATTCAACTACTGTGCCACTTATGCACCTTGAGCCCATTAAGGTATAGGGAAGGGTTGTTTTTCATTAGTGAAAAAACAAAAACTATGCTTTCACACTTACCATTACATTGTAATACATTTTTATTACATTAGTCACACTTTGCTTTGTAGGTGTTGTTGATTTCAAATCGCTTATACAGTCATGCCTCGTTTAGCGCAAAGGATATGTTCCGAATGGTCTTTGTGCTAACCAAATTTGCACTAAACAAACCGATTATAACATGTACTTAGTAGTGATCAGTTCACGAAATTGTAAGGTTCGTTAATGTTACTTTTTTATTTATTTAATATTAATTATCATTAAAAATCAATATTAATACAATTTTAAATCTTTTGCAGTGGTGCTCACATTTATGCATAGATCGATGGTTCTGCGAGTTATCATTTTCGTCACTGCAGCGCTCAAATCTACGCGTAAATTACTTACTGTATGTAAGTGTGGGGGTATTCACCATTTTCAATAATTGCCTGAAATTCATCAGGAAACTTTATAGCTGCATCTTTATCAGCGTTTGCTGATTCACCTGTAAAACGAATGCTATGTATATTTGCACGGCATTTAAAATTTTGAAACCAACCGGAACTGACATGAAATGTTTCTGAAGAATCTCCGCCCTCTTCTTGCTTTACACATTCAAACAGGGAAAGTGCTTTACTGCAAATTATTGCTTGTGTTCATTAGAACGCTTAAAATCAATCCACAACACTAGCAAATTCTCCATTTTTTCAAGCATATTACTAACAATAAGTGATCGTGTGAGTTTCTTCGCAGTTACTGCACTGGCTGCTTCAATGGAACTTTTTATTTTGTCTTTATTTAACAAAATTGTATGAATTGTAGAATTTGTGAAGTTAAACTTACGTGCAATATTGCTCTGACGCTCACCTTGTTCAAAACACTGAAACACTTTAACTTTTTCCTCAAGATTTATGTTTTACTTGATAATTTAGGGTTATTTTCTACGCTTTGATTGCCTTTACTCAATTTTCTCCTTTCTGCCATGATCTCCATGATTTACTGATATTATTTCCCGCTTTTTACTGTTAAAATGTTATTTTCCCATAGATACCGTATTTACTCGTGTACCCCGCTCACATTTTTTCCCGAAATGCCAGGGAAAAAAGGGGGTGCTCGTCTTACACGAGGATTTCTGAACAGGTTATATAAATTGTGAGTATCGATAGTAAATTCTCTGCAATATGCTTGTGTCATGTTTATATTTGTAAAAGACGTTGAATTCTACAAAGTATATGCGTATTTTTGCAACCAAGCAAATGTGTAAGTTACGCCCGTGCTGCAGGGAAAAACTCGAAAAAGTAGGCAGAAACAATACGCTGACTAACTGATAACTATAGTTCAATGACTACTGAGGGTTTGCTGGCTTGAAAATATGTAGGTTCAAGTTTGGTCCTTTTCTTTCATCCACTTCAAGGAATTCGGAGTGGTGAAATTTTTTTGCGAATGAAAGATTTCATCGTTCGAAAGGAAGATGGAAATCCACATCTCAAGTGTTTGGACTCGTTTGTTCATTACCTTCCAATATTTACTCGTGAGACGATATGCAAAAAAACTCCCCATCCACCTAAGGAAGTTCCTGTTCATAGATGAACAAATAGTTCATGAAGCTCCGCATCTGTCCATAATATTACGTCAAAAACAGAAGCGGGGATGAAGTTGCATAATAATACAAAGAAAACAGTTAAGGGGTTAACAAAAGAGGACTATCGGTGAGGAGATTTCTGCTAGTATCGTCATAAAAGGATCATCCAATAAATTGCATCACGTAGAAGGGAGAAGATGCTTAACTTGAGCGGAACTTGTTTCAGGTATTGGGAATTGGTGACTTAAAAAGAAAACATTCTGGCTCAAATTAATTTTTACCCTCTGAACAGGCCAAAAATAGGAGTTTGCGAGTTACATGAGTAAATACGGTATTAAACAAACCACCGCAAATATGTCATTGGAACTGATTACGTGAAAACAGTTTTCCTTTATTTTTTTAGCAAACAAAAGTCGGCAAAAATGCACACTGTGAACAGTATTTTCATTTTGGCGTATGCACGACACATACAGTATTTATTTTATTAAAAAATAAAAAAATGTGAACCACGGGATTCCAATTGTGCTATATCGAAATTACGTTAAACAAACATGTGCTAAACGAGGCATGACTGTATTTATCAAGTGTCCTGTTCTTAGGTGTTTAGCAATGCTTGATTTTTCAAAGCTACAATGGATGAAATGCATAATGTGCTCTTTGAAGTGCGTTTATAAGTATCTTTTTGTTTGAATAATATGACATTTGTGATAGCATGTGTTTATTATATAAACTACAGACCTCTTGAAATGTTTTATTGCTGTTTTTGCTAGTGTAGATGACGGATTACTGGTATTGTTAAATATTTATTTAGCACTTTATGGACTGGTGAAAAATGCAGAAGTTTGATATATTTACTTTGCATCACTTTGTAATTCCAGTTATTTGTTTAATGTTGGCAGGGTTGTTATTTTCTGACCATCTAGTATACGATTTGTGCCTTGTTAACATGTTCTCTGGCAATTCGTTTTATTTTATTGAGTTCTTTGTGGAAGTTGGTTCAATTGAGAGGTACATGTGTCAGTCTGTTTACCATGGTGTTGAAGGCCACCATTTAATTCTGTGATTGTGGAATGAGTTAATATAATATATAATTGTTCTGCATGGGTTTTCTGTAAATGTTGATTTCTATTTTATTGTCTTCTTTTGTTACAAGTCGAGAAATAGTAGGATGTTATTGATTACTCATAACCTTGTTATGGCTATTGAAGATAACTGCTAATTTCTGATATGAATTATTAAGAGTTTTCAGTTAACTAATATTTGAAATTTAAAAAACTTTTTAATGTATTAGTTGTTATTACCTATGCAGCAAGCAATGTGAACCATTGGTCCTTCTTTCCCAAGGTTTAAGCCAGCTGATACAGCAAGCATAATACCAACTGACTTGATTACTAATGTCCATTTTCCAAGATACCCTCGGATAATGAAGCCACTTAGAATGGTCTTGATCTATGGCAAGAAAAATAGAATATTATTATTCAAAATGTCAAATTTCATCTAAACTTAAGAAATAAGGAGACTGATACAATATGAATTGAATTCATAAATTTCAGGAACAAGTTCATTCATTTATCTTTAAAAGTATTATGAGCAGGATTTATTATAAATTGCCTAATTTCTGGAATTTTATGAAATGCATATGAAAATGGCAGGAGCAATGCAAAGGGCTAATATAATTGAAAATAAAATATTGCTTTCAATAGAGGTAACAACACAAAAATTCCATTTCCTCCAAAGAAGCAATGTGTCCAAAATATTTGAAAAAACAAAAATGGACCATAAAGAGTAGGTAGCATCATTCGTTAAGTATAGGACTTTCCATTGACTATATATTGATGCCTCACATGATATAATTTTGAGATTGTTGTTGTCCGCTAAGGTACACGTCCTTCAACTACTCTGTAACTCACAAAGGGTCTCTGCTCTTGAGTGTTTCATGAATGACTTCTTTCATTATTTATTTTAAAAAAACAGCTTTAGAGATATAGAGACAGACAATTGGCCGCCATTTTGAATCAGGTGAACAGACCGACACTAAAACTCTGTGGTGACCTTCCCCTTAGTGCCCCCTACAATAGTGCCAAATTTGGTCAGAATCGATTGAGAAATGTAGGCATGCATAAAGGAAGAGACAGACAATTGGCTGCCATTTTGAATCAGGCGGACATACAGACACTAAAACACCATGATGACCTTCCCCTACAATCTTGCCAAATTTGGTAGGAATTGGTTGAGAAATGTGGGCATGAATAAGTTCACAGGCAGACTGACTTACTAAAATATATAGGAGATATTGATTAAAAATTAATTTAGCCCATTTTTTTACGGTACACTGTATCGATAAACTAAGTTCTATTAGCACTTTTCCTAAATCAATATTTGTATTCTATATATGAGGGTGAGTCAAATGAAAACCTTAAAACATTTTTACAATTTCTATATTGCAGATATGCTTGGTACAGATTTATCATTTTTCAACATAGTCCCCGTTGCGTTCAATATATGTCCTCCAGCCCTTCACTAATGCCTGGATTCCTTCTGAAAAAAATTCTTTTGGCTGCATGCATAGCCACTTGTGCACCGCCTCTGGCACTTCTTCATCAGAACAGAAAGCCTTTCCACCTAGCGCCTCTTTCAGTGGCCCAAAGATGTGGTAGTCACTAGGGGTGAGGTCTGGCGAGTATGGGGGATGAGGAAGACACTCGAAACGGATGCCCTTGGTGCTTGCAACTGTCGCACGGGCAGTACGGGGCCAAGCATTGTCATCCTGCAACAAGACGCCAGCGCTGAGCAGTCCACAATTTTTCGATCTGACTGCTGATTTAAGACGATTCCTCAGGTCACAATATGTAGCACTGGTTACTGTGGTTCCCTTGGACATGTAGTGCTCTAAAATTAGGCCTTGGTGACCCCAGAATAGTGTCAGCATCACCTCTCCTGCAGATGGCTGCGTGCAGAATTTTTTTGGTTTTGGTAAGCTTGAATGGCGCCACTCTTTGCTTGCCCTCTTCGTTTCAGGTTGGAAGTAGTGGACCCAGCTTTCATCACCTGTCATTATGCACCCTAAGAAGGTGTCTTCTGCTTTGTATCATCGCAAAAGTTCTTGAGAGGCATCCACACGTCTTTCTTTCAGTTCAGATGTCAGTTGTCTAGGCACCCAACTTGCAGACACTTTGTGGAACTGGAGCACATTGTGGATGATGATGAGCTGAGCCATGACTAATGCCCAATTCTATGGCCACTTCATCCACTGAAATACGATGGTTTTCCTTTATGATGCGTTCAACTTCTGCAATTGCTTGCGACGTTACCACTCTGTGGGCTTGCCCCGTTCAAGGAGCATCGGCAACACTAGATACCATTTTGAAACTTCGTATACCACTCATACACCTGCCGTAATGATAAACACACGCTACAGTATTGCACCTTCATTCGACAATGAATTTCAGTGGATTTCACACTCTCCCTATCCAAGAAACGGACGACAGAAAGCTGCTCCTCCTTGGTGCATGTTTGCAAGGGAGCCGCCATCTTTGAACTGCTCTGCTGATGTTATGCAGCGCACTTTGCCAAATCTACTGCGTGCACATGTGCCTCTAACCATTGTCAGTGGCTCACTGAGCCTATAACCGCAAAACAACAGGTTCTCGAATTTATATTACTCTTTTAAGGTTTTCATTTGACTCGCCCTCGTAATACCTAGGAATTATATAGAATGCCTAGGTAAAGTATAAAAATCCAATCACAAATCGTATAATTCATACTTTGCCTAAAAAAGGCCAGGCATTCTATACAATGCCTGGATTATACACTTTGCCTGTAATGTATACATTGACATATATAAAAATAAAATAATTCACTTCCTTTCCCAATTTAAGACAAAACAGGTGAGCCCCGCTTAATGTGACCACGGCCACCATGGATTCGTTATAACGCAGATTTTATTTTTTAAATATAGATATCTTATGTACAGTGCGACCGCAGTCTAATATCTTATGATTTTTTTAATTTTGCACTAATCAAATTTCATAAAGCATCCAAAATATTGTGATATTTCAGCAGTGTTGCATAATATTGCATCATCTGCTGCCTAATTCCACTCTTTTTTCCATAAATTTCATGGGTCTAACACAAAAAGTATATCTCCTAAGGCGGAAAACATGAAAAACGGAAATAGAAATATGATTCATGCTTCATGTTTCTTTGGCATCATTGGATCGTAAAGAATGTTTTTGATGATTTATATTTTTTAAATCTATAATTTTCGACAATTACTTTATTACAATGTTAATTTACCATATTAACATGTCATTATAAATAATAATAAAACAATAATTCTACACATCAAAAAATTATATAATTTTGATCTACATATGAAAAAAATCGGTACAACATACATTGAACAAACTTTCTCATATACTAATGCTTCCTTTAGTTATCTTTAGAAAATGAAAATTGTATGAACCTGTTTTCAGAAAATCCTATTTTTGTTAAAGTTGCCCAAGAATAAACTAGTCTTATATTCATTCAATGAGAAAAATAAAATATGTAGTATTATTGTAGATGTATACTCAAGTAACTGTATGAAATTTGATCAAAATCGTTAGAGCCGTTTTTGAGAAAATCGAATTGTTGTTAAAGTTGCCTAGAATAAACTAGCCTTATACCTATTCATTTTCTGATAAATATGAACTATACAGTATTATTGAAGACGTAAATTTAAGTAACTGTACGAAATTTGATCAAAATCGTTAGAGCCATTTCTGAGAAAATCGGATTGTTGCCAAAAATTCGTAAAATAAACTACTCTTAATTATTAAGCAATGTCAACCATTTCTACATATACTCTACTCAGTATGATAAAATGTCTAAGTACAAGATTTCATTCATTTTCGCTCTACCGTCTAGGCTCCAGAGCCAGTAACAGACAGACAGCATTGTGAAAACCACTTTTTCGGATTCAGCGACACCTAAAACGTATATTTCCGTAAAAATCTCGAGGTTGAATTTTTTTGCAATAACAATACTTTCTTGATACTTCGTATGAGAAAGTGAAACATGTGGTACGTGCTTAGGGATCTTAATGTTTGAATGCATATAATGTATAATAATATATAATCAGTGATGAGCTGGAAAAAAATTAAGAATCGGCTCTAAAAAAAGGGGAGGTTAGAAAATTTGAATAACAGTGGCAGGAGGCCTATATGCCAGGGGCACTATATCGCTCTAGTTTAGTAATACTGTTCCGCTAGCTTAACAAATGTTCCATTCATAATATATTCCATTTCATACATTTTCGGTAATTCACTATCAGATAGGGCAAAATGTATATACTTGAAAGGACAAAATCAATAAATTTTCATATTTTCTAAAAATTTAACAACCGGCTCGCAAATTCTGAGAAAAATTAACAACATGCTCGAGCGAGCCGGTGGGAGCCGGCTTCAGCTCATCACTGTATATAATGATATATAAACTGCAGAAAACCCAACACGCACTGCTATGGGTTTGATCTGTAAGCGAAACTGCAAGAGCATCATCGATCAGTGCATGACTTTATTGGAGGAGCACAGTGACTTCACACAAGAGAGTACCGTGAAGCGGGGCTGCGACGGACTATTTGAATGACAAGTTTTACATAATAAGCGAAAAAAGTTAAGCAGTCGACCCTGGACTCTTTTCACTTTCTCATATGAAGTATCGAGAAAGTATTGTTATCGCAAAAAAATTCAACCTCGAGATTTTTACAGAAGTATACGTATTAGGTGTCGCTGAATCCAAAAAAGTGGTTTTTGCAATGCCATCTGTCTGTCTGTTACTGGCTCTGGAGCCTAAATGGTAAAGCGAAAATGAATGAAATCTTGTACTTAGGCATTTTATCGTACTGAGCAGAGTAAATGTAGAAATGGTTGACATTGCTCAATAATTAAGAGTAGTTTTTTCTATGCATTTTTAACAACAATCTGATTTTCTCAAAAACGGCTCTAACAATTTTGATCAAATTTCGTACAGTTACTTGTGTATACAAGGTCTGTTAAAAAAGTATCCGGACTGGCTGCGTGGAGCGCTAACCGGATGTAGTACGGACTTGGGCCGCTAGGTAGTGCTAAAGAGCTTCATTGTGAAGCAGTGTGCCGAGTGTCATGTTGATATATGCAAGCGTTTTTTTTTCACGAGTGTTTTTGTGTGTTAGTGTTAGTGGTGTTCTGTGATTTTTGTGAGAAGAGAAATTGCAGACTTGAAGGAGCAGCGCGTGTCCATCAAGTTTTGCTTCAAACTCCTCAAAACCGCGTCGGAGACCCACGAAATGCTTAAACAATCATCATTTGGTGATGACGCCATTGACAGAATCCAGACTTTCGAGTGGTTCTCACAGTTCAAATGTAGGCAAACGTCGGTTGAGGATTCTGAATGTTCTGGTCGGCCCTTAACCAGCAGAACCGAAGAAAATGTTGAAAAAGTGCATCGGGCCATCCACACAGACTGTCAGAGAACGATTAACAACATCTGCAGCATTGTTGACCTATCGTTTGGTACATGCCAACACATTCTCGTGGAGGAACTGAACATGACGTGGATCGCTGCCAAATTCATGCCCCACTTGCTGACCCAGGACCAGAAGCAACACTGGCCCACTGTGTGCATGGACCTCCAGGAACAGGTCAGAAATGACGGAAACTTCCTTTCCAAGGTCATCATGTGATGAAAGCTGGGTTTATGGCTATGATCCAGAAACCAAACAGCAGTCATCCCAGTGCTGCTCCATCAAGTCTGCAATTTCTCTTCTCGCAAAAATCGCAGAACACCACATTAAAGCTAACGCACAAAAATGCTCGTGAAAAAAAAACCCTTAAAAAAACGCTTGCATGTATCAACGTGACACTCGGCACACTGCTTCACAATGAAGCTCTTTAGTGCTACCTAGCGTTCCAAGTTCGTACTACGTCTGGTTAGCGCTCCACGCGGCCAGTACGGATACTTTTTGAACAGATCTCGTACATCTACAACAGGGGTGTCCAACCCAAATTAATAGTGGGCCGGATTCAAGATTAAGTCTGACTTCGCGGGCCAAGGTAGAAAAAAATAAAAGTTTTCCATCTTTTACCTTATATTTATCAAAGAAATTAAAGAAAATAAAATTACAAATAAAATTGTTGTGCAATATAAATATTAATGCGACACTTGACAATTTTTCTGTTTGCATAAAAAGTCAATATCAGGTGAAATGTTCGATGTACCAATTCGTAATACACCAGTCGGATGTTCATCTGTTAAGCATGATCGGTTCTTTGTTTTAACATTTTTCATCCTGGAAAAGAACTGTTCACAAGTATGTGTGCTGCCAAATAAAGACACTTGTCGAAGGGCCAGCTTTGTAAGGTTGGGATAATGTTCAACTTTAACATATTTCTTATAAAACGTTAAAAGATCATTTTCAACGTAGGCCATTTTCAGGGAACTATTACATTGCAGATCAATTAGTTCTAACTGGAATTTTTCCTCAACATTTTCAACATCAATAGAAAAGGGATTACTAAACACTTTCATAAGCGGCTCATTATTTCTAAAATCAGTAAATCTTTCTTCAAATTCATTTTTTAAATTTACTAGTGAGAGTGAATATTTTTCAATATTTATTGTTGTCTTTTCCCTCGTCGATAATGTTTTGAAATGAACAAAATTCTTATTAACCAATTGATTTTGTAGCAGATTCAATTTTTTAACGAATGCTTGAATATTTTCAAATTGCTGATTAACAAGCTGGTCTTTCCGTTGAAGTTTCAAATTTAGGTCAGCAAGATAGTTTGTCATGTCTACAAAAAATGCCAAATCATTTATCCACTCGGATTCTTCTAAATAACTAACATCCTTTCCCTTGCTTTTCATGAATGTTTTTATTTCTCCTACAAGTGACCAGAGTTGTTCTAATGTCGCCGCTCTGCTGAGCCAACGAATGTGACTAAAATAAATTACATCATCGTGTTCTGATCCAACCTCAGAAAGGAAGTTTTTGAATTGTCTGTGGCTGAGGCCTTCTGATCATATGAAATTTACGATTTTAACAACTTTTTCCATTATATGTTTCATTCATAATATTTTTTAACACAGTTGCCCCTGGTGAATTATACAATGATGTTTAATGATTTTGTGTTAAATTTCATTGCTCATTAAGCTCACCCCTTTTGCTTTCCTGTCATCGCTGGGGCACCATAGAGATTTTCATCTTTAAGTTTAAATTTTTTAAAGTTTTCCTGACTTCACCCAAAATATTCTGTCCCATTGTTGTACCTTTCATTGGACACAAGTCTAATAGTTCTTCAACAACATCAAATGTGTTCGTTACTCCCCTCTCAAATATTGCTAGTTGAGCAGTGTCAGATATATCGGTACTCTCATCTAGTCCTAAACTGTAAAATTTACACTCGTTCAATTTAGCCATAAGCGTAATTTCTATGTTATTTGTCAATTCATCAACTCTCCTAGCAACTGTTTGGTGTGACAAACTCATATTTTTCATCAATGTTTTTCTTTCTGGACACGCAACTGAAGTAAATATATCTAGGCACTCTTTTACAAATTCTCCATCAGAAAACGGTTTTCCTTTTTTTGCAATTGCTTCGGCTATCTGAAGACTGATTTTGGTTGCAGCCTCAGAATCTTCTTTTGGTATTTTAAAGAACAACTGCTGTCCAACAATATTTCTTCTTAATGAATTCACTCGATCGATTCTAATTTGACCTTTCAATTTGCTATACTCTGTAGCGTGCTTTGCTAAATAATGTCGCTTGATATTATATTCCTTGCATATACAAATTTTTTCTTGACATAAGACATATGATTTTGTTCAATCACAAAAAAATCTTCAGTCCAACTGCCCTTGAACACGCGACATTCTGCGTCAATTTTACGATTCATCCATCATTATTAAGGGTTAATAGCTTCAATGTATCGATTCTGTAATTATAATTATAATTAACCGGGATAAAGACATCAGCAACAATGGGTAGTATTATATTAATAAAAACCACACCCACGCGACAGCGCAACCGACGCAACGTTCACGAAACTCCGACACTGTCAAACTGGCACTGCACATCCATTGTCGTCCACATCACTAACAATAAGGTGCACTAAGGTCGATATATCGATATATATCAGTGATAAATTTTTACTTATTTATCAGACAAATATTAGTAGGTAGTTTCTTATTTTAAAATATATTTTTAAATTTGTTTCAACAAAAATATGAATATAAATAAGAGATTTTCTCTAGCAGCCAGTGGGCCAGATTGAACAGCTTCGCGGGCCGGATTGTGGCCCGCGGGACGTATGTTGGACAGCCCTGATCTACAATAATACTATGTATTTCATTTTTCTCAATGAATGAATATAAGGCTAGTTTATTCTTGGGCAACTTTAACAAAAATTGGATTTTCTAAAAACAGGCTCATATGATTTTCATTTTCTAAAGATAACTAAATGATGCATTAGTATATGAGAAAGTTTGTACAATGTATGTTGTACCGATTTTTTAAATAAAACTTCGTAGGTGTTCTGAGAAATATTTTGTAATTATGTACGTTTACCGCTTAATAACCTTTTTTGTCTTACTGTTTACTAAGTAATTTTATAGTTTGTTTAATAAATTACGTTCTAAAAGTCCAGTAGAAATATGTTTTACATTGAACGTGGGTCCAAAAACACCATTTGGGAAGCTAATTCACTCTGCCCGCCTAAAGGTTATGGTGCCATGGCGAATGCAGATTTTCGCTTAACGCGGAGACCTCAGGAATGCATCCTCCGCGTTAAGTGGGGCTCACTTGTATTTATTATGCAAAAATATAAAGAAATTTACCAGCTACTTTCTTCTTTGTCAGTATGACAATCAAATCCCATCAACACTTTTCCCATGCTAATACAGTCAAGCACCGCTAATCCGTATTTTGTCTGAAACCACCTGTAATCCGAAAAGACTGATTCCCAACTATGTAATTTCCTGACCAGCCGCCATGACATTTTGGCACTACAGTCTATTCCAAACCTAGGCTGTGTATTTAAGCATTACAAATACAAAAGTGCACACGCATGTGGTTAACACAGTATGTAGTGCTTTTTTTAAAAATACAATTTAGTGTTAATTTAATTTATCCTAACCATGTCTTGTAGGAGATCAAATGAAAGTAATAATGATGGAAAGTACAAAATGCTATCAATTCAGGAAAAAGTGCAATTATTAAATAAACTCGACCAAGGTTCGTCGGTGTGGCAGCTTTGTTCTATATACAGTAAAAGCTGTGCTATCCTGCTATTTAGAAACTGGTCACCCTTAAGACACCGGCAATTACACAAATACAATTCGTTTTGTATTTTTTCTTTTTTTATGAATTTTTGTATGAATTGTATTTGTGTAATACCACAACTTCCACTTGAAAATTTCTTAAAATATAAGATGTATATATTACGTATTTACTCCGTATACTTCTGGGGCCCCGAGTAAGCATGGCGTTTTTTTTTACATAAGCCATTTGCATTGTCTAGATGTTTTGGCGTACTTCTAAAATGTCGTTTTATCGCTTTTTATTATTTTAAAAAATTATCCAACCATTGAATATGGCATCAAAATAAATACTTAAAAGCAAGGGACAGAAGAGAAAAAGAGTTGTTTTAATGCTAACACAAAAGCTGGAGTTGATCAAATGAATGAAAAAAGGAGAAAGTAGAGCAGCCATAGCAAAAGAATTCAACATCGAATCTTCCACGCTCTGCGATATCAAGGCTCAGAAGGCTAAATTAATGAAATCTGTGTGATCTTCTGAGACGAGTAAATCAATTAATAAACATCATACGCTTCATAACTCAAAAATTGAGGAACTGGATAAAATATTATATAACTGGTTTTTAAAGAAACGTTAAGAATAATTAAATAGTTTCGTCATTTTCTAATAGAGTAAATAAAGATAAATAAGAAAGATATAATCCAATAAATTCAATTTTGGGAACAGGTTCACTGTCGTACTCCCCAAACTTCCCGGACGTCCTAAACTTTTCAATTGTCTTTTGTTTTGCATGTAAGCATAGCAATGTACAAAATAAGAATGGGTAAATATCTAATCTAACTACGTGGGGAAGAATTACAATGGAAAATGCAAACCCAATGCATAGTTATGTTTGGGAAGTACGATAGTGAACCTAATGCCAATTTTGTATGGTTATTGCTAAATGTGCGATGTCAAAATCGAAAAACGCTCCCCTAACCAGCTATTTCTCCTAATCAGATATCCACAATCCCCAAGATACCCTGATAACACAGCTTTCACTGTACCATGTTGGAACAACATCAGTGTATGACATTAAGAATTATTATGCATACATTAACAATGTACGCATAATCGTTGCCGATACAGTAGTATGCAATATTTTGTTATCCCTTTTTCACATTGTTTTGTTTTGTTTGTGATGGTTGACATGCACAGAACATAATAAAAAGAATTATGTATACCATTGATTTTAAATGCTGCCAATTCATATAATAACTTTTATTTGGAATATGTAGATATTTTATTTTCTATTACGCTATACTTTCAACAAATGCCATTTTATTTATATGAAATATGTATTGGCTGGTACTCTTACCATATACCCCACTCCCAGAATATCCCATTGTTTTTAATCCAAAATTATCTGTGATCCAGAATAGCCCAGATCCCAAGCTTTTTGAATTATCGATGCTTGACTGTACTACATAAGATATTAATCCTGTAACTTTCCTTAACATAGTCATCAATGACAGTTTTCCTGGTTCCCTTCCTATTTAATCTTACATCAATAAATTACAGTATTCGCCCAATTATGGGGTGATCTCGAATATAAGGCAACCCCCTATTTTATAAGCCACGTGAAAGAAAAAAAATCAAAGTGTTGATACTAAATTTTAATTTCAAATAATTGATTGGTTACACTTTATTTCCAATGTAAATGAAAACAAATAAAAAACGAAGTATTATTTAAGAACACATGCAGAAACTACCTGCATATAATTTAAATTTTATGCCTTTCTTGTGAAATGTGCATTTATGAGTTAATTCTTTTGGTTCCACCAACGCCTCACACTATTTTCAGTTACACCAAATTTTAGAGCAGCTGCACAGTTGTTTTTTCTGTCTCACAAACCACAATTTTTACGTTGGCATCATAACTCCTTCACAGTCCTTTGTTAATCTGATCCTTACTTGTTCCTTGTATTTCAATATGTTCACTCATTTTTGCTAAGGGTTAAATCTCCAGAAAAAGGTCTAAAAAAACTTAGCACACTCAGGGACAGCACTAAGAGTTTTGCCACCCTGTGCAAATGCTGATTTTGCTGTCCCCCACCCATTGCTTTTATCATACTACGTATTTAAATAATATTAATAATGAAGTACTCTTAGAAACATGCAATATAAAGCAATATTTCAAATGTTACCTTTTATCAATGAAGAAACAGGCATAATTGCAGACATTTCATCTTAAATGTGAGCAAAGTGTGAGGTAGTAAGGTTATCCCTTAAGTGAATCGATGGCCAACCTTTTTTCTTGGTACATTTACAGAAAGCATAAAGAACGTATGCATCTGCATATCGCTAAAGCTGCTTCTTTTGAATAAATAATTAATAAAAGAAGTCATTCATGAAAAACTCGAGAGCAGAGGCCCCTTGTGAGTTACACAGTAGTTGAAGGATGTGTACCTTAGCAGGCAATAACAATCACAAAATTATAACATCATGTGAGGCATCACAATATATAGTCAAAGGAAAGTCTTATACTTAATGAATGACGTTTGATTGAACTCATTTATGGACACCCCTGGCCAATGCTGATTTTAACTTGGAGAGTTTTAAAAGAGCAGAGAAAGATCCTAATGATGAAGACACGGATCGTTTGGTTTTATTTGAATTCCGTAGTGTAACGCTTATCAAAAAATGTTTCTATGCATTGCATTTGCCACCCCACGAAAGCTGCTGCCCTGTTCAAGTGTACATTTTGCACCCCGAATCGTGCCAGCCCTGAGCACGCCCACCTTCAAAGCTACAAAGTGAAGGAAATGCTTTAAAATGACTTGTTTGTATATATTGTTGCAATGCGAATACAATAAGAGAGTGAATTATATTTAGCGGCTGATGACTGCCGTACTTGTAGAACATAAGAGGATTGAATTTGTGCAGGAGAAAGGGAGAGGTGAAATAAAAGATAACTTGGGTCGTGATTATAAGGCAAGCATAGAATTTTTCAACTAACATTTTTGAAAAAACATTGCCTTATAATCGAGCAAATACAGTATTATAGTTTTCCATTGTTTTAGCAAAATGTCCTGTGTAACTTTTACAAAGTTATTCTTCAGTAATTTAAGATCTTTAATGACAAGTGCAACGGCATGATTAATATAAAATCTATGGTTTCTTACCTCAGGTATACCTGATCCACATGCATACGGAGCAAACATCCGCACTAAGGAAGCAGCCATTGATGCAAAAATCAGAGCCCATGCTACATAGAATATGTAGGAAATTATATATGGCCCAGCACCAGTTCTTGATTGGCTAAAAACCTCAGGCCAAGTAAGCCACTGAAAGATTAAAGATTTTATATGTGTAATTTTAAAAGTTTTCATTCAAAACAACAATTACAAAAAGTTTTTACTATACATTCAACTTTAATCACACAACATTATTTCTCAATAAATACCTTTAAATTGTGAATGTATACCTATTTTATTTAATGTTTCCTGAAATCGAAGGACATCTTGGATTATTTCGGACTTTTGGGGTGAGCAGCACGTGGCATCTTTGGTCGTGAGAGGGTTAATGAATAAATAATAAAGGCTAGAATATTGAATTTAGCACTCACTACCTGTGCTTTTTTATCGTTTAAGGCTGGGTTTTTCACATTATTTGAGTGGTCACATTATTTGCGTAGATTGACTATGCAGACGATTACGCAAAATGCGTTGATGGCTTTGTATGCTCAACTGTTTGAATTTTGGTAAAACTTTACATGGAAGGTGTATAATTATAAAAATGCAGTTTCTTAAGGCAATGTAAATGCTAATTTCATTGGAAATAGACTTGGATGAAAAATTATCTTGGCGAGATCGTTATTACTATATTTGACCTTTTTTGAAAATGAAGATGAATGAAATTATTGTCACTGAATGTGGAACATTATTCAACAATGCAAAATTATTAATTGGAGTAATATTTCAAAATGTCAACAACTAAACCATTTCCCACACATTTCTTCGATCTCGAATAATGTATTCTAAGCTGTGCATGAATGTCCGGCACACTTAGGCATAAAATCTACGAAATTTACGTTTTTACCAAAAAAAAACTGTGGAAATTTTTGGGTGGTCGGCTTTAATCTGGGGTCGACTTCTATTCGGGCAGATACGGTATATGGTATTGTAGCATGATAAAAAAGAGGCTATTCAACGATCGATTTCATACTGAATACCTAATACGTATTTAAATTATTTTATTAAGTTGATATTTAAATGTAAGGGACGTTTTCATAGTGGACATTATGAATAAGACTATTTTGTAATGGACATTATAGTATAATGGACATTTCAGTAGTGGACATTGTTGTATATTGGGCATTATGGAGTGGACGATTTTTTAGTGGACATTATTGTACATTGGACATTATGCAGTGGACGATCTGACTATCACCCTTGTAAGTCAACAGTTTGTAATTTGGGACCTCCTGTAGTACACTGCATCGATTTTTTTGTTGAGATGATTACACAACCTTTTTTAAGTCCCATAAGATATATTGAATCACAGGAGCCATATGCAATGTCTTAATGAAATTTAGTGATTATCTTAAATATTAATTTCTTCCACTTTTCCCCCTCACATAAAAGCTGCATTTTCATTTTGTAAACAAAATTTGGAAAAAAAAGTGCAGCTTACGATGCCAATCACTATAGCAATTATAAATTCTGCATTTTGCCCATTGCAAATATTACTGCATTGTGTTGTTTTGTGTAAATACAAAATATGGTGAATATTTGCTTGAAAAATACCCCCTCAATTGTAACTCCTCAGTGACTATTTCAGAGTTTTGGTAACGAGCTGATCTAATATTAGAACAAAGATGAATGCATTTTTCCAATGATCTATTTGCAATATTTTCATAACTAAAATAAAAAATTAAATTTTTTGAGTATGCATTGTAAAAGCAATCATAGAAGCAGCTAGAAGTGCCAGATTAACCCTTCAGCACTGGTCTAGATTAGAATGCCCCTCTATTGTATGGCTGGCAGGTATTTAATTTAAATGGCCATTTTTGATGTAGTTCATTGTAAACATTTATGACTTCTTACTTAATAATCAGATTTTCTTGTAATTTTTGGAATATTTACGCTCTAGTACATTTCTTATAAATTATTTTTTACAAAATTATGTTTCAATAAGTTTCTGCGCTATTGCACAAGGAATAAATAAAAGTTTATTCTACACAAATTTTAACTCAAACTGATTTTAGTGCTCGATTAGGTCCAATGCATTTCAACTCCATTCAAATAATGCGGTTGAGTTATCTGTAAACATTTAGCTAGTCGCTTCATTCTCTTTCTCCTTGCAATGCGGTTGCTGAGAGTCTCTTCCCACTTTCTTTATCTCTTCTAAACACAGAGGTCCTGGCACTCAAGATATGTTTTTGAATAACATCGCATGGCTACGATGAATGAGAATGAGAGTGAATCATCTCTAGAAGTCTCCTATTCCCCTTCTCACAATGACTTAATCCTGAAGTAAAACTCATCTTAGCATCAGCTGCATCAGCATACACCTACTAGCCATGTCCATGCAATGAGGGGTAACGATTCATAAAATTTTATTCAGAGTCAAATCCTTAGAACTGAATGAATGGATATTAATTCAGTTGGCAGGTATATTTCTGTAGATGTAATAAAAATAAAAAATAACTCCACAATTTTTGGTCAGTGCTGTGCAGAGACTAGAAACCAAAGGAACGGATTGACTATTTTTCTTTCTAGCGATGTAAGCTCTTCTTTCGACAAAAGAAGCATCTTCTTAGGATGCACTTAGTGATGTTGACCACTAATTCATATTGGTTGAAAACACTCACCTTGTGTTCTGTATCTAATCACTTTCGGAACCAACTCCACATCTTCTCATGCTCAATATAGCAGTCAATGAATGGGCTACACTGGCAAGTCTCAAGAGGCTTAGAATATTAGCTTTAGCTGTCACAATATCTTTCTAGTTTACAAATTGAAAGACTAATGGAAACTTGAGATCAGTTTTGAATTGATGTGCTATCACTGAGTGTAGTCTTTCTAATGGAGATAATTGAGTTATTTTCACATTACTTTCTTAGAATAAATAGCAAAAATCTTACATAAAGAAATTGCTAATTTCTAAAGTGATTTAGAGATGTAAATAAATAGGAATTGATTGAGATCAAGCTTGAAGAAATAAAGCAAATCAGTTTCACTCACGTCAACCAACAGAGCAGATGTTGCCATAGCAGAGGAAAATTAGTTTTTCCTAACCAAAACATTCAGAAAAAATATCCTATTCAATGCTTTCTTAAGGCAAAATCTTTCTCTTCAATAATGTGAAAACCAAACAAAAAAATTAAAACCTTATTAGAATATAGCGAATTAAAACTAGCGCGGCATGGGTTTATACCATGCACAGAGGCCGGTGATATGGTGAGAAATTGAGTCTGTACCATGCACAGAGGCTGGCGCTGAAGTGTTAAGAAAAATGTGGAGAAGGCAGACACTGAAAAAGTTTAATATTATTTAGGAAAGTTAATAAATTTTAATCATTGTTTTAGAAAGTGTCACCTAATTAAGCATAATATGACTCTGCAATGGCAATGAGAAAATTATGAAACGCCATTTTATGGCACACAATAAAAATCATGGTTTATGGACTGATTGCTTTCTTATTTAGCAGCAAGTTTACATTTCAAAAAGCAGCAACCAAACAAACACAGATTTTAGGAAAAGACAAACCTGTGAACAGTTTCCTATTTCAAAAGTAGTCTCATTAGATGACCAACAGCACTGCTCTTGGTTGAGCCAGAAAGCTTGAGGGCATATACCATACTTAAGGTCAGACATCCAACTAGCCCCAATATCAATCACTCCAGCCACAGCACCTACAGAAAAAGAAACCTTGCATCAATCATTTTAGTAACAAATGTCTTTGTCTTGTATTGGCCTTAAGTTCCAAAGATATTTCAAGACTAGGAAAAAATTGTATCTTTATTAAAAAGAATCCCAATTGATTTTTACAGCTATAAAAGTGGACATCAAATTAAATTAAATTATATTAATTAAGTTGGTGGGTAATTTAGCTCAATAGTGAACAGCCACTTTAGGTATGGCATTGTCTCAAAGTCCTCTCATTTTAATGCCTTTTCTGAGTATGTTTTCTTGGCCACATTATTTAATATTCTGCATTTACAAAACTCCTTTATGAATGTCACTAAAGCTTACAGTGAGTAGTGCATAAATTTCCTGACCAGCAATACTTCCAATATCATTTTTAACACCTTGAGCATAAGATATCAAAGATAAATGCTTGCTCAACTCCAAAGCTTTTTTATCAACATTCCTATCTGATCCCACTATAGCCTGAATTTCATCTGATCCTTTCCTTACCACTGGTGTTTTGACCTTTTTTGGAAAGTTTATACTACAGTGTTACATGTATAGATGCATATACCACATGCAATATCATATCATGCTGTGTCATATATAGTAGCTATTTGCTGTATGATGCATTCTTAAGAATTACATAGAGATCTATAACAAATTACCTTCATTGGGCTATTTTGGTGTATATCATCACTCCTTATGTAAACTTAAATAGCATATTCATCTTCTCCACATGTAACAGTAGATGAACAATTAATTTTATTCCATGGATGTTGTGGCTTAAGCCAATATATGACAAGCAAGCCAGGAAGGTACGGAATTAAAATTTGGGTTTTAGCTGATATAGAAACTTCATATGCATAGAATATGCAAGTTCAGACCGGGAAAAATGCAAACACTGGCAAAAGAGAATACGGACAAGGCAGAAGGGTTTTTAACGATCTCGTTCAGCCATTAGTTTCCAGTGGAAAGTAGTTAAAGTCATATACAAAGACTGCAATAATGTTTAAAACACACATTAAATATCATTAACATATTTATTTCTGTTCTATTTAATACTATAAGTTAGAATTGAAATTTTGTATCCAATTCCATAAAGTTGTATTAAAAATGGAATTAAAAATTAACTTGCATTGTATATTGTGTACATGTTCTTAAAAATCATATTTATATTCTAAAACTGCTTCAGATATAAATATTAAAGACAAGTTTTACAAATTTGAATGGGTACATTTTGTACCCCCATTGGTAAAAAATCTGATTTGGCCAACACATGACTTTCTCCATATTTGGGGTATGGATATTTAAATTATTATGAATAGCATTATGAGGCAAAATTACCATTTCATATCGTAAAAGAATACAGTCAAACCCTATTTCCGTAAATTATATTTTGAATATGTTTACAGAATTCACAGCTACATGGTGGTGGCGCTGTACACTGGAAATTACGAAAAAATTGAATATCTCCTAAATGGATGGTTCTACAAAAATTTGTTTCAAACAAAACCTGGAAGGAATATTATTCTCTACAACTTTGCTCCTCACAAAGATTACCAATAATGACATTTTTAAGGAGATATTTGACGCAAACCGAAAAAACCGATTATTTTTTATAAATAATTTCTAAACAATAACTGCTATGGAAAATTCTTTCAAATGAAAGTTGTAGGAAATTATATTCTCTATAACACTTGTATCAATTTGTATATACAATATTGATGTTTTAATGGAGAAATATCGCAAAAACCGAATCGGGTTTCGAATAAACCTCGACTTCCGGTTAACCGGTATTGTCCAAAAACTAATCAGTTCTTTGTGCTCATGCTAAAGTGTTATATATGAAATTTGGTATTAATATGACAAGTACTTTTTGAGTTAGAGCGCCCACAATCACACACATACATCCATCCATCCACACACACACACATTCCGAAAATAGTCTAAACGTGTTCTAGGGACCTCAAAACATGTATTTCCGTTGAAATCTCGAAGTCGATTTTTTTTGTGAACACAATACTATCCCTATACTATGTATGGAGAAAGTAAAAAGATAACGCTGTAAAACACTGAAAATGTTTCGGAAATGAAAACAGCTGTTTTTTTACTAATTTCGAGGCGTTAAACACAAATATGACATTAAAAATTGGTGATTGGCTCTTGTTTCGAAGATACAGGAGGTTGCGTCCATATAAAGTATGTACTGATTGGAGACTTTCGCGCGCTGTACAAAGTGCTGAGGTGACACAATACCAGGAAGCTGTTGCATCATTCGGGAGTTACCTGTCCTCAGTTATCGTCTGTTCATGATTGAGTGCGGGTGCCGTGCTGTATGTGAGCAATATGCCTCGTTTTTGTGTGAATAATGCAGTAAATTTTTGCTACATTTGTGGAGAAGTTACTTTTGCATCACAGAAGCGTGAAATAATGCCTGTGATCAAAAAGGCCTACCACCTTTATTTCGGGTGTAAGATTGTAGACCACGAGATGAGCTGGGCTCCGCATATAGTGTGTAATAGTTGTACAACACATCTTCGCAGCTGGCTAAATGGCAAGGGGTGGTCGATGCCATTCCTATGGTATGGAGGGAACTATCAAACCACGTAAAGTGACTGTTATTTTTGTATGGCACCTCTGTTGGTAAGTGGTATTACTAAAAAGAAAAAGCGGACAATAAACTATCCCAACATACTGTCTGTCATCTGCCCAGTGCCACATGGGGAAAACCTGCCCGTCCCAGAGCCACCAGAACAATTCGATGTGGACTCAGAGGAGGAAGAGAAGGAAGAAACAGGAACACAGGAAACGGCATCTACTGATCCCGACTTCACACCCACAACATCGGATTCATCACACAAGATCACGCAGAACGAACTGAATGATCTTGTTAGAGATCTGGAGCTATCAAAGATCAAGGCGGAACTGCTAGGATCCATACTGCAGCAGTGGAATCTCCTTAATAGAAATGTGAAAGTGTGTATCGTAGATGCCAAAAATATCTGGCATTGTTCTTTACCATGGAAGGTAACCTGGTTGCCTGCAAAGATGTTGACGGTATATTCACAGCCCTCAACATTACACATACTCCAGAAGAATGGAGGTTATTTATAGACTCCTCAAAATTAAGTATGAAAGCAGTTCTTCTACACAATGGGAACGTGTTGCCTTCTATTCCAGTAGGCCATGCTGTTAATATGAAGGAAACATGATAATATGAAGCAATTACTGCAACGCATAAATTATGACAAATACAAATGGCATATCTGTGCGGACTTAAAAGTCATTGCTGTTTCGCTTGGACTACAGCTCGGATATACAAAGTTCCGTTGCTTCCTTTGTGAATGAGATAGCAGAGACAAGCCATCTCATTACGTAAAGAGGATTTGGCCTTCTCGGCAATCACTGGAGCCAGGAAAGAAGAATGTACAACATCCTCCGCTGGTACAATCCATGAAGATTTTGTTGCCACCTTTACACATAAAATTGGGCCTCGTGAAGAATTTTGTCAAGGCTATGGATCAGACACAAACTGTCTTTCTGTACCTTCGACAGAAATTCCCAAGACTTAGTGATGCAAAGATAAAAGAGGGTGTTTTTACCGGTCCAGATATTCACTCACTGCTATATGATGAAGTATTTGAACGTATCATCACTGGTGATGAAAAGAGAGCATGGCATGCCTTTCGACAGGTGGCGACGGGCTTCTTCTATACATATCTATAAAGTAAGGTGTTTGTATGTATGTATGTTCTACTAAGGCTCAGAAACTACAACACGCAGAAAAAAGAGGAAGGTGTCATATTAACCGTTATCATGTGTACGGTGGTGTAGTAAGGTTTTTAAACTGATTCAGTGTACTATTTAATTATAATAAAATATTTTCGTTTATATGGGATTGCCATTTAAAATTTTTTCGTAAATTTCTCAAATTTTTAAATCCTTACATATATATCGCAGACATATGCTCTCGCAGACTTTTTTGTGGTAAATTATCTCCTCTTTTGGAATAATTTTTTAAAAGAGGGGCTTACAGATCAAATAAGATGAATTGAAGGGAAAATCTTATTTTTCATTATTGCTCAGCATTTGGATATACTTAGCAACCGATGTAAACAAATTACGTTTGAACTATAAACATATCGTAAACGTAGAAATAGTTGATGAAATACTCATTTAATATCTTCTGATTTGATTGTATGTTTTTCTTTCATTATCTATGGTCTTCTATACACAGGTTAATTCTGCGAATAAACATTAGTGAACTGTTTCTTTTTCTGTAATCGTGTCATTCGCATTATAGGTATGTTTGGATATGTTAAATTGTTTTTATATGCATTTTGTCTTATTTTATTTCATATTTTGTTTAAGTGAAAATTACTGAAGATATATGATTAAATTACTACGTTAAAGTTTTTGTGTTTTGTTTTATCAGTTTATCAATAAAAACTGAATTGAGCATTTCATGCTAACATGCAAGTTTTTTCCTATGCTCATCCATTTTGGGTTTCAATAATAATTAGATACTTTTTTGTAATATATAATATCGTTTTGAATTAAAAGAGAGTTTTATCAATTGGAAATAAGGTTCACTCTTGAGTAATTGTTATTTTAATACGAGAACTAAATTAGATTAACATTTTGAACACGTAACGCAGTGAATTTCGAAAGATTTTATTTGAATAATACTTTTGTTGAACTTTATTATGTCTTCTGAACTAAAATTAAGAATTCGTGTCTGCGGTTCCATGGGTAAAATGTAAACACTACCGATACACTCACGTAATTAATTATGTTAGAAAAGTAAAACATTTTACTACATTATTTAAAATCGATTCGTTCGAATATCTCAATCTATTATTCAATTAATTACGATGGAAAACAGAATTAAGATCAATAATTTTATATCCATTTAGAGTAATAATAGGTATTCTTATTTAGTTTCTCCTGTTATTATGTTGACATACAAACTCATATTCCGCGTAATCAATATTTACTCATTACTACGACATGCTATTTTGTGATTGTTAGTTGTTTATTTAGCAACTGAATAGAAAGCGTCAGTCGCCATCATCAGATACATTCAGCTTTAGGAGATTATTCGTTGGTTGGTTCCGGTTAGTTTGCTGTTTTCATTTGCTTTTGTTTTGTGTCCATTTTTTGTGTTCTTTGTTTGTTTTCGTTCTTAGTTGTTCATTTTGTAGTCTATGTTTATATTCTTTGGTTGTGCTCTTGATTTTTGTTCCTTGATTACCTATTTGTCGGTTTACACCTTTTATGCCGGCTATTGGTTAGAGTTTAATTCATTACTTTTTTTCTTGATGGTTTTTACATTGAACTTATATTCTTTGGTTGTACTCTTAATTTATGTTCCACGATTATTTATTTTTCGGTTTACATTTCTACCGGATATTGGTTAGCGTTTAATTCATTTCTTTTTTCGTGGTGGTTTTTGTAGTTTTCGTATTGGTTCGTTTCGTGTTCTTTCCACTTTATTTCAAGACTCCTAATGTAGTTTACAGAAAGGAGAGGAGAAGTTTTAGTATGTATCATTTTCTCAAACTGTCTTCTAAGCGGGAAAAAGTATAACTATTTGCAGTCCGAAATGCACCCGGGCGAAGCCGGGTACGAAAAGCTAGTAGGAAATAAAAAAGCAGAAAGTTACAAGGACCTTGTGGAAGAACTGCTGATCTCATATCACAAACTGGGATATAATATGTCTTTGAAGGTATATTTCTTAAGTTCTCATTTGGATTTCTTTCCGGAAAACTGTGGTGCTATGACTGATGAGCACGGGGAATGTTTTCATCAGGAGATTGCTGCAATGGAAAATAGATATCGAGGAAGATGGAGCCCATCAATGTTAGCAGATTACTGCTGGAATGTGATGCGAGATTCTCCAGAATTGGTATATAAGCAGCAGGCGAAGGGGCAGCGATTGTTGTAGAGAGATAAGCAGCCTTCAGCGAATGATCTAATACAGGTAAATGACTGTATCTTGAAAACCATAGCCAACCAAACATTTTTGTTGTCATTTTCGTGTTCAGCACCTCGATTTACATAAGAATCGGCTGTTTTGTTCAGTGTAATCAAAGTTTGAAAAGTACTTTCAAGTCACAAAAATGGAGGCAAAATTCAATAACTACGTCTGTAAATGGCAAATTTTGTGCACAACTATAAAGGCCACGCCACGCTACAGATCTTCTTGGAATACCACCCCACACTAAACCAATTGGGTTCTCCACACCTCAGCCAGTGCTTGTTTTTATGGAGTGCAACAGGACTCTGATGAACCTATTGTATGTTATATATTTAGTTATATATTTATACTTCTTGTATTTATTTGTAGGTCAATTATATATTGCAGGGTTTCTCAAAGTGGGGTACACGTACCCCTGGGGGTACTTTTAAAGGTGTTAGGGGGTACTTGAGAAAATTTACGTAATGGCTGACATTGACACTGCCAATCAGCTTTCACTGTTGTTATAGAATATATTTTACAGTAAATTTCTTCACTATGTGTGCACATAAGCAATACAGTATATTTTTCTCTAAAAATAATGAAACCATACATTACAGTAAACTACAGCCTTATCACTGAGGGCGGTGACTTAAGTACGTTGTTTGCTTCTGTTGCACAAGGGACAAGACGTGTTACGGATAAAGTCATAAAATAAAACTAGATAAAACCAAACAGACAAATCTAAAATACGTACAGATTTCGTTTCCTCAGTTGTCAGATATAAAAGAACATTTGGGAGGACTCACGGAGCAATTACTAGAGTATTTTCCAGAAACGGACGATTCTAATAATTGAGTGCGCAATCCTCCATTTGATGTGGATTTTTCAATTCCACATCTAACAGGAAAAGAACAAGAAAGACTCATGGATATTTCTACTGACGGTGAATTGAAAATTAAATTCTCGAGGGTATCTTTGATTTCTTTCTTGGGACAATTATCAAACGAATACGGGAATTAGCTAAAAAAAAAAGCAATCCAAACATTCATTCCTTTCCCCCTCAATGTGCATGCGCGAATGTGAATTTTGGTCTTTGTGTTTCATTAAGACAAAAAATCGTCGGAAATTGCATGTCGAACCTGACTTACGATTGAGACTTTCTTCAATCGAACCAATGATTGATTCTTTATGTCATGGAAAAGAGTCACATTCATCTCAATAGGTGTTATTTATTATATGTAAACTCGTTCCTTTTTAAGTAAACCTATTTTGCGTAATACTTGTAGTATTATTTTATATGGGGGTACTTCACTGGATTGATTGAGTTCAAAGGGGTACGTGGCAAAAAATGTTTGAGAAACCCTGATATATTGTAACGCATGTAATAAACATAATTTTAGCATACCTGTTATATTCAATTCTCTTCCAATCTCCTAACATGCCTCATACCATATGTTGATCCCTTTATTGAAAGAGGACTCGACTTCTGTGACTGCTCGTCATAATAAATAAAGGCTGATCATCGGCAAACAAAAAGATGCGTGAGGGATATAGTTACTATACGAAGAAATAGAAACAGCAGCGCTCAAGTGAAGTTGATTGGTACACTTATAGATCAATCAAGAACACCCGCCTTCTTTTTTGGCAACTTTGTAGTCCAACAGTAGTCCATTGCATTCCAACAAGTCCAATTACCATGCTCCACCCCAAAGAGAGAGAGACATTCTCAAAGTGCTATCCTGGATTGCCCGTTTTTTTTTCATCATAATACATTTTGTGTGAAATAACATGACATTGTATGCCATTCCCACGGGTGACTCACGCCGCCCGATAAGGAAGAAATGCAGTATCTGGCGGCGTGACACGCCGGTGGGAACTTGCGAAATTGTGTGAAATGACGTGCCGACATTGAAACTCATCAAAAAAGTTGGTGAAATGTGTTAAAAAGACAAATTATTACATTATTACATAGCCGCCCGATACAGTATATCTGTCGCGCCCATGCCACCATTTCAGAATTTTCATCAAAATCATATGCCGGGTCGAACGTGTTAAAGTGAGAGTCAAAATATATAGAAGTTAAGATTTTGTAAACACTCTCGCACATATCTCACTTGGCAGCAAGGCGAGAACTGACTCGATACTGCTAATAACCAAGTGAAAAATTACAATGATCTTTTTACAAAAGATGAGTTGCGTGTTATACATGGTGATGACAATTTTCACATTTCACTCGTAAAAACATGGGTGCATATTATATAGGGTGCATATTATATAGGGTGCATATTATAATCGGAAAATTATGGTATATGTTTAAAACATTATGCTATGAGCACAAAAATGTAGTTTTGGGAGTAAAACGAAATAGACTAACTAATGCTTACAGTAATTTTAACACAAAAAATTGTATAGGCCTGTTTAATATGATCTAAAAGTAAAAGTTTGTATTTATTTATTTAAAAAATTGAGAAAATTATTTTTTCATTTAAAAAAATAATGTGCAAACAGCAAAATGTACCTCTATTCTATATTTTACAAGTTATCTGAAGGATAACAAAAACATCTGACTTCAGGCAATCAAAATTAAAGATGGGGAAATTTTTTAATCAAAAATGGCTTGGCATTTCTTGCATATACCACATGAAATGGGCTGGCAGTAAAAGAGTTAATAAGAATTTTCCTAATAAGTAAAACTCAAGAGGAACAACCATGTAGTGAATTTTTAAGCATTTAATTTTAAAAAGTTCACAGATTTTTGTTTTCTGTTAGCTGGAAGTGAAACGGTTTCTATTGTATGTATAAAATTTCCAGACATTTTGTAAATCAATGTATGAAATTTGACTGTATGCTTTCATGAACATTAATGTTAAATGAAGCAATAACTTTTCCCCATAAATATTGTTTTAAATTGGTTGAATACGGCATGTAATGTAATTCTTAACAAAATCACACTGTTTTGTTGGATATTTTGTCAAAATTTTCTTTAAAAACTGATCTGTTAATATTCCATTTTAACATGTTCGCGACGACGGGACCCACCGGTGGGTTCTGCTTGTACGTGCCCGTAGGCATCGGAACCCACCGGTGGGTCCCCGGTGTTTGCGTCCGCAGTCGCCGGGACTCACCGGTGGGTCCCGCCCCGCTTACTTATCTTACGTTTTTCATCCTGGAATGCCTGTCATGACGGATTCTATATTTTGTTTACGCTCTCAGGAGTGGGTTTGTAAATATTAGATGAAAACGTTTTAAGTTAACAACATTTTAGCATTAAAAAATTGTAATCATCTTTATTATTTTATTTGATCTTATTGCATCATCATTGAAAAATCGGAAAAACAGAATAGGATTAATAAAACAAAGCAAAATCAAATGAAATAGATTGAAAATATAATTAATGGTATAAATGATTTAGATGTAAATTACATTAGTACAATTCAGTAGTACAAAATTTACAATGCTATAGGTAGTAAATTATACAACGATTATTTCATAAAATAAATACAAGAGAAGCACAATTATTAAAAATTACTTGAGAAGACATTCTTGTGAAATCATATTTTACATAACTAAATATACACTTGGAAACAAATTTACAAACATTATGTTTTTTGTTGAAACATTCTAAACACATAGTGGGCTGTCCATCACAATCTTTGCAAAATGTTTTCACTTTTTTTGTTTTCGCTTTGGCCTCCATTGTTTTTTCCTTACGATGTTTTTCGTAGCAGCCAACACATCTTTTTCCACAATCTCTGGCCAACCCTTGATATGTTCCTAACGTATGCACTACTTTCTTTTTGGTTACCCTAGCCTCTCCATCACCACCACCACTGCTTTCACCACTATCTCGAATAAGCCCGTAAATAAGTTTTTCCCTAAAAGTGAGCATATCCATTTTCTTTACATTTCCACCATATTTATTATAAATAATCCATGCATTCACCACACATGTTCCAAGTAGAAGCTCTATGGCTACTTTTTTATACCACTTCATTGATCTTCTAAGGCAGGTATAATAAGAGGACATTTGGTAGGAAACATCAACATCCTTTTTTGCAAAATTATAATTTATCACAGATGATGGCTTCATTTTATTTTCACCTTTCCATGACTTAGATGCTGATGGAACTAAAGTGTGAGTGTGGGCAGGATCCGAAGAGGCCATTAGCACTGGCCTCTTATCTTGCCATTTCATGACTCACACTGTTCTTTTCTTTCGCGAAAATCTCTCCCCTCTTCAATTTTTTTGCGCAAACCACTTGTGGATTACCCCGTCGATTTTGCCTCAATGTTCCACAAACAGGTTTTTTCTTTAGTAATTTTTCACAAAGAGGCACACTTGTATAAAAATTGTCCACGTATAATGTTCTTCCCTCATTCAGAAGCCCCGCAATCAATTCCAGCACTACTTGTTCCGCATGTCCCTTCGCACTTCCACCAGGATTATCGCTTTTGCCGGCATAAATCTTCAGCCTATAAGTGTAAGCCTCAGGTGTGCAAAGTTTGTAGCAATTCACCCCATACTTATTGGCTTTTCCAGGGAGGTACTGACGAAAAATCAGTCTACCACTTCAGGGCACCATTGATTCATCAATGACGATTTTTTCACCGGGAGTAATTGTTGACTGAAACCCTCTGCAAATCAGATCAAGTAATGGCTTGATCTTTGATAATCTATTTTCACTTTGAGTCACATTATTACTGAAATGAAAGCACTTCAAGATCGTCTCAAACCGATCATGTTTCATAGTGCTCCATATAAGGTCGTTCTGGTATAAAGGGCTGTTGGACCAATATAAATGCATTTTTGTTAGATGGTTTATGCCCATAGCGATCAAAACTGCTATGAACTTTTTCATTTCACTTTCAGATGTGTCCTTCCATTTCTTCATCACGGATCTACTCTTAGGGATTTCAGAAGCTAAATATTGACTCGCATATCTGTTCGTCTCCTCTACTAGCAGACCCAACACTTCGTCATTTAAAAAATGTTCATATGATGCTATCGGATCAGAAAAATCCTTATCGACCAGCAAACGTTCTTCACCCGTGTAGGAAAAAGGACGATCAGCATTGGAGCAATCTTCCCACAAATCTGAAGCTTCTGCTGTATCATCTTCAGGAGGTGATTCTTCCATGATTTCAGCTTCTAATGATTCTAACTCGCTTTCTTCTTCCGATGGCTTGTATGGAGATTCCGAATCACCGTGACTTGACATCGAAAAGTCTGAATCAGACATCGTAACGAATAAAGTTAACTTTATAAAGCGACTCAAAAACTGATTTTCTAAGACTTCACTCTGAACACAATATCACTCGAGCAAAATCAAACACAACTGAACTATAGGGTGGGTAAACTTGAGTAAAAGAGAATTGGAGTAAAAATTAGCCAATGAGATGTAACTGTCTAACATGAAGGAACAAAAATTAGCCAATGAGATGTAAATGCCTAAGCCGATCGTAAAATATTTTGAAGACACCGTTTCAAAGTACATGCCTTAGTCATGAGACAGCAGTTGCCTTGCAATAAAATAAGAAGCTGCTTGTAAACAATAAATTTGGGTCTTGCCACGTGCAGAGAAAATACGTAGTGAAAGTTTTTCAAAAATGCGACTGCACAGGATGCGTAATATTGGAATATAACATGGACGATGGTAAAATTTTTGAAGGTGCCGCTTCAAAATGCGCACCTAGGTCATAGGAAAGTGGTCGTCTTGCAATAAAATAAGAAGCCGCTTGTAAGCAATAAATGTGGGTCTTGCCACGTGCCTCGGCAAAAATTCGTAGTGACAGTTCTCCAAAAATGCAGCTGCACAGGATGCGTAATGTTGGAACCACTCATTTCAAAGTGCGCGCCTTGGCTAAGGGTAGAAGTGACCGCTACTCTCTCTTTTGTCCCCGGCGGCACTTCACCTCATCCCTCTTGTTTTTGGAGACCCTCGCCATAAAACCCAGGCACACGAAAACTGAATGCTGGGGATTTGAAAAGAATGAGAGGTTCTACCAAATAAAGTGGCTCTTTCGATAGAGATACTAAAAAAAGGAATCATGATTTTGAAAACGTGAAAAAGTTACTACTAATACGAAAATTATTTTTATCATTTATTGTGTATTATAAAATAAATGCTACTTATATGAAGCATCTAACTATCGTATTTCATCATAAATACTTTCCTAAACAAATTGTAAAAGCAAAATAATTACGAAAAAATACCTATCATATATGAAATGAGGGATTGCATAGCTCGTAGGGGAAGCCTTTAAAACCGTTTTTCAGATGCTTCCAATGCAAAAACATTTTTTAAAATCACTTTTTCAACATTAAAAAATCATCATTTGGCGAGTAAAACAAAAAAATAAAATTTTTTAAAAAATTTTACACCTGTGGGGAAAGACAGTGAAAATGGCTTCCGTCGTGAACGTGTTAATCAGTTTTAATTTACACTAGTAGGGCAGCCCCAGATCTCTGATCCTCAATGCGATTTAAAGAAACGGAAGGTTTAGTGAAATAATTTTTATTGAGTAATTAATTAAATTTAAATGAAATGCAAAGTATTAAAATAAAAAAGCATTTTATCTCACCTTAATTTAAAGAATAAGCGTAAAACCTATAATCCTACCAAATTTCAAGATCTAGCACATCTACAGATGTTAACAATAAATTGTACACAAATGCTGACAGACATCAATGTAAAATTCATATATAGTTAGATTTCTTATACACATATTATCGACACAGATGTTAACAATAAATTGTAAACTAATGCTGACAGTCATCAATGTAACCATTTTAAAACGTTATAGTATCAACTGAAACAAAATAGAAAAACAAATTAATTGCACAATTTAAAATAAAACACAATTCGATGGGAACTTGTTTGTTATACACGTTATTGACACAGCTAGAAACCAGAGTTGCAAACCGAACCGAACCGCTGAACCGAACCACAGTCATTTTGCTGAACCGCGAACCGAACCAAAACCACTGATTAATTTTTTAATGAACCGAAAACCGAACCATAATTTTTTCCAAAAGTGATTCGGTTTCGGTTCGATCTCAATCCACAAAGTACAGACCAACGAAAAGACCAGGAATTTCCATTGGAAAAACCAGTGGGTTTGCTTCAAAGGATAGAGTGCTTATCTCTTTCCTCTCTGCTACTATTGCAATCCACAGACGACATTTATGGTGAGGGTTATGGGGACACCAACTGCGACAATATCCAGTTCAACCACTGTAGGCAGAAACCGACCAACAGAATATAGAAAGATCATTATCTGAACGCAGGCAAAAGGGTCGTTTTACAATGACCTGGAAAGGAGCTGTAATCCGCTTTCGTGCCGAAAGAAAAATCCATGCCCTTACCATCACCATCATCCCTTTCAGCACTGTAATTTGCAGACCTGAGAAAATATTCCCCGCTGTGTCTTTCTTAGAACACCATTAACTCTCCTCATATCTTTTTCTTCAGAAAAATTCAAATTGTTGCTCTCAACGGCTTGAGCTTTCAACGACATCATTCCTTTTCTAACTCTCGTGTGGTGTTCTTCTATGATAGGTATTTCCATTACTTGGTGGTTTATATTCGAGCAAAAACAGGCGAGGACTTCGGCGGATCACTTGGATCGGAGGCATTCATTCCCCGCAGAATTCCTTGAGTTATCTAAAGTGTGTATTTTTAATAATATTTTAGTAAACTTTATTTGAGACAAATTAAATTAATTAACGTTAGTGTTATTTAAAGAGGGTCATTCTATATTTTATAATTGTTTGTTTTGAACCATAAGTGTCCGCACTTCGTATATTGAATAATCTGCCCTGAACTGTCAATTAATTTTAAATTATTCTTGTAACGTAATTTTACTACCATCATATTGATTTTTTTAATACTTTTCTAAGGTGGCAAAAGAAAAAAATTAGCAATATGTAATATGTTTGGAATCGAGCTAAAAGTGTCTTTTTGAATTTATTATATAATGATAAGAATTAATAATCGAATTTATTAGAGTTTTACATATTATAAATTCATTCGGAGTAATATTTTATTCCATATTATTTGACTAATTAACTAATTAAAATACTTTATTTACATAAATTTATTATTGAAACTTGGAAAAATTGAGATGCCGTGCATCATCGCCATTGGAAAGCAAGAAACTGTCTACTTCAATATTTAAATTGGTACTTTCCTGTTAATGGGAATACCTTAAAAAATGAACATGTATTGTTATGATTGTTTGAGAGGATATAACATTAAAAGGATATTCTGACATATTGTTGCATTTACGATATTTTATTTTAAAAACAACATTAACAGAAACTGATTGGCCGGTCTCGACATTTACAAACCCAATCTCTGGACAACATGGAGGGTTTCTTTGGTTCCGTGCGAGGTGAAGGGCATGGTAGCGCCCAGAGATGACTACCCATTACAACAAAGCGAGTCGAAGGCTCGTCAATATACCCTCTCAATTTGTGGCACAACAGGATATAACATTGAAAGAATATATTGACGAGCCTTCGGCTCGCTTTGTTGTAATGGGTAGTCGTCTCCGGGCACTACCGCGCCCTTCGCCTCGCCCGGAACCAAAGAAATCCTCCACGCTGTCCGGATATTGGGTTTGTAAATGTCGAGACAGGCCAATCAGTTTCTGTTAATGTTGTACATAAGTATGGCATGGGGATAATACGTAAATACCAGGTCATGGAGGTATTCCCGTTAACAGGAAAGTACCTTTAAATCTATCATTCAATCAAGGAAATCTTAATAAGGGCTTATGGAAAAGGATTTTCCTAGACCCTTGATAAATATAGCGAACATTTTTTATTTTATTTGTTATAAATGAACCAAAGGAATAACGCTTTGTAACTTCCATTGTTTTTATTTCACTTACGACCTAGGTTTCGACATTACAATGCTATCGTCCGGTGCAGATATAATGAGAATAGAAAGTATATACAGAGAAATGGGTAGAGAGGGGGGAGGGAGGGTAGTTTGTAAGATGGAAAGGAATGGAGGGAAGGGAAAGGAGGAACCTATCGGAAAGGCTGGAGGGAGGAGACCATCTCGGGAGAGTTTGGGGAAAGACGGGAAGGACTAAAAAGAAAGGTCTTGTGGAAGACGGAGAGAGGGTGAACCCCAGAGAGAGGAGGGAGGAAATTATCAATGCGGCAATGGGTATGTGTGTGGGAATAAGAAAAATAAAGGCAAGTGTGGGTGGTAGAACTAAAGAGGTTAAATATTGGGAGATGGACGGTAAGGCCCTTGTTACAAATTTTTTCCCCTGTAAATGATGTGTATTACAGGTAGGAAAAAGAAATAAAATGCCTAAGGGATTAATTTCCTTTGATTTTTAATGATTTCTTTAAAACACTTTTATGTTTTCGGTTTGTCCGTCCATCCAGGGTTAATCTCAAAAGCGGTTTAAGCTAGAGGCGCATTTTCTTTCTGATTATGTATGATTGTGTATGTTGGTAAATGAATTTGAAGTGAATCCATTCAGAGAATTTTTAATTGATATATAAACAACAATTAACATAAAAATCATGTTAGGATCAAAAATACCATTTTTTAAATATAAATAAATTAAGATGATGATGGGACTGTAATATAACATATTTGACCGAATATAGCCCCCGTTTTTGGCCAAAAGTGAAGTGCAAAAGTTGAGGGGGGAGGCTATTTTCGAGCACTAAAATTTGGTGGGTACAAACAAGTGTGCAAAGCTTCAATAACGATGAATTTCATTTGAGTCAGTAAGTGTTTCTATCCATTGTAAGACTAAACTACTCGGGTTGCGAATATTTATTTGCAAGGCTGATTGACGTCACCATATACGAAGGATTTTTCAATTACCTGATCGCTCTCATTATCGTCAAATTGCAAGTTTTACCGTATTTGCTCGTGTAAGCCGTGCCCCCGTGTATCCCGCACACCCCAGTTTTTGGGCCAGCTCTAGGGAAAAAAATTTATTTGAGCCGAAAAAGGGTTTTTTAAATCACCAATTCCTATTTCTAAAAAATGCTACGCTCAAGTTAAGCATCTTCACACTCCTACATGATGAATTTATTGGGTGATCTCTTTATATCGGTACTAGCAGAAATCTCCTCGGTAGTCCTCTTTTGTTAAACACTTAACTGTTTTTGTCGTCATATTGGTCATGTTCGGCAGAAATCGCTCCGGTAGCGATCATTCTGCTGGACGTAATTTTCCAGCCATATGGTCACTGATCCCTACCGTATCGGTCGTCATTTTTTTGGCGAACTAAAATTATGATCAGTGATCATTCAATGATCAGCACGGTGGCTATGACTTTCATAGACGTATCATAGAATAAAGGAAGCATGCCGTATCTGAACATGGTAGGCATCGTCTGCCGTGAGAACAAACCCCCACCAACCCAAACTGGTCGCGCATGCGCCATGGCCTCCGTGACGATTGCAGCAGAAAGCCGTCGAGTTTGGGGAGCACCCGTTAATAAACTTAAAACTCATTTAAAATTTTTATACAATGAATGAAAATGACTAAATACACCGAAATTTAGAAATAGAATAATAGATGCGGCATGGGTGCTAGCTTAACGTATATTTGTTTACCGGAACGACATTTTGGGAAAAAAGGTGAGCGGCAAATAAAAGAATTCGTGTAAGACACGCACCCCCTTTTTTCCACCGGCGTTTTGGGAAGAAAGGTGCGTAGCTTACACGAGCAAATATGGTAATACCAATAAAATTAACCTTACCCGAGAATGGACTAATTGCCTGGCTAAGCTCGAATTGTTAATTACACAAACGAAAGATAGATTAGCATTGCGCATCGATATATGAGCAAAGTGCGAATTTATATTGCTGCATAAATTGGTATGTTATTTCGACCTGCCAATATTACTGCATTAATTAGTATGTTATTTCGACTTTTTAAAGTTTATTTTTACTCCCTCAAAATGCATTTTTGGTCATTTCCTTGTCAAATCTCTCTTTCGTTAGTATACCCTCTGAATTCTGAGGTACAAATCTGAAAACCTTAAAATTCCAATTAGCATGGCGTTTTATCAATCGCTAATTGGTACTTTTTTATTAAATGAGTGCAAGTTTGATATTTCTTAAAATTATACAGCATGTTTCATGACATTAAAGTCCTAAAAATGGTCATGTCCTTTCAGGGTATTAAAATATTTTCTAGATATGTGTGAGAAAAATGGGTAGGGGGGCTATATTCGGAGGGGGGTGATATTCGGTCAAATACGGTATTTAAAATATAAATTTTTTCTTTCTTTAAATAAATTCTTCTTTCAATTAAAATAATAATGACTGCTGACTGATTTACTTACAGACTGATACTGAATGTGTAATGTTTATATTGGATAAATTATTTCTGAATAGTATTTCAAATGATTAATTTAGTTGAACCCAACCGAACCGCAAACCGAACCGAACCACTTGTCAAAATTCTCGTCTGAACCGAACCACTTTCAAAAATTTAGAACCGAATTGCGAAGTGAACCACTCCAAATTTTGAAGTGGTTTGTAGCTCTGCTAGAATTGCTTCCCATACGCAGTCAACAGACTAATTATCAGTAAACATTTACGTTGCTATGCGTAATTAATTTCGATGCTCAAACAAGTTCAATGCGAATAACTTTTTTTTCGTCTATTTGAAGGTTTAATTGCCATTAAATGAATCGGAGGCAAAAATGAGTCTCCTTGGCAATGCCCGGAATGAGTACGAAAAATCCGCAAAATTTCGAAAAAGAATGCGTATTTCTGAAAACTTCGACCGTGTAACGTATAAACATGGCAAGAATAAGATAGTATAGAGCTTTAGCCGTCAAATAAAGCAAAAAAGAAGAAAATCGGTCCATATTTACGTATTTTAATGAATGAAGGAAGAAAACCTTGCACTCTGAAAAATCAAAAATCCCATGTAAACTTATGGGAAAATATAATTGACTCCTGGATTCGAACCCGTGACACCAGGGACCTCATAGCCAGTAGAAACAAAACGCCATTTACCGCATATCTTTACGACGAACGGTTCTCGAGAAATACGCCGATATAAATTGTAAACAAATGTCTAAAGAGGTCAACGTAAAATGAATATATAGTTAGATATAAATAATTGAGGTTTCATTGTACATGCATTTTTTTAACACCATTGATTATTATCTATCTAGGAACGCATCTCTTTTTATATCATTATTCTAATGTATAAATGTGTTTTGCAATATGCTCTCGTTTTTAGGAATGCATCCAGAGCGTATTGTGAGGTATACCTGTATTACTTCATAACTAAAGTTCCAAATACCTGTAAATATTCCTACAAGGAGTACACACACCCATCCAGACCAGGCATCATGAGCTCCACGTATCAGGTCACAGATTGAATCTCGTTTCCTCCGAACGATGTGGCGATGTCGCATTCGATCTCTTGCTATATCTCGCTGCCAATCAATTGTATGGAAATCTTCATATTGGCCCATTCCGGGCAGCTCATCGGCATCCCCACCCATTCCTCCAAAACTTGATGCAACTCCTCCAACTGAAGAACAAATATGCAACTGAACAGTAGGAAGCTGATATTATGTGCAATAAAATATGAAAAGTATATGGCCATTGATGGATATTAAATGGTAGAATATTGTTTTCAAACAGTGCTTAAACTCTTTTGAGAGATGGTATTTTGTAGCTTGGACAGATCATGTGAGATTTCCTATATTCTGCACAGGGCAATTGGAAACCAGTGCATTAGATTAACAGACATACCAAGCTATTGCAGTTCCCAAGTTGAGAATAATTTACATCCCTCCTATGAAAATGTCATTAAATCAAATTTCAATCACCACGACAAAGTTGGAGTTTAAATAACTGCATCTGGTGTAGGTAATATCCATATAACAAAAAACAAATTCATTTATGGATTCAATACAGAGTGATAAATATTTCTCATTTGCATTTATAGAACAATCACAACACACAACACCCAGGGATATGTGAATGCTTTCCTTGCACATCCAAACCAATGTTAACCCAATGAATAATATTACTGCATGAACTGGTGAGTCAAGATACAGAATTATTGTATGGCCATACACTTAACTATACATAACCTCTTTCTTCTTAATATCAAACACTAATTACCTTTGTTATATTTTATTCATCTGTAATTCCAAGTTTTAGCTTATCAATATACTAATTAATGTGGGTGCTGACAAAGGGATGATCCTGAAAGCTCCATCTACGTCTACAAATGTGTCTCTCTGACACCCCAGCAGCTTGCGGCTCTCCTTCTGGTAAGTGCTCACTGGGTTTCCTTCAATGCCTAGTAACCCTTGATATTTTTATTTACACAAGTGTTTACACTAATTAACATGTTCATACCTGATGTATTTTCAAAAGGTTTTACCATGGAGTAGGCAATTTTCATTAGATGTGTCAAATTGGCCTGTGGGCCACATGAGGCCCTTTCTGTGACTGTTGCCTGAATGCACATTTCTATCTCAACTAAAGCCCTCGAGATTTTACATAAATGCTTTATTTTTATGAAATAGGCACACTATTTTGGCATTCTTACTGTGGTCCGAGGAACGCATTTCCTAAATTGTTGTTTTTAATGACAAAAAAGATGTCCAATATTCTAGATAAAATCAATTTTTCCATATCTGGCCCTTATTAACCCCTCAAGCATGATTTAAAAATGGCTTCCTCGGGTATTTAAATGCTCCAGAATGCAATCTGTGTTATTTTAATTTAATTCTTATAAAATATTAAAAATAAAAATCTGAGAAATAACTAATATTAACCATGAATGGTTTCACTGTTTATTAATATTTTTAGACTTATACTTTATAATTTCAAATATCTATCGTACTTTCAACCTTATTCTGCAATATTGGATAATGTGTGGTTCATTTCAAAACATGGTACAACATGCAGAGAAGGAATGGTTTCACTGTTTATTATTTTTTTTTGACTTATACTTTATAATTTCAAATATCCATCGTACTTTCAACCTTATTCTGCAATATTGGATAAAGTGTGGTACATTTCAAAACATGGTACAACATGCAGAGAAGGATTTCCAGGGCAGTTTTTACATCGACAAGTTGTCTTCTTCCTTACTTCCTTCTTTGTGCAAACAACACACTTCCTTTCTCAGAGTCTTCTCTTGCCTGAAGAGGGATCCTCGGCTGTGTAGTGACACCCAGTTAGCAGTGTTGCTCCTCTCCTTTCTTTAGTTTTGTGGGAATCCCTTTCTGGTTCAACTTTACTGTGCAACAGCATCAGTATGCCTATCAACTAAACTTTGGAGTAACTACGGATTAAATCTTTGTCATAATTATCCACAAAATGCAGAAATCATGATAGAAGAGAAATTCTTTCCTCAAACATAATATCCAGTAAAAATGGAGTTGCGAAAAGATATTTACGAGTGAAATACATCTTTATATTTGGTTTAGAAATGATGCCCATTAGAAGATACATTCCTGACATAACTCTTATTTCATTAGGAGAGCTGGGATACCACTTGAAAAACTAGACTTACGATAGGAAAAGGTTTTCTCTTTCTCCAAATACCAGCTTGTGTACCGAATGGTCTCTTCAACAAATAGTTTTATAAAAACTTTCAAAGCACTCTAGCAGAGCTGAAAACTGATCGCTGAACCGAACTGCAGTCATTTTTCTGAACCGCAAACCGAACCAAAACCACTGATTAATTTTTCAATGAACCGAAAACCGAACCGTAATTTTTTCCAAAAATGGTTCAGTTTCGGTTCGATCTCAATCCACAAGGTACGGACCAACGAAAATACCAGGAATTTCCATTGGAAAAACCAGTGGGTTTGCTTCAAAGGAAAGAGTGCTTATCTCTTTCCTCTCTGCTACTATTGTTATCCACAGACGACATTTATGGTGAGGGTAATGGGTCACCAACTGCGACAATATCCAGTTCAACCACTGTAGGCAGAAACTGACCAACAGAATATAGAAAGATCTTTATCTGAATGCAGGCAAAAGGGTCGTTTTACAATGGCCTAGAAAGGAGCCGTAATCTGCTTTCGTGCCGAGAGAAAATTCCATGCCCTTACCATCACCATCATCCCCATCAGCATTGTAATAAGCAGACGTGAGAAAAAATTCCCCGCTGTGTCTTTCTTAGAACACCATTAACTCTCCTCATATCTTTTTCTTCAGAAAAATTCAAATTATAGCTGTCAACGGCATGAGCTTTCAACGATATCATTCCTTTTCTAACTTTCATGTGGTGTTCTTCTATGCTATTTCCATTACTTGGTGGTTTATATTCCAGCAAAAACAGGCGAGGACTTCGGCGGATCACTTGGATCGGAGGCATTCATTCCCCGCAGAATTCCTTGAATTATCTAAAGTGTGTATTTTTAATAATATTTTAGTAAACTTTATTTGAGACAAATTAAATTAATTAACATGTTAGTGTTATTTAAAGAGGGTCACTCTACGTTGTATAATAGTTTGTTTTGAACCATAAGTGCCCGCACTTCGTATATTGAATAATCTGCCCCCAACTGTCGATTAATTTTAAATTATTCTTTTAACGTAATTTTACTATCATATTGATTTTTTGATTACTTTTCTAAAGTGGCAAAAGAAAAAAATTAGCAATATGTAATATGTTTGGAATCGAGCTAAAAGTGTCTTTTTGAATTTATTATATGATAATAAGAATTAATAATCGAATTCATTAGAGTTTTACATACCTATCATAAATTTATTACTGAAAGTTGGAAAAACTGAGACGCCATGCATCATCGCTATTGGAAATCAAGAAACTCTCTACTTCAATAATTAAATCAATCATTCAATCAAGGAAATCTTAATAAGGGCTTATGGAAAAGGATTTTCCTAGACCCTTGATAAATATAGCGAACATTTTTTATTTTATTTGTTATAAATGAACCAAAGGAATAACGCTTTGTAACTTCCATTGTTTTTATTTCACTTACGACCTAGGTTTCGACATTACAATGCTATCGTCCGGTGCAGATATAATGAGAATAGAAAGTATATACAGAGAAATGGGTAGAGAGGGGGGAGGGAGGGTAGTTTGTAAGATGGAAAGGAATGGAGGGAAGGGAAAGGAGGAACCTATCGGAAAGGCTGGAGGGGGGAGACCATCTCGGGAGAGTTTGGGGAAAGACGGGAAGGACTAAAAAGAAAGGTCTTGTGGAAGACGGAGAGAGGGTGAACCCCAGAGAGAGGAGGGAGGAAATTATCAATGCGGCAATGGGTATGTGTGTGGGAATAAGAAAAATAAAGGCAAGTGTGGGTGGTAGAACTAAAGAGGTTAAATATTGGGAGATGGACGGTAAGGCCCTTGTTATAAATTTTTTCCCTGTAAATGATGTGTATTACAGGTAGGAAAAAGAAATAAAATGCCTAAGGGATTAATTTCCTTTGATTTTTAATGATTTCTTTAAAACACTTTTATGTTTTCGGTTTGTCCGTCCATCCAGGGTTAATCTCAAAAGCGGTTTAAGCTAGAGGCGCATTTTCTTTCTGATTATGTATGATTGTGTATGTTGGTAAATGAATTTGAAGTGAATCCATTCAGAGAATTTTTAATTGATATATAAACAACAATTAACATAAAAGTCATGTTAGGATCAAAAATACCATTTTTTAAATATAAATAAATTAAGATGATGATGGGATTGTAATATATTTAAAATATAAATTTTTCCTTTCTTTAAATAAATTCTTCTGTCATTTAAAATAATAATGACTGCTGATTGATACACTTACAGATTGATACTGAATTTGTAATATTTATATTGGACAAATTATTTCTGAATAGTATTTCAAATGATTAATTTAGTTGAACCCAACCGAACCGCAAACCGAACCGAACCATTTGTCAAAATTCTAGTCTGAACCGAACCATGAACCACTTCCAAAAATTTAGAACTGAACCACTCCAAATTTTGAAGTGGTTTGCAGCTCTGCACTCTAGCGGGATATCACTTAAAATTTTAAGGTTCACAGCACTTTCACATTTGCAATCAAAAGGAGGAACTACATTTGCACTATCGATATAATTCCAGTGATGAACATGGGAAGTCAGTTCATTTTGATTTTTATAATCTCTCATAACTAACATCCTCATCTTCGATTTCACTTTCTGAAGTTAACAAATATACTTCGCAAGTCTCACTCACAAAAGAAACAATACTTTTCATCACTGGCAATTAAATTCAGCACTTCTGCATCAGTAAGCGACTTAATGAGGGGAACTACCCTCTTGAAAAAATCTTCAAATGGCAAGAGAGAAGAGACAATGTTCGTTTAGGAACGTTCCCTAACTCATGACGTTCATGTGGATACATCATTTGCTACTGTGACTCAAATAAAAAAAAGATAGTAGCTGTAACAGAAGATTCTGCATTGGACAACATATGTCGTTGTACATGCTTGAGAGGTTAAACAACTATAATTCTAATGCGGCCCTTCTATAACCCCCATCGCTTTAATGATGCAAGATTCACATGCTCATTGAGCAGGTACATAATTCTGATATACCTATTAAGAGTTGAAGGGACGAGAAAAGAGTAGGTTTCAAAGAAGGTAAAAGAAGGATAGTGATCTGAAAGTGAAGAAAGGAACAAAACAAAGCTGCGCATAAGAATGGAAAGCCAAGCAGAAGGATAAGAAGACCATGTGAATTGGTGAAAAACTTTGAGTGACCTAAAGCAGGGAGTATGAGAGAAAACAAACTCATTTATGGCTCTATGGGTATCAGCTCTAAGGAACAGCTGGATTTTATTGGATTATAGAGGTTTAAGTTTAGGATAGCCGGTCGCAAACATTTAATACCTAGAGGTCTTCCATAAAAATGATAATAGTACCGACAGAAATATTAGGTATTTTGAATAGTATAGAAGTCAAGTACAATGATTGATCTACCAGCACTTGAGTGGATAAGAGTTACCATATGGGGACCCTCGGTAGACCACCTGACCTGGATATTATACTGTTGCAACTCCTTGGTGTGTCCTCCCAGCACAAACATATTAAATATATACCAATACTATAAAAACTATATGAAATAATTAAAATTCCTCTGTGTGAAATTGAAAAGAATAATAGTTTTGAAGAATTACTGCAATTCAAAGTCTATTACAATTAATTAGTATTTGCAAAGACACATTATATTAACATCAATATAGATGTGAATTAGAACATACAAACTGTTTGTATTAATTTTAATAAATAGGCACATAATATTAGATATGAAACTAAGATACTGCAAGTAGGTCATTTTTTGGGAAAAAAATTTGTTAACTACAAAAACTTGTCTGCACTAAAAAGAATAGAAACTTACCCGGTGAAACTCCAAGGAATTTAACAGAAACTTTGAAAGAAAAGAAAAACTTGTTAAATGTTAGAGAAATATAATTTTACTTCCACAAATCAAAATACATAACTGAAATTGGCTAACAACATTTGTGTCATGCAACTTCTTAAAAAAATATTGTGAGACTGGCAATCATAAAATACAGACAACATCAAGATGTCACATTTTTTTGCACAAAAAAACCTGGTCATCTATAGCTTTAGATCCTATTTTGGAATGTTCACCTTCATAGATATAATTCATCAAAATGCATATAGACAAATCAATTACAGCATGGCACTTCCTCAACTTTTGCCAATATACTTAAATCTTTAAAAATGAATTTAAGTTGCATACATCTACTACTTGCGTCAAGATGTAGTGAATCAACCGTCTCCAAATACATACAGACATTTATGGAGATAAGGATGCCTCCAACATATGTATGGCGCATGACAACATCATAATCGCAAAGATATCTCAATGGCATTTTTAAAAAATGCTAATGCTTATTAATGCATTTAACAAACCAGGAACAGCAACCTAAGTCAGCGGTTTCTGAACTTTATAAAGCTGCGCCCCCCTTCAACTAAGAAAAATTCCTTGCGCCCCCTTATATGTTATATATATATAGTATGTTATTTCGACTTTTTAGTTTATTTTTACTCCCTAAAAATGTAATTTTGTTCAATTCCTTGTCAAATATCTCTCTCGTTAGTATACCCTCTGAATTCTGAGGAACAAATCTGAAAACCTTAAAATTCCAATTAGCATGGCATTTTATCACTCGCTAATTGGTACTTTTTTATTAAATAAGTGCAAGTTTGATATTTCTTCAAATTATACAACATGTTTCATGACATTAAAGTCCTAAAAATAATCGTCCTTTCAGGGTATTAAAATATTTTCTTGATTTGTGTGAGAAAAATGGGTAGGGGGGCTATATTCAGTCAAATACGGTATTCTGGAAAAAAATTTAATTTGTTTGTCTAACAAAGACCAACTATCACATAGACCGTGCTTATAAAACAAGTTATGACTAAGAATTATTTTATTCAATAAACTGATAAAATATTTATATATGAGCTTTAAAGACGGTTGTCAGTGCACAAAATACCACTAAGGTTTCAGGAAACTTACTCTGTTCTCCTGTAGAATGCATTTAAATTAAACTAATAGCAAAAAAACTGCTACTTCGAAAACAGCTGCTGTCATTCAGAGTCATTACTAACATCAACTGATTTGGAAAACAAACTCAGGTCATTTGAATACATAATCTCGATACCATATTTTATAGGCATATATGCAATTAATAAAGTAAATGCAAACCTGATACACACATTTTATTCTCTAAAATGCTTATTTCAACAATGACTCATTTTCTTACTTTAATTTTAAATCTGTTTACATCTGTTTCTATAAACGCAATGTCCGCGATGAACTCAACAACTGAAATCTATTTATTGATTTCTCTAGACCAGTGATGGCGAACCTTCTATTGCCCGCGTGTCAATATTACTGAAATTGTCAAATCTTTTCTGCCTCACCTGCCACAAATAAGTCCTTGATTTTCTTTGCGTGCCGACAAAATCAAATTTGTGACCAAGACAAAAGAGATTGAAACTTGTAACCATAAAACGAATGCTTACAATAGTAAACTAAATAACACAAATGTTTTTTGGGCACTAAATCAGTACGATAAATTATTTGATTGGTATTCACCTTTCGTTGGCGTGCCATAGGTTCGCCATCACTGCTTTAGACCTAATATTAAAGTATTATTAATGTGTTAATATTATGGAGAATTAAAAATTAGCAATCTGAATTTCACGATTGCATTACTTTTTACACCAGAATATGTTTGGTTAGAGGTTTAAATAATACTAATATCATACCTATCAAAACAAAATCGTGTGGACTTCTAATTAATCTCCTATCATCCGCAGATTCAACATCGATAAACTGAGAATTAGAAATCTTAGGATTACGGAATTACGACACAAGGTGTCTTTTCAATGCAATAAAAATAAAGAATGTCAATTTGAGAGCGCTTCCTCAGCCTAAGAAAGTAAAACATTACACTAATGTTGAATCCGTGGATGATAGAAGATTAACTATAGAGCGTTCCATCTTAAAGTTTCAGTACGGTTTCAAACTGCATCGTTTCTCCCCTCTCCTGCAGACTTAAAAATCTAATCGCCCCCTCCTCCTCTACGACACCGGGATTGCCAAATCTCACTAATAATTTCAAGTTGCATTAAAATAAAAATTCAAAATTTCTAATTGTGCTATTTTTAACGCAGAATCTGATGACATACTTTTAAATGAAAACTAAAAATTATATTCTATACAAAATGCGACAAACAATATTTGACCTGAAACGGACATTTTACGGTCGTGTTTGTTTCAATCGACAATATATACGTTCTGTTTTAAAATAATGTAATGCAGTTTTTTGCATTAGGTTCAGGAATTTTTAAGGATCGTAATGGTGCTACTCAAAGTTTAATAAATTAATTTTAAATATTTGTTTTCTGCATTTAATTATAAAAGTTCTGTTGAGCTGATTCAAACCTCGCGGTTCCAATATGCGGGTTGTTTATTGTTTCCTGGAGTACTTCCAGTTTTTCTGTTTCTCTTACTTACATAGTAGTTTTTCCGTCCTACTAGTCTTCCTGTCGCCATCGCTGAGAAAGAACGTTTCCTTGTAAATCTGTATCGAAGTGAATCCTGTCCATCAGTTAATACTGGACTTAAATCAAATAATAAACTGAATTCTCATTATCTGTGTCAAGTTTATTTAAACCTTCTTAACAAGTTCATTTTGCGTGTTCCAGCCTGACTTGAAAAAGTTTGTCTGTGAGAAAGTTTTTTATTTATAAAGATACTTTCATGGTCTAAGCGAGAAAGTTGTAGGTAAATGCTTGAAGTTATTATTGGTGCACCCAGATGTGGGGTTGGATCGCCAAGGGGAGGGCGAACAATGCGAAAGTTCTATTGCGGCATGCTCTTCCCACAATTACGATTCAGCAGTTGGACTATCTTCTGCTTTTGTCGTTTTATCTGCTCATAAGTTTACATGAATTTTGTCAGTTTTATTATGTATTGCAAATTAGTTGTTTTAACAATTCTTCAAAACGTTTTCAAACTGAAGAGTGTAATACGGTTCAAATGTAGAGATACATCGTGTTTGCAGGTTTTATGTTTATAGTTTTCCCTTTTTAAAAATATTGTGTATGTACATCACACATTGATTATCCCCACATGTATTTTCATATTGATATTGTGGTTTTTGTGAGAAAATGGATATCTCAACGAGGAAAAGAAAGCAAGGTGAGTTCGGAAAAACAAACAGTATTGAATGTTCTTAGTAGTTACCTCAATGAGTCTAATGAAAGTTTGTCATCTGCTGTTAGTGGGATGAGCAATCTATGTGGTGTCTCTCAGAGAAAAATTTACATGATTAAAAATAAAGCAAATGAATTTGTAATGTCGGGTAGGTAAAAATTTCCTCAGTTGTAACTTAATTTCCGTTCTGTATAGTGATCAACATAAAATAATCCAGTTGTTGTTTTTACTTAGGAATTTTGTGAGCAATTATTCTCGTACAAACATAATTAAAGAATTAAAGAAGGTCGGAGACTACGGCGAGATGAATTAATTAAAACATAAATACCGTATATACTCGTGTATATGCCGACTCCATATATAGTACAACCCCTGATTTTTTGGTGAACAAACCTGATTTTTTCATATATCTTGTTTATAGTTCGATCCCAGCTTTCCACCATGGTCGATATATTTCGTTTCGATAGCTCGATGGTTACGAGCGAGATATATCGAACAACCTTGATTTTCCACACCATCATAGAATAGACCGTAAATGTCGTAAATATTATTTCTTGCGAGTACACTAAAATTCGGATAAGTTAAGTATCTTACTCCTAAAACATTTAATAAAAATCGGTACAACATACATTGTACAAACTTTCTCATATACGTACTAATGCGTCGTTTAGTTATCTTTAGAAAATGAAAATCGTATGAGCCTGTTTTTAGAAAATCCAATTTTTCTTAAAGTTGCCCAAGAATAAACTAGCCTTATAGTCATTCGTTGGGAAAAATGAAATACGTAGTATTATTGAAGACGTATACTCAAGTAACTGTACGAAATTTGATCAAAATCGTTGGAGCCGTTTCTGAGAAAATGGAATTATTGTTAAAGTTGCCTAGAATAAACTAGTCTTATATTCATTTTTTGAGAAATATGAACTATACAGCATTATTGAGGATGTAAACTTAAGTAACTGTACGAAATTTGATCAAAATCGTCAAAGCCGTTTTTGAGAAAATCGAATTGTTGTTAAAGTTGCCTAGAATAAACTAGCCTTATATTAATTTTTTGAGAAATACGAACTACACAGTATTATTGAAGATGTAAACTCAAGTGGCTGTGCGAAATTTGATCAAAATCGTTACAGTCGTTTTCGAGAAAATCGGATTGTTGTTAAAAATGCGTAGAATAAACTACTCTTAATTATTGATCAATGTCAACCATTTCTATGTATACTCTGCTCAGTATGATAAAATGCCAAAGTACGAGATTTCATTCATTTTCATTAGACCGTCTGGGCTCCAGCGCCAGTAACAGACAGACAGACAGACGGCATTGCGAAAACCACTTTTTCGGATTCAGCGACACCTAAAACGTATATTTCCGTAAAAATCTCGATGTCGAATTTTTTCGCGAAAACAATACTTTCTCGATACTTCGTATGAGAAAGTAAAAAGTGATATGAATCATTATTGCACAAGATGAAATAAAATCGTTTCAATTCTAGTACGTCTTGATTACGTTCCGCGTACGTAATGGTTCCACTCGCTCATCTATTTAATAGGTAGGGATAATGGATAAAAAGAAATTACTTTGTAATATTCCACAGGTTAGCCTACCAACAGAATGCGTGCGGGTGGCATAACTTCACCGAAAATGCCCGTGAAGATACATGAATTTTAAATCCTCAGATGCATTACTCGTGTATAGTACGATCCCCAATTTTTGCAATAAAAATTTGGTCGTAAAAACTCGTACTATACACGAGTATATACGGTACTCCTTAACCGTACAAAGTGGGAATATTTAGAGACAAAATAAACAATGAAAAAGGGTAAACAAAAAACCACTTAAGGACGGAATCAAAGGAAAGAAAACAAAAATAACACTTACAGGTTTACGGGGGAAGAAAACCTCGCTGGTGGCTTGGTGTCACACGTTCATGCACTCATATTCTTCCCCAAAGGAAAAAAAAATCTTTTTCCCTCAGGAGAACAATCACACGCACTCAAACAACAAAAGGAAATAATAAAAAAAAGAACGGGAAACCTAGTACACATTCACTCCTAATGAAACCAAGGTTTTAGAAAACTCATTTATACACACACTCTTGCAAAACCGGGAATCTCTAAATATTCACACTAATACGTATTTCGGACGCGACGCACCCATCTTGAGAGGGAAGTGTGGAATGAAGGTCTGGCGTGTGGTTTGAAAGTGTTAATGGAGAAGTGTTTATGTGAAAGTGAAAGGAGGGGGAAGGATGGACCGTTAGACTATAAAGAGGGGAATGGGGAGAGTGCCAGAATCGCTGTTCATAACGGTTCCTTTGTATTTTGCGATGAGCATACTTTCGTAGGCATCCAGTTTAAAATCGTTATGTACAGATTTCAAGAGTGATAAGTTATCAATGGTAATGGGATGATTGTATTCCTGTATGTGAGATACTACACTGGAATTAACAAACCTCCCAAATTTAAAATGTGCCAAATGTTCCTTAAAATGAGTTTCCGGTTTTCGTTTTGTCTGCCCAATATAAAGTTTGTCACAACCCCTGCAAGAAATTTTATAAATACCTGATTTCTGTAAAGAAGGTATGGTGTCTTTCAGATTGTGGAAGAGGTTAATAAATTTATTTTGGTTAACTTGTACAGTTATAAAACCGTGTTTGGAAAAAATTTTACGTAGTTTGTTTGTGGTCCTTGGGACAAATGGAATTTTCATGTATTTTGATTTGGCTGCAGGAATATTAGTGAGAGTCGTGTGTGTTTTAAGAAAAAGTGCATAATTATGTTTTCGTAATATACTGTGAATTATGTTTGTGTCATAGCCAGTCAGTGTAGCAACATTTTTAATGTGAGTCAGTTCTTTTTGAAAATCTGTTTTGGAAAGTGGTATATGTAGGAGTCTATGTATCATGGAATGAAAAGCTGCTAACTTATGTGAAATGTGGTGGTGTGACTCAAAAGGTATGTAAATGTCTGTGTGTGTAGGTTTTCTATATATCTTAAATTTAAGTTTATTATCTAGTCTTGTAACTAGTAAATCAAGAAAGGGCAGGCAGTTGTCTTTTTCTTGCTCATATGTAAATTTAATGGTTCCATATTGTTTGTTTAAATTTTCCAAAAAATTGGTAATGTTGTCTTTAGATGTGTCAAAAATGGTAAAAATAACATCAACGTATCTAAACCAAGTATTTGGAAAGTAGGAGGTTCCTTTTTTTTATTTCCTTTTGTTCTTTGAGTGCATGTTTGAGTGATTGTTCTCCTGAGGGGAAAGCTTTTTTTTTCCTTTGGGGAAGAATATGAGTGCATGAACGTGTGACACCAGGCCACCAGCGAGGTTTTCTTCCCCGTAAACCTGTAAGTGTTATTTTTGTTTTCTTTCCTTTGATTCCTTCCTTAACCGGTTTTTTGTTTACCCTTTTTCATTGTTTATTTTGTCTCTAAATATTCTCACTTTGTACGGTTAAGGAGTATTTATGTTTTAATTAATTTAATTCGTACAAATATGCTTAACTATTTTACTCTGATCACATTACATCTAATCTTAATATATGCGAGGAAGTTAATCCAAAAATAAGATGTGAACACAGTGTACCTCCGAACTTGCATTTATCCAATTAACTATGTTACAGTTTTGTTAAATACCAATTTACATCGTTTGGGTGCTTTTTCCACGAATTAGATTAGAACATAAAATGATTACCTATTTTAAAACGCCCTACAACTTTTATTCTATATATTTTTCTCTAAACGAAATATTTATCGAGTTATGCATAAAAATGCAAATGGCAATTACAACGCTAATTTATTATTTACAAAGTAAACTATGCATTTTTTAAAAATATGTACCATTTAAACTTTTATTTATGATTTCAATAGCCTTTCAAATGGAATAATTTTTGATTGGGAAAATATTTTTTAAATTTTTAGGCAGTTTACGGCATAATATCTCTTGCTGTTGTTAAGGAGATGTTATTTAACATAATAAACCCGTCAATCACGCAAAACATTTAAAACAAACTAATCCCAAAGGTCGAAGGACCTCTTAACTGGAGAATTAATTTTTCTTATCTTTCAGCTGGTGGGGAATTATTCCTTTCTTTCAAATAATTTGAATTTGACTTTTTCTTGATCTATATGTTATGATATGTTGTTCTTTGAAGTTGGTAATGGATATGTTACAATATTAACGAATTTACGCCATTGACATTTGTAAATTTATAAAATTTCAATTATTTTCTTTAATTAATTATTTGTTCAGGAATTATCACATTTTTATCACGAGTGATTTTTCCAATTATAAAACATTAAAAATATTTTTTAATTTTTCTACTATTTTGACATTTTCGCAAGGGTAGGTAATTTTACATCACAAGATAAAAGACTACCTAAGACTGGTTTAGACAATTGAACGCTACCACAGAAAAAATAAATCTGAGCGCATAGGGAAAACAAAGGCACTTCAAAGGGATTCTATTCTTTTAAGCTCCTTTTTTCACTTTTATGAGGGTTTGAGACTGCCGGAGTGTTTGGGGCACTATAGCAGCCACGTGTACAACATGCTTGCGGTACGTAGTGAGAGAAATTTTACTACGCAGTATTTTTGTTTTGGTTTAGAAAACCGTGTATTACAGCAAAAATTGTAACAGTAGCATTTACTTAATAAGTTACATAAAGGAAATTTTAAATTACCAGACTTTTGCTGGTGTTAGGGTAGTGAGACATGGCAACACCGCCCGCCATTTACCCAATAATGAAAATTAAAGATGAAACGCTCTATAGAAGGAAACACGATTTTGTTTTTTTAGGTATGAAATTATTTAAACCTCTCAACCAATATAATCCGATGTAAAAAGTAATGCAATTGTTAAATTTATGCTGCAGGAAAAATATAATTCAACCTTCAAAATGAATTACACATCCCAAAATCAATCTAGAATATTCTGAACATCTTGTTATCTGTTATTAGTTACTGAACGTGGATGAAAACCAAATAAACCGCCTTGTTTACATTGGTGGTCGTGCATATTTTATTGGAATTTTAAAACTTATTTTCGTTCCCCTTGTGATACAACTTAGTGGACTGGGCAGTGGCCGCCAGCGTGATCGAGCAGCTTACACTCGCCAATACAGATCCTAATAAGGAGTGTTCTGTCCGAAGACAGGTACTTAACCTCCACATGAGGATTTTTACTAGGGAAATTGTCTTGAATGTGGTGGTTTCCCGTTGCCTTCCACGACCTTCGAAAAATCCATGTGATGGATTAAGCGCTTCCCTTCAAAATCCTTGTTAATATCATGAAGTAGGGACCGAGTATGCCACTGAAAAACTTTTTGCCACTCCCGGCATTTGAATCTGAGACCTTCTGGGCGAGAAGGCAGCACGTTAGCCACACCCCATCTCGGTCCCCAGTACAGATCCTATCCTATGTCAGTTCAGGAGCGGAACCCAATAAACTAGAGTTGAGAACTGAAACTGAACCCGTTCCGAAGTGGTTCTTGCCAGACCTTTACCCCCTCCAGCCGCTCTTTCGTACCAAAACCTATTGCCTCACAGAACCTGAACAGAAACCATTTCACTCTTGATTCTGGAGTTTCACTCCTTGGATTGAAACTAAACACCAAAATAAGCAAACGGTTCTGCTGGAACCGGAACCGAATGCCACAACCGTAGTTTCGGTTCCGTACCAGAACCGAACCATTTCTGAGGTATGGGTTCCGTTGCCAACCCTGACACAAAGTGCCAAAACAAAACACTTCTGCAGCATTACAAGATTACAATTCACACTCTTTTGGATATAATATCATACTCTCAAATTAATATACACTACTAAATAAAACTCAATTTTAGAGCTTTCAATTCAATCTTAAAGTGCACAAATATAAAAACCACGATATTGAATTGAAAATCTTGAATAATAAAATACCAACTTACAATGAGAACCATTTCCCCCATGAACTCCTCCAAGCCCCTGTTCTCTGTCATCCTCATCTGAAAATGAACGGTCTGCCATTGTGCTATTGGTCCTAATGTCAATCATGTCATCATCAGAGCTAAGGCACACCCCCTGAAATGTCTCTGGGTGTAGATTCTGTGATGCAGGTCTCTCAAATGGATTGTGCCCGTTGGATAACTACAATGAACAAAAAAAATGCATTGGTTACTTTTCAAGCATTTTATAATTACTATTAACTGAGAATTTCTCAGTTAATAGTAAGTGCTTCTACACAGACTTTTTGTAAGTGCCATACTTTTGGAAATAAAAATTCAAAATATTCTTAACAATATAGGGTGTAAATAAGCGAAATTGTTTTCATAACACAATATTACACTTTATCAATGTCCACCAGAAATCTATTTTTCGGCGACTGGTTTCGCAAGTCACCACTGCATTATAAGACAATTACCAAACTTAATACAGGAGATATATAAGCAATGACCAACCGCATGATGGAATTTTGTTGAACACCATATTGGCATCGACTAAACCATTCATACAATTAACAATTTTCTACTACTTATATCAAACCAACTATTATTTGACAAGGTCATAACATTGAAAAGAAACTGATTAAAACTATGAACAAATTAATCAAATAAAATTAAGAATCCTAACATTCATGCGATGTCAGGAAAAATACGAAAAAAATGATCACTCATTATATATGTACGTGTAATCTTCCAATTATATCCACTCCGTTTTCGTAACCTATGAAATACGCCCACTAAATGTATAACCAACATGAAGTAAACGAAATATTTACATTATATATGTACGTGTAATCTTCCAATTATATCCACTCCGTTTTCGTAACCTATGAAATACGCCCACTAAATGTATAACCAACATGAAGTAAACGAAATATTTACATTACGCATGACCAACATCGTCAAGCAGACGTATACAGCACGAAATTCACAGCAAGTAACACCACTCTTATCATTTATCGTGGCCCCGTTGCGAGCTCATAAAGCAATGCGCTCTAGTAAGGTTTTAACACAAGTTGATAACAATGCTTACGACAACAGCGTTGTTTCCGGGTTGACAAGCCAACTAGACATTCATTTAAGATGCTCAGTAATTCGTTGTTCATAACTAACTCATTGCAAAACAAAGAGTAATGCACAATATTTTCTTTTCACTAGTATAAAAGGAAAGAAGCAGGATCTTCAACCATTACAAATCACTTAACTGCAACGCTTACGTACATACCGATATAAGCAGAAAGTAGTAAACTTGTCACTCATCGATTTCGATTCACACCTTTGGTAGACTACGTATTTGTTGATACATTTTTTCATTTGATTCTTTGTTTAAACTTGGTTATGATGTGTCAAAAGTGTAACAACCCACCGCAAGAAGTTTAGCGAACAAAAACTATCTAAGCTACAACAGTCGACCTCAATCGATAAGTCGAATAACAACATGGGCCAGCGCGAAAAAATCCTGTTTAACACGTAATATTAAAAAGTTCCGAGTCTCCCAATATGAAAACAAAAAACTCGGTTAATTATTTTTATCGACAAATAATTTCTCTATAGCTGCCCTACCTGAGCATTGACAGCTTGGTATGTAGTGGGAAAGTTCTGTGGTATAGTTGTATTGCCTCTCAGTGGGTCTCTTTCCATGATTTGAGATAAGGCAAGATCTACAAAAAATAAATCACCAAAATGCAGGCAAATGGAAAAAAACTATTAAAATACATAATACAGCCTAGTTACAAAAGTATTGAATGTGACTCATGTTGTACTTAAATAAAGTCATTCATTCACACACAAGAAAAATATAATTTTAATTATGTTTACAAAATTACATGAAAAACATTTTAATGCATAATTCATTGATTGGTCCACGGTAAAATTTTAGGGAAATTAAGACTTCAAAACAATCATGCTCAAAGAATTATGCCCACTTAAGTGAATGCAAGCGAACATGCATCAAATCTGAAATATAAAACTAAAAATAGCAAGCAATTTGAGGTGCCACATAGAAAATTTTTGATTGATTGTCAATGTTACCTAGTTGGACACTAACCGAAAGTTCCTTTACGGAGAGACATGCTTAATTCGAAACTGCTAGCCAATTGTCCAAACAAGGAAATGAAAAATCTGTCATTCTTGCAGTAGACTACTAAAATTCAACAGATAAACATATCTGATCATGAAACTTAACAATAACAAAACAATAGCGTTAACAGCTGTTTCCATTGCACATGAAAAATAAAATGACTAGCAACTGCATTTACCTTAAAAAACTTACTACTTCCACATCCAAGACATTTCTTTTCTAGTCTTTAAAATCTGAAACTATAGTACTGATGTGGCTCTGTAACTTCTGCTGAAAACACAAGCTTATTCAGGTTACGTAACTGATTGATTTCAAGGTATCATATTACATTCCTGAATACGCAGGTAACCACCGTCGCACGCTACTTCCGATGTAAATGAAATTAACTGAAATTAACTTTCTTGAGCAGTGCTGCTATCTATAGTATAATGAGAATAACTAACGTATTTTCGCATAAGAAAATTGTCATCATCGCTATATAGAAAGAAATTTGTTGTATTATTTAGGTTATATAAGCGTTGGCTATCACTTCACATGCTAATTGAATGGCCATGATATGCACGTTTTTGGAGGTATTTTGAATCGTTGATTCATGGATATATTTTGAGGTCATCGTTTAGTCATCACCAATGATGAAATTCCTACATCATTTTATTTTTTAAACATTTAAATTGGGTTAATATCGTACGAAAGTTAATCTTTAAGGCAAGGAAAGTTATGTAATATACATAACACGATTTCGACCGCTACAATTCCGGAATCATAACAGACGTTGATTTTGAGATTGCGGCAGAAATTTAAACAAAGATAAAATGTTTCTTCAAAAACATAAAAAAAACTCGTGCCATTTAAAGGATCCATTCAAAGGGAATAGCAAAATTGAATTTATTTAAAACATATTAAAATTGTCTTCATTAAGCCTAAATAAATACATCAAAACACAAGAAACGTTTGTACTAACAACTTTATTGTATCTTAATTTTTTTTAAATGAATTCAGTTGCAGATTGTCCCACCCCACTCCATTCATAATTAGGTGATCTTGGTTATTTAATGTGTAAAGAAGACAATCAGACGGTCATCCCTAGATCGATTGCATCAATTTACGATGGTTTTTTGCGTCATTTATGATTATTATTCAGAGAGTTTACCTTATTGTTACAATAACTAATATCTGGAGAACTCAATAACATTAAGCAATTTAATAACTGTTTAATAAAACTTTTTTTCACACCTTTGCATTTAATAATGTTCCCATTAACAATCACAATAATGTAAACAGACAATAATGATGCATAAACAGTGTTGACTGAGTCTTCTACCAGTGTTACCAACATTACATTATCCCCCCTTTTTTATTTGAATGGAGAATATGTGAGACGTCTTGGAGGTTGAATCAGTCTCCTTGACCTCGGTGGTTCCTCTGTTGCCTGTTCTTCTTCTTGTGCTCCTGGTGAGCCATTAGCTTCTTCTGCATCAGTTGAATCAGCTGTCTGCGGGGAATCCGGAAAGCCCCTGAAGTCACTTGCATTTCAAACTGGAGAATGATTTGGCGACCAATCTTGCTGTAACTTGGAATCCGAAGGGTATACTTCTGGTATGCTGCCATTGTTTCTGGGGCTTAGCTGATCTAAATGCTTCTTTACAACTTGTTTAGTACCTTCCATTTGAACTAGATAGCTCTGTGAGCCCAAGACTTCCAAAATCATACCTTTGGTCCAGGTGAATTTGTTGTTTCTGAAAATTTTAATCCATACCGGATCCTTTATTCTAAAAATAACATTTCGCCTTCCAGAATATAATATTTGCCTTTCTTGATTTTTCTTTACTATAGTTCTGATATCTTCTGTATCAATTTCTCTTTTGTCTTTTGCCCGATTATTTAGGATGTCCAACCGTGTACGAATGCGCCTCCCTAACATGAGTTCAGCTGGGGTTTGCTGAGTAGTAATATGAGGTGTATTCCTGTACAATATCAGAAAATTTGTTAACGTATTCATCAATGGTTGTTTAGCAATTAAGGCCTTTTTTAAGCATCTTTTAACTATATTTATGCAGTTCTCAGCTTGCCCATTTGTGGCTGGGTGATAAGAAGCACCTGCCTTGATTTTGATGCCATTGTTAGTGCAAAATTCTTGATATTCTTGTGATCTCAGGAATTCCAAACCGAGCAAAAATACTCTTTAATGCCAGTATGGTGGCTTGACTAGTAATAGTGCTCATAGGAAGTACTTCAAGCCACTTACTATGAGCATCCACAACAATTAAAAAAAACTTTCCTTCAAATGGTCCTAGAAAGTCAATATGAACTCTCTTCCAAGGCTCCGAGGGCCACTGTCATGGCACTAATACTGTTTCCCTGGCGAATTTTGAACTTCCTGACAAGCTGAACAAGTACTGACCTTTGTTATAATGTCACTATACATTTTAGGCCACCAGAAATACTGCTTAACTAATTGTATACTTTTGACTTGACCAAAGTATGCCGAATGAATTTCATCTAGTACTTTTGGTCTTAAAGCTACAGGCCAGGGCCGCCGCAACTGGGTGTGCGAGTTGTGCACGGCACACCGGCGGCAGGAGAGGAAGGGCGGCCAGAGAGGAATAACGCCCTGAGAGGTATGGCGGAACTTGAGATTTTCGCGGCTGCCTAACGATGAGTCGATGGAGTGTGAGGGCGGCCGAATTTTGCCTACCTGTCTACAAAATGAAAGGGGTAATGGGGAAAACCAGAGCAGCCGAAATATTTTCAACCGCGTACCCGCTGAGAAGGGTCTCTCCGGGTTCTTAAACCCCTTATCTGGGGGACAGTGTCGGCAATAACCGAAAAAGGGCAATACTATATCTCAGCCTTTTGGAATCTACGCCGCGGGTATTTCCCATAGCTCTAACACATTCTTCTCCAGGGCAGGTGTCCCTTGGAGTGCTTAAAACAAATACTTAAGATTCTTCTTCTTCTTACATCGGGGAAGTGTATTCCCAAAGCATTTGTTTCAGAAATGCCGGTTGCAAACCAGAGGTCTACGAACTTTCATTTCTCTCCCTTGCTATTTTCGTTAGTATTTCATCGCTAGTCGTTGGAGGAAGATCGAGACACCGCTGGTGTTTGAATTCGTTTTGTGCAGGTTTCTTTCCCGTGTGATCTAATTCTACTTTAAATTGCTGGTTTTTAGAGTTAGACCATCTGATACTTTGGATTTCACATCTGTTGTCTAACAATAGGAGGTATGTATCTTTTCCATGCTAGTAGATGTGTGGTGTTGTCTGGGATATAACGCGATCCCGAAATTACTGTAAAAGTGAAAATGGCAAAACATTTTATTATGGGTTTCGGAGCTGAATTTAAAGAAACTTGTGGCAATATTCACTAAATTTATCCAATGCACTGTATGTTATTGATCTTGTGTTACATTAATAGGCTCACTACGCGTCATAAATCTGATAATTCTTAAATAAATTAACTACTTGAACTTTGAATTTAACATGACTCGCATTTGTATATTTTCAGGATAAAGTGTATTATGTTCGAGATGATCTTTGTTTTTTACCGTGCAGACATTTTTTGTCAACTTTCCAATGGAAAGTATTTGTATAATAAATGAAAGAATTAATAAATGTTTCGCTTTTCTTCCTGAAAACTTAGATGATAGTAATTCATATTGCTGTTTAGAGCAACGAAACTATTCATTGCATTAGAGGTCAATATCGCTTCATTTATTCTTGTGTACTTTGATCTAATACAGTAAAACCCTCGAAAAGCGGAATCTCATGAGACTCGACTAAATGTCCGTTTTTCACAGATCTTCCGCCTTGAACAGGCTAAAATAGTCGTTTTTCATCAAAATGTAGGAATATAGAACCCCTTCAATCTTTCAAAATTTTTGTCTTTTACAGGATTCCGTCTTTCACAGGTTTTACTGTATAAAATAATTAGGAGCAGTGTATGTGAGGGGGTGACAGTTAGTTCGGTGGTAATAAATTCAATAGGCAAAACGTATTTCTAGTGCAAAAATGTTTTCAAGTGCATTTACATCCGGTTTTATGGGCAAAATCGATTTCTTTGCTAATGCAAGCTCACTCTTCTGTAGGTAGTATTCTGGGGAAAAGAAGTTAGAGAGTAAAACCTTCAGGATAGTGAAAACGGCTGCCCTATTTTTTGTAATGTGTGAAATCGATGTCTGAATTAATTATTTTTTTATTAAACAAGAGAAATATTGTATATTATAATTGATTCCATCTATTGGAGCATTAATAAATGCATTCAAGAGACAAAACTCACATCCTTACTGTGTCCACTGACTGTGATCAGATAATAAATTGTTTGCTACAGAAAATAAGGATCAATTCGTGAATCATTATAAGTACTGTTGTGATTTTAACGTAAATATCGATATCTTTATGTTTAGGCTTCTTATTTTTGAAGAAATTGGCACACGATCTACGAACAGGAAACATTTTAAAGAAAAATAGAGGAAAACTTTTATTTTTATCATCGATTTTATCCTACGGAAAGAAATCACTTGAATTATTTGTTTCCCATTTACGCAACACATTTCGATGAATTTAGCATTGAAGACTTTACTGTAAAATATAATTTTTCTTTTTTGCCTAAGTTTGTGATTGAAATTTACGAGTCGTTAGAGCTGTGGTTCTTAACCTTTTTATGTTGCATCACCCTCCTTTCGAGGTCTTAATATTTTTGTCACCGCTTAGAATTGGACAAGGCTCACTGATAATGACGAAAACGTAAAATCAGACTAATTTAAAGTAAAAGTAAAATCAACGTTGACGCTTGCTTATCGATAAGAACGCTTCACTGCATATTTTATTTTGAAATTTTTATTTCCTCATTTCTTCGGTATGAAATCGTCACTAATTTACAAATAAATGCCACGATTGATTTTAAAATAAATTTTTTCTTCACTATTTTGGACAGGACTATATTTTCATTGAGAAAAAGATTTTAAACTTTAAATGATCACTGTGAGTTGTTCAGCATGTTTCATGATACATCAAAACTCAATGATTCGAAGGGCGGCGAGCTATTGGCTAAATGTAAGGAATTGGATAATAAGCTGACTGATGGAAGTCTAAGTGAATCAGATTTAGGTGGGGAGTATTTATTTGGAGAGCTTCAAATATTGAAGCTCTACATAAAGCGTGAAATGGATACATGTGAAGTATTGGACTATATTCTTTAAAATGATTTTATCTCTTCATTTCCAAATGTTGCCATTGGCATCCGCATTTATCTGACATTACCTGTGTCTGTAGCTTCGGGAGAAAGAAGTTTTTCAAAACTCACAATTATTATTTAAACTATTTTAAGGTCGACAATGTCGCAAATTTAGCAATGATATCCATAGAACACGAACTGTCTGATAAGTTGAATGTACATGACATCATTTTAAAAAAATTTCTACTTATAAAGTCAGGAAAGTAAAGTCTCTTAAATAACATCTAATTTATTTGTTAATGAGTGTTCATTTAATATTATAATCGTTAATTCTGTTTAGACAATTTTAGTACAAAGAATATTAGTTTAGATAATTTTTTAATTTCTTCTAACAATAAAAAGTTTTTCATCCTTGTGAACCGTTTAAACTATGTAAATGCAATTTTTGGTGATAAACTATATTGTTCTTTTCTCTTTCTCATGTTTAGAAAGACTATAATAATAGGAAAATTCACCTTTGCAGAGCTGTAATAAATAATTTTCGCTATGTCTTATAGTTTTTTTTTTCATTTAAAAAAGTATCCTGCAGTATATACTACCATGTTGAGTGGGGGAGAGGGTGGCAAATTTCGTTTTGCACACCGGCGGCAATATGGGTTGCGGCAGCCCTGCTTCAGGCACTACCAACTGATGTCCCTTCATTAAAATTTCATTTTCTAAATTTAATTCATTTTTTAATGAGTGATATATTTTGAACAAACCTTGACACTTTGAGAGGAAAATTGCAAATTTCTGCAGCCTGTTGGCTGCCATCATTGGTATGCCCTTGTTCGATCCAAAAATGATTATTAGAGGCTTGTGGTCCATCTCAATGACGAATTTCTGCAGATACAGAAACTGATAAATGTGCTGAACACCAAATACCATAGACAATGCCTCCCTATGTATTTGAGGATAGTTGCGTTCTGCTGTACTTAAAGCACGTGAAGCAAAACTGATTGGTCTACTATGCCCCTCTGTGGACAACTGATTAAGATTGCAGAAATTCCATACGGACTAGCATCGACTGGCAGCTTCAGTTCATAATCAGGATTGTAATTTGCTAATACTGGAGATCTGGTTAACTGTAACTTTATTGTGGTAAAGGCATCCTCACATTCCTTCGTCCAAAACCAAACCACATTTTTCTTTAGTAACTGATATAATGGATAAAGGGTGGTGGACTTATCCTTTATAAATCTTCTATAATATTCTATCATTCCTAAAAATGACTTTAGTTGAACTATGTTAGTTGGTGGATTACATTTTAAAACTTTGGTAACTCTACTCTGATCAAATCGTAGACCTTGCACTCCAATGATGTAACCCAGGTAGCTAACTGAGCTTCGCAAAAACTCACACTTAGATAAATTTATAGTTAAACCACTATCTTCAAGGCGTTTCAATACAGTAAATAACCTTTCATCATGAATCAATCGTGTCTGTCCACTGACAACTATGTCATCTTGCCACACAACACATCCTTCCAGTCCACTCATTATTGTGTCTAAAATCTTCTGGAAAGCTTGTGGAGCTGGAGCTACCCCAAAAGGAATGCGATTATAACAGAATAACCCTTTGTGTGTACTAATTGTTGTAAGTTCTCTTGACTCTTCATCTAACCCAACTTGTTGATAAGCATTTTGTAGATATAATTTTGTAAAAAAACTCCGCACAATTGATTCAGTAAATCATCTAACCTAGGCAAAGGATGACGGTCGACTTGAAGATTCTTGTTAATAGTGATGCTATAATCACTGCAGATTCTTACAGTGCCATTCGGTTTTAAAACTGGCACTATAGGGGTCCCCCAAGTGGAGTATTTGATGGGTGAAATAACTCCTATTTCTTGCAGTCTTTTCCACCAATGGCCTTAAAGCATACGGTACTGGCCTGGGATTATAAAATTTGGGAACTGCTCCTTCTTGTAACTTGAGAGTTACCGTACCTTTATTAAATAATCTTAATTTTTGGTTGCATACTTTTGGAAACCTTTTTAGCACTTGAGATCAAATATCACTGCTCTGTAATGCTACGTTCCATCTATATTTAATATCTTCACTGTTCATATATGTTATTTGGCTTAGCTTGAAATTAAAAGCATGCAAAAAGTCTCTTCCTAAGAGAATAGGACCCCCAGCAATTATTACATGAAAAGGTAAGAAAGTGCTCTCACCATTATATTCAACTTTTAAACTGCAGCTTCCAAGAGGTTTATCTATGTATTTATATATGTAGTTTTATTACATCTTGGCATTCATCTAATTGTACTGATTGGAAATATTTATAATAATCTTTATCTGAAATATGTAGCACCACTGTCCAAATGTGCTTCAACAACAACTCCATTTAAACTGACTTTAAGTATGATTGGTGGGTATAAATTCGGATTAGATCACCTTGTATTAAAAAGGCCAGTCATATCTTCTAAGTTAGAATAATTAAATTTTTCACTTACGGCATCTGGTTTTTGCTTCATATCTTCCAATTATTCAATTGCTGGTTACTAACCTTGTTTCGACTGGATTTATTGGATGACTGAGGACAAACTCTCTTTAAATGTCCTTTTGTCTTGCAAATGGTACAGACATAATCGTTAAATCTACATTGATGTGTTGCATGGTTGTTATAACCACAAACCAAACAATCCTTCTGAGCATGACAAAAATATCTTTGAGTAGCACTAGTATTGGTTCTAAGTTGATAAATCTCAGGCTCAACTTTAATTTCTGAAGACTCAAACATATGTTGGGCTGCCCGAGTAGTTTGCGCTAAATTGACTGCTTCATAGAATTTTAGTTTAATTACATCTTCTGTAAATAATTTTTCTTTGATTTTTCCTTAAGGTAGACCCATAATAAATCTGTCTCTTATAGCCATTTCAAGATGTTCGCCGAATTGGCAATCTGAAGCTAAATGTTTTACTCTGGCTGCCCAGGCAGCTATTGATTCACTAGTGCACATTTCAGCAATATAAAACTCATAACGTTGAGGAAAACCTCCAGATTTTATTTCATAATGTGTTGTGAGTCTCAGGCATAACTTGATGGAATTTCTTCATATTGTCGAAACAAAAAAGATTTCCTTGGTAATTCCACAAAAATTTATTTAAAAAAATAAATAAATACAAACATTTTTTTGGATTTACCAAGTAAATCTTTTTTTTATTTTGACCTTCTCCTTTGTGTCCACCAATAATTAATGTACTACTTATATGTTTATAAACATAGAAATACATTTATTAGAAAAGTGAGGGTTTCCTTAATATCATGGTGGGACCAGGGTTTCTTGAAAAAGTGGTAGGTGGGACGCAAGAGGCAAAAGTTTGAGAACCATTGATCTAGGCAACTGCCTATGGCTGCCAATCCCAAGAGGGCTGCCAGTACAGAGGCCGCTGCTAGTACTTGGGTTAGATAATCACGGCACAAAGATTGTAAAAATAACTGATCAGCGAATGGAAGTATCATTAATTCTGCCTTGCTTTCTCTTCACAAATTTCCAAAGCATTTCTTTTCTCACACATTCCCTCATGCTTATTTTACTGCCCCCTTCCCATATTCCGACCGAATGGTGACCGTAGGAGGGAGAGGGTCTTGGGTCGCTTAAGGGCTCTTACTAGGGTCTTTCTCTTTTATCCACACGCATGGGTAAAAGGAAATGCCCCATTTAATAGTTTCCAGATGTATGAAAGAACTATGTATGTACATTGTATGAGTTTCTTGGAAATGCATTTATAAGGATGTTTCCAAGCCCATCTTGAAAGAGAGAAGTTATTACAGAGGATTAGTCTCATTTGGATTCTCTTACAAATAACATCACCAGTTCGAGTTCATATGTTTCATGTACACTGAGCCCTAGATAATTTGTTTGAAAATACGCAAATGTGATTAAGATATTCTTCCGAAATTATTAATTTTCATGGTTTGATCTCAACATTTTATGTTTATCACGATTGTTTCTCTTCAGACGAAGGGAACAGCTTCGGAAGTTCTTGGTTGCTGACCTGTTCTTTTTCCCGGCTACTTTTCAAAAACGACCACTTTCTACAGTATCCAATTGGCAGTATTTGGTAAGTAAAGATAATTATTTTATGCTGCAGAATTTTGTTTCATTTTCATTGTTGATACTTAATGAAGTCTTTTATTAGATTGAAAGCCCTACCTTAATGTAACTGAATGATTTCAATGAAGTAATTTGAAGTAAACTTATAAAAACTTTATTAAAAATTACCCGTAATTTTATTTATTAATTAGAAGTCACTTATTTCTTTAATAAAATTATGATATAATCTGTTTGAACATGAATATTTGCCATTTCTATTCTCATTCAATTTACAACATTAGCAGCAGATTAGGAATTCAGAATATTTGTACAATTTCCTATTTCAAAACAATTTTCTTTTATTGGATGTTAAAATAAATTAAGTGATAGTTCAATAGATTTTAATAAAAAATATAGATGCTACTCTCATAAACACAACTACCTACATTAAAAGTATTGGTATTTGATACATTATTTTATTTATATAACTATTAGTAAGAGGAAACTTTAACTTCATTAGATTAAACATATTTTATTCACAGATATCTTTTACTTTGTATGCTTTGGCATACCTTAAAATGTCTCACATTAGAGGAAGTAAGTTAGACTCAGGTGCACAAAAACGAAAAAGATTGCAGGAAGCATAGATTTCACCATAAAAAGGCACCATTTTGAAGCATTTGAAAATTGGTAATGGGATAGCAACAACAGAAAACATTGAATCTGAACAAACCCCTATCGAAACTTCTGGATTATAAGAATGCATTGAAACAACACTGTTTGTAGAACCACCAATAATCACATCAGTTTCATTTATATCCTTAACAGAAACTTGGTTTCAAAAGTCAGAACCGTGTGGAATTGACTGGAGTGATATTGGTCTGTGGCCAGTACCTCTGAATAATAATCAACTAGTCTTTGTGATTGACAAAGATCCAAATAGGGTTAGTAACTTTGACTTTCCTGTGAATTAGAGTAATAGGAGTTTTTCTGTATCATTCTACACTCGGTAACTTTTAAATGGTGAATTAGTCGATCGTTGTTGGCTAGTTTATTCTAAAAACTTGACAGCATTTTCTGCTTCTGTTTAGTCTTTAGAGACTGATGCAGCTGATTCATGGTGAATATGAGGAGCTACATCGGTACAGGCTGGAAGATCCCCTACTTCCCAATTTCTCTTTTTGGCTTTTGCTTTGTTGAGGTGTTTTCTAATATTTTTTGATTTAGGGGGTCCCTCACCATCTTCACTTTCAATTCTATCTGGGTCTCCTCTTTGCAAATCCTCAGCATCTGCCATCACAAGCTTTGCCGGGGCCCATAGTTGTCATCGGCTTAGATTGTCCAGATTATTGCAATCCTCATCACCGGAGTCTTCACCAGTATGTGCCCCTTCATCATCCAGAGGGGTGATAACGACATCTGCCCCAGACCCTTGAATGTCATCAGGCTCTAACAACTCCAACACTTCAATGATTTCGGCGACTGTTAGGTGACTTCCCCTATGATCACGAGAATGAAGACCCAATAATAAAATAGACAATCCTTGAATGGACGTAAATGAATATTTATACATGCATACATCATCAGTTTTTAGAATGAAATGCAGTAAATATAAAGATTATTTTTTTATATAAATTATTTATTACTTACTCCTAACAGCAGATATGTGTAGATTACACTAAATATCATAAGTTATGACTGAATAATTATTTTCAGCTCTTTCAGGCAAGAAAATTATCAAGAAACCGTAAATTTTGACAAGAACGCATATCCTGTGGTCATAAAGTCCCAAAACGAAGAAAAGTATGCTAACTCAGCATCTTATATGATACTGCATAGAAAATTGAAGAAAGAGGAAATAGCTAAATGAATCTGCATATCTTGTTTATCCAAAATTTAAATTACCATATTCACCCGAATCCAAGACGACCCTGAATCTAAGACGACCCCCCATTTTGATGATTCCAAAACAGAAAAAAGCTCAAATTGACCTTCATTACTACAAAAATTATAAATCTTGTGAAATATTTATTTTCTCTTATACTTTTCTTGAATGTCATTGTCTTTTAACATTTTAAAATCATAAGATCACATCACAAATAGAACCATTCAGGTTTTCAAACAAATTAAATGGTAGCATTCATTTTAAGATAACATTAAAAATAAAGTAAATACATTGAAAGAATACACTCATTTCAGGACAACAAAAAAACATTTCAATCCAAGTGCTGCATAAAAACATTTTATTGTGTTAGTCATCATCACTGTCTATGCAACCTTCACTATTTTCCTCATGCTCACTATCTTTATCACTCTCAACTTCATCATCAGTCTCCCACAAAACATCATCCTCACTCCCATCCATGGCATTAGATAAGCAGCATTTCTTAAATCCTTTCACTATTACTTTTGCATTTATTTGTTGCCACGATGCCTTGATCCATTGGCAGAGCATTGCAACTTCAGGTTTCTTAAGATTTCCTTTTGGTGTTAAAGTGTGAGTTCCACTCTGTAACCATTCAGAATACAAAACGTTTAAATTATTTTTAAAACTTTTATTGACAGCAACATCTAAAACTTGAAGTTGCGATGTCATTCCTCCAGGTATTACAATAAGATCAATATTCATCGCACTCATTATGTTTTTAATTTCAGGAGATGTGTCCTTGAATGCATCCAGTGAAAGCATTGCTCTTTGTTTCAGTAAAGCTCCTGGCCGTCTATTCCACACCACATGTAACCAATCTCTCATTAGTTCTTTAGTCATCCACCCCTTTTCTTGACACCGATTATTCCACTTGGCAAATGTTTCTTAGGCATTGTTTTCCGCTTTAGAATCACATATGGTGGTAATTTAGTCCCATCTGCTAAAACCGCCAACATTACCGTGACTCACATTTTTTCGTTGCCTGTAGTTTTAATTAGGACGGACTTCGCACCTTTTTCGTTCACAGTATAATTAGATGGCATGTAGAAGAAAACCGGAGTTTCATCGGCATTTCCTATTTGGCTCAAAAGGTAATTATTGGTTTTTCTAAGTCCAATTACGTATTTCTCGTAAGCGAGAAGTTTTTCTACAGTCTTCTGACAATTTCTGACACAGCGAAGTTCGTCGCCGTAAAGAAAAATTATTTCGTCGCATCATTCTCACGCACCAACTTCTGCTGGCCTTGAATTCTTGCAATGATATATTAAGTCCTCTAGTAATTTCATTAGCTTTAAGTATAATACTTTCAGTCGAAACAGGCATACCGTTCTTCCTCATGGTGCGCACAAACTTGACTACTTCTTCTTCAATGCCATGAAATCAGCCTAATTCTGGACCACTGAACGACTTCCTTGTGGCTTTGGCTTTTTCTAGTTCTTGTTTTGAAAGTTTCCATCGACGCACATTTGCCTCAGATACACCGAACTTTCTACTCGCATCACAGTTATTAGTTTTTCCGGCGTAATTTATCACGATCAGCTTAAAATTTGTATCATAGCTCCGTCTAATTCCTTTTGTTAACTTTCCCTTTGCACTCGTGCCACGTACTTCAACATGATCTGTCATTTTAACTTAAGGGTTGCTGTTGTGAATTGTTTACTCTAACATACCATTTGTTGTAAAAACCATTGATTAAATGCTTAAATATACTTCGTATTTGAATGTAGGACGACTCTTGATATTTACAGCTGACAATTTGGAAAAAAAAGTCGTCTTAGATTCAGGTGAATACGGTATTTATCTTTAATTTTCATGCTGTCTCCCGTAGTGGAAATCTTTTCTCTTCCTCTTATTGTTATGCATTTCAATTACCATAATAACCTAAGTGAAAAATAAAATTTCATATGGATTTCTATTTTATGTTCAAACCTATATATGTACATATAATTCTTCAGCATAGTGCTTCTTTTCTGGGGGAATGCAGGGGCATGCCATACCCCTACCTTTTTTTATAAAGATAAAAATTGTAGTACTATTGCTTTGGTAATACCAAAGTGCTAAGAGCAATCTTCAGAAAAGGAACGGAGTTTGTTAATCATTATTAAGTCATAATCCTGTTACTCCTCAGAGGTAGGACGTATGTGAACGAATCGTTCAAGTTGAACAACTTCATAACGTTCACTTGAGATTCATGATTCAGTTGCTCACTGAACTAAAGGATCTAAATATTCAAATCAAAGGTGAATCGATTTACTTGCTTATGCAATAGGATGCAAGGCATTTCCTGTTGAAATTGCAAAGTTCAGTCCATTAAATGGACGGTATTTCTTTTTGTCGATCAATTGTTTCAAAGGATTCGATTGTACTGAATCATTCTCCCACCAGCACTGTGCTTCATTGTCTCTGTTTGTTTACACTGTAAATTTGGCTCTCGGCATTCCCTTCCTCCCTCCCAGAAAAATAGCACTGCTTCTGCATAATGTAATATTACTTTTCAAACTTGGGCACACAATTTTTCTTATTGGTGCATCAACAGCATGCACAATCAGCTAATAATTTATCTTATCTTTCGAATTCTATTTAAAAAAATGATAATATTCTAAAATTTGAGAAAGAGAAAGATTCTGTACTTGACTGTACTGGAGGGAGGCAGGGGAGCAGGGTCGGTCTTACAGTTATGGCAGCGCTAGACAAAAGTTTTTTGCAGCCCCATGTGAAACAATTTTCTTTGAGGTTATGTTGTTGTAACTAATTTTTAAATTTCTACCTCTTAATCGTAATATAAAAGATACAGTTAGTATAAAAAACACTACAAATTTTTTGAAAATATTATCTTATACAAACAAATAGGTAATGCATAATTACAAAATGTGTACAAAATAATTTTATTTATTCTAAATAGCTATATTTCTTGCTTTTTTGCTCGCAAAGTCTGATATTAAAGATTGACAAAGTTAATTTTCACTTGAAATAATTGAAAGGTCTACCAATCTTTCTTGAGTCATTGTAGACCTCAAAACAGATTTTATCAGTTTTAGCTTAGAAAAGCGATAGAATTATTTGGCAATACCTCATCCAATCTATTATTATGTACATATTTTAATACATATAAAGGTGATAAATGTGAAGGTAAAACATTTGACAAGGTCCTAAGCTCAGTACAGTGAAATCTCGTTACAGCGTACTTCACAATCATGTATATTTCTAATTACCGTACTTTTTTAAAATCCCCGTCAATTTCCCCGTATAAATACTGTATAAATATTTCAAAATAACGTACTTCAACATAACGTACCTACTTTTCAATGCTACCTATGAAATTCAGAGGTCCCGAAAAAAGATTTTTGTGGTTTTAACGTGTGATTTCATCAATAAATGACTCAAATATAACCAATTCTTGCTCATTCAAGTTGTTTACACCAATTTTGAAGGCCTCTTTTGTCTTTAGTATGAAAATATCTGCAGAGTTCTGCCAAAATCCCAAAAGAAAGAATTTTCCGAGCTGAAAAATGTAGAACCGATGATCAGTTATCCCTATCGTTATTTTCACAATAGCATTGAGATAAAATCTTAAGTTATAGGAAATATATCTCTTGTTAGATTCATTATCGCCAGTTTCAGTTTGCGCTGGACCTGTGAGAATACCAATCCCCCACTGAGATGCTTCCAGATAAAATACTGTACTCCTTATGGGTATATTCAATATACCGTACTTTCAGTATAAAGTATAAAAATTCATGCTCCATAGAGATATGTTGTATCAAGATTTTATTGTATGAAGATTTTGACCATCCACGTCACTCTCAGCTCCGTTTTCTGGATCAGATAGAAGTAACTGCAAATAACTACAAGACTTCAGCAATTCTTCATCACTTGCAGTCTTTAAACTATGAATATAAAATAAAAATCCAAATGCTTCTCTAAATTATTTAAGTTCTTGAAATCGTTCAGTAATGGACATTATTGATTGATCTAATATTTATTTATTGGCAAGAATTCAAAGACAGCACAGGGCCACTTATACTGAATATCATAACAACAATAACAAGGACGAACACACACGACCATGCCCTCAGCAGGATTTGAATCTGCGACCCTATCATTGGGGTATAGACACACTAACCACCCCTCTACCAAGGCCGGCAAATAGTATGTTCATTAAAGAATTCTACCTGAAAATTTTTTACAGGATCGCAGATTACCTCACCATCAGCTTCATACGAGAATTGCTTTTTGGTGCGTCTACATTGAATGAACTCTGTAGAAGGGAAAACAGTTTCTTCAGGATTCATTTCTAATTCTTCAGCCAGTTGCCTGGCTATTTGCTGTGAAGTTTGAAATCCATCCTCCTTATAACAAATTTAAAATTCTTATGTCTTTTCCACTATTACCAATACTTACTCTAATTGTATGTGCTCACTTTGCAGAACTTTGCTCACAAGATTTACCTGAGTTAGAACATCATACCAAATGCATAGCATCACGAGAAATTTAAAACTTTAAGTTCTTTCGCCAGGGAAAGGGCTTCTGCTCAGCATTTAAAATTGCAGGTTGTTTCAGAAACATCAATCAATGCGTCATAAATGTCACCTATTTGGAATCGAAGAGCTTTGACACTTTCAACTCTGCATTCCCATCTTGTTTCCGATAGTTCCTTGACTGTAAGATGTTTTACATGTTTCTTTAAAATTTGCCACCTTTGAGTAGATGTGAAAAATAATACATAAATTTGTTGTATAACACTAAATTAATGACTTCGCAGAAAGTGATGACCTAGCCATGTCACATAACATCAAATTAAAATTGTGGCAATGACAGGAAACATAAAATTCCCTCTGGTAGCCGTTATCGAGAAAATCAAACAAGAAAGTCTTATATCGAGTTGAACAGAAATTTTCTTGCGTGGTTACTTCTTCATTGTTGCTAACATTAACAATCTCACAAACAAACGTTTAATTTCCTTATGTATGCATGTAATATTATTAAATAGGAAGAAAATGAATTGTTTATGATGAAGAAAAGAACTTTAAAACGCTATTTCCCTTACGTACAGGTATATAATTGCTTTCTACTACTCCATTGCACGAAACGCGCCCATTTGTGATACTTTGTACACTTTCCTAACTTGTCAAAAATATTGTGTATGTACATCACACGTTGATTATCCCCGCATGTATTTTCATATTGATATTGTGGTTTTTGTGAGAAAATGGACGTCTCAACGAGGAAAAGAAAGCAAGGTGAGTTCGGAAAAACAAACAGTATTGAATGTTCTTAGTAGTTACCTCAATGAGTCTAATGAAAGTCTGTCATCTGCTGTTAGTAGGACGAGCAAGATATGTGGTGTGTCTCAGAGGAAAATTTACAAGATTAAAAATAAAGCAAATGAATTTGTAATGTCGGGTAGGTAAAAATTTCTTCAGTTGCAACTTAATTTCCGTTGTGTATAGTGATCAGCATAAAATAATCCAGTTGTTGATTTTACTTAGGAATTTTATGAGCAATTATTCTCGTACAAACATGCTTAACTATTTTCCTCTGATCACATTACATCTAATCTTAGTATATGCGAGGAAGTTAATCCAAAAATAAGATGTAAACACATTGTACCTCCGAACTCGCATTTATCCAATTAACTATGCTATAATTTTGTTAAATTCCAATTTACATCAATTTTGATCGAAGGTTTTCGCAGCGTGGTTGTTCGATGATATTGTCATCTTTCGGTTTCAGCTGCGTTCGGAACATGATGGAACCGACGTTTCGCGACCGTTGCAGGTAGCTTCTTCAGGGCGAAGTGAATTTGCAAGAATTTGGCCACGTATATATAGCCAGAAAGTGTCGTCGGTTCCATCATGTTCCGAACGCAGCCGAAACCGAATGCTGACAATATCACCAATTTACATCTTTTGGGTGCTTTTTCCGCGATTTAGATTAGAACATAAAATGAGTACCTATTTTAAAACGCCCTACAACTTTTATTCTATATATTTTTCTCTAAACGAAATATTTATCGAGTTATGCATAAAAATGCAAATGGCAACTACAACGCTAATTTATTATTTACAAAGTAAACTATGATTTAAAAAAAATATGTACTATTTAAACTTTTATTTATGATTTCAATAGCCTTTCAAATGGAATAATTTTTGATTGGGAAAATATTTTTTAAATTTTTAGGCAGTTTACGGCATAATATATCTTGCTGTTATTAAGGAAACGTTATTTAACCTAATAAACCCCTGAATCACGCAACACATTTAAAACAAACTAATCCCACAGGTCGAAGGACATTTAACCTCTTAACTGGAGAATTAATTTTTCTTATCTTTCAGCTGGTGGGGAATTATTCCTTTCTTTCAAATAATTTGAATTTGTCTTTTTCTTTATCTATTTGTTATGATATGATGTTCTTTGAAGTTGGTAATGGATATGTTACAATATTAACGAAGTTACGCCATCGCCATTTGTAAATTTCAATTATTTTCTTTAATTAATTATTTGCTCAGGAATTATCACATTTTTATCACTCGTGATTTTTCCAATTATAAAACAAAAATATTTTTTAATTTTTCTACGATTTTGACATTTACGCAAGGGTAGGTAACTTTACATCACAAGATAAAAGACTACCTAAGACTGGTTTACGCAATTGAACGCTAGCACAGAAAAAATAAATCTGAGCGCATAGGGAAAAATCTGATGTGGCCAACACATGACTTTCTCCATATTTGGGGTATAGATATTTAAATTATTATGAATAATATTACTAGGCAAAATTATTATTTCGTATAATAAAAGAAGACACGTCCTTGTTGCCGTAAATTACGTATATTTTGAATGATTACAGAATTCACCGCTACATGGTGTTGGCGCTGTAGGCTGGTATGAAGAAAAAGCGAAATATATCCGAAATGGATGGTTCTACGAAAATTAGTTTCAAACAAAACTTGGAAGAAATATTATTCTCTACAACTTTGGTCCTTACGAAGATTACCAATAACGATGTTTTTAAGGAGATATTTAACGGAAACCGAAAAACCGGTTATTTATAAATAAATCCTAAACAATAACTCCTATAGAAAATTGTTTCAAATGAAAGTTGTAGGAAATTACATTCTCTATAACATTTGTATAGAATTGTAAATACAAAAATGATATTTTAACCAAGAAATATCGCAAAAACCGAATCGGGTTTCGAATAAACCTCGACTTCCGGTTATCCGTTATTGTCCAAAAACTAATCAGTTCTTTGTCCTCATGCTAAGTGTTATATATGAAGTTTGGTAACGATATGGCACGTACTTTTTGAGTTAGAGCGCCCACAATAACATACACACACGCACGCACGCACACACATACAGAGAGACATCATGCCGAAAATAGTCTAAACGTGTTCTTTGGACCTCAAAACATATATTTCCGTTGAAATCTGGAAGTCGATTTTTTTCATGAATACAATACTTTCCCATTACTACGTATGGAGAAAGTAAAAAGCATAGAGTCGACCTATACACGAGAGATATTTATGGTAGGTTTAAACTTGATATTACTTGACGTGTGTTAAAATTTGACGGAATTTGCACTATCGATGTATTATAACGTCGATGTATTGAGAGAAAGCATTTACTATCGATAACTACCGAAACTTAAATTACCATTTACTATCGGAACTTAAATTAATGGGGTATACGAAAGAATTAATTATTTATGGAGTTGAAACAGTTTTCATTAAAGCAGAACATGTGTGAACACATAAAAGTATCTTAAAATCCTTCAAATTCCTCATCATCGGAGCTATCGGATGTAAATAGCTCGCACCAGTCCTTTTCTGAAATGTTTTCATCGTATGGCTCATTCAAATGTTCTTCATCGGGAATAAACTCGGCATCAGACTCTTCATTCCACAATTGATCGTCTTCTGTTCCATCCAGGCGATTGGATATTCCGCATTTCTTAAAAGATTTAATCACAGTTTCCGTTCTTATTTCTTCCCAAGCCTGTATAACCCATTCGCACAATGTTGATAGTGTTAGGCTTGTATGGCACCTCCTTTAGTGAACGTTTTTTCTCCTCTTATCATCCATTCGTTCCACTTTTTTCTCATATTGTCTTTAAACGGCTTATTAAGCGATACATCCAATGGCTGTACAATACTAGTTAGGCCACCAGGAATCACTGCGATGTCTGTGTTTTGCAGCCTAACCTCTTTTACAACACTATCCACAAGATGTGCCCTGAACACATCCCAGACGAGAAGACTTTTCTCTTTTCGTAACCCTCCTGTTCGGAAATTCCAAATTCTCTTCAACCACAATTTTAACCCCTCTTCATCCATCCAAGCTTTGTTGTGGAAGTGGACTACAACGCCATTTGGGAATTTATGTTTTGGATTAGTTTTCCTCTTAAATATAACCATAGGCTTAAGTTTACTACCATCAGCCATACAAGAAAGCACAACAGTGAATCTAGTTTTATCGTGTCCTGTTGTTTTTATCAGCACTGTTTTCTCTCCAGCTGTGTTTACTGTCCGATTCGATGGCATATCGAAATACATTGGAGTTTCGTCCATATTTCCAATACAGGCCAACCTGTATTCATTCTTTCTATGCCTAATAATAAATTTCTGAAATTCGATAACTTTTTCGTCAAGTTCTGCCGGTAAACGATACGATATTTTTGTTTTCTGTGGCAGTACAAAATTGTGCCTCTTCATAAATCTCGTACACCAACTAGAACTTGCTTTGAAGTTTGTAATATTAAAGCTCTTTGCTTTTTTCAAGGCAAAGACTCGAATGGATCCACGGGAAACAGCAGTTCCATTATGACGATTTTCAAGGACATAATTTTCCACTTCTTTTTCTAACTCCGGCCATTTACTACCCTTTCCTCTGTTTGCACATTTAGTTTTAGGACTCTTTCTTAATTGTTCAGAAACTTTCTTCCAGTCTCTGACATTCTTTTCGGACACCTTGAACTCTCTCGCTGCTGCACAATTGTTGGTTTTCGTGGCAAATTCAATAACTTTGAGCGTAAAGTTTGCTGTTTAACTATATCGTTTAGAATCCATATTTTTAAAGCTATGGGTTCATGAGTCGAACTTTTCAACGCTATGGGTTCATGAGTCGAACTTTTCAACTACCAAATGAAAGGAAAACACGCGGTAATAGAAATAAATTTTCATAGACTATAATTATTTCGGTGAATTAAAATAATTTTCATGATTTATAAATACCTCTGTGATCTGCAATGACTTTAATGATCTATAATTATTTTTGTTCACAGTAAGTACGTGAATATAACCCTTTTACGTTTAACTTTCAGTCTATCACGTGGTCTACTGTCTGTCAGATCGCCGGGACGAAACATATAATATATACCGAGGCATCCGAGTGCGATAAATCGAGATATCGAAAGTGGCCAACTTCCTAGTGGCTGAACTTGCAAAATATCGTAATATATATCGTATTCCAAAGTGTTATGTTGACTTATACGATAGTATTGTGACTTATACTTAGGGTGACCATACGTCCCGGTTTCGCCGGGACAGTCCCGGATTTGAGATGTTGTCCCGGCGTCCCGTCAGGTTTAGCATATGTCCCGGTTAAAAATTATTTTTATTGCAACAAAATTATTTTTTAATTAATTTTGGTATTACATAGAGATTAATTAACAATGATGTCCTGAGAAATGTCAGGCTTCCGAGTTAATTTATAATAGATTTATTCACAAGTTTAGAATATTACGCAAAGAAGAAATATAGAATAAATAAATTACATACAGCGCTGTGCAAGATCTGGCCACTCGGCACTACTGTCTATTACGCAATCACATACTGAACCAGCTAAACCAAACGGCAGCCTATGGGCGCCTGGCAGCCTGCGAACCTTTTTTCAGCCACCCGCAGAGCAAGTATTGGCCATTAAAATGTACGTACCTATTATTTACTAAATCCACTTGTGAAGGCTTAACTCTTTTTAATAAGATTATTCTCACTGATGAATTTAGTCACGCTTTGTAACATTGAAGAAGAATGGAAATGAGTATTACCTTTTACAAGTGTATAGAATATCAATTACAAGTGTTACAAAGTCTCCGCACTACGTCGCGACGTACCGCGAGTCGCGACTGAACTGTTTCCGGCGCGCGAGGAGGGAGCAGAGGGGAGCGTAGGATCTGAAGCGGCTGCTCTTATTGTTAATCCTCGTTGTTCCTGTGAGGCGTTGTCTGCGGGGTCCGTTGGTCCTCAAACGGCGAGACGTACTAGATCGGCTACTTTTTGACCGTATTTTTTGGAGTGTGATTTAGTTAAGGAAGTGTTTCATTTCAGTGATTATTCTATTTCTTATAATTTATTTATTTTATATAATAAATAGTAATTTTCTTTAATAATTAATAAAATAATTTTCATTTTTAGCCATGTCAGCGAAAAAACGAAAATGCAGTTTTAATGAACAGCTAAGCGCAGAATTTCCATTTCTGAAGTCGATATCTCACGATAGTATTTCCTGTACACAATGTTTATCTACATTTTAAATATCCCATGGTGGTCGTAGTGATATCACAGATCATATAAAAACGAAGAAACACAAATCTCTGCTGGACACTGCTGTTTTTTGTTCGAAGCTTACGAGTTATTTTAAGAAGACAGAATCCGAAAATGACGGACTTGATTGTGCAGCTGCAGAAGGTGCTTTTGCGTATCATTACGTCAGAGCAATGTGAATGGTATTGAAATCGAAATGAGGACAAAGAGGGTGAAGATAAAGATTAGAATATTACATGTATAAAATTGCAATATATCGTATGTATTTTGTAGAATTGTGAGAAATGTTTTTTCTTTAATAAAATTTTACAAGTAATGAAAAGTCGAGTTTTTATATAATTTTGTGACTTAAACCGCCAATTCATGTTTTAAAAAAAATTGTTTAAATTGTAATGTTTAAAAACGTAATTAGAGATAATTTATATGATGAATTTTTATTTGTAAAAATTCATAGAAATTATGAGAATAGTTTACTTTCATTTAAGTAAGTACATGTAATTAAAAAGACAAATTTTCAGTGTCTGGTTTTTCTTTTTACTTTCTCCATACGTAGTAATGGGAAAGTATTGTATTCATGAAAAAAATCGACTTCGAGATTTCAACGGAAATACATGTTTTGAGGTCCCTAGAACACGTTTAGACTATTTTCGGAATGATGTCTGTGTGTGTGTATGTTAGTGTGGGCGCTCCAACTCAAAAAATACGTCCATATCGTTACCAAACTTCATATATAACACTTTAACATGAGCACAAAGAACTGATTAGTTTTTGGAAAATAACGGATAACCGGAAGTCGAGGTTTATTCGAAACCCGATTCGGTTTTTGCGATATTTCTTCGTTAAAACATCATTATTGTATATATAATTCTATACAAATATTATAGAGAATGTAATTTCCTACAACTTTCATTTGAAACAATTTTCTATAGGAGTTATTGTTTAGGAGTTATTTATAAATAACCGGTTTTTCGATTTCCGTTAATTATCTCCTTAAAAACATCGTTATTGGTAATCTTCGTAAGGACCAAAGTTGTAGAGAATAATATTTCTTCCAAGTTTTGTTTGAAACTAATTTTCGTAGAACCATCCATTTCGGATATATTTCGCTTTATCTTAATACCAGTATACAGCGCCAACACCATGTAGCGGTGAATTCTGTAAACATTCAAAATATACGTAATTTACGGCAACAAGGACGTGTCTTCTTTTACGATACGAAATAATAATTTTGCCTTATAATGCTATTCATAATAATTTAAATATCTATACCCCAAATATGGAGAAAGTCATGTGTTGGACACATCAGATTTTTTTGGAATACTCGCTTTGTCCCGGTTTGTCCCGGATTTTTTCCTTTGAAATATGTTTTGTCCCGGTTTCACTCAAAAAGTTGATGGTCACCCTACTTATACTAGTAAACTCCTATATGTTACCCTGCCAATACATCGGGGTGATACATTAACTTCCATTATTTTCCAATACTTTAAACTACATAGAATGTTCCACATCAATATGGTGATGTACGAATGAAGACATTAAAAATGTTAACTTATATCTCTTTTAGCCATTACTACGTGAGAATGTGCCTGTAAAAAAGTTTGGTAGTCCATAGTTTTTACTTCAAATAAATGTACGTGAACTAGCCAAATTAATAATTACTTATACATGAGATATGTGAAAAACGAAAAATTTAATTAAAAATTCGGGGGGGTCGACCTATACACGAGTATATACGGTACATAGATAGATTTACGGGAGATTTCGTCATCGACTGCATTGGAATATGAGGAAAACGAGAGCTACATTGACGTCCATTCCGATACGGCTCGTTAGGTGAACATCTGACATAAGCGAAAGCATTTAACACAGGTAATACCGACCGGAAAAATCGATAAATGTCTTTCACTTTCACATATTCATCTCGTGCCACAACTCGGAGAAAAGATATTCCATAATTTTATAAATTATAACTTAATTCTGTTCAATAGCTATTCACCGTTTGTCACGATTTATCGTAAGATATGCACATATGCCATGCGTTCGATGCATGTGTCAAGAATTACTTTTTAATCCTAAATGTTTTATATTAATTGTACAAAAATCAAAATAGCTTTGTATGCTAATTTTTCCGCATGGTCAGCTGTATGTTACAGCATCAACATTTGGATCCGGAAAAAACTTATATATGCTTATAAATAATCAAAAAACCAAAAACATTGTTTAAAACGAATCACTGAAATAAAACATTAATTTTTGTTAGAACATTTTTTTGTGTTTTTCCCGGGACAACGCCGGGTACTGTAGCCAGTATTATATATATATATATATATATAAATACTACGGAAGAGGAAAGGTAAGTAAGGATATTTAGGACAACTAGGTGTTTGAAGGAAACCCAGCGAACACTTACCGGAAGTAGAGCCGCTGGGGTGTTGGAGAGACACATTTGTAGAGGTTAGAGCTTTCGGGATGATCCCTTCGTCAGCACAAGAGAGACACAACTGATATGGCAGTGACACTGGGGTGAAGGTGTGGGGGTGGAAGGGAAGGGAGCGTGGAAAGGTCGGGGATTGGAGGATGTAGAAGGGGGAAGGGGGAGAGGGGAAAGAGAGGGTGGAAAGAAGGAAATATTAACGGATATTGAGGCCGGGAGGAGAGAAAGAGTTTAAGATTTGTTTATGGGCCAGTTCCCATTGGCGGAGTTGGGGGGCGGAAGCGTCGTTAGGGAGGGCGCGGATGGCCCTCACCGTGAAACAAACATTGAAACTGAGATTGTGGTTATTTGCATGCACGGCCACAGGTAGCTGCCGTTTAAGACTAATGCTGTTGCGATGGCCGTTCATGCGAATGTTGAGGGAATTGCTGGTGAGTCCGACGTAAAAGGCGGGGCATTGGGTACAGGTTAGTAGGTAGATGACGTTGCGGGTGGTACAGTTGGTAGGGGTTGTTATGGGGTAGGTGATGTTGGTGGTGGGGTTTGAGAATGAGTTGGAGGGTGGGTTTATAGGGCATGTTTGGCATCGTGGTCTGCGGCAGGGGTGGGACCCTGCAGGGTGCAGAGGAGTGGGTGATGGGGGTTCTTTTCTCCACAAGATGTTGGCAAGGTTGGGAGGTCTGCGGAAGGAGAGGATTGGGGGTGTGGGGAAAGAGACCTGGTTGGGGGAGGAAGTGAGGATTGGGTGGGCTGCCTTTAGGATGCTTTTTAGGGTATCGTGGATGCCGGGATGGAAGGTGGTGATTAGGGTGAGTTGGGGGGTAGAGTCGGGGGTTTCGGGGCGGTTGCAGTGTAGGTTAGGGGTGCTGTGTGCGACGGCCCGTCGGATTTGGTCCCGAATCAGGTCCGGCAGGTATCCGCTTTGGAGGAGAGCATTTTCGAGGACAGAGCAGTGCTCGGAAAGGGAGTCTCTATCCGAGCAGATTCTCCGTCCTCAGCGGGCTAGGGCGTAGGGGATTGAAGTTTTAGTGTGGAGGGGGTGGCAGCTGTGGAAGTGGAGCTATTGAAGGCGGTTGGAATGTTTTAAATGCACTTTGGTGTGGATTTGGTTCTCTCGGATGGAGAGGTCGACATCCAAGAAGGTGATGCTGGTGGGGGAGGAGTGGTTGGTGAAGGAGAGCGTGGGGTGGGAAGAGAGGCGCTGTAAAAAGGATTGGAGTGAGGCGGGTCCATGTGTCCGAAGAAGGAAAATGTCGTCGATATACCTCAGCCACACGAGTGGTCTGGGGTGTATGTTGAGGAAACGTTCCTCCTATTCACCTAGGAAGACATTGGCGTATGAGGGCGCCATGCGAGTGCCCATCGCAGCACCTTTTATTTGTAGGTAGTGGCGCCCTCCGAAGGTAAAGTTGTTGTTGTAGAGCACCATTTCCGCCAGCTTCGTTAGGAAGTGGGAGGAGGGTCTTGCGTCAGGTGGTCTCGAGTCAAGGGATTTTTTCAGGGCGGACAGTACATCGTGGTGGGGGATGTTGGTATAAAGGGAGCAGACGTCTATTGTTGTCATGATGGTGTTAGGTGGGAGGGGAGAGGGGGGAGATTTTAGGCGTTGAAGTAAGTGGTTGATATCTTGGAAGAAGGTTGGGATTTGACGAACGAGGGGTTGTAGGTGGGAGTCGACAAATGCAGAGATGCGTTCCGTGGGAGAGTTGTAGCTGGCAACTATATATATCCCTTCCAACTGCCTCAGTTCACTGCCTCAAAGTCGGCGAAAAGGTGTAAACGGAGGCTAAAGGGCGAAGAACAGTGGTGTCCTCGGACACCGGTAGGTTCAACCATGCTGTGAAGGCTTTCTGCAATATCTCCGGCCAAAGTGAAAGAGGTACTCACCAACCCGCTCTGGGCCAGCGTGGTGTTTTAAGGCCCACAATCCCCCCATGAAATGTACACCCATAACAAACGGCCCTCATACTCCGGAGGCTGGATTGCCTCTGACCGTTGCAGTGGTCAGGAACAAGGCATGAAGGCAGAGGGTGCTAAGAATCCCCGGAGGTTAAACACACTGCCACTCTTTCTCATCCTTACCCAATTCCTTTAACCTCAACTTAACTACCTTTAACTGCCGGACTTTGTCCAGTGAAGATAAACTTCAAGAGCTCCAAGAACAACTGGAGAAGATCAAGTGGGACATTTTAAGGCTTAGTGAGGTGAGAAGAAAAGATTAAGGCCTATTGGAGTTGAAGAGTGGACATATTTTTTATTACAGGGGAACTGACACAGGAAGAACAGGAGGAGTTGGATTCATCATCAACAAAAAATTGAAGAATAATATCGTGGAAATGGAAAGTTCATCCGAGCGGGCAGCTAGACTAGTGCTTCAAATAATTAAAAGATATCAACTTCAAATAATCCAAGTTTATGCGCCAACGTCATCATACTCGGAAGAGGAAGTGGAAGATTTCTACCAAGAAGTTGGAGAAGTACAGGACAAAGGAAGCTGCCATCCAAAAGTGGTCATGGGCGATTTCAATGCCAAGGTAGGAGAACAAAAGGAAGACGACAGCGCAATTGGGAAATGGGGCTATGGAGACAGAAATGAACGAGGGGACCAACTTGTAGACTTTTCTGAATGTACTAGTCTATTTATAATGAACACTTTCTTAGTCCCAATAGAAAATGGACCTGGAAAGGACCCAATGGTACCAAAAACGAAATTGACTACATACTAGTCAATAAGAAGCAATTGGCTGAAGACTGTTCCGTCCTCAACCAGTATAAAAGTGGAAGTGACCATCGCTTGGTAAGATTCAGAATAAAATTCATCTCAAAGTTAGAAAGACAGAAGCTTATAAAGAAGCCTAAGTCTATTATCAACACGCAGGTGCTAATGGAACGAAAAGAAGAATTTCATCTCCAACTGAAAAATCCATTCAGTGCACTGGAAGACCAAGAAGTTGAATCCCAATTTATAGAGATACTCAAGAAAACTGCTGAAGAAATAGGCGGAACAGTTTAAACAAAGCCAGAGAAAAGGTTGACTGAAAATGCAAGATTGCTGATGGAAAAAAGAAGGAAAATGATAATTACTAAAGATCCTAAAGAAATGATCCATTTTGCAGAACTAAACAAAACTATAAGGAAGTGCATCAAGGAAGATGTGAAATAATATAATTATGAGCTAATCGAGAAAGCCATAGAAAACAATAGAAGTTACAAGAACATGAAGCAACATCTCTCGATCGGAAAGAGAGAGCTGGCGGCCTTGATGCTAGAAGACGGGTCCATAACCCATAGTAGGAAACTAATCCTGAAACGGGTACAGGAATTTTACACCAAGCTGTATGAGGATCCTCTAGGAAATGATGAAGTAAATGATGATGCAAACATGCCCACCGAAGAGGTCCCAGGTATCCTTCCGGAAGAGGTGAGACACGCAACCAGAAGTATGAAGAATGGAAAAGCATCTGGAATGGATGGTATCACAGCAGAAGTATTCAAAGCAATGGGTAATCATACGGAAACAATTCTCGCTAAGATTTTTAATTCCTGTCTGAGTAAGAAAAATATACCAGAAACATGGAACCACGCATGTATTATCCTTCTGCACAAGAAAGGTTCCAAAGAAGATTTGAATAACTACAGACCGATCAGTCTACTCCCAACAGTCTACAAAATATTCACCAAAATACTCACTATGCGCCTTCAAAACCATCTTTATTCTGCCCAACCCAGAGAGCAAGCTGGATTTCGCAGTGGGTATAGCACGATGGACCCCATCCAAGTCGTGAGAGAGTTAATCAGTCGGACTAACGAGTATGAATTACCTCTATGTATGTGTTCTATCGATTACGGGAAAGCATTCGCGTCTGTCCGAACTTCGTCGGTGTTACGTGCACTAAAGAAACAAGGAGTAGAAGAAACGTATATAACCTTGATCAAGAATATCTACGAAAATGCGACAACATCTGTCCAGCTGCATGAAGAGACGAGAGACTTTAAGGCCGAAAAGGGAGTGAGACAAGGAGATATTATGTCTTCTAAGTTATTTATAGCAGTTCTAGAGGAAGTATTCAAAATGCTAGACTGGGAGGAAGAAGGCATAAAGGTAAATGGAGAATATCTGAGTCACCTGCGCTTTGCAGACGATATCATACTGTCGGAGGGAGCCCAGAGGAGCTCCATAGAAGAACTGAAGAGCTTGAGAAAGGAAGCCGAGAAGCTGGACTGAAGATGAATCTTAATAAAACAAAGATTATGTAGAACTACTTCACAAATTCTGAGAAGATACATATCAACGGAGCAGAACTCGGAGAAGTAACCTGCTATGTTTACTTAGGTCAGCTCATCACTACTGATGGTTCGCTTCTTGGAGAAATCAACCGGAGAGTGAAGATGGCATGGAGTGCTTCTGGCAAGAATGCGAACATCTTTAAATCAAATATTCCAGTCTTCCTAAAAAGGAGACTGTATGATCAATGTGTTCAGCCTGTTCTGACATATGGTTGTGAAACATGGACCATGAATGCCAGAATGATACAGCGCCTGAAAACAACACAAAGGGGCATGGAAAGATACATGTTAGGGATCACCCGAAGAGACCGCAAGAGGAACGACTGGGTAAGAAAGAAGACGGGAGTCTGTGACGTGATTAGAAGAGTGAAGGTGTTAAAATGGCAGTGGGCGGGCCACATTGCTAGAAGAAATGACCAGCGTTCGACGTCCAGTGTCATCGAATGGATCCCAAGGTACATCAAGAGACCAAAAAGAAGACCGAAAGACAGGTGGGACAGAGAGCTTGTTAAGTTCTTGGGGCAAACTTGGAGGAGGGAGGCAGTTGACAGGGAAAACTGGAAGAGTCTGGGGGAGGCCTTCATCCGTCAGTGGACTGAAAAAGGCTGATGATGATGATGATGATGATATATATATATATATATATTTAGGCGAACTAGATGTTGAAGGAAACCCAGTGAACACTTACCGGAAGTACAGCCGCTGGGGTGTTGGAGAGACACATTTGTAGAGGTTAGTTAGTTGTGTCTCTCTTGTGCTGACGATGGGATCATCCCGAAAGCTCTAACCTCTACAAATGTGTCTCTCCAATACCCCTAGCGGCTCTACTTCCGGTAAATGTTCACTGGGCTTCCTTCAACACCTAGTTGCCCTAAATATCCTTACTTACCTTTCCTTTTCCGTAGTATATATATATATATATATATATATATATATATATATATATATACACATGTATAATCATCAGTCTTTTTCAATCCACTGACGGATGAAAGCCTCTGACCCCTTAAAATGTCCCTGATTCTATCAAATCATTTTAGTGACGATTACAAATTCTGATAAAGGAAATAAGGTTGATGGAAATGCATGAACGAATTTTAATGTTTTATTTCAATTATGTATAGCTTAATACTTTAGAAACATGCCATTATTATTTAAATTACGTTTTCGTCAGTACCTGGTTTTGGTTAAGATAAAATGAAGTTTTGACAACTGAAATACGATACCAAGATGATTTATTGTTTATGAAATTAATGTAAATCAGGAGAAAGTGCATAAAAGCACTTTTTATGGAGAGTTACACATTTGTCACCCATAAAATCAGCCTCTACTATCGAAAGCATAAAATGACACAAAGAAATACTGAATCACACTGTAGTGTTTTAGCCAGACACCAGTAAAGAAACAGTCCTCTGGTTTGATTTAGAATAAAAATTACAGAGATTCCAAATTATACACAATGATGTACATATGTGATATTAACTTGTGTGTAGTGCTTCAGGCATGACAGTAGACATAACACATTAGAACAAACTCCAATCAGCAATAAAGAATTCACGAGAAAATGTTTATATCACAGTAGTGTAAAAAGATTTAAATACAGTCAATAGTGGTATTTTTTCCAATAATATTTTTGCTATCCTCTGTTTACAGCCATCTCGTCTTCTGAGACAATAATAATAATAATGTATAAAAAGAGAGACGATTGAAATACAAAAAGCAGAAGTTGACACAAATATGCTCCGATAAGCGTGGCCTTGATTTAAAAAAGCAACTTTAACGCAACATTAAGAATTTATGTCATCGCACAATACAGGTCTCCACTGTCAACCGCGTAGTTTGAGTAACCACGGTTTTCCGTGGCCACGCCATCAGCTCTCGCAGCAATAATGCGCAAGGTTCTTCTAATGGCTAAGCCCCTCTGCTAATCCACCACCAATGCTCAAAATTGAACCATTAAACTCAATTTTATATTTAATCTCTGTTATGTTCTTTAGTATTCATTCCTAACCCCATTTTTTACCTTAAACATTTGGTTTTTTCAACCGCAGTAACTTTCAGGAGCCTTCGCGGTTGACGAGGGAAACCTGTAATGTGATGTGTTCAAAATAGAAAATAAATCACGGTATTTCTTAGAAATAGTAGATAATGTTGAAATTGACTTTATTTAAATTGTCATAGAACGATTATCCAATGAAAAATAACATAAGCTGCAAGCAGTGGCGGATCCAAGGGGAGGCGATCGCCCCCTCCTTGGATAACCCCATTGCACTCCACTGGGCGCTTTCTTAAATTCATTCCGCACAAAAATCCTCAATTATACGCCGCAGATTAGGTCTGTATAGCAAGGGAAAGAAGGATTCTGATAGGGGTAGGGATTTTCAAAATATAGGGCAGTTGGCAGGGGCGGATTCGATAGGTGGAGGGGCGATCGCCCCCCCCTTGAAAGTTTCTGGATCCGCCCCTGGCTGCAAGCGGAGAAGCAATATCGGCAAGGACACGTATAGGTAAAGCACACTAATTGATATTCGCTTTATGGAAGAATCGGACGCATTGTGTGTTCAGCTTATTTTAGGGCATTTTCTCCGAAAAGCGATTACTTTGAAATATCAGAGAAATGCACTCGGTTGCTCTGAAGTTTGCTAGACATATTGTAAAGAAGAGACGAACAAGTGCATCGGAAACAGACCCCACTCAGCCTCCTCGGGAAGCACATCGGTCCCACCTCCACGCACGTCGCTCCAAGAGAGCCGTGCCTCTCTCTGTCGGCAGAGCACGCACGCACTCACACGAGCATTCTCGCGCATTAAACTCGTATAATTTTTTCCACCTGAAAAAAGTTGTGCAGCTAACCCCGCCCTATTGTCCACCAAAATGTGTCAACGTTTCCGGACTCTCCGGAAATCCAAGCCTACTCCGGTCAACCGGACTCGAGTTGGGCTAGAGTCTTGCTCCCTTCGGAATCCGCTGCGTCGTTTTCTAATTAGAAACCTCAGTTCTCTTAAAAAACTACTAACTAGAGAAATAGATACACCGTGTTATGGCACAGATTTGAACCCGTGCGTGATACATCACTTGGAATACTTAGATCTAGTTTAAGTGACCTTATCTATAAGGTTGGCTGCATTGGTTGCAGCGATTCCTCCGGCAGGCCGCATTGGAAGTTGCCAATGCCAATTGTGAGTGAAAATAAATTAAAAATGAGTTTTTTAGGATTAAATTTCGATATTAAATGTTTTATTATCATAAGCTGAATTAAAAAATTATGAATGTTACCCATTTTCATCACAGCTTCGCGAACCGCACAAAACGCTCTCGGAGGCCGTATTCGGCCCTGGGGCCGGAGATTCCCCACCCTTGACTTATATAGACACCACAAAGTGGTCCTTCCATTTTTCTCTGCTTTCCGTTCCAATTCGCCATCCAATTTGCGTGCGCCTGGAATGCTCCAAACGTGGTTCCCTAACAGGGTGTCACGGAAAGTTGAAGTGCCGCAGCTTATTGTTAGCGGTTCCGCTAAAAATATTGTTAAATAAATAAATAAACTATTTTGAAATGTTGACATGTCATTAGAGCAATATTGTTTCTTCTAACAAATTGATAATATTGTAACAAGTAATGAAGGCGTTCAAACGTTGTGATACCCGCATGTGCAAATGCATGTTTCAAAGTGGCGAAATTCTGTTGAGCTTTAACAGGAGGCACTGCTCTAAACGAACGCATTCGAGTTGAAGGGTAAACAAATGAAGGGCAGTGGCGGTTCCCTTGCTGCTTTTATCTCGGCTTTTGATGCAAACATAGAAGCGACTCGCAATCATAATGACGCAAGGCATTTTAATTCGACTCACAAAAATTCAACAGGTTCATTGGTACTTTAAGACTCATAAAGAACTAGTTTTCTTTATTACATTTCAAAATAAATTTGTTTCATTTTCCCATAAATAACCGATTATGTTGCATTTTTTATTACGCCTCCGCCGTCATTATTCATTCGGGTAAAGTGCTTATGCTGCGGTCACTATGGATGCTTATTCGAACGACTAATCAGGCGTGCGTGATAAAAAACGAACTTATAGAGTTAGATAGCACTGGAAACATTGAATGCGTACATAAATGGTGGTAGATAATAGCAACGGAGACAAACTCGTTTCTTTTTTCGTCCGCTGTCGTACAATCAAAACCTTCTTCGAGTATTTCTGCCGAATAAGATGATGTAAGTTGATAAATTAATTAGGAAGGCGATTATAATACCCTATATTTATGTTTAATAAAATCATTCTTGCCTGTTCTAAAGCAATGAAAATTTTGATGGCTGCTGAAGTAACTCACTATATACTTTTCCAAAGGTAATATATATTTGAGCTATTAACCCTACATTTTCTTTTGATTTCAAAAGGAAAAAACTTTTAAAAAATTACTCTCCATCAAGTACAGTTAGTCCTCATCCATTTTTGTGCTCATGTAATGCAACCACGAATGACAAAATGTTGAGAATGCACGCTCGACTGATAAGTCGCACGAATAAGAATTTAGGGTAAACACGGAATAGATCAGTTAAAACACGACTTATCGATTTAAGACTTGTAGAAGGGAAAATTTAGAGGTATATCAATTGTCTCGTGGCTGTGAAAGTTTAAAATATAATTCATTTGACGATATTTCCATTTGTCATTTATCATACAGCCAAAGCTACTAAAACACGCGAAAAATCAAAACGGTAGACAAAAAGAGCTATTTGCATTGTTCGCTCCGCGTCGCCATTGGTAAAAATTGCTTTTCCAAATAGATACGAAAATTAACTGGTCCGGTGGAGAAAATCTTGTATAAATTATCAATGGGACGCATTCATTCTTACCAAACTTCGTCGGTAGCCTTCATTAGCGCCGAATACATAACTCTTTTTTACGGAAAATCAGAAAAGAAAAACCTTTTAATATTTTTGTGCGCCAATTATTGTTCAAAGTAAAACCGATAATTCGAACAATGTTCGAATGCTTTATTTTCGAAAGCATTATCTTTACATTCATCACACGCATGGCGCTAAACGCCATCTTGAGGAAACTACTCGCATACCATTAGCTCCAAACAAAAAGGATATGACGAATGGAAATTGTGCTTTAACCGTTTCTTTCTAATCGAATTACGATTGTTTCTTCTTTGAAATATATATTTTTTTAACTAGGCACGCTTTCGTGAATTCACTCCCATCGATTCCTCGACTCGATTTTTCCTATCAAAAAATGGTCCCTCTCGTAAAACCCCAAAAACATAAACCGCAACGACGGAGACCCGGCCGAACGCTCTTATAACGACCAGCAAAAGCTGCGATTTCTGTAGCCAACGACGTCGCCTGATTATTAGCGAGGATTACACGACACTTCATGATAATGTATAGGTCGGCTAATATGTACACACAAACACACACCAAAGGAATTTTTTTAGAGATATCGCTACGCGTTCGGGAACATCTCGCGTTGATTCGGTGACTTCGTAGATCCTCCGCAATGCCGCTCTTCCGCTTTAGCGATGTCCTGCTTGCGCCGATCCGAAGAAGGCTTGCCTGGTTTGCGGTGCGGGCGGCGAGGAAGCAGGTTTAGGAGAAAGGAGAGGAGCCGTGTCAGCAGCCACCACGACTGCCGCCGCCGCAGCCACGGAAGTGGACGAGAGGAGAAGCATAGCCGATTGTCCGATTGTGTCGCCCGGAGGCCAATGGCCACCTTTAAGAACGAGAAGATGCAATATAATTAATTTCGGACGCGAAAGATTTTCGGAATTCTTGCGAGCGAATGAAAGCCTCACCTGTGGCTATTTTGCCATTTAAATTATCGATATTTAATATTTATTTTTTTAAATCGTCGTTACAATAGGTATAGTCGTATGACTAGGTGGTAACAATGACTAATTTAACCAAAATACTTCATATATATATATATAGACGAGGGTGAATCAATAAATAAGGTGAATTTACATTTTTCACAGACCCATGTACCCATTATGTACTCATGAACTCAGTACTGCATGTCTGAACATGTAGTACTCGTAGTTTCCGTATAAAGTTAGTAATATTGTCACTGACAGTCAGTTGAAATAAACTGTGTTGATGCTATACTTAATTCACCTTATTTATTGACTTGCCGTCATATGTATCTACTATAATATATTTTGAAGTGCGTGTTTGTTCGTGGAACTCCTCCTAAACGATAAAAGCTAGAATAACCAAATTTGGTACGATTCTTCCTTACATCCTAACTTAGTAAATGGCCAAGGTTTGGTCAACCGGGATTAATCAGTGCTGCCAATATAGGGGATTAACATTTTTCCATAAGATAACATAAGATATCGCTAGAGGATCGCAGAATTAGCGCTAGGTTAAGGCTTCTGGAGAAATTTAGGTCGGATGTTCTCTTAGAGGAGGTCTCAGGAATATTAGAGGCACCTACGTACATGGGCAGGCACGATCACGAGAATAAAATACGTGAGATCGACTGTAGGACCGAGCGATATCGGAGCTCGTTTTTCCCAAGGACCATACGGGATCATAACAGGAGAGTGATTCCCACGAGAGACGTTATTAGGTACGTTTTGGTGTGCTGCACCCCCTGCCACCCACCAGTCTGGTGATTTGCAGGGTATCATGTAGATGTAGATGTACAGGGTGGGCGCAGGACCGGCTCAATAGATTTTGGTGCTCCAAGCAGATTTCAATCATGGCGCCCCATCGATACATAAATTTGCATTAAAATTCGGTAGTTTAATAGGATATAATTATTTTGAGGTCCCTAGAACACGTTTAGACTATTTTCCGAATGATGTCTGTGTGTGCGTGCGTGCGCGCGCGAGTGTGTATGTGATTGTGGGCGCTCTAACTCAAAAAATACTTACCATATCCTTACCAACTTCATATATAACACTTTAGCATGAGCTCAATGAGCTGATTAGTTTTTCGACCATAACGGTTAAACGGAAGTCGAGGTTTATTCGAAACCCGATTCTGTTTTTGCGATATTTCTCCGTTAAAACATCATTATCGTATATACAATTCTATACAAAGGTTATAGCGAATGTAATTTCCTACAACTTTCATTTGAGACAATTTTTCATAGCAGTTATTGTTTAGGAATTATTTATAAATAATCGGTTTTTTCGGTTTACGTCAAATATCTCCTTAAAAACGTCCTTATTGTTAATCTTCGTAAGGACCAAAGTTGTAGAGAATGATATTTCTTCCAGGTTTTGTTTGAAAGAAATTTTCGTAGAACCATCCATTTCCGAGATATTGAACCTTTTCCAGGTTACAGCGCCACCACTATGTAGCGGTGAATTCTGTAAACATATTCAAAATATAATTTACGGCAATAAGGACGACTGTATTCTTTTACGATATGAAATAATAATTTTGCCTTATAATGCTATTCATAATAATTTAAATATCTATACCCCGAATATGGAGAAAGTCATGTGCTGGCCACATCAGATTTTGTATTATTTTGATTAAACAGATTTTTTAAAAAATGGGTACAACATACATATACAAACTTTCTCATATACTAATGCGTCGTTTAGTAATCTTTAGAAAATGAAAATCGTATAAGCCGGATTTTAGAAAATCCAATTTTTGTTAAAGTTGCCCAAGTATAAACTGGCCTTATATTCATTCATTGAGAATAATTACAAATTTAGTAATATTGCAGAAGTATACTCAAGTAAATGTACGAAATTTTATCAAAATCGTTTTAGCCGTTTTTCAGAAAATCAAATTATTGTTAAAGTTGCCTAGAATAAACTAGCCTTATATTCATTTTTTGATAAATATAGACTATGTAGTATTATTGAAGACAAACTCAAGTAGCTATACAAAATTCGATCATAATCGTTAGAGCCGTTATTGAGAAAATAAAATTGTTATAAAAAATGCGCAGAATTAACTTCCCTTAATTATTGAGTAATGTCAACTATTTCTTCATATACCCTACTCAGTAAGATAAAATGCCTAAGTACGAGATTACGTTCATTTTCTCTCTACCGTTTAGGCTTCAGATCCAGTAACAGACGGACAGACGGCATTGCGAAAACCACTTTTTCGCACTCAGCGACACCTACAACGTATATTTCCGTAAAAATTTCGAGGTCGAATTTTTTCGCTATAACAATACTTTCTCAATATACTTCGTATATGAGAAAGTAAAAACAAGACTTTATTCACAGAAAAATAAATTTGAAATGTCACAGAAAAATTATAAATTGTGGCATACTTATATCAATGAAAATGAGATTGATTGGAACAATTGCATCGATGTATGCACAGATGGGGCTCAATTATTGGTTGGAAAACTTGCTGGTGCAGTAAGTTTCATAAAGAATGCGTAAAAATGCAACTTCGACGCATTGCCTTATTCATAGACAAGCACGTGTTGCCGAACGCATGAATAAAGGCAGCGACGCACTTATCTAAAGCTAATGGTATGAATTGCTCTTAGAATGAAATAGAAAGGAGGAAATTTGGTTCTTGATTGTGAAATGCACTTGGGAGGATGCAGGGAAATAAGAAACGACGAAACGAATGGAATCAAAACCTTATCTCGGAAGCGATCTTGGAAGGACATTCCGAAAAAAATGATTAAACAAATATGGGTTGGAATGAAAAGCGGGCTATATAGTGAGTAAATGAAACTCCAACTTTATGACTGATTACGAACTTCAACAACAAGATGAACATCGTCTATTACATCTACATCTATCTACATCTACATGATACCCTGCAAATCACAAGACTGGTGGGTGGCAGGGGGTGCAGCACACCAAAACCTACCCAATAACGTCCCTCGTGGGAATCACTCTCCTGTTATGATCCCGTATGGTCCTTGGGAAAAACGAGCTCTGATATCGCTCGGTCCTACAGTCGATCTCTCGTATTTTATTCTCGTGATCGTGCCTGCCCATGTACGTAGGTGCCTCTAATATTCCTGAGACCTCCTCTAAGGGAACTTCCGACCTAAATTTCTCCAGAAGCCTTAACCTAGCGCTAATTCTGCGATCCTCTAGCGATATCCAATTCAACTCCTTCAAGAGTGATGTGACGCTTAATTTTTGCTCATATTTTTGCTTTACGATTCTGGCTGCTCTGCGTTGGATTCTTTCTAACTCAAGTATCTGTCCCTTTTCGTACGGATCCCATATGCTGGAAGCGTATTTGACCTGAGATCTGACCAATGATAAATAACACGTTTCTCGTACCTGTTCTGTGCTACTTCTTACTATTCTGCCTACGAAGCCCAAATTAGGTTTAATTTTTTTGTTGGTTGGTTGGTGATCATAGAAAAATGCGATTAACTAGATAAAAGTGTTACACCCTCCGCACCGTCTCGCGAATGTCTGCTTTCATTACAATCCCGTCCGAAAACTCTTAAGAGGTTGGTATTCCTTGGCGTCAAGATTAGATGTGAGGGTAAATATGTTATTATTGATCGTAGAATTCCGTTAAAAAGACGCTCTTGATCAGCGCATTCACCCGAATATGTCGCTTGAGTCACAATCGCACTAAGTTAAAAACATAAAATAGTTTAAATTTTATTACAAAAGATGTGGTCGGCTAATGCCCCCCTGGTGAGAGGGTAAAGAGACCTGAGCTCGGATTTGAGGATGGGTCTCGAGGTATGGGCCTCTAACCCGAGGTAATGACGGTCGAGGGATCAGCTTCGCGGTCAGTTTAAAATGTGGTCCCAGTTAGTGGACATAAGCCCATAAAAGAAAATAAAATTGCTCAATTATAGAGTTAATTAGCTTAAATTTTAAAGAGAAAAACCCCTACACTGAACATCTTAGCAAAGGTTGGTTCAAGAAAGAGTATAATAGCAACAAAGTTATTTGGATGAAAGTAAAAAATAATTTAACCATACAACGTAAAAGATATATAAAAAGACCGAATAAAAATATATTCAAAAACCTGCTTTTACCAATGAATAATATTTACACTAAATATTGGCGTCACTTCTAGAAAAAAAACAACATATCCATTATTCCCAAGGAAAACCAACTTGCTATAGCTTGATAACAGATTCTTCAAACACTAAAAGACGCACACCACTCGACTGACGTTTCCACAACGATGGACGTATTGGAACTAATGCTGACAAACTGCTCTTTTTCGATGTCACCGATGTGAAATGCGAGGGAGGAGGAAATGTTGAAGGAGAAGGGGTTGAAAACAGTGGTGTGAGAATATGTATCCCGTCCTCAGTGCGACATAATACAGCGTAGCAATTACTAACAAAAGAAGCAGTAAAATAAACCCAAAAGATATATATTTCGTCCTCAAGCAGGAGCCGCAAACGATAAACCGAGAATTTTGAATGTGCCCGAATGAATGCACGTGGAAACAAAGAGGAACCGTAGGATGGAGGGTCTTGGAGTAGGTATCCCGTATCCTCCTCGGACTTTCTAAAGATTTCCTTGCTCTTGGTCAGCTTTGCAAATGTCTCCCGCTGGCCAACATCTCAGACTGCAGCAGGCTAGTACGGCGGGGGCGATGCCGAGGCATGACCTTTCTTAATAATTCTCCCCCACTCCCCTCCAACCTAAGGAAGTGCTTTTCACTTCAGGCTCCCGACTACCTTTGGTGCAAGGGGTGCTAAGCACCCGGACAGAATCCCTCGGGGGCGGCAAATCACAGAGGGAATCAGCTATAAATATTAGGGGCGGTGAGAACTGCTTTCATCCGATCGGCAAACACCACCGGTATGTAACACAGCAATAGAAATGTTGGAAAAACCACATCCAGCCATCTGTATTCCGTAGTATTCTCGGAAGCCGCGTTCGGAAATACCATTTTACCATTCGGAGTAGAGCCCGGTTATTCCCCCTGAACATTCATTTGAAGTCACAGTTTCACATTTATTCGCCAGCTGAAAACACTAAATATATCGATGAAAGATATAAATTCAGGTATTTTCCAAAAACTTTTTGACAGGAAAATTTGACGCCCATAAAAATTCGGCGCCCCAAGCGGTCGCTTGGTCTGCTTGTATTGTTGAGCCGGCCCTCGGTGGGTGCAAAGTAACTGAACATGTTTTTACTTGTATATCTCGCAAGCGAAACCTACAACAAATTAGTATCTTCTCTTAAGTAAAACCCACAAGAAAACTCACTCAACACTCTCCAATAATGTATCGATTCAAAGTGAAAATTGGGAACCGCCGAAAATCTTTTGAGCGCCCCTTGCTTACCTCGCTTACCGCCTAGAACCGGCCCTGATGATGCACTAAATACCTTTCTTTCATTATCGGCTAAGTCCCAAATTATTTTTAACAAATGTTTTCTCTCATCCTTTATCCTTATGGCCAACAAAAACAACATTACCGTAAATGGTATCCACTGTTCCGGAGTTGTAATAAATTGCTCGAACTGAAAAAAGTAGGTAATAAATAAAAAGTAAAGAGACAAACGAGAGAATATTCTCCTTATGTACATTCATTTTCGTTTTTTAATTTTCTTTTTAGTGTGTAGTGTGAACGCAGATGCCCATAGCTAAAATTAGGCAAGTTGTTAAATCGATTCCCTAGTTTTGTAAATGGTAACTATAATATTTTTTAGCTCAAGCTACAAATTCGCCAGATTGGCAACACTGGCCCCCATCCCCCCTCTTTCAGCAAACCCTCCTCTTTAAACAGGCTCGGAGGAGTTACTAGAAGTACAATGTTATCGTAACTTTCCCATTTTATCAGTTATTCGAGTTCAGGACGAGGTTTCGCTCAAATACACGTCCTCCCGACAGGTTCAATACCGTCAAACTATTATCATTTGGACTGGTATTTAACAGGTTTGTTCACGAATTGGGCACAATCGAACGGTAGGTCTGAGAAGTCTCTTTACACAGCGGTTCATCTTCCTCTGATTTCTATATCCCCAAGTCGAATTTACAGTGAACCTCTACTTACGAACATTCAAGAAACGAACAATTCGTATTTATGAACATTCCACATACCAATGAATTGCGCCTCGCACTTCATTTACGAACACACCCTCCCGCACTTACGAACATCGGTCGAAGTAAGAACATGTAAACTTGTCAACTCTTGTCATTTGCCGTTTGTATTCGAAACCGTAAGGGCGGGTTTTTATGTACGTATTGTTTTTATTACCCTTTAAATATGGAAAACAATCGTAAACGTAGTGTTTTTGAAAGTGCTAATAAGAGTGGTAAAAAACGCCGAGTGCTTTCGATGGAAACTAAAACGGACATAATACATACAGATCAGAAAAAGGTGAGTCGCTTGCTTGGTTGTGTTTACCATCTCAATCGTTCAACAATTGCAACCATTTTAAAAGAGAAAGGAAAAATTGGTGATCATATTCGCAGCATATTCAGTCCGTGAGTATAAGGAAAAACGAAATGCCGTCGTTGAAGAAATGGAACGGTCTTTAACAATTTGATAAAAATTATAAAAAAAACGTTTAAGTACTTCTCTTCAATCCACCTATTTGGGTAAGTTTTTTTAAAGATAAAATATAAATTTTAAGTTTTCCTTTGAAACTAAGTACGGCGATATTGTATTATTTTATCATTAGTCTTCGCATTTTCGGTTAGTTAGCGTGAATTTTTCATTCTAATGCGCTTCAAGGTCTGTCAAATGTTGTTTTTCGCCAGTCATGTTTAATTATTGAACCAGAAAAATGTCCATCTAGTTTGCGACTCGAATATAAGTGGAAAGTAGGGTTTGATCGGCCTAAAAAAGCAAGAAATTTTTCGACTTATACGGTAGATCATTAAAATGAAATCTTCCAAGACTAAAATTTGTCGTCGGTAATCTTATTTATGTACATAGTTACATTAAACTCCCGATTTACGAACATTCGGTCTTACGAACAAGAATTTTTACGCCACGAATTAGACTTGCGACCTCAAAAGGACGGCCGCAATATGAAGAAATATATGATAAAAATGAAACGGAGTTCGCATCAGACTTCCTCGGATGCATTTTTCACTCCTATGCAGCACCACTCTTCCGCTATAAATGTTACAAGTTCTTCTTCCGCCTGCTAATCTGCTCTCACACCTTTAAGAGCTCCAACCTCCGCTTAATGTGGAAAATTACGCAAAATTCAACGAATAAGTTATTATTAAAATGTATATGTTAAAATCTATTATAATTTGTTCCGTTCTCCTTTTTCTTGCACGTGTAGGAAGGAACATTGGTCTTCGAACACATCCCATGATTTTAATGGGGAAATCTCACGCGATTTACGAACTTTCGGTATACGATACGAACGCATTGTGTACGTAAATCGCGAGTTTACTGTGTATGAAAAATCTCTCAACATCCGCAGGGGTAGCTGGGAGCGTCGATGGTCCTCACCCACTCATTCTCACCTTCTAAGAAGAACGGTGGTCCACCTCCTCGGCTCGGATCACCTTCTTCTCTTGCCCTCGATCCTGCACCCTCCTCAGTCCCCTCTACTCGCCCTTCGCTCCCATCTTCAGGGAACTGCACCCTCTTGGAAATCCTCTTCTTCCTCCACCCCTCCTCCTCCTCTTCCTCCCCTCTGCCCCCAGCCTCCCCTACTCCCTCCCCTCCCCCGCCCTCCCCCGGTGTGAGAACCGAAATACCCAAGGATATCATCACGGGGTCACCCTGCGACCTCCCAGGGGCGGAGGGAGTTCTCTTGGAACCGACCAGGTTGCTCGCCGCCGGTGGGGCCTCGTATCGGATCATCGGCAGCTGGGGGAGGAGAAACAACGAGAGAAGTTGAGGCCGCGTTCGAAGATGGTCATACTTCCAGTTTGTTTCTTTTTAAAGAAAGGAAAGGTCAACGAGACTCGAGCACTCTTCACTTCTCCCTTATCGAGATAAGGAAGAAGCGAACCTCTTGGCGAATAAGGTCGACGGAGTGTAAGCAGAACCAAAACTTGACGAGTGAGATATCCAAAGGTGGCCAGACAAGGGGAAGTCACTTGGACAACACTCTTTTACTACGTCAAGTCCCTATGTCAATTTATACATACATAGCTGAAAACATGATTAACCCTTCAGTAGGCGCGCATGATCCAATTAGATATTTGACTGACCATTTCACTATAAACAATTTAATTTAATTTATTTTTGTTCAATAATATTTTTTGCTTTCATACGTATTTTCAGTCAATATATATTAATTAAATAAATATAATAAATAATATACAGGTTACGCTCGATTTACACGCTTTCATTTTAACGCCATTTATAATGAACGTACAAATAACATCCTATTTGCGCCACCTTTATACGCTTGTTTCACGGTAAATCTTCAGATGTGGTCATCCCAAGTACACTGCACAGCCAGAATATTGCAAGCTTTATTTATGTTACTGCGTATTTGATAAACTCTTAAGTTTATATGATCAGTGGCGGCTCCTATGTCTTCTAACTGGTAGGGATAGCCACAAAAATTTGTCGTAATTTTGTGTACGCGCGCGATCGTAATTTTGGAATCCCCAGATTACTATTTCGAAGTTTTTCACAGTACAGTGCAACCAAAAGAAAAGTTTTTAAAAATCGCTTGCATGAGAAATTTATGACTCGTTATTCGCAATAAACATATATAAGGAATAATATTAAATACAGGACTAAATTAACTACTGACATTACATCACCATAAAGAATTTTACGGAGGTTTAAAATGTTCTGAGAGGAATGAATCCCACTATCCCCGTGGTAGGAGCCACTGTACATGATCAAATAATGCTGAAAAAATACTTTCGATTTACGCCAATTTCGATTTACGCCATAATCCTCAGAACGTATCTATGACGTAAATAGAGCGTCGCCTGTAGTGATAACTAACAGAAAAACATGATGAGGCGCCATATAGACCCCAGGAGCCTACATGTGTAAGCGCACTTATTAAGGATTAAACTCAATACAGTTCACAATCAAATAGACTCTAATTTTCGAAACATAATAAAATAGATCGTTTGATAATTTTGGGGAAACTTTAAAAATAATTCACAACTGCTAAACATGCTATTCAAATATAGCAAAGAGCCAGCGACCGCGGGCGTACCTGCCCCATCATGGTTCTAGGACAACTCGTCGCACGCCAATTCGTCGCAAGACAACTCGTCGCAAGACAACTCGTCGCACGCCAATTCGTCGCATGATAAACTCGTCGCGCGTCAATTCGTCGCAGGACTAACTCGTCGCACGTCAATTCGTCGCAGGACGAACTCGTCGCGCATTGCCCCATAAGGAAAGCCCGTATATCGGTGTAGGGGTTTTTAAGTTTGCTTTATTAAATTATTTCCCGTCAAGTTCCGAATTCGTGATTTAAATTATCGTAAAGATTTAGCGTTAATTATTAGTTATTATCGAAAGAAGTTGAATGAAAGCCAGTGTTCAATCATGGACAACGTTGCCTATTCACGAGTTTCATGCTTACAAAACATAAAAGTAAACATTTCAGAAAGGCGTAATTACACAAGAAATGGAGCTGGATTTGACGAAAGTGATACGATAGGAAATCAAATTATCGTTATATCTGAATGCAATACACTTGGAAGCGTATTGTTTACAAACAAATTTGATTAATTGTTAAGAAAATCTTAGTGAAAAAGTATTCTTTATAGGTGGTTTTCAGTTTTTCGTAGAAGAAAGTGTATTTGTATATTCTGCATACGCCCTAGAATTGGCAGCGAAACTAGAGTCACAAAATCCGTTGAAATTCAACGGGCACTTACACTTCTTTAAACATAAAACGTCATATCTCGGCTTCTATTAATCCAATAGGGACAATTATTTTTATTATGCCTCTCGAGACATTGATTATAACAACTGTAGAAATCAAAAACACATATTATCAGTCAAACGCCTTTGAAAAATTAATAACTTTACTCATAAAACCTTCCGCTATCTGCGTTTTTATTTCTCTTTAAACGTAAAATGTCAATCTCGGCTTCTAGTGATCCAAATAGGAACAATTTTTTTTATTATATCTCACGATAGATTGATTATAAAAAAGGCGGAAATCAAAAACATATATTGTTACTCAAACGCCTTTGAAAAACGAATAACTTTTCTTATTCACCGAAATTTTTGCTTGGGACATGAAAAAGTCAGTCTGCGGAAAACTTTTTCCCTAATTGAGTTAGTGACATATTAAGCGAGGAAAATGTGCATAAATGTTTAAATTTACTTTTGGAAAAAACACCAATCAAATATCATTTGTAATTCTCATGATATGGGTGTATAAACAAAAGCGCGGTCTACTCCGGCCTCTCGGCCGGAGTAGCTATTTCAATATATTTGGAATCGTGGATAAAACCTTTTGATGAATTTTCCGTTTTTCAGTGGATGAATTTGAAAAATGGTTTAAGTTGGGATAAAATTCTGACCTCGTTATCTAATTTACAACAGAAGGATGTTGATATTGATGATTCAAAATTTTTTTACCAATGGTGCAACTTAAAATCTTTCATTGAAAATAATGATGATTTTCGTAATAATACTGAAAGATTGGCTCATGAAAAATTGAGTCACTTTTTTAATTAATATAAAAATATTGAATTATTTTCAGAATTATTAAAGTTGGTAACGTTCTTTTTTGCTTTAGCAGGACATAATGCTAATTTTGAGCGTATATTTTCATTCATAAGTGAACAGTGGACGAAGGAAAGAAATCGATTGAATGTAGATTCAATTAAAGTAATACCATTAATGCAACATTTTAAAAATCTCAGTTGTGAGCAGTTTCATGAATATCTTTTGTCAAAGACGGATTTCCTAAATTTTATTGGAAAATCTGATAAATATAATACAGTTGAAAAAGAATAAAAATTTATATAATTATGTATATTATGATGTTTTTAATCATATGTTTAAAATTGTTTGCTATTATTTCTATTTTCAGTGTGTACCCTATGTTTTGATATTAGATTTTTTGTAAACTGTGTAATTTACGTACACCAAAAAAACATATCCTATATATAAAAAGTGTCCTCTTATTCAAATTATTGTCCTACGTTTTCATCACTTTCGTCCTACAATAACCTCAGAAAATCTGGTAACCCTACCCATAAGAAAAGCACGTACATCAGTGTAGAGGTATTTATATTTGCTTTTTAAAATTATTTCCCGCCAACATTCGAACTCGGTACTTCAACTATCAGAAGGTATAATATACTTGTATTAATAATAAATGGTTTTAATGATATTTTCCTGTGGCATACAGTTCTCCATAAGCAAACAGTTTTTAAAACTGCGACAGTAACATAAATAATTAGACGCCGATTATCCACAAATTGTGATTTCCACACCCTTGAAGATGTCGTCACCACACTTCGCAAAGATCTATAACTTACGCCTGCGGGTAACACAGACTATATGACGATAAAACAATTTGGGGGCAGGGGGTGCTTGATTCAATAATTATTTTCCCATAAGTTTACACGTAATTTTAGATTTTTCACGGTGCAAGATTTTGTTCCTTCAATCATCAAAATACCTAAATATGGACCGATTTTCTTCATTTTAGCTTTATTCGACGGTTAAAACTGTGCACTATCTTATTCTTGCGACGTTTACATATTACACGGTCGAAGTTGGAATTCAACGGGCACTTCCGCTAGTATCATTATAATATTATCAGAAGTATGCATCAAATTGCGAATTCTTATTTATTATTATAACTTGGCATTATTTTTCTAGTGAAAAATTAAAATTAATAAGGCTCGGCTTTTATTAGTTGAATTATAAATCGGGTTCCACAAAATATGTTGGATGGCTTTAGACAGCCTCGGTTTAAAAAAAGTTAAGGAGGCACAACGTGAAAATATCGCTTCAGTCAATTTCTCGGCCGGAGTAGACCGCGCTTTTGTTTATACACCCATATCATGAGAATTACAAATGATATTTGATTGGTGTTTTTTCCAAAAGTAAATTTAAACATTTATGCACATTTTCCTCGCTTAATATATCACTAACTCAATTAGGGAAAAAGTTTTCCGCAGACTGACTTTTTCATGTCCCAAGCAAAAATTTCGGTGAATAAGAAAAGTTATTCGTTTTTCAAAGGCGTTTGAGTAACAATATATGTTTTTGATTTCTGCCTTTTTTATAATCAATCTATCGTGAGATATAATAAAAAAAATTGTTCCTATTTGGATCACTAGAAGCCGAGATTGACATTTTACGTTTAAAGAGAAATAAAAACGCAGATAGCGGAAGGTTTTATGAGTAAAGTTATTAATTTTTCAAAGGCGTTTGACTGATAATATGTGTTTTTGATTTCTACAGTTGTTATAATCAATGTCTCGAGAGGCATAATAAAAATAATTGTCCCTATTGGATTAATAGAAGCCGAGATATGACGTTTTATGTTTAAAGAAGTGTAAGTGCCCGTTGAATTTCAACGGATTTTGTGACTCTAGTTTCGCTGCCAATTCTAGGGCGTATGCAGAATATACAAATACACTTTCTTCTACGAAAAACTGAAAACCACCTATAAAGAATACTTTTTCACTAAGATTTTCTTAACAATTAATCAAATTTGTTTGTAAACAATACGCTTCCAAGTGTATTGCATTCAGATATAACGATAATTTGATTTCCTATCGTATCACTTTCGTCAAATCCAGCTCCATTTCTTGTGTAATTACGCCTTTCTGAAATGTTTACTTTTATGTTTTGTAAGCATGAAACTCGTGAATAGGCAACGTTGTCCATGATTGAACACTGGCTTTCATTCAACTTCTTTCGATAATAACTAATAATTAACGCTAAATCTTTACGATAATTTAAATCACGAATTCGGAACTTGACGGGAAATAATTTAATAAAGCAAACTTAAAAACCCCTACACCGATATACGGGCTTTCCTTATGGGGCAATGCGCGACGAGTTCGTCCTGCGACGAATTGACGTGCGACGAGTTAGTCCTGCGACGAATTGACGCGCGACGAGTTTATCATGCGACGAATTGGCGTGCGACGAGTTGTCTTGCGACGAATTGTCTTGCGACGAATTGTCTTGCGACGAATTGACCGCGACGAATTGCCGCGCCGCCCCCCATCATACTACGCCTTACCCGTCCGGTGTAGTCCTCGTATTGGGCAGTCCCTCTTCCCGCTTTGTACTCCTGGTATTGCGAGACCACGCACAGAAGGGAATATACCTGTTGGAAGAGAAAAATATTTTCGCCGGTTGTCGTTAAAAGCCGAAAACGGAAAATATTACTTTCTTATTCATTTACATGTCAAATGATTCTGTGACGTTGCTGAAGATGAGCAAAAGTTACCATAGTCGAGTTTTGGGATCGTAAATCAAATTTGATTTGCTAAATTCTCGTTTATAAGATGGAAAGTTTGTAAATCGGGATTTACCAGAATGTATTTTGAATTTTGTGTCAACGATTATTTACAAAATATTCAAGAAATATCGAAAATAAAAATATTTTAACGCTGGCTTGTTTTGGACAAATATCTTGAATAGATGGGCATATGTCGAGAACAGAACCGGAAGTGACAGCTTATTTTTGCCCGTATTAAAACTGTCGCCCAGTCCAATGTCGCGCCCATCTACTTACTCCAGAGGGGTACGTACGTTGATGGTCAGCAGGAAGAAGTCCACGGTGAAGAGAATGGCTGTGAGTGGGTTGAACTTCATCTGCGAAAAGAGAGATATGCTAAGTAAGCGGAAGAGATGTAAAGGGGAGGAGGTGAGAAGCGGGACGAAGGAAGTGAAGAGGGGGGAGAGAGAGAGGGGATGAAGGGGGAGAGAGAGGGGATGAAGGGGGAGAGAGAGGGGATGAAGGGGGAGATAGATATATAGGTAGAGATACTGGTCTTTGTTAAGGAGAGTCTGATTGTGAGACTTGCCTCTTCCTACACCTAACGAGTAGGAGTGAGAAAAACGGGGTGGAGGGAGAACTAGGGGTGAGGGATGGATGAGTTGGTTGGTCGTGTTGCAGGCAGCAGTGCGTGGAAGCGCGGAGGTGTTGTTTAGGGGTTATGAAGCGTTGAGGTCAATTACTGGAATGGAAACAGTAGCTAAGTAAAACACCGCAGACCGCGGGGGAGTGGGGGTTGTTAGATTTAGGGGCCCCTTTACGTCCCTCTATATCTATATATTATATTACACGGCGAATTAAAAAGGGGCCCAAAAATTGTTTTCCCAGGCAGGCCGAAATCTAGTAATTTTGCCACTGGATGGAAAAGGCGTCCAGTTAAATGATCTGTAGCATTTACAGTGATTACGCACTCAAAGATGAATTCATTAAATTTTGCCGAACGCTCCAATTTTCAAATGTTTAACCAACCTGTTACGCTGTAGTCCTTGTTCTGATTTTCCGTGAAAATCTCAGTTTACCTTCTGCGCCGAATGCCAATTGTTATTCTTCCGCTCGATTGGGAGCTTTAAATTTTATCGAACTGTGAGAGGAAATACGTTGAACCGACTATCAAATGCGGATAATGTTTTCAACGGTCTTTTGCGATTCTTCACAAAGTAATGTACTTAATCTGCGTTTTGCCGTGCGTGCGTGCGCTCACAACCACACCTGTGAAATTTCAGCTTTAATTGTTTGGAATCCTCTTGGATGCTTTAAAGAATACATTTCTAAGTCTTGAATTTTCTTGAATTTTGGAGAATATAGAATATATTGTCCTATATGAGAGTCAGACACGGAATAAATATGGTAGATCTAAACTCAGTTGCGGGGGAGTAATCGGATAAAGTAGCCAAAAAGTGCTGCCACAAATTTAGTTAGTCAGCTATACGTCGCATCTACGATTCTTCACTCCGATGGAATGATAAGCGTCGCATGTAATTCTTACTGAAATTCTTCCCTAATTCGTTTTTTTTGTGATCAATCTATGGCAGAAAGGACATTCGCCGTTTGTTCAAACGCAAGTAGCCGTCCATTATCTCCATCTTCCCTCTTTATACTTCTCTCTCTCTGTCTCTCTCTCTCTCTCTATCTTTCGATCAGTACGACATCATCCGGTTCTCTGTCCAATCTATTTTCTGAGAAAAACTCGCAAAACTTTTATTGCGTGGATCCAATGTCGGGCTTTCTTTTATTTCCTAACTAAAATTGCCCAATACAGATTCTGGAAATGGTAACCTTTATTTGGGAAGAAAAGATTATCGCTTGCGTCCGAAAGTAGCGAGCTTCTAAAGGTGTTTTTGAGTGCGATCGATGGACGAGGATTAATGGGGAAGAAAGAAGAGACGCCGACGAAGGGGATAATATGGGGAGGGGGAGGGCTGCGCTTGCGTTGGGGGGAGGGGAGTGGGTTGGGGGGAGGGAGGTGGAGGGGGAATGGGTGGAGGTGAGCAGAGGGAGGAGGACGAGGATTCTCCCTCCGTGTGAGCTCCCTTTGTACTCACCAACTCCAGCGCGATGAGGTAGATGATGTGCGATAGGTCAACGAGGGACGTGCACACCACGACAAAGATCCACGGGATCAGTAGCAGCCGGTTGTCCTGGAAACGAACGGAGAACTTTTTTTTAACTGGCAGCAGTGGAAATATTTCCCCCTTAAATTCCAATTAAAAGTAACCTCACTCCTGTTATAGAGGAATATAGTTAACAGTCTCAGGCGTAACTTCGTGGAATTTATTCATATTGTCGCAAATAAAAAACCTAGATCGTTATTAATAATAAAAATTTTTGTGGAATTACCAAGTAAATCATTTTTATTTCGACCACATTCTAGAGGAAGGGATTTATTTCCATCAACGCACACGCGATCACAAGAGCGAGCTTTTTTCGGATTCAGAAATCGTTCGTGTAGCGCCATGGTTTTCGCGAAGTAACATGGGCGCATGCGCAGAAGAGAAAGAGGACGACCGCCCAAAAGCAGGCATAAATTGTATTATTTGGATTGGATAAAAGTAATTACTCCACGTTATCTCTCTTTTTGAGTGGGTCTTGAGTGCAGAGGTAGAAATATATGGGCAAAGAGAGGGAAAAATAGAAGATATATATATATATATATATATATCATCATCATCATCAGCCTTTTTCAGTCCACTGACGGATGAAGGCCTCCCCCAGACTCTTCCAGTTTTCCCTGTCAACTGCCTCCCTCCTCCAAGTTTGCCCCAAGAACTTAACAAGCTCTCTGTCCCACCTGTCTTTCGGTCTTCTTTTTGGTCTCTTGATGTTTCTTGGGATCCATTCGATGACACTGGACGTCGAACGCTGGTCATTTCTTCTAGCAATGTGGCCCGCCCACTGCCATTTTAACACCTTCACTCTTCTAATCACGTCACAGACTCCCGTCTTCTTTCTTACCCAGTCGTTCCTCTTGCGGTCTCTTCGGGTGATCCCTAACATGCATCTCTCCATGCCCCTCTGTGTTGTTTGCAGGCGCTGTATCATTCTTGCATTCATGGTCCATGTTTCACAACCATATGTCAGAACAGGCTGAACACATTGATCATACAGTCTCCTTTTTAGGAAGACTGGAATATTTGATTTAAAGATGTTCGCATTCTTGCCAAAAGCACTCCATGCCATCTTCACTCTCCTGTTGATTTCTCCAAGAAGCGAACCATCAGTAGTGATTAGTTGACCTAAGTAAACATAGCTGGTTACTTCTCCGAGTTCTGCTCCGTTGATATGCATCTTCTCAGAATTTGTGAAGTAGCTGTACATAACCTTTGTTTTATTAAGATTCATCTTAAGTCCAGCTTCTCGGCTTGCTTGCTCAAGCTCTTCAGTTCTTCTAAGGAGCTCCTCTGGGCTCCCTGCGAACAGTATGATATCATCTGCAAAGCGCAGGTGACTCAAATGTTCTCCATTTACATTTATGCTTTTTTCCTCCCAGTCTAGCGTTTTGAATACTTCCTCTAGAGCTGCTGTAAATAACTTAGGGGACATAGTATCTCCTTGTCTCACTCCCTTTTCGGCCTTAAAGTCTCTCGTCTCTTCATGCAGCTGGACAGATGTTGTCGCATTTTCGTAGATATTCTTGATCAAGGTTATGTACGTTTCTTCTACTCCTTGTTTCTTTAGTGCACGTAACACCGACGAAGTTCGAATAGAGTCGAATGCTTTCTCGTAGTCGATAAAGCACATACACAGAGGTAATTCGTACTCGTTAGTCCGACTGACTACCTCTCTCATGACTTGGATGTGGTCCATCGTGCTATACCCACTGCGAAATCCAGCTTGCTCTCTGGGTTGGGCAGCATCAAGATGGTTTTGAAGGCGCATAGTGAGTATTTTGGTGAATATTTTGTAGACTGTTGGGAGTAGACTGATCGGTCTGTAGTTATTCAAATCTTCTTTGGAACCTTTCTTGTGCAGAAGGATAATACATACGTGGTTCCATGTTTCTGGTATCTTTTTCTTTTTCAGACAGGAATTAAAAATCTTAGCGAGAATTGTTTCCGTAAGATTACCCATTGCTTTGAATACTTCCGCTGTGATACCATCCATTCCAGATGCTTTTCCATTCTTCATACTTCTGATTGCGTGTCTCACCTCTTCCGGAAGGATATCTGGGACCTCTTCGGTGGGCATGTTTCCATCATCATTTACTTCATTATTTCCTAGAGGATCCTCATACAGCTTGGTGTAAAATTCATGTACCCGTTTCAGGATTAGTTTCCTACCATGGGTTATGGACCTTGTCTTCTAGCATCAAGGCCGCCAGCTCTCTCTTTCCGATCGAGAGATGTTGCTTCATGTTCTTGTAACTTCTATTGTTTTCTATGGCTTTCTCGATTAGCTCATAATTATATTATTTCACATCTTCCTTGATGCACTTCCATTTTCTTCATAAGTTTACCTTGTATTCGAAAATCAATGCAAGAGCGTTGTTCTAAAACAGATATTGTATATGTGACCAACTGCATACAGCGATCTATTGAAGGTTTGTCCTTAACTATCTCTTGATTATCGTCACTTTCATTTTCTTCATCTTTTTCATGCTCAGGTTTCAAAACCATGTCTACTATTTCGATTATTTCACATCAGTTAGCTGAAGTACGACAGGCGCATCATTGTCGTTATTAACCCAGTTTTCACTCTTTTTGCTATTGTGAAAAATTTTCGCTTGCTGTATCAGCATTAGGCCTGAAATAGGTACACCTTCACTTCTTCGCTGACGAAACCACTCAAACATAACCTTATGAACAATATTTACCCGGGACGTGTAGTTCGAGACTTAAACTATCGGATAGGATATAAATTGTAGTTTCTTATTTTTGAAGACAGAATTCAAATCCGAGTAGATTTGGCGTAAATTTATAGTTTTTATCGCAAAAAAGTTGTAATTTTTCTGGGTCTAACAATAGGCTTCCTAGGTTACAGGCTTAATGCTTTCATATGGGTAAGCTTTTAATGGGAATCAGAGGCTTATATTTTAATGCCATTAATGTTAAACTATGCCTAATGCCTGATATAATCCTCCTTTTTGTGGCTGTCATGCCCCATTACTGCCCCATACGAGAACAAAAAGGCGAGGAAGCTGCATACGACCTAGAGACTTGAAATTTGGCACGATTATAGAAATCTCATTGCTACCGAAGATAAAATAAAATACTGCGGAAATTCCAAATTTTAAAGGCGGTTTTACCCCATTTATGGGCCATACCAGTGTGAAAATTATACTGCAATACTTAATGAGTTACAATCATGAAATTTGGCAGAATTATGTGTTTATATTTACAGCAGAAGGAAGAAATCCGATATTTTAAAAATTCGAAATCTCAGCGGCTGTTTTGCCACATTATTGCCCTATGCGACGAATAAAATTATACGGCATTTCTAAATGAGCAACAAACTTGAAATTTGACAGGGTTATATGATTTTGTACGTAATTGATTGGGAATAATTCTACATTGTAAAAATGGTAACATTTAAAAATGCTTGCAGAATGCAACCACATATTATATATATATATATATATATATATAATATCATTCTATATCGACTCTTCTTACAGAGGATATAGGATACTAGTGAATGTGTGCTTGCATTCTGCAAGCATTTTCTCTCATTTAATAATAAAGACTAAAAGCCGACAAAAAAGTTCTAAATGCAAAAGCGCCTTGGACCTATTTCAATGGTTTTCTTATGGGAAATAATCTCAAACAACTGATATGGCCATATCAGTTGTGTCTCTCTTGCGCTGACGAAGGGATCATCCCGAAAGCTCTAACCTCTACAAATGTGTCTCTCCAACACCCCAGCGGCTCTACTTCCGGTAAGTGTTCACTGGGTTTCCTTCAACATCTAGTTGCCCTAAATATATATATAGGTATATATATAGCGGTTTGTAACGACTTTGGCAGGATACAAAATTATGAGGCACTTCCAGATGTGCTAGAAACTTGAAATTTGGTAGGATGATAGGTTTTTGGTCACAGCCGAAGGAAAACATCCGAAACTTTCGAAATTCCCACTTTGAGGGGTTATTGTGGCCCGTTTTTTGCTCCATTTTTGGCCCAAAAAAAACGTAAATTGGTGTAGAGGTTTTTATATTTGCATTTTAAAATTATTTCCAGTCAAGATTCGAAGTGAAGACTTAAAATATCGGATAGGATATAAATTGTAGTTTCTTATTTTTGAAAACAGAATTTCAATCCGAGTAGAATTAGCGTAAATTTATAATTTTTATCTGAAAAAAGTGGTAATTTTTCTGGGTCCAACAATCAGCTACCTAGGCAACAGGCTTAATACTTTCATATGGGTAAGCTTTTAATGGGAATCAGAGTCTTATATTTCTCCTTTAAAACCTTACTAGCGTAATGCCCATTGAAATATCAATGGGAGTAAAGATTCGATCGTTCAAGCTATTTATGGATATCAAATTGGCATCAGAAACATTAATTACATTGAAAGTCATTTCCCTCTCTCACCCTCCTTCCCTCTCTCTCTCTCTCGTATTAAAAGCAATCAAAGCACGTTTACACTCATAATGATTGTGTAATAGTACCGATTACTTACCTTTGATATTACTAGTGTTGCTCTTCGTTGATTTGTATACGACAAGAAATGTCTTCAGCATTTATATCCAGATTAATTGAATATAACACCGCCTCCACCAGTAAAAGGTAACTTACGCAGGTAATTTCACCAAATTTGAAGTAACGAGTATAATAAATGTTAAAATATAAAAGTTATTTATAAAAATTTATTTTTATAACCATTACTTGTTTTCTTCTTTAAGACATACATAGAGAAACTACCAATGCTATATTCTTCTCAAAGTCCCTTCACTGAAGTACCTTTTTCAATTTTTCTTAGTAATTCCACTTTTTTTCAATCGTGAGATTTTTCTGTTTACGTTTCGTAGCACCACTGGGTTGTATTCTTTTTTTGAAGTCGTCAAAATAAAATTTAACAAAAGTATTAATTGCATTAACGAAATACAACTACTATCGCCACAAATATAAACATGTGGTTATAATGAGGTGAACAAAACAGTGAAAATAGATAAGCGTACATCATTTAAAGTAATTTCTAGAGTAATAGAATTTTTTACATATAACTTTCCAAAAAGTGCCGAGTTTTTGAGAGTGCCGTGTTTTCGAATGCCGGGTTTATGAGGTTCTACTGTGTGTGTATGAGAGAGAGGGAGAGGGGGAGAGGGAGAGAGGGAGAGAGAGGGGGGAAAGAGAGGGGGGAGAGGGAGAGAGAGAGGGGGGAGAGGGAGAGAGAGAGGGGGGGAGAGGGAGAGAGAGAGGGGGGGAGAGGGAGAGAGAGAGGGGGGGAGAGGAAGAGAGGGAGAGAAATGGGAGAACGGCGTCTGTTTACTACTACTGAGTGAATAAATAGAAATTCGATTTAAATGAAACTAACTGTAATTGTTTCCTTTAAGATGTAATAAAGTGTGTGTAAACATTTGTTTGAATGCTGCCTTTTTTCGAAAGGAATCTATAAAACAGACAGACATCTAGACGTTATAGTATGTTCAAATACGATTTGCATATGTATGTCCTTTAATGGCAGGGGTGCCCATTACGTCACCCTTTAGGAAAATTGGAGTCGCCCCCAGAGGCAGCGAGGTAATAGAAAATTAAAAACTGAATTCGAAGAATATTTTCTAGATTTTAAAGAATTCGAGCTCATTGTAACATTATTCTCATTTCCTTTCGCCGAAAATGACATCGAAGACATTTCTAGCAAAGTAGGAGAAATGGTCAACATTGATGTAACAGATCTAGAAAATTAAATAATTTTATATAATAATAGCCGTCATCCGTTTGTTGGTTGGTTGGTTGATTACGCTATGCAAACGCTAATAACTCGAGAAATAATAATGATAGAAACTCGAAATTTGGTAGAGATGCTTGATTAACACTTTTTCAGGTGATGACGAATTTAAATCGCGAAAAAATTCCTTGGTTCGTCTCCAAGAGAGGCATTTCCTTTTCCCATTACTTAACATGTAAAACGCGATTTTTCGACGTGCAGGCTTTTATTCATTTGGAAATTAAAATTATAAGAAATTAACACACGACCTTCGGATTTGAATCATTTTGAAGAAAAATTTATAGTTTCTTATTCCATTCGTCTTTTTTCGCCCACAGTTCCAAATATTCCATGTTAAACGTTTAATTTGCATATTTTGTGGAAATCTCGCCATTTTAACGTGATGTTGCTATATCGACCATTATCATTGTTATAAGTGCGTTTCCCGAAGTCGTACGGGTCAGATTCGCAGTATTCCGTCCGCATTCGGGTTATTTCGCTTAGGCTACGACCCAATGTTGTCACATTTCGAATTTCGCCCATTTCAACAGCAGCTGTGGACGAGTGAAGTTCTGAGAGCAATCGTGTCAACAGCGCTCGTCAAGAATTTTTGAAAGGCGTGGGAAATTTAAGACCTCTTATTGGCTGACACTTTCTCTCCCTCACCCTACAAGTCTAACCGTAGCCACGCCTCACCCGTACGATCTCTGGAAACGCAGTTCGAGAGAGAGAGAGAGGAAGGAAGGGGAGAGATTGGCGTGTTTTGTGGAAAATAAGTATATTAACGTAAATATAAAAAAATTTAAGTATCAACAGTGTCATTTTAGAAAAATTGGAAATAAAAAGCATTCTTAAATTAAATTCTTTGTAAACCATACCTGCTTACGAATTTATATTGTTATTCCTCGAATTAATTTCGTAACAATGGCCGAAGTTTGGAAACGAATATAAATTAAAATTCAATTAAAATTAAAAGGACATTTAAAACTGTTAACAGGCAATTTTCGAAGAAACAACAGTGGATCTTTTAATGAATTGATTTGTTTTTATAAAAGGAATTTTGGTGCTTATTTAATACAGAGTAAGTTCTAAGGCTTATAATCCATTTAAATCTAATAACAGTGGCTATTATAGTTTAAAGAAAGAACTTTATTTATTCACTTTACAGAATGAATTAATTTTAGGCTAGCATTGCCTATTATAAAAGGAGTAACATTGGAATTTACAGTATGTAAAGTGGAAGTTGTACTGAATTGACTCAAGTATTTTGGGTACTTTCCTGTTAACGGGAATACCTCAAAAAATAAACACGTATTGTTGTGATATGTTACGACGTATTTGTTTGTTAACAATGCGTAACAACGGGGGAATTACTTAAAAATCACACTTTTTTGAAACTTATTTATTAATAAAATCAACATACTTACTAATACAATCTAAATTTATGTTACTAGAGGGTCAATATGTCTTTATGGCATTTAAAATAGCTGGAAATATGTCGATTTCTTTGTTATGTTGTCGCCACATGAATTCTACTGCTGAGAGGCTTTTGCGTTGCATTTCCAAAATATTCTGTCGCAGAAGTAAAGTTTCATAATATGATCCTTCTTGCACATTCGCCCTTTAGATAAAATACCATGGTCTTGAAGCTAACAATAAGATACAGCTTCTTCTTCACTCCTCGGCAAGCTCCACAAATTCATCATTAAGATATCAACGTAAATATCTTAACGAGATTTGTTACGCATTGTTAACAAACAAAATATCACAACATATCACAACAATACGTGATTATTTTTTGAGGTATTCCCGTTAACAGGAAAGTACCAATTCAAAGCAAAAATCAATTTAAAACTATTGAAAGTTGTTGTTTCGGAAACTGAGAAGTCCAGAGTGGTGAGCGGACGCTAAACGATATTAAGGTACATTTTATTCCAAAATCTATTTAAAGTATTATCAGAGGCACTTGAAGATTGAACAGTTGTTTTTGTTACAGGAATTCTGCTTATTTCATGAAATTGAAATGCTAATGCATTAATCCATTAAAATCTGTTAAGAGTGGCTATTTTAATTGAAAGAAATATATGTACATGGTAGGTACTTTTGTTCACTTTTCAGAATGAATGAATTCTAGGTTAACATTACATATTATAAAAGGATTTTCTTTGGAATAAAAAGTTTGTTATGTGGTTATTTTAACTGAAATGAATCAAGTTCTCTTCTAAGTTTGAAATCCATTTAAAACTGGTGAAAGTGGCTGTTTCGGAAAATGAGAAGGCAAGAGTGCTGAGCAGACGATAGACGATATTGAGGTACATTATATTCCAAAATCTATTTAAAGTATTATCAGAGGCAATTGAAGATTGAACCAATTTTTTGGAACCGGAATTCTGCTTATTTAATAAAATTGAAATCCTAATGCTATAATCAATTTAAAACTAATAACAATGGCTATTTTAGTAGAAAGAAAGGTACTATTTTATTCACAGGGAATTTCTGTGAGATTTTAGTTAATTAATTAAAAAACTTATAATATAGAAATATTCGATGGTTAAAACAGTGCACAATTTTATTCTTGCGATTTTTACATGTTGCATTGACGAAAATTTAGATTCATTAAACCCGTTGAAATTCAACGGGAACTTATGCTATATAGAGTTGAAAGCAAAATACAACAATTCAAATTTTTGTTTCATCTGAAAAATTTTCAAATATCAAAAAGTTGCAATTATGTATTATGAAAGCATATTTTCCTTCCACTTATTTATGTGAATCGATATTTTATAATATGAACCTAATTAAATCGGAAATCAGAAATGCACTCACCAATGAACATCTTGAAGATTGTTTATCCCTCTCGGTTTAGAGTTACAAGCCCAATTACCAATCACTGCCTGAAGATATGCAGTGTACATGCGCTCATAATCGTTTAAATAAAGAAGAAATTTAAATAAATTCATCGATTATTGACATTGTTTTCATAAATGGTGTATAATAAATGCTTTCTTTACGGCTGTTTTAGTGTTTAACATATAGTTAAAATAAAATATGTTAAAAACGTATTTAGTAGCCCGCAAGACAATTTACAGAATGAAAGTAGCCCGTGGCATAAAAAAACTTTCGCTCTTTTTACGCCAGGCACGCATTAGATTGCACTTTTTATTGCGTCGCGAGGATGATTTTCACTTGTACAGTTCGTTAAGTTAGTTTTTTGGAAGCAAGTCGAAGTCACGTTCACTTGCACATGACGCCGAAAAAAATTGTTTCCATCTATGAAACGAATTGCAATAAAATGTATGCCATAATACTTTAAATTGGGAGACGACCGACCTTCATCGCATTGGAACTGAGTGGCCTCCATCCGCCCACAGCAACCTCCCCCTTCCACCGCCCCCTCACATCTTTCGAGAATAGCATCGAACGGCTGTCTATCATCGGAGTCATTTTCGTAGAATCGTTATAAATGGACCAATTATAATTACTATGACTAAATTAGCGCCACGGCCGACGGCCAGATTTCCTCTATAGGCCTCGTCGACTTCAGTTTTGCATTCCCTAACTTTTATTAATTTTTTCTTCAATTTGAAAAGCTGATTTAAAAAAAAACAATTCAACTAGAAAGTTAATTTGAAAAAGCTCATATAATAATAAACGGATTAATGAACAATGTATAAACAATTTTAATTTCAGGTCGATGAACGATATTTTTCTCCGATTAGAACATGGCCATTTTACTGCCAAAGATCCGTTTTCGACAGTGACTCAGTCACATACCAATAAATAATAATTAAAAATTTTACTTTATTGATGTATGTTAGCATTTATTGCTTTTCAAATATAGTATTGTAATTTTGTTGATTTCATGTTTTTCAGTGTTTAAAAATAGATTTCGATTTCCAATATCGATCTTGAAGTAAATAATCGGGTTTAAGGGGAGCGGCAAGGCCACTAAAGAATTAACCTATAAAGACATTTTAAGGCCAATACTTGAATATTCTAAGAATGTACGAAGGGGAGAAGGTAAAAAAGTTAGAAAAGGTGCAAAGGAAGGTTGCCAGATATGTGTTGGGGAAGCACAAGAAGACTGAAAGTTTAACAGAAATGATAAAATCGCTAGGATGGGAATCATTACAAATTAGAAGGAAACTAAATAGGCTATGTGGGATATTTAACATATTTAATAAGGAAGGGGGAAGGGGAAAATATATTCATGGGGATAGAGAAAACAAACTACATTGGAAAAAAATGACCAAAGGTACAAAATTAAATATAGGTCGCAAAGAACAGACGTCGCTAAGAAGTCATTTCTAAATCAAGGCATTCGTGAGTGGAATGAGTTACCTGAGGAAATCTTTAAGCCCTTTCCTAAATCTGTTAATCAATTTTTTTAAATATAAGAGTTTTCGAAAGGAGACGAAGGAGCCAGAGGGAGTAGAGTGAATGCTTGGTAGGGTGAAGTAGGGTGGGGACTTCGTGGGTCCCGGGACCGCTACGGTAGCCGTGAAGGCCTACCATGAACCTCGAAAACTTCGGCTCCGAGGGTATAGGGTATTTCATATATATTTTTCTTGCTTGTTTCACTGTTTACTATTTTTATACTGTAATACGTTGCAACCTGGACATATGCCTAACTGCAGCGTTCACATTTGTAAATAAATAAATTTAATATTATATTTTATTATTTTCATTAACTAAATCTAAAGGGAACCAAATTTTTGCTGTGGCCTATGGCCACTAATTCCGTAAAACGGCAAAGGACCCCTAATCAATTTTTTAAAAGATATATTCCCTTACAATGCGGTTGTTTTTTCCGAAATGAACTTAATTTTAATTACCTTACAGTGGTTTTAGTCCGCAATACTCATAAATTTTAATCAGTTTTAACACTTTCAAATAATGAACTTGGCTTCATTGGCTGCATTCTAATTCCAGCTTCATATATCGATGTTATATTCCCTTTGAAGGCGTATCTTTGTGAATTCCTACGCTTCACTCGCCGAAAATTTCGAACGCGTTTCTCGCGAGCGTAGGAGTATTTGTTTATCGGCCACTCACTGCAACATTCAATTCGTTTTGATAGAATTTTAAACAGATTTAACGAACGGCTCCAGTCGATCAGGTGGATTCGGAAATAGGAGAGGAGGGGAGGAGGATACGGCCCGAGGCACGTGCTCTACCCCTGAACTCCTTCCCCTCCCCCTCCCACTAACCCCCTCCCCCTCATCCCCTTTTCCCGATTGAGCCCGAGAAGCGATTTTCTCTTATCACCGGAGACATGAGAAACAGCCGCTACTTCTCATGGCGGGCTTTATTTATTATTATGTCAAAAACGCAATGAGAATCGCTCTTTCGGTTTTATTAGGTTGAAGTATTAACCAGGATTACGTTTGATGGCGGACCTTTTATGGTGTGTGTGTGTGTGCAATCTCATACACCTCCAGTGAGAGTGAAGGGGAGGATTTAATATTCTGTCATTCCCATCGCTTCCCCTCTCTCCCTCCCTCTTCCCCTCTCTCCCTCCCTCTTTCCCCCATCCATCCCTCTCTCTCTCTTCGCCTCCCTTCCCTTCCGGCTCTATCGAGCGCCCGCCGACACTAAATGTTGAGAAAGTCGTCGACAGCCGAGCTGTTTCGGACGATTCGAACTTTTTGTGAATTATAAACATAAAATCCGACCGTAAAATCATTAACTGTTACCTGAGATTCGTCTAAAAATCAACGAGCGATGCAATAAATGATATTTGAATTCAAATACGATTTTAAGGAGTTGACAGGGGTGGGATGGAGTCATGAAAGGTTTCACCACTCGGTTTTAAATAGAGACACGACGAACAATTCCGTAAAAAAATATGCGGACGAGAATGTAGCAATAAATCTATATAAATAAAATTGTAACCTCTGTCTGTACATTTGTTTTTTTGTCGGGGTTTTACTTTTTTTGTGTGTTTAGCATCACAAGAAGACGTTTGAACCTGTTTGCAGAATTGCTGTCTGTCTGTTTGTTTGTTTGTTACCGCATCACTCAAAAACGGCTGGTCGAATTTTTATGAAACTTGCAGCGTATCTTTAGACTGGTCCAGCTTAAAATATAGGCTATGTGTTGTATCTCAAAAAAATTTTAAGTGAGGGTTTGGAGGTATCGATTTGGTTTTTCGACGATAACTCTCGAGTAAATTAACTTAGTAAGTTCAAATTTGATATTTGTCACTTTCAATATAAGTATAAGATCAAGTTTGTAGATGAGAAAAATCAGACCAATGGGAGGGGGGATTGTGAGGGGGGGGGGGGAACCGTAAGAGAAATCGCTGATTTCTAGCTAACGGTTGATTACATCGAATAAGTCTAATAAGAAACATTTTAGGAAAACAATTTGGGTAAATATTTTAGGAAAATGTCTGTCTGTTTGTTTGTTTGTTACCGCATCACGCAAAAACGGCAGGTCGAATTTGTATTAAACTTCCAGCATATCTTCAGACTACTAGCTGAAACGCCCAGCTTCGCTCAGGAAGGAGTTTTCTTTTAAGGGGAAAAATGCGGTATAGTAGACCACTTACCTATCGCCGTCTCCTGGCCAATAACATAATTACAATTTGTTAATTTACCTTAGAAACGTATTCAAATTAATCTATAATAATAATTATAACAAAACCATGAAAAATATACCTAACCTAACTTGTGCCGCAAATGGAGAGGATATAACATTGAAAGGATATATTGACGAGCCTTCGGCTCGCTTTGTTTTAATGGGTAGTCGTCTCCGGGAGCTACAGCGCCCTTCGCCTCGCCCGGAACCAAAGTATCCCTCCCCGTTGTCCGGTGATTGGGTTTGTAAATGTCGAGACCGGCCAATCAGTTTCTGTTAATTTTGTTTAAAAAATTAAAACACAATGAAAATGATATTTGTTCCGTATTTATTACTTTCTCATACGTAGTAATGGGAAAGTATTGTATTCATGAAAAAAATCGACTTCGAGATTTCAACGGAAATACACGTTTTGAGGTCCCTAGAACACGTTTAGACTATTTTCGGAATGATGTCTGTGTGTGTATGTTATTGTGGGCGCTCTAACTCAAAAAGTACATACCATATCGTTACCAAACTTCACATATAACACTTGAACATGAGCACAAAGAACTGATTAGTTTTTGGACAATAACGGATAAGCAGAAGTCGCGGTTTATTCGAAACCCGATTCGGTTTTTGCGATATTTCTTTGTTAAAACATCATTATTCTATATACAATTGTATACTAATGTTATAGAGAATGTAATTTCCTACAGTTTTAATTTGAAACAATTTTCTATAGGAGTTATTGTTTAGGAGTTATTTATAAATAACCGGTTTTTCGGTTTCCGTTAAATATCTCCTTAAAAACATCGTTATTGGTAATCTTCGTAAGGACCAAAGTTGTAGAGAATAACATTTCTTCCAAGTTTTGTTTGTAACTAATTTTCGTAGAACCATCCATTTCGGATATATTTCGCTTTATCTTAATACCAGCCTACAGCGCCAACACCATGTAGCGGTGAATTCTGTAAACATTCAAAATATACGTAATTTACGGCAAGGACGTGTCTTCTTTTTTTTAAGTTGGGCTCCCCGTTAATACGTATGTATTTAGAACCGGCGATAGGTATGTGGTCCACTATAATGCAGTTTAGCCCTTTTAAGCAGCAAACGATTTTTATTGCTCGGAGCAAACGTTCCCCATTCCGTAATTACGCAAGCAATGATTACATTAACATTTACTATTTATGTATTGTATTGTAAAGTTTTACCATTAATATAATTAAGCATTAACGTCTTATTTAATATTCACATGGATAGATGCACCGAAGTCTTTAAAGCAGCAATAAAATTACGTGGATTATTTCAATACTATTAGCCAAAACGTAAACAATAAACATCTTGGTTACCGAACAAATGTAAGTAGATGTATCGATTTACGTTGCGATAAATCTTTCAATGTTAATGGTAAAAGATACCAATGTTCTAATATTCCTTAAAAATCATTTGACTCACTTTAAAAGTATTCATAGACTATATCTAGGCATTTAGACCATCTGTACCCTTTATGTTATTCTTCCTCTACGGCGCGCCACGGCGTGGATATCCATATCTTTGAAGAGGACAACAATTAAGTAATTTAGCTTTGTTGCCGCCTGGAAAATGGTCATCTAAACCGATAAATTTTGCGCTTAAATAAAAATTTCGAGCGATTTAGCAGGTAATATGACAAAACATGAACAGAATTAAAATATTCAGTCTTTCATGCTTAAAATAAGTCATTTCCCTTGATCGTAAGTTAATATTTAGGGATATTTATATCCACATCAGTGAAGGGCTGCATGGCATTTTGGGGTTTCTCCACACCATTTCCCATGCATTCTTATGGAATAGTATTCTGTTGACCCCATGGGGTATAAGAGACCCCACAGCCTGCAAACCTAGACCAAGTTCTTCCTTTGGTCCATAGGATGGCCCATGAAACTTTTTAATTCGATAGCTTCAACGGTGTAAAAACGTATAAAGAACATACACACACATACACACACACTAAAATATTTATAAGATGTGGTGTATCTCAAAAAAAATTTTAAGTGGGGGTTTGGGGAGGCATCGATTTGGTTTTTCGGCGATAACTCTCGAGTAAATTAACTTAGGAAGTTCAAATTTTATATTTTTCACTTGCAATACAAGTATACGATCAATCTCCTATATATTTATGAAAGTTTGTTTGTTTGTGCATCTATACATTTCCACACCGTTAAAGCTAGAATAATCAAACTTTCAACAAATACTTTCTTCATAAATAGGAAGGTCGTAGGCTAATATTTAATCCCAAATGTTTTATATTAATTGTACAAAAAAGAAAAATAACTTTGTATGCTAATGCATTGCCATCTAGAGATGAGTCAGAAAGAACGGGACAGTTCTCTCCAATAAAATAACTGTTCTCATAAACTTCCTGTTCTCAAAGAACAGGTAACTCTACATCTTATACACAGTGAGAAAGGTGGGAAACGACTACTTCATTATCCGTTAATTGGACGGCGGGGACTGATTAAACTACGCGTATTTTCCCAAGTCCTACTATTGATTTGAATCAAAGTTGGTGCGATTGTGGAGGGCTCCCAGAAATAATTCATGCGTGGTTTTTGTTTTATTCAAAACGGCGGCCGAGTGAATTCTTAAATACCATGTATCATCTAGAATTCCGATCGGATTAGAACCAAATTTCCCCGGGCAACGCGGGGTGTTTCTGCTAGTTTTTAATAAAGGCGGCCATGCGACGAGTAGAAGTGTAGTTAAGGAAAAAATACGATACGAAAAAATTGTATTTACTCTTATCTCTCGCAGCCCTACTCGAGATGAAAATTATTTTCGTTATATCCTCCTCTCAAGTGCGCAGTTGACAAATATTTCTGTCATTCTTTGATCTCTCTCGGATTCAATATATGTATGGAGCAGCGGAAACCAATAGCTGAGAATCAGCTGTGCCAAAAATACATGCGGCGAAACCGTTCAAAGCATTCTGAAGCTCGGTTAAGCTCATACAATTTCTTGTTACCTTAGAGCGCAGAATAGAGAAAGTACATACGTACCTTGAATACCAAACCAGCTGTTTTTGACTCAAACTCTATCACTTTTATCTTGCATCAGGAAATACTCCCAGTTATTATATCCTCGCGTTTTCCGTATTTACTACCCCAGTAAAAGTTAACCATATACCTAAATTCCTGCATCTAAGTTGGATGCCTTTCGTCCTATTGGTACTCACCCAAATCGAAGTCTCCAGAGACGTGTTCCTCAGTCCTTGTCACGAATCCTTATAATTCTCAATTCTCCGTATGTCTGTCTGTCACGGTATATTCACCATCGGCGGCATAAAAACACAGGGGCATATTATAATCTGTCGAGGTATGTGCACAACCGGCCCTTGATGGTTTTGATGGCGTTCGTGGTAAAAAAGACTAGCTGGAACTCACAATAGAACCAATTAAACAAATATGAATGGTAGTGGTCGGTGGTGAAGTGAGTTATAGAAGGTCCCTCTTTACTATTCTCTATACCTAAATCTCTCTCAACCTCTCCCTCTCTTTCTAAGAAGCATCTTCTAGAGTAGCCAGTCGTATGCTCGCGACCACCAAGGCATCAGAGGGAAGTTTACATGTGCCAGTAAAAATTTAAAATTAGTAGTAATATTACAATATTCCGATTTTTAAGAGAACTGTTCAATTAAATTCTTTAATTAATTCTGCCATTGTTTAGTACTATTGCATATAACGCCCATAATTTTCTCGTTTGAGAACTATTTCCCCTTTCGTCAGTGACACGCAAAAACATTAAAGAGGGGCTCAAAGGACATTATAATCTATTTTCGAAATTGTGTAATCCAAGAAAGGTTGGCGATCCCTGATCTTCAACATATCTTACCATTCATTAGTTTTCATTACAACTCAATTTGTACCGAAATATATGTGTATCGAGAGACCTTCCCATATTGTAGGATCTCAGCGAGAATATACGATAATATTACGACAGAAACTGTCTTTTATTGACGATTCAGGTACAGTTTCTGGCAATCTTTAAAATCATTATGGAAACGAAAATGTTGATAGATCAACATTTGTTATTCAAATTGCATATTAATGATTAAAAGAATTTGAGAACGCCTAACCGAGACATGAATAAATAATGGAAAGGCCGAATTGAGAGGTGAAACTTGAGAAAAGAGTAACTCACTATGTATAGGCCACAGATGAGGATGGCGGAGGCGACGATACCACAGCAAGCACACACAAGCACCAGGATGTTGAACGTCATGGATGCTGCGAAAGGATCGTCGACCCGGTTACAACAGCATCAGCGCATGTAAAAGAGATGATAATAATAATAGTAATAATAATCGACTTTATTTTCAAGAGCCATATTTAGACTATATAGTCCACTCTTACATAGAACCCATTACGACGAACACAAACATCCATGCCCTCGGCGGGATTCGAACCCGCGACCTTAATATTCGGCGGCAGATACTCTAACCACCCTTCTACCAAGGGATAGGTACCAAGATATAGTGGAAAAGAGAGGAAGGGAGAGAGAGAGGGGAAGGGAGGGTGAAAGAGGTAGGAGAAGGAGAGAGAGGGGAAGGGAGGGTGAAAGAGGGAGGAGAGAGAGAGAGGGAGGGACGGTGAAAGAGGTATGGAAGAGAGAGAGAGAGGGAGGGAGGGAGAGACGAAGATATAAGGAAAGAAAGAGAGGGGAGAGGGAGAGAGAAAAGAGGGAGGGAGCGGAAGAGAGGGATGGTGATATAGAGACAGAGAGAGACAGAGAGAGAGAGAGATAGAGAGGGATATGGAGGGAGAAATTATGGAAATTAGTTTATTTAGGACTATATACAAAGTGCTATAAAGTACCACTGACATACATAGTCCGCTCTCTACAAGATAAACAGACATTATTAAAAGAGCGATAAGTACATAATACAGAAAGATAATAAAAAAGAAAATTAGAATTAAGGGTAGACAATAAGTACAACGTTACAAACATGTATATATTACTATAATCAAAGTATAAAACATTTACTATCAAATTTAGATATTTAGGGCACATTGTAAAAAGACAAGACAATCATACTTTCTAAGCAATTGTACATGTAAGGTTTTCTTCAAAGTATACAATGATAAGTAAGAATATAACTGATAAGTGTTCCAGATATGACAAGCTGTAATACAAAAGGACCTGCTATATTTTACAGTTCTATGTGTTGGCACCTGAAGATTTACATCACTTGATCTATTAACCCTAGTACTCACAGAGGGCCTGAATAAAAAGGAACTATAAAGATAGGAGGGGGCCTCAAATTTAAACATCTTCCATATAAGTACTGCAATAGCTAATGCTCCCCTCGACTTTAAGCCACCCCAACTCCCGATAACAAGGTGTAATATGTTGATCTTTTCTCACACCTGTAACAAATCTAATGCAAGCATTCTGAGCACGTTGCAGTTTTAAACTTGTTGTGACCGGGAGATCAGTCAAAGACCATAATCAAAGAGTGGAAAAATCAAACCTTGAGCTATTCTTTTCCTAATGTTCGGAAGTAAAAAACAGATATTTCTTCTGACCTGAGCAACAGTAGAAAATACCCTTTTGATGATACCAGTGACATGTAAGTTCCAGCTGAGAGTGGGATCTAAAGTTATACCAAGATTAAGTACTGAGTCACAATACGCAACGGAGACACCACTTACAACCACCGATGGGAAAGCTTTCGATTGAAGTATATTTAAATATTTGTTGGTACCATGGATGATTGATTGAGTTTTAGTGATGTTTAATTCTAGATTATGCTTACTGATGTAGTCTATTATATTTTGAATGTCAATATTGACCTTTTCTACTGCTGAAGTCACATTATTGACATCAAAATGGATATAAATTTGTTTATCATCTGCATACATATGAGAGAGACAGTGATTTAGAACACTTGGCAAATCATTGATATAAATGGCAAACAATATAGGTCCCAGAACACTACCTTGGGGCACTCTCCTAGAAATTAATGCCCACTCAGAAACATCCTTCAAACCAAACACCACTCTCTGAAAACGTTCAGATAAATAAGACTGAAACCATCTTAACAAAGAATTAGAGAAACCAACAGCATTTAGTTTTGAAAGCAAAAGTTAATGCTGAACACAGTCAAATGCTTTGCTGAAATCAAGTAGTACTAATAACGTCAATAGTCGATCATCAATAGCCTTCCTGATATCATCACAAACCTTGATTAGGGCCGTTATAGTACTATGGTACTGACAAAAACCAGACTGCACTGGATTAAGAATGCGATGGCTAACCAGGAATTTGTAAATCTGATGATGTGCAACTTTTTCAAAAGCTTTGGCCAGGACACAGAGAATACTCACTGGCTGATAATCTTTACACTGGGATGGATTTGATACTTTGGGGATAGGATTGATATTAGTCATTTTCCACATTGAAGGGAAGACACTAGACTGCAGGTAAAAATTAAATATATGCTCCAAAACTTGTAAAATACAAGTTATACAAAACTTCAAAAATAATACTGATATTAAGTCGGGTCCTTTGGTTTTGGATGTAATACTAAAAATAACCCTCCTAATTTCTTCAGGATACACATAACTGAAGTGGAAGTACTCATACTCAGGAGGGAGAAGAGAGTCATAATAATGAATTGCTTCATTCACTAACCTAAGATCAGACATTCAAATAATGTCGATTCAGTTCGTTGGCTGATATGGTTGGATTGGCCGAACTGTTATGTTTCTGTTACCAACACCAAGGGAGTGAATAGCAGATCACATTGATTTTGAGGACGCCCTTTCATCAAACGAGTTATAGTAAAACTTAACCTTGGCATTACGAATTGTTTGTTTGACTTTGTTTCTAAGCACCCGAAATTTCTCATAATCATGAGGCAGATTACTTTTAAGATGTCTTTTCCTAACTCTATTTCTCTGTGACAACAGCTTTCTGATCTCCTTGGTAATACATGAAGCTGCATGATGTCTAACATAAACATTCCTTACAGGTGCATGCCTTTGTCCCATATCTAATAATAAGTTATTAAAGTGTTGCGCCTTACTATTTACATCACTATACAAGTACACTTCATGCCATGGAACAGTTACAGCATCAGCCAAATATAACTCCTGTGAGAAATTTTTAAAGTCACGATAGGTTACCATTTTAGGAGAGAACGAGGGTTTAGAAAAATTAAAAACTGCATATATCATATCATGATGCGAAAAACCAGGTGCTGGGGTCTGCCCATAATCAAGAACAAGCTCATCACAATTTGATGCCATTATATCAGGATATGAATGACAAGTGGCCGTATGATATGTAGGGTTATATGGAATACATACAAGATCACATAAAGTTAATATATCCTGTAGGATCTCAGTCTCACATATACCACTCCAAAAACGGGCATTTACATCCCCACATACAATGGAATATTTATAATTCATTAAATGAGAGTACATGTCATTCAGAAATATATCCATAAAACCAACATGTGGGGGGCGGTAAACACAGGCAAATAGCAATTTATCACACATAAGCGAAACTTCCAAGATAATGTATTCAGGCATATTACGCTCACCAGAGGATACAGAAAGTACTTTAGCACTATGCTTGTGATAAGCATATACTGCAACCCCTCCTCCTTGTCTACTTACTCTGTTTACACAGAAAGCATTATAATTATTTACATGAACCTTACAGCCATTTTTGAACCAAGTTTCACTCATGCTACCATATCAACACCACTTCAACCAAAGAGGAAACAAAATTCAGAAAAGTGATCATTATCATTGAGTGACTGAGCATTTATATGTACTATCTTTAACGTCCTTAAATATTTTCGACAAATTGGATTAAGGTAATCCCTAAGTAAACATGACTGATCTGTGCCAGTTTTCATAAAAGAGTAAGTAGTAATAATAAAAAAATAAGGCTTATGTCTACTAACTGGGACCACATTTTAAACTGACCGCGAAGCTGACCCCTCGACCGTCATTAACTCGGGTTAGACGCCCACACCTCAAGACCCATCCTCAAATCCAAGCTCAGGTGTCTTCACCCTCTCACCAGGGGGGCATCAACCGACCACGTCTTTTGCAATAAAATTTAAACTATTTTATGTTTTTAACTTAGTGCGATTGTGACTCAAGCGACATATTCGGGTGAATGCGCTGATCAAGAGCGTCTTTTTAACGGAATTCTACGATAAATAATAACATATTTACGCTCACATCTAATCTTGACGCCAAGGAATACCAACCTCTTAAGAGTTTTCAGACGGGATTGTAATGAAAGCAGACATTCTCGAGACGGTGCGGAGGGTGTAACACTTTTATCTAGTTAATCGCATTTTTCTATGATCACCAACCAACCAACAAAAAATTGTCTATTATTATAAGTGACTAGCGTAATTTCCCGTGAAATATGACGGGTAGGCGTGAATTGAGTATTACGTTAAAATAAAATCCTATATATTATTACAGTAATGTCTGTTTGCGCCATCATGATCTGCTGAACTACCGAATGGATTTTTTCAAAAAAGGCAGTTTCAGAAAGCTTATGCTTTGGCATTAGCGCGAATGGCTGCCCGCTTAACATAGGAAAAAAAATTTTCAATACAATTAGGCTGTACCCTACCAACCCTGTGTGGCCTATCAATATCATCAATACTTATATCCACCTTCATTTAAGAGGCCACATCCAACACTAGGCTATCAGTTGACTCATTAAATGGCTCGGGGGTTCATTACACGCCGGAGGCATCCCAGGGTGTAGCGCGTAGGATTCTTGAGCATAGTAGGGCTTTTTTAGGCTAGAGAGCAGGGTAGAGTGTAGGCGTCTTAGGGGAATGGGTGTAATTGAGAGGGTAACAGAGAACAATATTACGAGAAATCCGGCCAATACCACAAATAAATTAGAGTTAACGAGCGATGAAGGCGCTGACATCCGTGATGTCAATAGTGTTAACGTTTGGGATTTCGACAAAAAATGGTGAAATGAAACGCGATCAGAAAGAAAATGCTATATCAACCAATTGGCGAAATAATATGAAGAACGCATGTATTCCTAAAACGATTACGAATGGTAAGGCTGAGGTTTATCTGAGAAGCGATAGTGAGAACTTAAATGTCGTCGGATTGAACTGCCGCAGCATCCGTAAGAAAATTGCCGATTTTGAGCATATTATTCGCAGTCTAGAAGCCGATGTCGTGATCGGTACAGAGAGTTGGCTTACTGACGGGATTGCCAGTCAGGAGGTATTCCCTCAAGACTATAGAATTTTTAGAAAGGACCGTAGTATCCGGACGGGAGGTGGAGTATTTATAGCGGTCAGCAAGGCATACGAAAGTTTTCCAGTACCGATTAATAACGCCGAAATAGAAAGTGTTTGGTGTGGGTGTAGAGGACGCGATTACACTATAGCAAATATATGCGCATTTTATAGGCCTCCCAATGCAAGTTTAGAAATTATTCATAATCTTGAGAAACAAGTAGCAACGCTAATATCGAAAAAATGCCTACGTGCATGGGCAGGCACGATCACGAGAATAAAATACGAGAGATCGACTGTAGGACCGAGCGATATCAGGGCTCGGTTTTCTCAAGGACCGTACGGCATCATAACAGGAGAATGATTCCCACGAGGGACGTTAATAGGTAGTTTTTGGTGTGCTGCACCCCCTGCCACCCAGCAGTCTGGAGATTTGCAGGGTATCATGTAGATGTGGACGTAGATGTAGATTATCATTTTCAGGGACAGCAAAAATACGGAGATAATTTCGCCTTTGAAATTGTTGTAATTCATCAACCTTAATATTGAACTCAGCTTTAAGTTCACTATTTACCTTTTCTTTCAATTTCACCTTCTCGAGTATTTCCTGGGAGAGAGAGAGGAAGAGGGAGGGAGAGATAAGAGTGAGAGAGGGTGAGGGAGTGAGAGGGAGGGAGAGAGGGAGGAAGGGGGAAGAAGGGAAAGACAGAGAGAGAGAGACAGAGAGAGAGAGACAGAGAGAGAGAGAAAGAGAGAGAAAGGGGGAGAGAGAGGTAGAGAGAGAGAGGTAGAGAGAGAGAGGGAGAGAGGGAAGGTGAGAGAGGGGGGGAGAGAGGGGGGGGGGGAGGGGGAGAGGGAGGGAGAGAGCGGGGGGGAGAGATCGGGGGGGGAGAGAGCGGGGGGAGAGAGCGGGGGAGAGAGAGCGGGGGAGAGAGAGCGGGGGAGAAAGAGGGGGAGAGAGAGATAGAGAGAAAGGGGGAGAGAGAGATAGAGAGAAAGGGGGAGAGAGAGATAGAGAGAAAGGGGGAGAGAGATAGAGAGAAAGGGGGAGAGAGATAGAGAGAAAGGGGGAGAGAGAGAGGTAGAGAGAGAGAGAGAAGGTGAGAGAGGGGGGAGGGAGGGGGAGAGGGAGGGAGAGAGCGGGGGAGAAAGAGGGGGGAGAGAGAGTCGAGGGAGGGAGTGAGAGAGAGGGGGAGAGGGAGGGAGAGAGAGATAGAGAGAAAGGGGGAGAGAGATAGAGAGAAAGGGCGAGAGAGAGATAGAGAGATAGGGGGAGAGAGAGATAGAGATGGAGACAGAGGGTTAGAGAGGGGGAGAGAAAGATAGAAAGGGGGAGAGGGAGGGGGAGAGTGGGAGAGAGAGGGTAGATGGAGGGGGGAGAGAGAGGGGAGAGGGGGGAGAGGGAGGGGGGAGAGGGAGAGTGGGAGAGAGAGGGGTAGATGCAGGGGAGAGAGAGGGGGGAGGGGGAGAGGGAGGGGGGAGAGTGGGAGAGAGAGGGGTAGATGGCGGGGGGAGAGAGGGGGAGAGAGAGGGGGAGAGAGAGGGGGAGAGAGAGGGGGAGAGAGAGGGGGAGAGAGAGGGGGAGAGAGAGGGAGGGAGAGTGGAGGGAGGGAGAGAGAGTTGAGTGAGGGGGTGAGAGAGAGAGAGGGAGGGGTGAGGAGGGAGATAAAGAGATGGTTTTTAAGAATGGGGATGGGTGGGAGCGAGTCAGAATATTTAAATCGTTATTGCGTCCAAGAGAAGTCTCCGAGGAAGAGAGCTTTCTCAACAAAGTGCTCTTATAAGATATTCATAGGCATCGCTTATAGAGGAAGGGATATTTCTCAGTTATGAAGAATATCTACGAAAATTAGACAATGGAAATATCAATAATCGACCACTTATCTTTGAAATTCGATGCTCTATTGGAGTTTGCAAAAATAGTGCCGGTTTACATATTTACTATTCGTATGTTTCAGGGTAACAAAATTTTACTTAATAGTTACCCAATGATTTAATATGGAGGAAAAAGATTAAAATTTCATCGCGTTATCAAATGCACGAAACTTTTCTTTCATTTTCGTTTGAATCGATTCAACATTTTTCGTCGAACTGTATCATGGTTTATATTCGCAGAAGCTTCATTCGACATCGTATCATGCTGCAGTATAAGCGGATTTGAAAGATTAATTTCTATTTTCGAGTACTCGCCAGACGAGCTTTACTTATCAGCAGCGAGGGCAGAATTGGAATAACAGAATATTCGTGACTGCGCTCCAGTCGCAGTGACTAGGGTGCGACTGGAAGTTCAAACCAGTGGCGGATTGAGGGGGGTCGCACATGTCCCTCGCCAAGGGCCCCGAGTAATAGGAGGCCCCTTACATATGGCCATACTTCTCAACCGAGGCTCCGTGAAATGTTGTGGTTACGTAGAGCTTCGTGAAAATGAGGAAGGTTGAGAAGCACTGACGTACGGGACTCGAAACTTTGAGCGATGCACATTGTTACTTATCTGAAGATACATTGTAGAAGAGAAAGGATAACCGTCTCTCACAATCAGGGTTACCACCTCTCCGGGTTTGACCCGAAGTCTCCGGGTTTTCGGACTTGCCTCCAAGCGAAAGAAAAAATCACCGGGTCAACATAAATATTTTCGAAATTGGCATTAAAGATTACGATTTATTTTTAACTGCTCTAAGAGAATAAATATTTCATTCTAGAATGGCTGTGCCACGCAATTAACCTGGTAGACGGTACACAGGGCCGGTCAAAGGGGGAGGGGGGAGTGCAGCGGATGCGAGGTACCGGGCCCCCGAATAGACATTCGTTTATTGCCTCCAAAATTTAGAGATGTCAGTTATTTATTAAAGAATCTGCCTTAAATTTTGTGCAAACTTTTATTAAAAAATTACGATTTCTCCAAGTTCATAGAGAAAACGGCATTAAATAAATCAATAAACATTGATCGAAATAATTATAGTTAGTACACCTCGCTTTTTGTGTTTACTATATTGCTGTTTTAATATTATAATTACTAGCTTTACCTGCGCAGAACATCTGCGCGCTAGTCTAACTTTATTGCTTAGTATTATAAATTTCTTTATACACACAATTTTCGATCTCTTGAATTGCAGATACAATAATGATCTTACGTGGCACACAATAACATTGTATTTCTGCAACTTCTGTTATTAAAGTAGGTGCGTTATCTCTTCTTAAGTCTAAGTTCGGATATTCCATAAAAACCATTCTAACTTTTACTGTTGGATTAGATTGTGTTATCCTATGCATTTGATTGTAAGACTCAGCAAACGGATTTATTTGTCGTAACATCGTATCTAATCTCTCCATTACAATTCGTGAACAGCCTTGGTTATAATCCGTGCGTTTGTTTGTTGCTTCACCCGAATCAAATATATACAGTTGTCCATACCCTGGTTTGTTCTGCTCGTTCGTGAACAGTGGAGAAACCTTATAGTAAATACAAAAACAGTAGGGTCCTATTCCTGGAGGTGCTTTGATTTCGGCACCCATTGAAGCGAAAGCTAAAGTAGCGTTGTATTCTCTGATATGTTCTCGATAATTTTTAGCTTCAGGTGAGTTTGTTGTTAATAATTCTTTTAGTAAATCAGGCGTTTCAGATATATCTTCGAGGGAGACTTTTCCATCGTGACAGCATTTGATGTATTTTTTAGAAGTGTTGAGTTCATTCGGCCAGTAAAGCGCACCACAGTAACTGCAAGTCTGAGTGATATATCTACAGTTATGTTCTTCAAAGGCAACTTCGAGTTGAGAATTGTCTACATCAGGTGCACGTTCATTTAATCTACGTCGTTTAGCTTGCCCTCTCTTGCGTCGTCGATTTTCTCTCGATTCCAAACTCAGATCAGCCCGTCTTCTTCTTTGTTTTTGATTACGTTGTTGTTCATCTTCAATGCTCTTCGATCTCTGTCGGCTTGATTTCTTTCAGTTCTTCTTCGATTTGCTACTTCAACAGATTGATTGGCTCGTTCCGCTCTTCTTCTCGCATTATAATTAGTGTAACGTGTTGCTCTTGAAGCCATTACTTTCATTATGAGCAAACAATTTAAATATTAATTTAATTAATTAATATAATTGCATATAAACAGTATCTAAATGGTTTTAACTTTATACTGTATTTCAATGCGATATACAGAAGCTGTTTCTCACGTTGCTAGAGACATTGAGTAAATAAACATTAGACATTGTTATTTGGTTGCGATATTAATACGGAAAAGTATTATCACGTATTACTTCTAAAATGGAAAATATACGCTGTTTATCACGTTCATAGAGACATTGAGTAAATAAACATTAGACATTGTTATTTCGTTGCGATATTAATACGGAAAAGTATTATGTATTACTTCTAAAATGGTAAATATTGTTTTTTTTAAATTGACGTAGTTCTACTTACAATTAGTTGTTATGTATATATATAGAGGAATAACGCCCTGAGAGTTATGGCGGAACTTGAGATTTTCGCGGCTGCCTAACGATGAGTCGATGGAGTGTGAGGACGGCCGAATTTTGCCTACCTGTCTACAAAATGAAAGGGGTAACGGGGAAAACCAGAGCAGCCGAAATATTTTCAACCGCTTACCCGCTGAGAAGGGTCTCTCCGGGTTCTTAAACCCCTTATCTGGGGGACAGTGTCGGCAATGACCGAAAAAGGGCAATACTATATCTCAGCCTTTTGGAATCTACGCCGCGGGTATTTCCCATAGCTCTAACACATTCTTCTCCAGGGCAGGTGTCCCTTGGAGCACTTAAAACAAATACTTAAGATTCTTCTTCTTCTTACATCGGGGAAGTGTATTCCCAAAGCATTTGTTTCAGAAATGCCGGTTGCAAACCAGAGGTCTACGAACTTTCATTTCTCTCCCTTGCTATTTTCGTTAGTATTTCATCGCTAGTCGTTGGAGGAAGATCGAGACACCGCTGGTGCTTTGAATTCGTTTTGTGCAGGTTTCTTTCCCGTGTGATCTAATTCTACTTTAAATTGCTGGTTTTTAGAGTTAGACCATCTGATACTTTGGATTTCACATCTGTTGTCTAACAATAGGAGGTATGTACATGCTAGTAGATGTGTGGTGTTGTCTGGGATATAACGCGATCCCGAAATTACTGTAAAAGTGAAAATGGCAAAACATTTTATTATGGGTTTCGGAGCTGAATTTAAAGAAACTTGTGGCGATATTCACTAAATTTATCAAATGCACTGTATGTTATTGATCTTGTGTTACATTAATAGGCTCACTACGCGTCATAAATCTGATAATTCTTAAATAAATTAACTACTTGAACTTTGAATTTAACATGACCCGCATTTGTATATTTTCAGGATAAAGAGTATTATATTCGAGACGATCTTTGTTTTTTACCGTGCAGACATTTTTTGTCAACTTTCCAATGGAAAGTATTTGTATAATAAATGAAAGAATTAATAAATGTTTCGCTTTTCTTCCTGAAAACTTAGATGATAGTAATTCATATTGCCGTTTAGAGCAACGAAACTATTCATTGCATTAGAGGTCAATATCGCTTCATTTATTCTTGTGTACTTTGATCTAATACAGTAAAACCCTCGAAAAGCGGAATCTCATGAGACACGACTAAATGTCTGTTTTTCACAGATCTTCCGCCTTGAACAGGCTAAAATAGTCGTTTTTCATCAAAATGTAGGAATATAGAACCCCTTCAATCTTTCAAAATTTTTGTCTTTTACAGGATTCCGTCTTTCACAGGTTTTACTGTATAAAATAATTAGGAGCAGTGTATGTGAGGGGGTGACAGTTAGTTCGGTGGTAATAAATTCAATAGGCAAAATGTATTTCTAGTGCAAAAATGTTTTCAAGTGCATTTACATCCGGTTTTATGGGCAAAATCGATTTCTTTGCTAATGTAGGTAGTATTCTGGGGAAAAGAAGTTAGAGAGTAAAACCTTCAGGATAGTGAAAAACAGCTGCTCTATTTTTTGTAATGTGTGAAATCGATGTCTGAATTAATTATTTTTTTATTAAACAAGAGAAATATTGTATATTATAATTGATTCCATCTATTGGAGCATTAATAAATGCATTCAAGAGACAAAACTCACATCCTTACTGTCGGTGTCCACTGACTGTGATCAGATAATAAATTGTTTGCTACAGAAAATAAGGATCAATTCGTGAATCATTATAAGTACTGTTGTGATTTTAACGTAAATATCGATATCTTTAAATTTAGGTTTCTTATTTTTAGGAGAAATTGGCACACAATCTACGAACAGGAAACATTTTAAAGAAAAATAGAGGAAAACTTTAATTTTTATCATCGATTTTATCCTACGGAAAGAAATCATTTGAATTATTTGTTTCCCGTTTACGCAACACATTTCGATGAATTTAGCATTGAAGACTTTACTGTAAAATATAATTTTTCTTTTTTGCCTAAGTTTGTGATTGAAATTTACGAGTCGTTAGAGCTGTGGTTCTTAACCTTTTTATGTTGCATCACCCTCCTTTCGAGGTCTTAATATTTTTGTCACCGCTTAGAATTGGACAAGGCTCACTGATAATGACGAAAACGTAAAATCAGACTAATTTAAAGTAAAAGTAAAATCAACGTTGACGCTTGCTTATCGATAAGAACGCTTCACTGCATATTTTATTTTGAAATTTTTATTTCCTCATTTCTTCAGTATGAAATCGTCACTAATTTACAAATAAATGCCACGATTGATTTTAAAATAAATTTTTTCTTCACTATTTTGGACAGGACTATATTTTCATCGAGAGAAAGATTTTAAACTTTAAATGATCACTGTGAGTTGTTCAGCATGTTTCATGATACATCAAAACTCAATGATTCGAAGGGCGGCGAGCTATTGGCTAAATGTAAGGAATTGGATAATAAGCTGACTGATGCAAGTCTAAGTGAATCAGATTTAGGTGGGGAGTATTTATTTGGAGAGCTTCAAATATTGAAGCTCTACATAAAGCGTGAAATGGATACATGTGAAGTATTGGACTATATTCTTCAAAATGATTTAATCTCTTCATTTCCAAATGTTGCCATTGGCATCCGCATTTATCTGACATTACCTGTGTCTGTAACTTCGGGAGAAAGAAGTTTTTCAAAACTCAAAATTATTATTTAAACTATTTAAGGTCGACAATGTCGCAAACTTAGCAATGATATCCATAGAACACGAACTGTCTGATAAGTTGAATGTATGTACATGACATCATTTTTAAAAAATTTCTACTTATAAAGTCAGGAAAGTAAAGTCTCTTAAATAACGTAATTTATTTGTTAATGAGTGTTCATTTAATATTATAATCGTTAATTCTGTTTAGACAATTTTAGTACAAAGAATATTAGTTTAGATAATTTTTTAATTTCTTCTAACAATAAAAAGTTTTTCATCCTTGTGAACCGTTTAAACTATGTAAATGCAATTTTTGGTGATAAACTATATTGTTCTTTTCTCTTTCTCATGTTTAGAAAGACTGTAATAATAGGAAAATTCACCTTTGCAGAGCTGTAATAAATAATTTTCGCTATGTCTTATAGTTTTTTTTTTCATTTAAAAAAGTATCCTGCAGTATATACTACCACGTTGAGTGGGGGAGAGGGCGGCAAATTTCGTTTTGCACACCGGCGGCCATATGGGTTGCGGCGACCCTGTACCCAAGGGCAGTTGAGAAATAATCGTCTCCGTGACAATAATCTCGTTATGATGGAATAACAATTGCAATTATTAACGCAAAATTCAAAGAAATACGATCGATAAGAAAATTCGACGACAAAAATTAGAATTTCCATTCCATTCCGCAGAGAATAGCCACAATCCATCGCTGATATCATTTTTCTTATGTATTTTAGTGTGGGTAGGGAAATAACCCTGCACGATGGGTTTCAGATTTCCCATTTAAATCAAAAGGAAAGGATAATTCATGGAATCGATCCCGGAACTTCAATTTTCGTCATAAAACCATGATCTTGGCCTCTGAAGAAAGAGTTTCTAACCAATCTTCATGAAAGTTGGTGCATTGGTTCAAAATTTGATAGTGGGGACCGGCAAAAAAAGACAGAATCATAGACAGTTAAAACAAAGAAACCATAATCCTATTTTCATTCTGGAAGGGCGGAAACAGTAAAAAAAATTGGCCTTTAAAAATCTCCGGGTCAGACCAGAGAAATCTCCGGGACAGAATTGAAAATGTCCGGGTTGGTGAGGACTTTGAGGTGGCAACCCTGTCAGGGGTTGTTAGTTGACCATTTACTAATTTCAAACATTTGGATAACGAGTTCTACTGTTGTCTGACAACTTCCTCCTTCTGTTTAACCTCTTTCCTCTTTTCTGCACCTGTCTTTTATCTCTTCAATTTTAGTCTACAAAATGGGTTTAAAAAATAATTAAAATTTGCCTTTTTAACGGTGAAACAATATTATCAGTTTGTGAATTATTTCAATATCATAAAAATAAATTACAACTGGTGAAAAAAGTATTGACTTCATTACAGCTGTGGAATACTAAACTAAATTAAAACACTCCTATGCAAAATGAAATTAATATATAAGACGGATAATTCGTGAATCTCCATTAAAAAGAGAAGGAAGCGTTAAGAAAATATTTAAAAACTTTAAAAACTCATTTAAAATAAATGAATAGTTTAATTTCTACATACGAAATCAACCCATTTAACAAAATAATTAAGGATTAACAATGTGCCGATAGGGAGGTAAATAAATCAACTTATGATTTCCTAAAATTTTTAGAAAGAAAAGTATTGTAATGAAAACGTAAATATTCCATGAAATTGAATTAAAAAGCATTGAAAAACTTTCTAAATTAATGAAATAACTTAGATTTACCTTTTCTGGTGTTGACTTTTTCGAAGGTTTCTTCACCGGTTCTGAGTATGAACAACTGTAGAAAGGCAGGATTCCTTTTTCAAAGGTTTCTTCAACGTAGCACTCGTTAAAAAACTAGTTGTCACAGAATATTAAGGACCACAGATACTCGAAACACTTTTTGGATCTGATACGTGAAGCTATCGGATAAGCTATAAAGCAGGGGTGTCCAACCCAAATTAATAGTGGGCCGGATTCAAGATTAAGTCTGACTTCGCGGGCCAAGGTAGAAAAAATAAAAGTTTTCCATCTTTTACGTTATATTTATCAAAGAAATTAAAGAAAATAAAATTACAAATAAAATTGTTGCGCAATATAAATATTAATGGGACACTTGACAATTTTTCTGTTTGCATAAAAAGTCAATATCAGGTGAAATGTTCGATGTACCAATTCGTAATACACCAGTCGGATGTTCATCTGTTAAGCATGATCGGTTCTTTGTTTTAACATTTTTCATCCTGGAAAAGAACTGTTCACAAATATATGTGCTGCCAAATAAAGACACTTGTCGAAGGGCCAGCTTTGTAAGGTTGGGATAATGTACAACTTTAACATATTTTTTATAAAACGTTAAAAGATCATTTTCAACGTAGGCCATTTTCAGGGAACTATTACATTTCAGATCAAATAGTTCTAATTGGAATTTTTCCTCAACATTTTCAACATCAACAGAAAAGGGATTACTAAACACTTTCATAAGTGGCTCATTGTTTCTAAAATCGGTAAATCTTTCTTCAAATTCATTTTTTAAATTTACTAGTGAGAGTGAATATTTTTCAATATTTATTGTTGTCTTTTCCCTCGTCGATAATGTTTTGAAATGAACAAAATTCTTATTAACCAATTGATTTTGTTGCAGATTCAACTTTTTAATGAATGCTTGAATATTTTCAAATTGCTGATTAACAAGCTGGTCTTTCCGTTGAAGTTTCAAATTTAGGTCAGCAAGATATTTTGTCATGTCTACAAAAAATGCCAAATCATTTATCCACTCGGATTCTTCTAAATAACTAACATCCTTTCCAGTGCTTTTCATGAATGTTTTTATTTCTCCTACAAGTGACCAGAATTGTTCCAATGTCGTCACTCTGCTGAGCCAATGAACGTGAAGTTTTTGAATTGTCTGTGGTTGAGGCCTTTTGATCGTATGAAATTTACGATTTTAACAACTTTTTCCATTATATGTTTCATTCCTAATATTTTTTAACACAGTTGCCCCTGGTGAATTATACAATGATGTTTAATGATTTTGTGTTAAATTTCATTGCTCATTAAGCTCACAAAACCCTTTTGCTTTCCTGTCATCGCTGGGGCACCATTGGTTGTTAAACCATAGAGATTTTCATCTTTAAGTTTAATTTTTTTTAAGTTTTACTGACTTCATCCAAAATATCCTGTCCCGTTGTTGTACCTTTCATTGGACACAAGTCTAATAGTTCTTCAACAACATCAAATGTGTTCGTTACTCCTGTCTCAAATATTGCTAGTTGAGCAGTGTCAGATATATCGGTACTCTCATCTAGTCCTAAACTGTAAAATTTACACTCCTTCAATTTAGCCATAAGCGTAATTTCTATGTTATTTGTCAATTCATCAACTCTCCTAGCAACTGTTTGGTGTGACAAACTCGTATTTTTCACCAATGTTTTTTTTTCTGGACACGCAACTGAAGTAAATATATCTAGGCACTCTTTTACAAATTCTCCATCGGAAAACGGTTTTCCTTTTTTGCAATTGCTTCGGCTATCTGAAGACTGATTTTGGTTGCAGCCGCAGAATCTTCTTTTGGTATTTTAAAGAACAACTGCTGTCCAACAATATTTCTTCTTAATGAATTCACTCGATCGATTCTAGTTTGACCTTTCAATTTGCTATACTCTGTAGCGTGCTTTGCTAAATAATGTCGCTTGATATTATATTCCTTGCATACTGAAATGTAAGTATAATACCTGATGATGTTACATAAAGTATGTAATGTGGGAAATAAAAGAGCAGCTCATTGGCTGTGAATTTAAAGTTTTAAAAGCCAATATAACCAAAGGCTATTCCATCCAGTTAATTAACAAGTTAATGGCAATATAAGTAATTAATTCGAAGTCCACCTTAAGAAAGTAGGCATCTTAAGTTCTGTTCGTTCATCTTGTTAACAGTTTAATACCCAGGAGCTATTTAATTTTTGTAAAATTGTTAGGAGCAAATGTATTTAATTCGAAATTAAAATATTAATGCAATATTGAACAATACTTAGGGAAGAACAAATTTAATATATTGAAAATACATTCATTAATGCTTAATGGTCAGTTTTACAATAAATGATATAATTTTAACATTAAAATAAACAGCCACAGAAAATATATGAATACATTCCACATAAATTACAACTTTTACATAAATTCTATAGGAAATGTCGAATAGGATAAATTATTTACTCTCATCCGTGTTGCTTCATACACCGTACTGCATTACCGTTCAAAAAATATTTTCATGTATATTCGGGACCGGTCAAGTATTAAAGGGGACCCGGATACAGATAATTTTGGGGGCCCTAATCCACCTCCTACGCACGAAAAAGATACAAAACTGACGAAAAATATAATTTTTAATATAAATTTATTAATTCCTAAAATTTAAATAATCATTATGTTAAAACAACAGTATAGTAAACACAAAAACGAGGTATACTAACCATAATTATTTGGATCAATGCTTGTTGATTTATTTAATGCCGTTTTCTCTATGAACTATGTAATTTTTTAATAAAAGTTTGCACAAAATTTAAGGCAGATTCTTTAATAAATAACTGACATCTTTAAATTTTGGGAACAATAAACGAATGTTTATTCGGGGGCCCGGAAAATTCGCATCCGCTGCACTCCCCCCTCCCCCTTTGACCGGCCCTTTGTACCTTCTACCAGGTTAATTGCATGACACAGCCATTCTAGAATGAAATATTTATTTTCTTAGAGAAGTTAAAAATAAACCGTAATCTTTAATGCCAATTTCGAAAATATTCATGTTGACCCGGTGATTTTTTCTCTCGCCCGGAGGCAACTCCGAAAACCCGGAGTCTTCGGGTCAAACCCGGAGAGGTGGTAACCCTGACCCCAGACAACATTTTATATTTAATTCATTTTTTGTTATTTGCGGTAATTTGTATTCTGAAATAATGAGGAGTTTTGTTTATTCAGATGTTTTAGAAAATTTTGAATTGTTTTTCGATTTAAATTTGGAAGTGGAGAAGAAGAAGAAATGTGTTGAAGACTTATTAAGTATTTACAAGAGTGACATAGATTCAGTGAATTTAGAGGACGAAGTAGATCAATTTTTATTATTTGCGAAAGATGAAGACAAATCAGAAAGCATCACCGAAATGTATAAAATGGATGGCATCCCTTATGAAAGAAACTTTTCCCAACCTAGAAATTCAATTAAGGATTTTATTAACAATGCCGATTTCAAATGCTTCGGGCGAAAGATCATTTTCTGCCCTTAAACGAGTGAAAAACTATCAGAGAAAGACAATGAGTGACAGCCGTTTGAATTGCTTGGCTTTAGTTTACACTGAGAATGATATTTTAAATAATATAGACCTGAGCCTAATAATAAATATTTTTGCTAAATCTAAATCTAGGAAAATATATTTGTAAATTGTTAGTTAATCACACCTGGGTACAAACAAATCATGGTTGTAATTTTTATGATTTGTGTAGTGTGTTTTGGATGTTTTATTTGTTTTTTTAACTATTGTAACTCTTCTGAAAATTTTCAATGATTGCATGTAATAAAATAAATGTTAGCATTTTGTTTTCTTGTATTTACGTAGTGTTTTTATGATATTTATGTAAACTGTTGTTTTTATATAAATTTTGTGTACTAATTATAAATACTGCCTTATTTTTGCTGTTCAGTATTCTATGTTCTTTAAGGGAAATTAAAAATCAATAAAAGATACAATACCTGCCTATATTTATTTATATATATTTGCAAAACTATTCCACAAATTTTCAATCTCCAACCATTGCAGTTTTTTAAAAAATAATAAATATTAAGATAATAATATAAAATCCATACAGAACGATGCATACATTTAAATTATGTCAGATAGAAATGTTTTCCATTTGATTCAATGAGGGAGACCAGTATTCAATTTTGCCATGTTAGACAGAATTTGCCATGTTAGACAGAATTTGCCATTGAGACAGGTTTAAACTCACGTTTTAATGCTATTAGTCTAAAATATTCGTGCTAACTCGGCTTGAATTCCTATTATCTCCCCAAAAAAGTAATTTTCACTCTATTTACCGTATTATTGTACAAATACCAAGTTTTCACCTTAATTGCGAATAATTTTAATATGTAATTAAAGAAAACTTTCGATGATTTTCTTATGGGATTTGGGAAAGAAAGTCTGGGACCAAAAATACTCCCTCGGAATATAAAATGTTGGGATTTATTATTTCTCTTTTGGACTGATCATCTTGCCAAATTTTAGCTTCCTACATTTGTAGAAGTAACTAAACATTTAGATCCTGTGTGTGTACTTGTGTGCGGCATATATATACATATATATATATATATATATATACACACACACACACACACATATATATATATATATATATATATACATATACTATGTAAGAAGCAGCTATTTATAATAGATAAGTAATTTGTGTATATGAGAATTCATAATATTGAGAGCCCCAATTTGTATAGCGCCACGGGCCCCAGAAGGCCTACATCCGCCACTGGTTCAAACCGATATCGTTAAGCGAGCGTCGACCGCACAGTCGCTTAGCAGTCGTCGCCTCACGTGCACTCAATTTTAGAATCGCATTCGCGCCTATCCACGCAAGCCTATCGCGATTCGAACTCACTCTCGGATATTCCTTCCGGTTCCAGGAAGCTGGTGGTCATCGGCCGTTTGGTGGATTTGTTGAAAGTGACCCCGCCGCCTCCTTCTCCGCCCCCGCCCACCCTACCCGCCTCCGGGGACTCCTCCTTGCCCTCCCCCGCACGGCCGTCCTCTCCGGGCCAGTAGTATTGTCGTTCCTCGTGCACGAAGAGTGACATGATGACCACGGTGACTCCGAAGTAAGCCTGGAGAGGAATATTGAGAGTTAGGGAAGAAAATGAAGTCACGTGGAAACAATGCCATTTGAGATTTCTCTCATTGTTGAACAACTTAAAAATTGATGTTTTATTTGGTTTAAAAATAATATTTGAGTTGGGCGCATTTAAATCCTATATGCTTTAAAAGTAAACTCGATTCTTTTCCCAAAGAGACATTCAATTGTTTATTGCGTATCCTGATGCTATTTTAAAAACTATAATTAAAAAATCACATTTTTGTATTAATAAAATGTAGAAAAGACAAATTCCCGAAATCTACCACGGGCTATTTTTTCAGGATGTTTTCTTTTGGGTTTTAACTTCCGAAAAGCTACATTCTAGCTTTTAATTCCATACAGAATTTCCAGGTAAAAGCAGGGCTTGCTGGCTCTTGAAAATGACAACGCAACTACGTGGCTCTGTCTTCTTGGCTCCAGTGGTGCGCAAATTGTGGGTCGTGACCCTTTTATTGGTCGCTAAATACTTCTCTTTGTTCGCGAGAAAAACATTTAAATTTTGATACTCTCGTATTTCCATTAATTTATTTGCTGTAAATTTTTATATATTTCCATTTATTTATTTGTTTGTTATAGTTTATTTACTTAATAGTCTCCTCGTGCAACAATGTGTTTCTCACCGGTATTTCGGAGGGTTCAAGTAAAATCGGGAAGACAAAATTATTCGGTAATAGCTCGGGTCTTGCAAAATAGTGTTGGAAGAACCCAGTGCGTAAATGTGTAAATAAATCAGTTATAGACTATCTTTTACTTCAATTTAAGCAATTAAAAGTACAGATAACCTTGCGAAATGCCCGTTAGAGTCTGCCGATCGGATTTTTTTGGCATTTAAATACCACGTTGTGAATTACTTTTATTATTCCTTTATAACGTGTCCTATATTCAAGATAGAAATATAAAACAAAAATTCTTCTTTTCTTTTAAAATATATCTATGACTTATAAACACCTGACAATGTCAATGGCTCATGGGGCTCCATATTCTCGTATAAAAGGCGAAAGTTGACTTTCATGTAATAAACTCGGAAACACGGTCCTATACATAACGCAACATAGCAAATGGCACGTCGTAGTTTGTCGGCAATTTTCTGTAAACACACACACGGCGCATCGCCATCTCGTGTATTCTTTGGGACAATGTTTGCTATGGCGACGTTCCAGACGCTTAAGACGCACGAGATATCTCAAAGAACTGCTCTGAAAACTAACTATGTAGCTGCGAAATACTGGCGATTTCTTTCCTATCTTTATGTTCCCATCCTGTAGGTCCTTTTCTGACACGGTTACTTTCCGAACCGCTTATATAAACCAAAATGGACAACGGCTACACTCTTTCAAAGGGAAAAATCCACTCTAGTCGCCGCATGTTTTACGACGGTCAATAACCGAGAATCCCTTTCCAAAAGACGAGCACCCTAGGGATATTAAATTCCCCAAAATGAGGAATAAGATATATTTTCCGTGTAGATGCCTCCTAAGAAATACATACTTTCTAAATTTAAAGGTAAAAATCGGCAAATAACGGAGATAATACAACGAAATTCCTGCGACGCCACAGTTGCATCGACCGTCGTTTAACCCCTCTACGGCGGAGGAGTTTTTAATAATTCCCTCGTCAGCGGACGAAGGAGTTTTTTGAAAAAAACACGAAAAAGTTGCGAAAACATGCGAAATTTGGAAAAACTTCAAAAAATCATAACTTTTGATGTTTTCACTGTATGTTGATGAAATCTTTTATGTAGTTACATGCTGTGAAGTCTCGTAACCGGTAAATTCGTCTAAAGACAATTCGTCTAACGGAAAATTCATCTAAAGAATTTCTGTCGCATTTCTAGTACATATCGCACCTTTGCTTCGAAAGTAGCAGAACTCGAAAACGTAAATTTAAAAATGAATAAAATTCTTCGAACACAGATTTTTAAAATAAAGTAATTAATTAAAAATAATAAATAATAAAAATTAAATTAATTAATTAATAAATCTACTATAATATATTTTGAAGGGTTTGTTTGTGTGTTTGCGTGTTTCTCCTCCTAAACGATAAAAGCTAGAATAACCAAATTATGTATGATTCTTCTTTACATCCTAACTTAGTGAACTGTCAAGGTTTGGTCAACCGAGATTTATCAGTACTGCCAATATAGGGGATTAACATTTTTCCATAAGATAACACGTATGAATCCATTTCTTGACTTGCAAAGTTTTCTTCCTTCAAGCATCAAAATAAGTAAATATGGACCGATTTTTTAATTTATCCGTACGTAGTAATGGGAAAGTATTGTGATAATGAAAAAAATCGAGATCAAGATTTCACATAAATACACGTTTTGAGGTCCCTAGAAGACGTTTAGACTATTTTCGGAATTATGTCTGTGTGTGTGTGTGTGTGTGGATGTGTGTGCGTGCGTATGTGATTGTGGGCGCTCTAACTCAAAAAATACTTGCCATATCGTTACCAAATTCCATATATCACACTTTGGTATGGTCAGAGAGAACTGATTAGTTTTTGGAACAATAAAGATTGACCGGAAGTCGAGGTTTATTCGAAACCCGATTCGGTTTTTGCAATATTTCTCCATTAAAACATCATTATTGTATATACAATTCTATACAAATGTTATAGAGAATGTAATTTCCTACAACTTTCATTTGAAACAATTTTCCAAAGCAGTTGTTTGGAAATTATTTATAGAAATAATCGGTTTTTTCGGTTTTCGTCAAATATCTCCTTAAAAACGTCGTAATTGGTCATCTTCGTAAGAACCAAAGTTGTAGAGAATAATATTTCTTCCAAGTTTTGTTTGAAACAAATTTTCGTAGAACCATCCATTTCGGAGATATTTTGCTTATTCGTGAATTTTTAGTACACAGCGCTATCACCATCTAGCGGTGAATTCTGTAAACATATTCAAAATATAAATTACGGAAATAAGGACGTCTGTATTCTTTTACGATAGGAAATAATAATTGTGCCTTATAATGCTATTCATAATAATTTAAATAACTATACCCCAAATATGGAGAAAGTCATGTGTTGGCCACATCAGATTTTTTCGTTTTTGCTTTATTTGACGAATAAAACTATACTATCTTATTCCTGCGAAGTTTACATGTTACACTTTCGAAGTTTTCAGAAATACGCTATTTATTTGTTTCGAAATTTTGTGGATTTTTCGTACCCCTCCCGGGCGTTTCCAAGGCGGCCGTCATTGTTACCTCCGATTCCGTTAGCTTCAATGAAGCTTACAAATAGACGAAAGTTTAGCGTTATTCGATTCACACTTTTGTTTAAGCTACGAAACGATCGATGTTTATGGATAGCAACGTAAATAGATACTGATTATTATTCAGGAAGCGTTTATTGATGAAAGTAATTGAACCTTCTTTCGTCTATTGAAAACTGGAATCTTACATTTTTTGTAAGTAAAATCATTATAGTCTACATTATAATGTTTATTAAAGTAAATAGGCTAACGTATCTGGTGTACATTTACCAGTCAATGTTCAATCATGGACAACTTTCACGGGTTTCTTGCTTACAAGACATAAATGTAAACCTTTCATAGGCATAATTAAACAAGAAATGAAGCTGGATTTGGCGAAAGTGATATATATGATAGGAAATACAATTATCGTTATATTTGAATGCAATACGTTCGGAATCGGATTGTTACAAGCAAATATGATTAATTGTTAAGAAAATCTAATTGTAATTTAAAAAGTATCTACTATATATTTTAAAGAGTAAGTATGTTGTGCTGTAGTAGCTTCACTAAATCCATTGAAATTCAACGGGAAATTCTGCTAGTGAACAATAAATAAACAAATTACTCACTCAAGGCATATGGTAAAGGAGGAAAGTGTTAAGGTTTACAACATTCAAAACAAAATATTGGCATCATGGATGCTTATTGTTTTTATCATCATTTTAATAATTAAATGTTTACAAATATTAAAATATAACTTCAATTAATTACAGAATTAATAGATATTATCTTTAGAAATGTGCAAAAACGATTTTAGATGAATTTTCCGTTAGACGAATTGTTGGTTAGATGAATTTTGCTGTGCAAAAACGTTCTTAGATGAATTTTCCGTTAGACGAATTGTTGGTTAGATGAATTTTCCTTAGACGAATTTTCCGTTAGACGAATTGTGTTTAGATGAATTTGGTTTACAATTAGACGAATTTTCCGTTAGACGAATTGTCTTTAGACGAATTTTCCTAAACCCGTGAAGTCTTTCTGCAATATCTCCGGCCAAAGTGAAAGAGGTACTCACCAACCCGCTTTGGGCCAGCGTGGTGTTTTAAGGCCCACAATTCTCCTATGACATGTACTCATGTACACCCATAAAAAAACGGCCCTCATTTTCCAGGGGCTGGATTGCCTCTGACCGTTGCAGTAGTCAGGAAAAAGGCATGAAGGCAGAGGGTGCTAAGTTTCTCCGGAGGTTAAACGCCCACTGCCACTCTTTCTCATCCTTACCCAATTCCTTTAACCTCAACTTAACTACCTTTAACTGCCGGACTTTGTCCAGTGAAGATAAACTTCAAGAGCTCCAAGAACAACTGGAGAAGATCTAGTGGGACATTTTAAGGCTTAGTGAGGTGAGAAGAAAAGGATTTTTTTCGTGAATACAATACTTTCCCATTATTACGTATGGAGAAAGTAACAATAGAAGCTATAAGAAAATGAAGCAACATCTGTCGATCGGAAAGAGACTTGATACTAGAAGAGGCTCCATAACCCATAGTAGGAAATTAATTCTAAAACGGGTACAAGAATTTTATACCAAGTTGTATGAGGATCCTCTAGCAAATGGTGATGGAAATATGCCCATCGAAGAGATGAGACACGCAATCAGAAGCATGAAGAATGGAAAAGCATCTGGAGTGGATGGTATCACAGCGGAAGTATTCAAAGCAATGGGTAATCATACGGAAACGATTCTCGCTAAGATTTTTAATTCCTGTCTGTGGAAGAAAAAGATACCAGAAACATGGAACCACGCATGTATTATCCTTCTGCACAAGAAAGGTTCCAAAGAAGACTTGAATAACTATAGACCGATCAGCCTACTCCCAACAGTCTACAAAATATTCACCAAATTACTCACTATGCGCCTTCAAAACCATCTTCATGCTGCCCAACCCAGAGAGCAAGCTGGATTTCGCAGTGGGTATAGCACGATGGACCACATCCAAGTCGTGAGAGAGGTAATCAGTCGGACTAACGAGTATGAATTACCTCTATGTATGTGCTTTATCGACTACGAGAAAGCATTCGCGTCTGTCCGAACTTCGTCGGTGTTACGTGCACTAAAGAAACAAGGAGAAGAAGAAACGTACATAAGCTTGATCAAGAATATCTACGAAAATGCGACAACATCTGCCCAGCTGCAGAATGAAACAAGTGCCTTTAAGACCGAAAGGGGAGTGAGACAAGGAGATACTATTTCCCCTAAGTTATTTACAGAAGCTCTAGAGGAAGTATTCAAAATGCTAGACTGGGAGGAAGAAGGCATAAAGGTAAATGGAGAATATCTGAGTCACCTGCGCTTTGCAGATGACATCATACTGTTCGCAGTAATTCCAGAAGAGCTCCGTGGAAGAACTGAAGAGCTTGAGAAAGGAAGCCGAGAATCTGGACTTGAGATGAATCTTAATAAAACAAATTCTGAGAAGATACATATCAACGGAGCAGAACTCGGAGAAGTAACCAGCTATGTGTACTTGGGTCAACTCATCACTACTGATGGTTCGCTTCTTGAAGAAATCAACCGGAGAGTGAAGATGGCATGGAGTGCTTTTGGCAAGAATGCAAACATCTTTAAATCAAATATTCCAGTCTTCCTAAAAAGGAGACTGTATGACCAATGTGCACTGCCTGTTCTGATATATGGTTGTGAAACGTAGAGAGAGATGCATGTTAGGGATCACCCGAAGAGACCGCAAGAGGAACGACTGGGTAAGAAAGAAGACGGGAGTCTGTGACGTGATTAGAAGAGTGAAGGTGCTAAAATGGCAGTGGGCGGGCCACATTGCTAGAAGAAATGACCGGCGTTGGACGTCCAGTCATCGAATGGATCCCAAGAAACATCAAGAGACCGAAAAGAACACCGAAAGACAGGTGGGACAGAGAGCTTGTTAATTTCTTGGGACAAACTTTCATTTTACGGAATTCAGTCACGATTTTGCGCTTATTTTAGCGATGAATAAAACAGCAATAGTTTCGAATACTTTCAGATGCACCATGCAACAAAACAAAATTCAACTATTTTTGTGATAAAACAATACACACTATATCTGAAAATGTTGGATAAAGATGAACAACGTGCATATCCGCAAGAGAGCAATCGAAAAACGTTTTAATCGGGATCAATTACTGTATAAAATACCGGTCCTCATTCTCTTTTGTACTTAATCCAGTTAAAAATATGTTTTCAAAAATAAATAATTTCGTTAAATGAGAACTATCAAACCTTCATGATAGATGGGATCTATTAGAAATAATTTGAAACTCCATATCTGAAGTATCATAAATAGATTGGTATTATTAAATTAGAGTAATTTCCTGCCAAAATAGACGAGTATGCATGAACCAAGCATTAAGTAAGACTAAAATTTAAATGAAAAATTAACGAAACCAACTTTTACATGCACTAAAAGGTTAACAATAAATATAACATTCCCATTATTGAATGTTACAGAAAGTACAAGTATTTTTTGGAATATAACAGTCGTGGGGAATGTAAATATTAATGGAGATTTATAAAAAATATATTCTAGACAAATATCAATTCCTGAAACTTTTTTCTGTCTGAAACATTCAATTATGAGAATTTTATATTTATATTCTATTTGTTTGTATATTACATTATTATTTTCTGTACTTTCGTTGCATTTTCACTCGAAGTTTACAAAATAAGCGTAGTCATTATTTTTAATATTTTATAGAAAATCCACAATTCCTTCATATCACAGAAACAAGTCCATTTTCATTACGAAAATTTTGATTAAAAACTTTTAACATCGGAATGTTTATCGTAAAAACTTATTTTTTCTCGATTTTTGTTTGTATAGCACCTCAGAATATATAGCTAACCTCCGATTTAAACTCTAATCCGGCCCGCAGAAGAATTTGCAACTTCCAATGCGGCCCGCCGAATAAATTTCAACCGGCTATGTGGCTCGCCACGTAGAAAAGGTTGGGCACCACTGTCCTACAGAGTAAGAATTTTTCACATCATAATTTTATATAATAATAGCCGTCGTCCGTTGCTTGGTTGGTTGGTTGGTCACGCTATGCAGACGCTAATAACTCGAGAAATAATAACGATAGAAACTCGAAATTTGGTAGGGATGCTTTATTAACACTTCTTCAGAGAATGACGAATTTAAATCGAGAAAAAATTCCTTGGTTCGTCTACAAGAGAGGCATTTCCATTTCCCATTACTTAACATGTAAAACGCGATTTCAAAGCAAAAATCAATTTAAAACTATTGAAAGTTGTTGTTTCGGAAACTGAGAAGTCCAAAGTGGTGAGCGGACGCTAAACGATATTAAGGTACATTATATTCCAAAATCTATTTAAAGTATTATCAGAGGCAATTGAAGATTGAACAAATTTTTTTGTTACCGGAATTCTGCTTATTTCATGAAATTGAAATGCTAATGCATTAATCCATTTAAATCTGTTAAGAGTGGCTATTATAGTTGAAAGAAATATATGTATCTACATGGTACTTTTATTCACTTTTCAGAATGAATGAATTCTAGGTTAACATTGCATATTATAAAAGGATTTTCTTTGGAATAAGAAGTTTGTTATTTGGTTATTTTAACTGAATTGAATCAAGTTCTCTTCTAAGTTTGAAATCCATATAAAACTGGTGAAAGTGTTTCGGAAAATGAGAAGGCAAGAGTACTGAGCAGACGATAAACGATATTGAGGTACATTATATTCCAAAATGTATTTAAAGTATTATCAGAGGCAATTGAAGATTGAACCAATTTTTTGGAACCGGAATTCTGCTTATTTAATAAAATTGAAATCCTAATGCTATAATCAATTTAAAACTAATAACAATGGCTATTTTAGTAGAAAGAAAGGTACTATTTTATTCACAGGGAATTTCTGTGAGATTTTAGTTAATTAATTAAAAAACTTATAATATAGAAATATTCGATGGTTAAAACAGTGCACAATTTTATTCTTGCGATTTTTACATGTTGCATTGACGAAAATTTAGATTCATTAAACCCGTTGAAATTCAACGGGCACTTATGCTAGTTAAATGATAAAGACGCGAATTTTGATGAAAATAATTCCCAAAGACTGAATTCAATAAAATGGAATATTATATAAATTAATGCAGAAGGCGAATCAGACATTTTATTTTATTTTTAATTAGTGATCATATCATCTCGTAGGTTTAGTCTTGATAGTAGAGCTCCGCAACCTTATTTAATTTACAACACAGTTACCGATTCGATTGATTTTCGTGAGCAACAAATCAAATTTCACTGCATTGTGAAGAACGTATTTATCATTCGTAGAAGCGGATCTTCCTAAAAGCGAGGAAGAGGTCCGTCCCTCTTTGCTCTTCAATCCGACACTCGCCCACGACCTTTTTATTTTGGAAATCCCAGTTCTGTCAGAATCTTTCTATCCTTTGCCCTATTGACATATTCTGCAGCGCAGAATCAAGGTATTTGCGTGGAATGCTTTCTAAGAATGAATCCAGCGGATGGTGACATCCAAGGAGTTGAGGACGGCATCCTCACTCAAAACAATGACATAAGTTAAACATATCACGAAATTTGTAATTTATTTAACCAAAAGTATTTTGTTAGTCGCAAAATTATAATTGCACGCTAAATAACAAAATGTCTCAACTGATGAGATGGTCACTAATAAGCTTTAAAAGACACATTTCAAAGGTGCATGTGTGTTAGAACAGACGTAAAAATACAATTTGTCCAATTCACCTTTCTTTTTAACTTAATATTTTGTTTCATTCGTAGCAGAATTACAATATAGCATAAGCTCCAAGCCCAGAAAAGATGAAAAATTTTTAACAAGGCAGGAGCAGCAATATGGATTAACTTAAGTCGTATTATGTATGACTGTAATGCTAAAAAAATTCATTAACCAAGTATCTTGCTTAAAAAAAATTCTTTCACGTGTTGAAGAAAACGGTAAATTCGCAAAAAACTACGAAAAGCTTATTGTTCGAAAGATTTCTATACAAAGAATTGGTCATTTAGAAAATTGGACATTCTTAAAACATCGCCTATCCCTGACTCTATCCGTACGTATACGTATATATTCAATTGAGAAACATCTGCTTGTATATAAATTACACCGTAGAAACGTGATGAAGCCATAGTTCTACGAACGCGTAATGGCTGAAAATATGTAGTTTTATGGAATTCTGAATTGAGCATAGAGATATTATTTCATGTATTTTTTGTTCGATATATCGTAGAAATGCTTCCGAATGCCGTATTAACGTCTCCGATAATAATCAAGTGAGAGAAGAATTACCGAGAAAATTACATTAACCCTAGAACTACCAAGCGATTTTCACTACCATGGACTACCAAAGGCCCACCATCTAAAATACTATAAAAAGCCATAGTAATCTTTTGAATCAATTTTTATATATTTAAAAACATCATAGGAATAAAGCTCTTTAATTTTAGTAAAGTATTTGAAATTATATGTACATTATCTACTATTAAGATAGAAATATTTGGATAAAAACAATTTTATTCATTTTCCCTCATTATGTTTTAAAGATCACATTAATTTTGCAGTAAGATTGTATTTACGGAAATAATAACAAATTTATTAGAAAAACAATTTAATCTGCTACATCTGACACACAACAGTTTAAACAAATAACACGCTTCATACTGTGCTTTCCGCATACATGGTGTTTGCACTGTGAGCATGTCCAAGTTTAATATACTTATATTTTTTGGAAAGGGATTCATTGCAACGCATATAACATCTCCCAAGAATGGATTGTTGAGGTTGAGGTGGCAAATCTGTTACTAATTTTCTAACAAGAATAGTCTCTATAGCTATTGTAATTGGTCTCTGGAACCATGACATATTTTTTTCTCGCTCCTCAACTTGGGATTTTATCAATTCTATTCAGAATTCCTTTAGAAATATGCGGCACCGTTTATTTTTATTCTCACACCAGTCTGGGAAGTTAAGAATAAAAATAGTATATGAATTGATCCCGACTATGTCAATAAAAGAATGGAACATCGAAAGCGGCCATCTCTCTGTGCCTCTCTTTGTGGTATATGTACTTCCTTGTCTATAGTTTCGATCCCTCCTTTCGTGGAGTTATAATAAATATTTATCTCGGATTTATTGGTATCACATGGCATCTTCTGGCTCGCGACGAATTCTTTTTAAATGAAAAAATTACAAATGCAGTATGTTATGATGTCGTAAAATGCACTATTTTCACCCCCAAGGTCTGTGTCCTGGCTTGGGCCGCTATTCGTTTGGGAAGGGTCATTCTTTTCCTGACTCCCTGTACCCGAGGTTTTACGAGACCGCGGGTTTGACCGCCCCTTCTTTTTGCTGTCATACTGTCATAAAACGACCACGATGCCATATTGCTTATTGGTACGGACCAAACTAATGTCGCATTCATATTGAAAGAAACAAAACAAAAATCCTCCCACATTCTTGCTTGCATGTAAGGTTTTTCACGCCGATACATTGATCTATGAGAAAACAAATGAACTGCTAATAAGGAGGGTGTAGAAAAGAATGAAATGCAATATAATTTGACTATAAATGGCAATACCGGGAGGTGAGAGTTGCAAGAATAAAATTGATCAATCAGAAGGCACTATAATTCAGGCCACCCACTTGTCAAGGCATGCAGCCAATGACGAAATAATTTGCAAAAAATTGAAATATGCATACATTGATGGGAAACTTCAAGTAATTGTTATCTATAAGTCTCTGCATAATGTAATTAAATATCAAGACGTCACCTTTATTGTTAATAGAGATACAGACGAAAACAAAATTTGTGGGCCTCGGAGCCCCCCCCCGTAGTTCTAGGGTTAAGGCAATTTTTTCACAGATGGCTATTCTTCATCGGATGTAGGCAACCAACAACACAGATCAAGCGATGTATGCAACCAACAATACACATATCGAGCGATGTATGCAACCAACAATACACAGCAGCTATGGTGTACTGTTAGTTGCCTACATTTGTAGCTACTACTCTTTGGCGATTTTCCCGACTACTCCCCAGCCAGAGCCGTCTCTAGGATCCGCGGGCCCCCTACTTTTCACAGAAACATCAAATTTCTCATTTACTTATAATTTTATTTTTGTTTTCAAGTTTACATTAGTATTATTCAGTATTATTATTAGTATTTTTCAGTATAATTATTAGTATTATTCAGAAATACATAAACAAATTTTAAAAACCAGTAATTGTTAAGGGTTACACAAATTAACAAAATGATAACCAGCCCACTACAATTTTAAAAGTTTACTTTTCTAGCTTTAATATGTGCAAATATGTCGATTATTGTTGATTTCTCAATCTTATCAACTTCCTCGTGTTCAACTGACAAAAGAGATAATCCAGTCAGTCTCTCTTGTGACATCGTCGATCGTAATTTTTTATTAATTTTAATTTTGAAAACGACCTTTCAGCTGATGCAATTGTCACTGGAATTGTAAGAATTATCCTACAAAGTATTTCTATGTTTGGATATATTTCCTGCAATCTATTTTTGTGTAAGAACTTCAAAATATCAATTACACTATGATCTTCTGGCACAACCGTTGATAACATTCTTAACTCTTCACTAAGTTCAATTCCATCTATGTCGCTGTCTGAACTTCCTTCATCCTTCAAAACTTTCTCTATATCGCAGCAGACTCTCTGTAAATGAGATAAATCCCAATTTTTAATTTGGCTTATGCTGTTCATGAAACCAAATCTAGAAATGTACTCACTGTACTGATCAAAACGCCACGACAGAGAGGTTAGTGCCATGTCTATCACTCGCAGAAAGAAATCCGTTCTAAACCTCTTCTTCGAGTTTTCCTGTGCATCGTCCTCTCTTGCGCAATCAGAATATCTCCTTTTTACATTTTTAGAAAACTCTATATCAATTGACATATCATTGGCGACTCTTTCGGCTACTTATACGGCTTGATTAAACCCTTCATTTCTGTATATATTTAATGATGACTTCAAAGCATCCAGATGTTTAACTGCAATATCCAACGGAATTTGAACAGATTGTAGAACCTTACTTACTTTATTTACAGTTAGTAATATGTCATACCAAACAACAACAGATAAGATAAATTCAAATCTGTTTAATTCATGGGAAAGGAGTGAATTTGCCTCGCTTTTTGTCTTCGGATCTTTACAAACTTCAGCTACCTCAACTAAAGCATTTTTTATTTTTGGTAAATGAAAGCGAACAGCTTTTATGCTTTCGAGTCGGGACTCCCACCTAGTGCTAAACAAAGGTTTTCGAGATATATCTGCATAATTCTTTAAGATACTCCATCTTGCCGGTGAAGCTGCGAATAAAGTATACAATCTTTGAATTATACCAAAAAATGACACCGCTCGCGTACAGGAATGAGCCATGTCACTAAGAACCAAATTTAAGTTGTGTGCTCCGCATGGCATGAAAAAAGCTTTAGAATTTAAACTTAAAATTCGTGCTTGAACTCCTTGTTCATGACCTTTCATATTCGCACCGTTATCATACCCTTGCCCTCTGCAATATTTCAATGAAATTCCCATATCATCTAATTCTTTCAGTAGAGCTTGACTAAGTCTTTTTCCTGTAATATCTGTGACTTCAAGAAAGTTTATGAAGTGTTCAACTACTTCTACATTTCTGTTTTCAATATGAACTATTCTTAGAATTACTGACATTTGCTCTTTGTGGCTCACATCTGGAGTACAATCCAGAATAATAGAATAGTACTTGGCATTTAAAACTTTTTGAATGATTGAATTTCTAACTTCAGAAGCCAAAATTTGTATTATTTCATTTTGTATTAATGGTCCCATATAGTGATCTTTAATTTCACTTTGCTGGTATGGTCGTAAATGATCTTGGATGATCGGATCAAATTTAGCTAACAGCTCTATCTGACCTAAGAAATGCCCATTATTTGGAGAGTATAACGAACTACTACTACCGCGAAAAGGCAAGTTATGGCGAGCTAGATAAAGTATTATCTCAATAATTCTTTCCAAAACATTACGCCAACGCTGTTTTTCTTTTTGGTATAAATCTTGGTTTATGCTATCAATAAAAGTCCCATTCTGTTTTCTCTGCACATATTCCTGCCATTCTTGGAAGCTTCTCATATGTGATAAAGATTTATCGTGCTCACTTAGCTTATTTCCTACATTCTTCCATTGACTAAACCCCTCAGACGCCAATGCCGACTTTGACTCTGATGATGGAAACAGTTTACAGCAGAAACAAAAGACAACATATTTTTCTTCACAATAAAACAACCACGTCCTTCTCACCTTCTCCCCATTTTTCAAAATCCTATAAAAATGGTAGTCAGAAAAGCATCTGTGCTCTGAGTTCCGTGGATAATTCCTCATTTTTTCTTCAGTGTACTTCGGACCCATTTCTACTAAAAGATCCCTATAAGAAGGAGTAATAAATGTAGGCCATGTACCGGGGTCTGACGTAAAATTAAAACTTTCAGAGCTTACAGCAAGGTGACTGTGACTAATATTTATGGAAACGTTATTCACATCACGGGAAGAAAAGTATGGCGTACTCGGTGATGGAGTCACAATGAAATTAACCTGTTTGGCAAATTGCTGTTCACTGTCACTATTTGTTGACACCTCGATTCCTACGTCTGAAGAAATCAATGCTTTACTTTCACCTTTACCCGATATGACGTCACTTAGCGCTGGAAAGGTCTTGATGAATTTTTTTAATGTTCCGTTTTGTTTCTTCAATTGTTCTTGTACTTCTTTCACCCTTTTTCTTTTTTGTGATCCAATCTTGTATTTTCTTCCTATATCTCTCTCCCTGGAGGCACTCATTTTTTCGTGATGGGATACTAATGAATATAAAATATGCGAATTTTATTTTAAAAGTCGTATAAAAAGAGTATCGTATTATTATATTACAATAATGAAGAGATATCGGTACTAACCTTTAAAACTAAAATGCTGAACTCATTTCCCAGACTACGTCCAAAACTTCCAAAGAATAAAAGGTTCACTATTTAACAGAGATAGCATTCTAAATTAATTTAAATGGCCCATGAGTACGCATACTGAAATATTAAATAATATAAATGAGTGCACTAACCTTCTATGTTAATGTCAAGTTCTTCATGAAAATGTCTAATAAATCCAGGTGCCCTTTTGTATGCAGATAAGATTCACACGCCACAAGAAAACGTTCCCACAGTTGATGTTCCTTCTACCACAGTTTTAGGAGAACTGAGGAGATGCGTTTCACTATTTTCCTAAGTTCCAAAATGCCACCAGAGGTGTAAGCAATAAACCGAACCGAATGTGGCTGAAAAACCCTCACCCTCGGTTTTTTGCATATCCCTTCTGAATTCTACTATCCGGGATAAAGTGCCGCTATGCGCGTTCTGCACTATTTTTTGGTGGACAATCCCGTTAGGTAAAGGGAAATGAGTCTGCAGGGGTTCCTGGTGGGAGCCTCGAAGCTGGGTGGCACTTCTTACTTTGTAAGTGGCATTGACCTTGTTGAAGGCAAGATAAGAATTTCATTGTGGCGAAGCATGTCTTCCCTTTCTCGAAAGGAATTAGGATATGGAAAAGCAGGCAAGATCTCACAAAGAATGCCTGGGAAACGGCGTTGTCGGGGTTTATGTCGATGTCTGCCAGATGTTTTCAAAGGCCGAATTTTGCAATGACGTCCTCGTGTATGTCTTGGAGGCAGGGACATTGCTTTCTCCTAATTCTTGGACGAAGCGGTCGCAGTGCCGACTCCTCTATCCCCAAGTTCATGCATTGTATCGACTTTTTGCGTGGTTTCCTAAGAGGAGATGTATCTTGAGATTCTCCAGAGAATTCATTGAGAAGCAATATTACCGAATTATTTTTAAAAAATGGTTTTCTTGATAATCGAGAATATGAAATAACAAATTTTAACGAGAATTTTCGAGACAGAATTTATCGAGCATAATCTCTACTAGAGTTCCGCATAGGCGCGGGGCCCTCCATAGGCGCGAGGCCCGAGGCGACTGCCTACCCAGCCACCCCCTTCAGACGGGCCTGTCCCAAGCATATAATTTCATATTCACCAACTTGTTACCGTATAGATAAGTCTATTCAGAAAAAATCGGCTTTTCTGGGTTGCAGTGTTACAGATATATTGTTCACATATACGGGCAGACTGGCCAACCAAAGACAAAAGCGATTTTTTTAGAAAAAAGCACTAAAAATTTCGAATTTGTGCAATGGCCCTTTTCTGAGAGAATAAATTTATTCTTAAGAAAAATTTAATGCAACTATGGAACTCAAAAAATCATTGCCCTAGATAATTTTCAATCAAAATGGTCGCAGCTGACATTTTGTCAGACGGGAAGGGACGGAAGATGTCCGTTTCGAAGGGATTGCCTTTGACAGAAGGGTTTAATTCTCGACAGGAACACGGCGATTTTTATTCTAATGGCATTCGACAGCAGAACTGCGTAGACGCGGCAAAGAGGAGCTGATGTTGGAGGGCCATTATTATGTCGGCCAGTCAGAAAGAAATCAAATGACATGAAAGTTGAGGGAGCGAAAGAGGGTGGGGGCTGAGAGTCTGTACGACTAATTTCTATCACAGCGTGCTCTCCTCGTCACTCTCCGCCTCTCCCCCACCCTTCCATCTCTCCAACCCAACCACTCTATGCATTTCCATTCGCTTCATCACACGAGAGAGAGAGAGAGAGACTCTTCCCTAATTCACTTTATTACTCAGTGTCGCTCCCTCCTTCCGACAGGCGAATCCCCTTTCCAATCTTTCCCTTCTCCTAGCCTTTTCTCTCTCACCTTCCCATCATTCTTTCACTTTAACCGCGTGTCTTCCGGAGCTCCACCCAAAATATATACCTTTTTGAAAACCATAAGAAATATTATTTAATGTGAAATGCGTAAAATATTGTTTAATTGAATTTTTTATCAAAAATCTAAAGGCACTGGCTATCCTGTAAAATAACGAATACTTCACCTTGAAAAAACTAAGCTGAAATTATTTAACTATTTAATAAAACTCTTCAACTCTTAAGAGTTCGTTCAAAAAGCATATCTACTATATATGTATATACTTATGTTAGAATTTGCCGTGGAAAAGGGGGGATGAAATACGATTAAAGCAATTTACCAGACGAGGGTCCATGGATAACATACTATATCGTTTACTAGAGGAGATCATCGTGTGATTTGAAACAGACACATTAAAAAGTGTGAGCGAAGTTTAAATAACAACATCATTCCATGATCGAATCGAATATAGAATGAATTTGCCGGAGCCGCTGCAACAGGCTACCGAACCAACTACGCAGCGGCAATGGGATCTCCATGTCACGCATCTGTGCTCCTCTTTCGATTCGCCTCTGTTCTTCATTGCCAACCTGAGCACCAAGGGCGATTGCTCGTCACTCCATTCAGAACCGCCACCTCTCCCACCCGCCATTTACTCGCCGTTTCCTGACCCGCAATCCTGCAGGAGGGCCCCATACTCCAAAGGGGTTGCAAGACAATTTCCAAGTAGTGAAACGAAAAAGAGAGAGAGGGGGGGAAGAGGGGGGAAGAGGGGGGGGGGGGGGGGGGAGGGAGGGGAAGAGGGGGGGGATGGAGGGGGAGAGGGAGGGAGAGGGAGGGAGAGAGCGGGGGAGAGAGAGCGGGGGAGAAAGAGGGGGGAGAGAGAGGGGGGAGAGAGAGGGGGGGAGGGGGGGGGGGAGAGTCGAGGGAGGGAGAGAGAGAGAGGGAGAGAGAGAGGGAGAGAGAGAGGGAGAGAGAGAGGGAGAGAGCGGGGGAGAAAGAGGGGGGAGAGAGAGTCGAGGGAGTGAGTGAGAGAGAGGGGGAGAGGGAGGGAGAGAGAGAGGGGGAGAGAGAGGGGGAGAGAGAGAGAGAGAGAGAGAGAGGGGGGTGAACCACACGCCACCTTCAGCTCCCTCTCGAAAGTTAAGGGAAACTTCCGAATAGTTTTTAGAAAACTTTACGGTGCGGGCATACAGGTAGAAAAGGTCAGTTCGAGCGACGCAGTATTGGGCCGCTCGACCAGATATTCGAAAAACTATGTTCGGCAAACCAATGTCACGCGTGCCAAAAAGCGGCAGGCGAGAAGATATTGCATTGAATTATATTTATAAAGAAGAATTTCAAAATATATGTAATTCAAAGGAATTCAACTTTTATTTCAATTATATTTCATTATGGACAAAATGAATTAAAGGGTGGCATGCGCAGAGGCTCACAGATTATGGATAAAGAATGGAAGCCAGCAGAAAAGCGCTGCCTATCCCTACCCAAATGCATCATACGTCATTGAAGAGGAATGAATTTCACTTCTATGGCTTAGCTATTTGAGATAATAATATTTTTTTAAATTTTCACATATAAAACCTTATTGCTTTAATAATATCATTTGCAAAATCTTGCTAAGGATATGTAGATACGAACACGCTATTTTTCTTTCACCCAGTTTCAATCAATATTGAGGGATTTTATAAAATAAAGAAGCGCGATTATGAAATTAAATAAAGTTTTAATTACTTTTTAAAATTTCTATTGAGGTAAAAGAATACTATTTTGCTATGGTTATACAACTCTCATGATAACAGTTTGTGCTAGCGCAGTATGATTTCATGGCAAGATTACTGTAGCTGTTCAAACAATACACAGAAATAATACATTTAAAACATTCACATAGTCATGTTTAGTTTATGAATGGTTAACATTAGATAGAGCAGATTGCTAAAATGCAGCACGTTTAAACTGAAATGAAAGCGCCACTTCTGCAGCTCCAAATCCATTCCGCGACCACTTTTTGGGAAATCCGCAATTTCATCGCCAACAGCATAAACAAAACTCAGCTTTCCCGAGAAAACAAAAAAATGAAGCCGTATTGCCATGCAGATGCATAAACGGCTAACAATTCATTCTAATTTTCTTGGTCAACCAATTCCTTTGGATATTTTTCGCGAAATTTCCGATCAAGTTCGGAGGATCGGGAAATGGTCGAAAATACTCTTCCAAAGATAAATGGATTAATAATTCGCATTCCAGCATCCAAATTTACTCGTGCGAAAGAGGGACATCAAAGAGATGCGTTCAATCTCACGCCATTTTCACCGATAAAATACACCACCCCATCCGGTGGGAACGATGATGCACGTTGGAACGCATTTTCAAAATATGGTTGCCCTAGGACAAACGGATTGGAGCAAAAGGATGTGGGAAGAGGGGGAGGGGGAAGTGGGGGGGCAACAAAAGAGATCTCGCTAGAGATTGAGGGGAGGGAGGTGAGCGAGAATTCGGGGAAGCTCTCTCTCGCTCGTTGCTATGATACAAGAGGAGGAAAAGTAGGGTTGCCAGGCGGCGTAGATGATGAGGGGGCGAAGAGGAGGCGGGCGAGGGCGGAGAGAGAGAGGAGTGGGTGAGTGGAGCCGAAAAAGAGAGAGAATTGGAGCTTATCATGTTGAAATTGTTTTCGAGAGAACATCAGCTTAAGAGGAAGATGCTGACTGAAGAGGAATCTTACCGGGGCTCCGATGTCTCTCATTAGAATTCTCGGAAAAAGAAATCCTATTCTACGAAAAAATTATTCCAAATTCCATTAATGTCTCTTGATTTATTTCTTCGTTACAAACTACAATCTCAAACAAATGTAATTTGATAATAATAATAATTAATCTGAGGAACTAAATATCATGAAAAAAGTAATGTATTTACATTAAAACGGGCAGGACGGACTCTGATCCTTTGTATAATTCATTATTACGATACGATAGTTTTTTCGCAAGTTATTAAGGAAATATACTTTTCATGTATTTTAACACACGTTTTTCGATGTTTGCATAAACCACAAAACGTGTGTATTTCTTTTCCCGTTTTTACTTTCACTTTTATTTTTAATATGAATGAAGCACCAGGCTTATCAAAGACCTCATTAATTCGAGAATACGGCGTACCAGTTTTAAGAAAACGAGTAGAACAGATATAACAAAGAATATAGGAATTAACTGAAGAGTGATGGACATTTAATTTAAGGTATTTCATAAAAGTGCACACACTTAAATTTGATCCTACAAAAGCGAGAATCAATTCAACTATGTCATGCTTCACATTTAAGGCCTGGTTCACACGATGCAAGTTCACGCACGAGTTGAGGAGTGCGTGGTATGGCACAAGTAGGCGAACTCGAATGGAGCGTGCGTGGTAGCGTTCACACGATGCAACGGACTAGAATTATTTCTGTTCCCAAAATGGATCCGGTAAGTGAAGGTGTCAACGTGGTTTGTGCAATAATAGCTGAGGAATTGATATCGAGGATTAAAATAAAACGTAAAAGTAGGTGTTGGGTGAGAAAGTGGATCGCGAAAGTGGGGCTTCTAATACTTTATGTTATGAAATGAGATCAGTTTTGGAATCGTCTTGCCCCACAAGTGTTTTCAGATGTCCTCAGAGCATTTACAAAACAACATGTCATTCACTATTAAACGTCGAGAACTCTTCAGACTTTTGATGGAAAAGTCTCCTGATAGCTGGGATGTGAGGTACGAGCACGTGGATCTTCACATCAAGGGCGCCTTAGAAGTAGATATAACAGAAGCTGACTGGAAGGCAATGAAATCGGAGACTCGCAAGCAGTATGCTACTGTCAGAAAGAGGTGGGAAGAAAGTTGTCGTAAGGAGGACAGGTTCTTTCATAAAAACAATAACTGGCTTGACCAATCAATTACTATTTCTATTCCCACTGCAAAGGCTGCTGCAGCTGCATCTAATGAAATGCCAAGTTCATCCAAAGGTAATTAAATGAGAATTTCCATGCAGCTAAATTCGAAGGTTTAATTGAATCGGAGGCAACAATGACGGACGCCTTCGCAACGTCCGGAAAGAGTACGAAAAATCCGTAAAATTTCGAAAAAGAATGCGTATTTCGGAATGGTTCGACTGTGTAACGCCGGCTCCACACATGCGTTGTTCGTACACGAATATTTGATGTTCGCGGGAATGTACGCAAGTGTGGATAGAATGTTCGTCTTCGTGTACGAATATTCGGTGTTTGTGCCGAATAGCGAACATGTTTCCGTCTAGAGTCGGTAAATGAGCACACATCAAAGTCCACGAACATTCGCTGTGACTCACACTCTTTGCCCCTCCACACTTCGTTTACGAACATTGTATTAATTTCTGTGTGAAATAACCTGATGTAACCTTCTTTGGCGTGTAACCTTTGTTGACTAAGTGCTGTTTTCTTGTATCTTGTGCTAGTGTCTTGTACGAAAAGAAGTTGTTGTACCATTTCGGTGAAGTTAGAAAAGTATAAATGGAGTGGACAAATGAAGCTGTATTCCAGTTTTTAGAAGCCTTCGAAATGGAACCCTGCATCTGGAACCCAGTTCAAGATCTTCATAAAAACCGAAACGAGGTTGCAGATGCATTCTTTTCTTTTCTTCTTTTCATTTTTTGAAAGTAATAAGGCATTAGAAAATAAGCTGCAGTCGCAACAATAGTGTCGTCGTCAGAGCTCATATTCGTACGAACACTGGTTACTTTCCCACAACTTGTCACAAATAATGAATAATCGGTATCAAAGGATGAATATGTGGAGGCTATGTTCGACAAACAATCGTGGACAAACATGCGACCACAAATATTCGTGAATATCTGCGAATATTCGTGAACGCATGTGTGGAGCCGGCGTAACATGTAAACATCGCAGGAATAAGATAGTATAGAGCAGGGGTCGGCAACCTACGGCTCGCGGGCCTCATGCGGCCCCCGAGAGCGTTTTCTGCGGCCCGCGAAGCCATGTTCAATAAGTGATCGGTATAGTTTAACACAGTCAGTTCCATATTTTGTCAGTTATATTATAGTCTCAAAACCTTTTCTGGTGGTTTTAACGCTATTAAACTAATTAGAATTGATTTTCACTAATATGAGACCTCAGAATCTCTAGGTAACTCCTGATTTAAACGCCCAGCTGGCCCGCCGAAGTCCTCGTGATTTTCAACCCTGAACACGCACCATAATTCCTCTGTACTAGCGTCGATAGATGCCCCGCGGAAATTAGGGAATTGTGTCCGTAAAAAAGACCTAAATTTCGAGAAATCGCCTTTGGCGTACATATATACGCGTCTTCTAGCCTTAACCTGTTTCTCCACTTTTAGCTTAAATTCTACGTACACAGCATTATGATCGCTTATTCCTTCCTCTATGGAAAGCTTGTTCATACGCTCGGGGTAGTTCGTTACGAGTAAATCTAATATATTCCATATTTTGTCAGTTATATTATAGTCTCAAAACCTTTTCTGGTGGTTTTAACGCTATTAAACTAATTAGAATTGATTTTCACTAATATGAGACCTCAGAATCTCTAGGTAACTCCTGATTTAAACGCCCAGCTGGCCCGCCGAAGTCCTCGTGATTTTCAATGCGGCACTCCGAAGCATTCACAACAACGAATGTGGCCCGCCATATAGAAAAAATGCCGACAAACATCAAGGGTAGCAAACAATGAGGATTTGTTGAATATTTTTTTAACATCTTCTGATCCAATTATTTCCTCTTTGAGGCCGCTACCGCCAAAGAAGGGTGGTAATCTTAGTGCAGAGATGCTGGCTCTCCTCACAGATGTAGAAATCGAAGATGAATCAGATGACGAAAATGATGTCTAATGAAAAATGTGTTCTCATTTATTTATCACGCTTTGTTTGAATATTACATTTAATAAGAAGAATTTCTCATACATTGTAATTTTCAAGCTCTAAATTTTTGTAATAACACTGCGGCAATAAAGAAAAAATAAAAAATATTATTACTTCCATCTCGGACAGCCACCCTCTCATAAAATTAGTGCATGGATGTGCAAACACTCCCTACAGATTACGGCAACCAGCAATACACGCTCATTGCACCTTAGCTAAAACATCGCAGAAATGTTGGTATAGAATAAATTTCTTCATAACCGTCTGTTGGAACTTGAACTACAGCACTGGGGACTGGATTTAGGTTTTGTCCACGTTTACTGGTATTTGGTCCCACTGCGTGACGTCTCGTGCGAGCTCTCGACTAGCACTGAAAATATTTAAGCAGGTTTAAAAGTAATTCGAGCGCGTGCGTGGACTGGTGCGTGCACGTACGTTAAGTGTTCAGACGGTTCGAGTGCCCATTCGAGAGCTCGCACTAGTCATTTCTCGTGCGTGAACTCGCATCGTGTGAACCCGGCCTAAGGCATCAAAGTAACTATCTTAACGAGATATGTTACGCATTGTTAACAAACAAAATATCACAACATATCACAACAAAACGTGTTTATTTTTTGAGGTATTCCCGTTAACAGGAAAGTACCTTTAAAACTTATTGGCTATTTTAGTAGAAAGAAAGGTACTATATGTTATTCACAAGGAATGTCTGTGAGATTTCAGTTAATTAAATAAAACAGACATAATATGGAAAAATTCGATGGTTAAAACAGTGCACAATTTTATTCTTGCGATTTTGACATGTTTCATTGAAGAAAATTTAGATTCATTAAACCCGTTGAAATTCAACGGGCACTTATGCTAGTATAATCTTATATTATAAAATTGAATGTCTGTCCGTGTGTTCCTTATACATTCCCACGCCCTTTGAGCTATCGGGACCAAACTTTGCAAATTGACTTCATATGACTCTACGACTAACATAGGGTACCTGAGATTTCCAAGGAGACAATTTTATTTTCCCATAAGTTTACACGGGATTTTCGAATTTTCAAAGTGAAAGGTTTTTTCCCTTCATTCGTTAAAATATGTAAATATTTTCTTCGTTTTTGCTTTATTCGACGGCTAAAACTGTATACTATCTTATTATTGCGATGTTTAAATGTTACACAGTCGAATCATTCAGAAATACACAATTGTTTTCTAAATTTTACGGATATTTCGTACTCTTTCCGACGTTGTCAAGGTGACCGTAATTGTTGTCTCCGATTCAATTAATGCCAATTAAACCTTCAAATAGGTGAAAGAATAGCGTTTTCGCTTCGAACTGTTGTTTAAACATCGAAATTAATTATGTATAGCAACGTACATAGTCTGTTGACTGCGTATGGGAAGCGCTTATAACGACAATTCATCGTGTGTATGCTGGAATCTTACCTTTTAGTAAGTAAAACCTTTATATTATACATCTGTAATGCTTACTAACGCACATTTATAATACTCTCCATAGAAGTCACTCGACATAAGTTTGTGGTTTTGAATAAAACGTCTTATTCTTATTCTTGCGATGTTTACATGTTACACGGTCGAATCATTCAGAAAAACGCAATTGTTTTCGAAATTTTGCGGATATTTCGTAATTTTTCCGGACGTTGTCAAGGCGACCGTAATTGTTGCATTGTCCCGCGGATTGACTGTGGCTCTGAGGTTTGGAGTAGGGTGGAGGGGCTAAACCGAAGGTTATGGTCTTTCTGAAGGGACATGGGGGTGGATTTCGTTGACCTTCGTCCGATTCTTGGATCGTGTGGGGCACCCCTAAATGGCTCGGGGGTTCATTACACGCCGGAGGCATCCCAGGGTGTAGCCCGTAGGATCCTTGAGCATAGTAGGGCTTTTTTAGGCTAGAGAGCAGGGCACAGTGTAGGCGTCTTAGGGGAATGGGTGTAATTAAGAGGGTAATAGAAAACAATATTACGAGAAATCCGGCCGATACCGCAAATAAATTAGAGTTATCGAGCGATGAAGGCGCTGACATCCGTGATGTCAATAGTGTTAACGTTTGGGATTTCGATAAAAATGGTGAAATAAAACGCGATCAGAAAGAAAATGCTATATCAACCAATTGGCGGAATAATAGTATGAAGAACGCATGTAGATGTATTCCTAGAACGATTACGAATGGTAAGGCTGAGGTTTATCTGAGAAGCGATAGTGAGAAATTAAATGTCGTCGTATTGAACTGCCGCAGCATCCGTAAGAAAATTGCCGATTTTGAGCATATTATTCGTACTCTAGAAGCCGATGCCGTGATCGGTACAGAGAGTTGGCTCACTGACGAGATTGCAAGTCTAGAGGTATTCCCTCAAGACTATAGAATTTTTAGAAAAGACCGTAGTATCCGGACGGGAGGTGGAGTATTTATAGCGGTCAGCAAGGCATACGAAAGTTTTCCAGTACCGATTAATGACACCGAAATAGAAAGTGTTTGGTGTGGAGTTAGAGGAAGCGATTACACTATAGCAAATATATGCGCATTTTATAGGCCTCCCAATGCAAGTTTAGAAATTATTCATAATCTCGAGAAACAAGTAGCAACGCTAATATCGAAAAATAAAGAGAGGGCTATTATAATAGGAGGAGATTTCAACTTACCTTCAGTAGACTGGAATCATAATTGCTTTGATCCCGGTGGTAGAGAGCGTGAATCATGCGAAGCACTTATAGAAACCTTCGTTAAACACTCGTTGTGTCAGCTAGTAAGATGTCCCACGAGATCGAACAATATATTAGATTTACTCGTAACGAACCACCCCGAGCGTATGAACAAGCTTTCCATAGAGGAAGGAATAAGCGATCATAATGCTGTGTACGTAGAATTTAAGCTAAAAGTGGAGAAACAGGTTAAGGCTAGAAGACACGTATACATGTACGCCAAAGGCGATTTCTCGAAATTTAGGTCTTTTTTACAGACACAATTCCCTTATTTCTGCGGGGCATCTATCGACGCTAGTACAGAGGAATTATGGTGCGTGTTCAGGGATATGATGCGAGAGGGTACGGATAAATTTATTCCACATAAACTTAAACGTGATGGTGCGGAACCAAGATGGTACAACCAGAAAGTTAGATGCGCTCTTAGACGGCAAAGAAAACTTCACGCTCGCTTAAATAGTAATTCTTCAAAAGTCACAGAGGAACAGAGGTCAATGATACGGCAACAATACAGAGAGGCGCGGTCAAGAGCTAGATTAACAATGCGAGAAGCATTTAATGATTACAAAAAGAAAGTTCTGCATAGTAATTTGAATGAAAATCCGAAAGCATTTTGGTCGTACGTTAGAGAGGTTCATGGTAGAGGCCCCACCATAGCGTCTTTGAGAACGGAGGCAGGTGATGTAGTACATGACAGCGCGGAAAAAGCGAACTTGTTAAATGAACACTTTCAGAAAGCGTTTACTTCAGTGAGTAACGAATTTAAGGAACCAGCTTTGAATGATGGGGGAAATTCGATGGAAGATATGATATTCTCGGAAACAGGTATCGCGCACCAGTTAGAGTCGATTAAGCAAAATAAGGGCCGGAGGGCATACCCGCGCGTGTGTTGAAAGAGTTAGCCTCGGTAATCGCACCTTACTTGAAAATAATATTCCAAAAATCCGTTGCACATGGTACCGTTCCAAAAGACTGGAAGCTAGCATACGTAACGCCCATCCACAAGGGCGGTGATAAAGAGAACCCCGAAAATTATCGACCGATTTCCTTGACGTCATTATCGTGTAAGATTCTAGAACATATAATTGTTAGCTCTGTTCTGCGTTATTTAGACGGTCGTTCTTCACTAACAATAAGCAAAAACCAACACGGGTTTCGGAAAGGTAGGTCATGCGAAACGCAGCTCGCCCTGTTCGTAAACGATTTGTTACAATGCGGAGAGAAAAACACTCAGGTTGATGCCATTTTCATTGATTTTAAAAAAGCGTTTGACAAAGTACCCGATAATAAATTAATAGGAAAACTAGGAAAGTACGGCATAAACCCTAATATCGTGAGATGGGTAAAAGACTTCCTCTCCAACAGGAAACAGATAGTAGTTATTGATGGGAAATCTTCATACCCGGTAAAAGTCGCATCAGGTGTTCCACAGGGAAGTGTCATAGGCCCACTACTATTCCTGATATATATATAAACGATATCTGCTCGGTAGTTCGCTGCAAAATAAGACTTTTCGCAGATGAAACCGTTTTATATAAGGAGATAACGAGTCAGGATGACCAAAAATCGCTCCAGGAAGATTTAATCGCCCTTTCAGCATGGTGTCAAGATTGGAAAATCGAAGTTAATCACAGCAAATGTTCCCTATTGAGTTTATGGAAGAGTAAGAACAATGAATTAGACTCGGAGTACAGAATTGATAGATTGAATATCCAATCTGCAGAGTACGTTAAATATTTAGGAGTCACCATTTGTCGTGATCTATCATGGAATAGGCATATTCGAAGGATCGTAGGCGCAGCTAATAAGAAATTGGACTTCGTAGGCAGAATAGTAAGAAGTAGCACAGAACAGGTACGAGAAACGTGTTATTTATCATTGGTCAGATCTCAGGTCGAATACGCTTCCAGCATATGGGATCCGTACGAAAAGGGACAAATACTTGAGTTAGAAAGAATCCAACGCAGAGCAGCCAGATTCGTAAAGCAAAAATATGAGCAAAAATTAAGCGTCACATCACTCTTGAAGGAGTTGAATTGGATATCGCTAGAGGATCGCAGAATTAGCGCTAGGTTGAGGCTTCTGGAGAAATTTAGGTCGGAAGTTCTCTTAGAGGAGGTCTCAGGAATATTAGAGGCACCTACGTACATGGGCACGATCACGAGAATAAAATACGAGAGATCGACTGTAGGACCGATCGATATCAGAGCTCGTTTTTCCCAAGGACCATACGGGATCATAACAGGAGAGTGATTCCCACGAGGGACGTTATTGGGTAGGTTTTGGTGTGCTGCACCCCCTGCCACCCACCAGTCTGGTGATTTGCAGGGTATCATGTAGATGTAGATGTAGAAATATCTCCTTTAAAACAACGTTATTGATAATCTTCGTGAGGACCAAAGTTGTAGAGAATAACATTTCTTCCGAGTTTTGTTTGAAACATATTTTCGCAGAACCATCCATTTCGGAGATATTTTGCTTTTTCTTAATTTCCAGTATACAAGGCCACCACCATTTAGCGGTGAATTCTGTAAACATATTCAAAATATACGTAATTTACGGCACTAAGGAAGACTGTATTCTTTTACGAAAGGAAATAATAATTTTGCCTTATAATGCTATTCATAATAATTGAAATAGCTATACCCCAAATATGGAGAAAGTCATGTGTTGGCCACATCAGATGTTTTGGTAATATATTTTTCGAAATTACTACGCTAAAAGGTATTTACTTTCTCCATACGTAGTAATGGGAAAGTATTGTGATCACGAAAAAAATCGACTTCAAGATTTAACGGAAATACACGTTCTGAGGTCTCTAGAACTCGTTTAGACTATTTTCGGAATGATGTCTCTGTGTGTGTATGTGATTGTGGGCGCTCTAACTCAAGAAGTACTTTCCATATCATTACCAAACTTCATACATAACACTTTAGCATGAGTACAAAGAACTGATTAGCTTTTGGACAATATCGGTTAACCGGAAGTCCAAGTTTATTCGAAACCGGATTCGGTTTCTGCGATATTTCTCCGACAATACTTCATTATTGTATACATTGATCATTACAAAAAATGTAGAAAATATAATATCCTACATCTTTTATTTCAAACAATTTTCCATAGCAGTTATTGTTTAGGAATTATTTATAAATAATCGGTATTTCGGTTTCCGTCAAATATCTCGTTATTGGTAATCTTCGTGAGGAACAAAGTTGTAGAGAATAATATTTCTTCCATGTTTTGTTTGAAACAAATTTTCGTAGAACCATCCATTTCGGAGATATTTTGCTTTTTCTTAATTTCCAGTATACAAGGCCACCACCATTTAGCGGTGAATTCTGTAAACATTCAAACTATACGTTATTTACGGAAGTAAGGACGACTGTATTCTTTTACGATACGAAATGATAATTTTGCCTTATAATGCTATTCATAATAATTTAAATATCTATACCCAAAATATGGAGAAAGTCATGTGTTGGCCATATCAGATTTTTTGTGATAAAATACTTCGATTAGGAGACTTATTCTCAAGAGAAGACGCTAATTTAAAATGTCGTTTTCCATGAAAATAACATTTAGATGATTTATTAAGTTTGTATTATAAAACTAAAACAATTAGTTGCATTTCGGGGCCAAATACTCCCTTTATCGATCAATATGTGGTCGTCTACCAAGAACGCTGTAATGTGTTATTTTATTTTTTAACAACGGGTTTAAAAAAAAAACGGCACCTGCACTGCGTACAGTCACAAAAAAGCACTATATATATAATGCAGAATTTAACGACTACCTCTATAAACGACGATTTTTATAGAAGCGTCGGTGACCTCTTAACAGAAGTTTCATCGTCTATGTACATATTTGTGCATTTTTAAACTAGGCGTAAATTTCAGAAGCTAAGAAACGATACTCTACGACAGTGATGGCAAACCTTCTATTGCCCGCGTGCCAATATTACTGAAATTGACGAATTTCTTCCGCCTCGCGTGCCACAGAAAAGTCTATGATTTTTTTTTGCGTGCCAAATAAATTAAATTAGTGATCAAGACATAAGAGATTGAAATTTGTAACCATAAAACTAATGTTTACAATCGTTAACTAAATAACACAAATGTTTTTGCTGCAGTGAATCAGTACGATAAATGCTTTCATTGGTTTTCGCCTTTCTTTGGCGTGCCAACCAAAATCGTCTTGCGTGCCACTTATGGAACGCGTGCCATAGGTTCGCCGTCACTGCCCTACGATATTTCGTTAACCAGCTTGTCGTATCTGCTAGGCTAATTCGCAAGTTAGATGAGCATCTTCCTCCATCACCCATCTCCATCCGAGCACTTGTTTCTCCTTCAACCCCCCTCCCCTTCTCCTACCTCTCCCCTCCCCTTCTCCTTCAACCCCCCTCCCCTTCTCCTACCTCTCCCCTCCCCTTCTCCTACCTCTCCTCTCCCCTTCTCCTACCTCTCCCCTCCCCTTCTCCTACCTCTCCCCTCCCCTTCTCCTACCTCTCCCCTCCCCTTCTCCTACCTCTCCTCTCCCCTTCTCCTACCTCTCCCCTCCCCTTCTCCTACCTCTCCCCTCCCCTTCTCCTACCTCTCCCCTCCCCTTCTCCTACCTCTCCCCTCCCCTTCTCCTACCTCTCCCCTCCCCTTCTCCTACCTCTCCCCTCCACCTTCCCCACACCCTCTCTCCCACGGGTAAACTTCTCCGCTCCTAGACATCCATTTACTCTTCGGGGAGACTATTTCCTTCTGCTCCTCCCTTTTTCCTCGCGCCCCCTCCATTAATCGAAGCATCCGCAAATACATCAAAAGCCGATTGATCCAAAGCGGGCCAAAAGCCGTTCGATTATAAAACATCTGACAAGAGCGTTTCGATTTCCGTAGAGGCGCATAAAGAGTACGAGGTGCCATTTCCTACGCTTCCATTCAAATATCTGGAAAACGATCACAAGGAGGGCAATTTCATGGGCGTGGACGGAAATGGAGAGATATCGCAGAGATATGGAAGGGGAATGAGACGAGGCGTGAAAATGTCACAGGGTAATGCTTAAGCGAGCAAAAGCTCTTCGGAGAAAGCAGTAAACAAAAGAGAAACAGGAATTTGCACTGCTCGAGAATGTGTACGGAGAGAAAGGGCGACGAGGGAAATGAAGACAGCCTTTTAGCTGGCCGAAGAAGTTATGTCTACAAATATGCATACATATGTATGTATGTAGCTACTTTGTGACCTTTTCTCGGTCAGACGCCGCCGCGTGTATCCAAACCCTCTCGCCTGGCGGAGAGCATCAAATATTGTTATCCAGTTTACAAATGGACGTCAAAGGTTAATCATTAGGTGTCATGCACCAACAACTCACGAAAGAAGTAATTTCCATGAAAGACTCTCGCGGAAGATTTCTTAGTCTTCTTTTCTTCTTCTCCTCTTCATATAACAAGTAAAGCGAGCAAACCACAACTACATCCTGCTCTGAAGAATCCATAGCGATCTCTGAAATCAGGAGGGAGAACGGTAGGGGCACGGTCGGTGCGCAGTCTGTTATGTGTAAATGTAAGTGACACGACACGGTCGGTGAGCGGTCGGCGCCCAGTCGGTGCACAGTCTGCTATGTGTAAATCGGCCTTAAGAGCACGCTCGGAGCACGACCGTAAGGGGGAGCAACGTTGAGCGAGAGGGGGAGCTAATGGAGGGAGAACGAGAGGGAGGATATGGAGAGGGGTGAGGACGTGACGCAGAAGGCAGGCTTAAGGTTGGCGGGTGTTTAAATTGCATGAGAGTGGAAAGAAACTTACATGTAGTCCTTAAGTAAATTTTACAATGGAATTTTATTTTGATGAAAATTACATTGTGCTCGCATTACTTTGATTACGTGTATGTAACACCAAATCATTTATTCGCTGGACTATAGATCGCGCACTTTTGATGCATAGCATGGCTGTAAGATTTCCATCTGAGACTCGGTTCCTGACATTGGACTTCGTTAGTTTTATGAGAGAAAAAATCTGTTCGCAAATGTAAGTTGAGCCAAACATAGATATTATTTTGCTCGCTATCGTGTGCAGTTCGGGAAACGTGTCCTTGGAAAGTTCTCGTAGAACTGCACTAAACTCGTTCTTCTCTCATATTTGTTCTTCATTTCACGATCACAATGAAGATCAAGAAACTCGCACTGCAGTGCGATTGGGACATCATTTGCATCGAGGGAATTTGAAAATGGTGTCGCGAAGATTTTCATTTCTGTTTCTAATGCATTCAAGTCGTCGAATCGTTTGTTAAATTCATTACGAAGTGTGCTGAGTATTGCAGCATACTTCTCAAGATCATCCTGCTGCAGCAAGTGTAAACTCATTTCGAAAAGTCTAGCGACAAGGCTCGGTCGCGCCACGCACAGCCCGGAGCTGAAAGTTCCGAGTATGTTGGTACCATTGCTTGAGGGGAAGCAGAAGAGGAGCTTGATAGTGAGGTGGAAGAATGAGGAGGTGAGTTTCGAAGACTGGGTTGGCGTGCTGGAAGAAACGAACGGAATCAGAGCCTATGAGACAAAACCCATTCAACGGTGCGAGGGCATCCCTTCCAACTCGGAAAAAAGGACTCTCTCAGAGGTTTCCTTCGCATGCCAATGGTAACAAGAAAACCTCAGAGGGTAGGAAGCGTGTAAACGGTTCGAAGTCCACAGTGATGTCTTACAATGGGATAGGGAAATATAAATAAATATGCCGCGGCTGGAAAGCACTTTCGGAAAAGATGCAATATTTTCACCTTTGTGGGCATTATTAATGCGAAAGGCTAGGCTGCACTTCACTTCGGAAAGCGTAAAAAAGCATCAGTGGTTCAAGGGCAAAAATTATATAATACTCCATAAATTAGGATAACAAAAAAGAGAGGTTGATTTAGTGGAGGTCCTGAATGAGCATCTTCTGCCTTATGTCAGACAGATAGTGCCAGACGGCGAAGACGTGGTAGTAATACAAGATAATTAATTCATCGTTAGATACGGCCGGTGTAACTAGACAATTTTTTTGACCAGAACTGGAATATCAATGTTCTGCCCTGGCCAGCTCGCTTGCCGGATCTGAATCCCATTGAGAACTTATGGGGTATAATGGTGAATGAGTGGACGGGAGGAAAGTTGAGGACGGCAGCCGCTCTTGAAGAGAATGTTATGGAACTCTGGGGCTCAATAGGACGACGGCCACGAATATGTTAAAAAGTTAGTACGGTTCATTAACCGTCGAATGCAAGGAGTGATCGACTCAGGTTGAGACTTCACTAAATACTAAAATAAAACACTAAATAATCTTTCATTGTTTTCATTGCCCATTAAATGCTGCTAGAATAAAATTCTTATTCGAAAATTAAAATAAAGTCAATATAAAATGTATCCACTATCTGCGAGAAAAGTGCTACATGTGATAAATTGCCATTTATTAGAGTTTTGGTTAAACTGATTGGATAAAGGATGTAAATATTTCCTAATGTTCTCCCGAAAAAGCAATTTTCGTGCTGACAATTTCTTGACGCTTGAGTGATACAGTACAGGTCAATAAAAATTTTATTCCGGCGAGCGAGCTGGCCAGGGCAGAACATTGATATTCCAGTTCTGGTAAAAAAAAATTGTCGAGTTACACCGGCCGTATCTAACGATGAATTAATTATCTTGTATTACTACCACGTCTTCGCCGTCTGGCACTATCTGTCTGACATAAGGCAGAAGATGCTCATTCAGGAACTCCACTAAATCAACAGCTCTCATTTTTGTTATCCTAATTTATGGAGTATTATATAATTTTTTCCCATTGACCCATTGATGATTTTTTTACGCTTTCCGAAGTGAAGTGCAGCCTAGCCTTTCGCATTAATAACGCCCACAAAGATGAAAATATTGCATCTTTTCCGCAAGTGCTTTCTAGACGCGGCATATTCTTCATGTTCCCCTCTCTTCGAACCGTTTACACGCCTCCTTCTCTCGGAGGTTTTCTTGTTACCCTTGGCATGCGAAGGCAACCACGGAGAGAGTCCTTTTTTCCGAGTTGGATTGGATGCTCTCGCACTGTTGAATGGCGTTTGTCTCACCGGTTCTGATTCCGTTCGTTTCTCCCTGCAAGCCTACCCAGGCTTCGAAACCCACCTCCTCATTCTTCCGCCCCTCCCTATCATTCCCCTCTCCTGCTTCCCCTCAAGCAGTGCATACCAACATACTCGGAACTTTCAGCTCCGGACTATGTGTGGCGTGACCGAGCCGTGTCGCTTGACTTTTCGAAATGACTGTAACATGAGAGGTCAGCTTAGGAAAGCTCTTATTCCGAAGCGCACGAAACAATACTATTTCCTCTTGAAGCAGGCCGCGACTACTGGAGGAATGCAAGGGAAGCGCTAGCGACTGATAACACACCTTACAACTACACCTACCTGTTAAATGTATCGCCTTTTCCACGTATGAACTACCTAGAATTCTCACGTCACCACTGTCTAACAGTTTCCCCCTCCGCAGATCTTCGCCCTCAAGGTCAGAGCAAAGAGCGCTCTAGGAGGGCAACCAGTAGTTTGCCCATCACTGGCCTAAATAATATAAGGTTCCGTCGTCTCAATGCATTCAACTTATGAAACCTGAATTTTCAGTGAGCTGCATTTCTATTTCAGAACAGTTTATTAAAAATGAACATGGATTCGTTTTTTGGAATCCAAGACAAAGACGAGGGAATTTCATTCGAGGAAGAGTGGAAAGTGGGACAGAGGAAAGATTTCGTATTATGAGATTTTCTAAATATGAAAACAAATGAATAGATCTGAGCCTGAGTTCAATCGACTTCATTCCGTTCTGTTTTTGACGGGAAATCACAATATCCACATTAATAAAGTTGAGTTTATGACATTTAGTAACGCCCTAAATCAGTGGTGCCCAAAATTTTCCACATGGCGGTCCGCATCGGTGGTTGCGAATCCTTCGGCGGGCCACATTAGAAGTTGCCAATTCTTCCGCTGGCCGGATTAGAATTTAAATCGGAAGTTAAGTATATATTCTGAGGTGCCATTAAAGTGAAAATATAGTCTAAATGAGGTTTTTATAGTAAACATTCCGATATTAAAAGAATTGTTAGCGAAATTTTCATAAAAATATATGAATTTGTGTGTTACATTTTTCGGATTGCTTTGTCATCATGGCTTCGCGGGCCGCACGAAAACCCTTCACGGGCCACATTCGGCCCGCGGGCCGTAGGTTGGGCACCACTGCCCTAAATCACAAAAACCGCTCCAGAAGTAATTATAGCAGCAATCGCCCACAAATTTCGTCTTGATATAAATGCTTTCCTACAAAGGTCTCGACAATATATTTTTCCCTCGTTACTGGAATCGATGCAGGAGATTTAAAAATAGGATACAAATGCGACACACACGCGTGTCCGAAAGAATTGATTTGGTTTTATTCTTCAGATAGATATCGTATTTGACCCCCAAATGGCATGAAAACCGGTTTTAGAACACGGAAGGAGGAAAAATTTTCAGATATATGTCAACATGAAAAGTATTACCAGTGACCGAATCGCATATTCTTTGTATGCAGTATCCATGATAAAATTTTCATATGCGTGCTAACCAACGTTCCCTCTAAGCTGCGCGGGTGCGCGGCCGCGCAGTAACTGAAATGCTCACGCGCACACTGAATTGTTGCCGCGCAGCTGAAATTTTCTTTTAAAAAAGCTGCTGGAAGCACCCTCAGCAGTCGCAAGGAATGCATGCAAAACTGGATGATAATAACGTAGACGGTTCTACCGTGCTTCTCTGATCACATTGCGCAGACCGAAGCATAGTCTGCCTGAATGAATGGCGGGACAACCGCACAGTGGGACAGAATCCCAAAAAGCTGGCCAAAACCCATTTTTTCGAAAGTACGATTGACGTCTGGTAATGTGTTATTTATGCAGTAAATACATTAGAGTATCATGTAAAGCCCCCACATTTTTCCTGCGGTAGATTTTCGTACGTGTATTACCAATCAAACATCACGTTTATCGACCATCTACTTTTCTCGTGTTCCTCGCCCGCATGGCATGAAAGTTTACTGGGAACCTGGTGACACGTAATCAGCGTTGGGATAGTATTTCAGCGTGGAGTTTGGTACTTCAATTCCTCCGCTTTCGACTCGTTTATATATTTGGAGCGTGGAGAAAAAAAATAGGACTGCCGCAGCCGATTCAAAGCAGCACTGCATAAGGAGGCAAGCAGAAACTTCACCTGCATTCTTCTTGATGTACAAACTGATTTCCGCACATTTCCGCTGCATATTTGGTCTTGATAGGAAGCTCAACTCATCTTCAAACAGGGTGAACAACATTTAGCTGCGACTCCGCCAGTTGTGTAGACAAATGTAAACAGAGGTTGCGCGAACGGCCGCACTGTGGCAGCCTCCCCGCCCGCCGCGCGGAGCTACTATTCGGATAACCGACGGATGCCGATTACTTTTCGCGAATGAGAGCGAAGTTTTCTTTTCTTTTGTACAAAAACTAAGTTACTTTTCAGATGACTGCACTCAGGTATGGCAGTAACTAATTTCTTATTGTATGGTTATTTAATTCATCATTACGTTTTGTGATAAGTGTATGTTAAATGATATCTTATAGAAGTACCTTCATTTCAGCCTGAGATACGTAATCGAAAATGCCCATTCCCACGCGGCGTCAACTGTTTACAGTTCTCCGAGAAAAGCAATCTCTGACGGAGCAACGTGCACATGTCGAAAAGTACGTTCTTTCGATCGTAGGTGCCTCCGAGATTACCGAGTGCGACAAGACAAAAGTGAGCCGTGCAGTGTCCCAATCAAAAACAAAAAATAACAATTGGCGATATTTTTAAATATCGAGATACTAGCGATGTTGTATGCACCATTTGTGTGGAAGTGAAAGTTGGCGACGAGTTCAGTAGTGGAAAAATGTGGGAAGAATGGAAGTTAGATTACTTAAAACGGCATCTCAACCAGAGAATTAATGTAGATGCAGTTACCAAGTTACGCAACCAGAAGTGGGTGGAATTTTGCAAATGTTAACTGAAACTCCAAAAGAGCGTGTATAACAAGAGTGGAACAAGATGCGCGAAAGAAGTCTAACTCTGATATAGTCAAGGTGCTGATTGATAACATTATCTTACAATTAGAAATAAAAATGAATGCTTCAATGCATTCTGTGCAAGAAATTCATGCTTATTATTTATTCATTCATCGTGTGCGTAATCACTTGGACAATAGATTTCCTGATGATGAGTTAAGAGAATGGCAAGCTTTTGACCCATTGCTATGGCAAACGCAACCAATTTTGAATTTGGAAAAGAGAATGTTAAACGACTAATAAAAAATACTCAGCTACCATTACAATAAACGAAAGCATTGCCACAATAATATCGCAGCAGTGCTGTGATTTGAAATTCGTCGTTTCTGAGAAAGTTAAGAGTGGTTCAATTAAGTCGTTCACTGATATGTTGAACTACATGCTTAGAAACGAATAACTTGAAGAACTGTCAATTCTTGTTGACATCTGTGGAACATTTAAAGCTTCTAGTGCTGAATGTGAACGTGGATTCAGTGTCATAAATTCCATCAAATGTAAATCTAGAAACAGACTGGAAGTTGAACATTTGGATGATCTGATGAGGATTAAGACATCTTGCATCCGGGTGCGAAATTAATCTAGACAGTGTTTATAGTCAATGGATTTCTAATAAGGACAGATGAGAAAAAGTTCTCGAAACGTGAAATAATTTTCTTTGTTGTACTAAATTTTACTGTACCATTCAATTAATAAATAAAATCAAAAGTATGCAGTTTTTCAATTTTCATTTTAAATATTCTTATTATTTATATTACAAAAAACTTTTAAAGTGCCGCTCAGTCGTCAGGTCGTGTAAAAATTTTCTGCTCAGAGCAGTAGCAGGTCCGCGCAGCTGTAAAAAAAATTAGTGGGAACGTTGGTGCTAACTTTTCTCATAATGTAATACAATTTAATGTTGAGATGAATAGAAAATAATTAATCATTTGAAAAAAAATCACTTAGAATAATATTAGTAGCATTATTTGAGCAATAAATCTTTTAAATTATGTTACTACAAACTTCTACATTAGAATATAAATGTTAACTTTTTCAGAGGTAATTGTTGAGGCCACTTATTTTAAATTTTTATATTTCCCCAAAATAGTTTGGGTCACAGTTTAAAGCGCAGTCTACCGAAACTTATCTGTTGAAGTGTATTATTATGAAAATGCATGGTTTTTAAACTGAAAACAAAATTTTAACAGTAAAAATAAAACGTAACGTTTGACGACACGATCATCACGACACAACAAAAGATCCCTTCGCCTAACACAAATTTATTATTTATATACTTACTTGATTATAAAAAGCAAATTATATATATCTTCATTTAATGATGGTATATTCTTTTGATCAATTTAGAGCCAAATGACATAATTAAATAGGAAAACAATTTGGAAAATGAATTATTCTTTATTAAAGTTATCCTGTTATTAAATTTGCGTCGCTTAAAGAAAAGAGGCAAAAAAGAGATGAAGGGATTTAGCCAATTAAGGGTTCAAGGCCATAGGCGTTATTTTTACCTTAAAGGGCAATTCGCCTCACAGACAGCGATCTTCCTTCGAATATTTTCGAAAGGTTGAGAGAAATGCCTTTCGAACGACCCTCGTCAGCCGTGTTTGTCTCTCGGATTCTCCCAAAAGAAGATTCTTTAACTGGGATCTGACCCACTTTTATTACGGTCGCATTACTAATCAATCTCCCCAACGCAGTCATTAGCAGTGCTATGTCATTTTTAACCGCATTAGCAAACCCAAAGTCAGGCGAAATGCGAATCGGACTAGCAATTGAAAGAATAATCGATTCCCCAGGAGGTCTTCAAGCTGAATAACCTAGCAATTTTGAATTTCGACTTTTTGAATAGTTCTTAACCGTCAAAAACTTCAATCGGCGATTAGTGTTCTTCGCGGACGAATGTGACGCGAAAAGGCGAGAAAATATGAAGAATGGATAAAATTTAGCAAAAATAAGAGCTTAGAATATATTTGGAAATATTTTAAAAGTTTTCTTTTAAATTTATATTTTCAACAAACTTAAGTTGAAATAACGCTTTTAGAGGGCAGACTGAAAGATAAATCGTGAATTTTTAGTGCGAAATATCTTTAAGAGCTTTGCCAATTTACTAAAGTTTCATCTGAATGGAATTGTTGAAGTATGTTTCTCTTAGCGCATTTTTTCACCCCATTATCTCTAACAGCGAAATGCTCTCCGAGTCCCTTTATTCCAAAGTATAAACATCGATCCATTTTTTTGTAGAATTCAAAAGAGCAACGAGATTTCCGCAGGTTATTACGGCAAAAAATGGAAAACAGATGGGATAGAAAAAAGCAACAGAAAACGGAGCGAAACTGATATTCAAAATATTGCGAAAATTCGATTTTCACCCTCTCTCTCTCTCTCACTGCCAAGCACATTGACTCCAACGCTTTCCGCAAAGAACTTTAGACTTAAACAAAAACATTCGATGCGCCGACCCTCTCCTCTCCTCCCATTCCTCTCCCCTCCCCCTACCTACACCTCCCCTTCCTCCCCATATTTCTCCTCCCCCTACCTACACCTCCCCTTCCTCCCCACACTCCTCTCCTTTCCCCTCCATATTTTTCATTTTTGATGGGTTACGGGCCATACTTCCTTCAAATAACTTTCATGTAATATCCCTTGCTGAAACCTGGCTCAAACTTCTTCTACTATTGACATATCTGGTTAATGCTTTTATCGCAACGATCGTTTGGGGAAAAGTGGTGGTGGTGTGGGTTTTTACATGCGAAATGATTTGAAATGTAAAGTAAAGCTGCAAGTGAGCCTCAATACTCCAGAATACCGGAATTCCTATTCGTAGAAACCACAATAAATGCCAAAAAGCTCTTAATTGGAATAATTTATCGACCTCCTAAAATTGCCCATCTGTCAGATAAAGATGAAATATTATCGAATTATGCTACCAACTATGAATACATTATAATCACCGGTGATACTAATGCCAACTTCACTACCATTTCTCACGATACCGATTATTTAAAGCATTCATTCAATTCACATGGCCTCAGTGCTGTTCCGCTGAACCCTACTAACACCACCATATCATCTACAACATGGATTGACTTAGCGGTAATGACCAATTTAGAGAAATAAGTAATTAGTACCTCTTTCAAACGACGACACTACCAATATCTGTTTTCACTCCAAAGGAATCACACTTAATGCTTCAACTTTTCTAAATTTATCGTATATGACATGTTTGACAAAATAATATATATTGCGCTTAAATTATCTTTAAAGTTTTCTGTTATTATTATTTTTGTTCCATGTTTTCTTTTATTCCCATACATATTGTTTTAACTTCATTCATTGACTGATTGAATGTATCTTTGTAGGTTTCGTAGGTTTATACTAGTGATGTACCGGGTACCCGGCAATTACCCGGAACCCGGCATACCCGACCATGTTTTCAGTACCCGGAAATTACCCGGACCCGGCAGCGGGCGCTGGGCCCTACTGTCCTTTCAAAAAGTCTAGATACCCGAGTTTAAAGAGGTATATCTCGGAAACGGTAAAAGCGATTTTGATGCGGTGAAAATTAGCGGGTAGAGAATTTATTTCTACGTTAGTTGATATACATTCCAAATTTTTAATTTCCATTAAATATTTTATACTGCGCATTATTTGAATAAAAACACGTTTTTTAGGCATGCAAACCCGATAAGATTATTTTGAATGCTTACAATTCCGAAACCCTACAATGAATCAAATGGAAACTTTAACAGTACTTATTGTTAGCTAGATCTATTGTATATAAGTATGTGGAAGCGTTATTTTATAACATTATTATTGATATCCGATTTTGTTAAATTTCTGAAATCCGGCTATCATCGCCATTTTTTTGATTGTTTTCGAAGTATGAAGTACCGTCGTCAGTGGATAGGTACATATAATACACATATGCAAAAAATAACATAAGAAATTAACCACCGAAAAGGTATACATTTTTATTTAATATTCCTTTTACGCGTGCCGGAGGGAATGAAGTCTCTATGGCAAACGGAGGGAGAAAGTGTTTCTGAGCACGCGCTGTTGCCACGTCTTCTACATTTATTGCTAGACATGACATTAATGAGTTCTCCTTTGTTTTATATAAACTATTATATTGCAAGTAGTGAATTTTATAAATTAAATCAAAGATTATATGACAAATATGATAAATAATTATGTAAATTACATTTTAAATTTTTTTTAAAGTATAAATAAGTTTCGTCCGTATAAAATATTTTATAACCGCCATTCCGTAAGAATCTAATTCTTCGCAAGAAATTGTGCCGACTTGCCGCTACCGTGAGGGATTCCATTAAAACCGGCTTCTTGTTTAGTTTTTTGTAACGAAAACCTTAATCGTTCCTTATAATCGATCTGAATGTACTAATGGACATCTCCGGAAAATCTGGCATCGAGTCTTGCAATTTTTGTTTGATATTATGGAGAGTAGAATAGGAAAAATTAAAAAAACTCCAATTCACCGTAAAGGCGGTACTTACGTGTCAAGACTCGCAGGACCACTTAGAGGACGCGCGTTTCGACAGCTACGCTGTCATCTTCAGCAATGTCAATGTGTGTAGGGTTAGGCGGAGTATTTATACTGTTGTTGACCGTTGGAGGAGTAGGGGAGGGGGAAGAGAAAGGTGTATTGGTCATTAACTGAAATAGAGGGGAGTGGGGGATAGGGCCAGCGTCGTTATTCATTATCTTGTTTTGGTTGTTGTGTATGTAGAGGCTTTCATAGGCGTCTAGTTTGTTTTCATTGGTGACCGTTTTCAGAAGTTTTAAATTTTTTGTTGTGATGGGATGATGGCAGGTGTTGATATGAGCTGCTACACTGGACTTGTCTATTCTGTTGTTTCTGTAATGGGCTAAGTGTTCTTTGAAACGTGTTTCTAAATTCCTTTTTGTTTGCCCAATATAAATGTTGTCACACTTTTCACATTTAATTTGGTATATGCCTGATTTCTTATGGGAGGGTATGCTATCTTTAGGGTTCTTAATGAGATTTGACAATCTATTTTCATTAACAAAAACTGTGTGTAATCCTATTTCGGAGAAAATTTTTTGAAGTTTTTTGGTAGCATAGGGGTAGTAAGGTAGCTTCATAAATTTTTTGGTATTAGTGTCTTTGTTGTTGAGTGTTGTGCAGTTTCTAAGGATCATTCTGTGTTGATGTTTTTTTAACATTTTATGAATGAGTTCTGGTTTAAAACCATTCTGAATGGCCGTGCGTTTTATATAGGATAATTCTTTGGAGAAATTTGTATTTGATAGTGGTGTATTGACTAATCGATGGATCATTGAATGAAAAGGTGCTAGTTTTTGTGAATTGTGATGGTGAGAACTCATGTGGATGTATGTGTTGGTATGTGTAGGTTTTCTGTAAATGTTGAAATGTAATTTGTTGTTTTTCCTCGTTAGAAGAATGTCTAGGAAAGGCAGAGATTTTTTATTTTCTGTTTCATGTGTGAATTTAATGGTGTCAAACTGTTTGTTTAACAAGTTTAAGAATTCTACAATGTTTCCTTTCGATGTGTCGAAAATAGCGAAGATGTCATCTACATATCTGAGCCAAATTTTAGGAAAATACGGAAAGGTGTTCTTACAAGTGCGTTCGAAATTAGTCATGAAGACTTCTGCTAATAAGGGAGACAAAGGGTTGCCCATGGTTGTGCCTTCTTTCTGTTGATAGCAGAAAGAAACTGAGGAGGAGAAAAACTGGTAGAATTCTGTGTTGATAACGACCTAGTAGTGACTAATACATGGTTCAAAAACTATAAACAAAGGCTGTACACCCGGAACAGCCTAGGAGATAGAATGAGATCCCAAATAGATTACATCCTAGTAAAACAAAGATTCAGGAACAGCATAAAAAATGCTAAGACATTACCAGGAGCAGACATTGATTCAGATCACATCCTTCTAATAGTCGATGTAACTACAAAGCTTAAACAAATAAGGAAAACGAGAAGAGATAGACAGACTTGGGACCTAGAAAAACTGAAAGAAAAGAAAGATTCATTCAGCATAAAGTTGGAAGATTGCCTTAGAAATTTTTAAAACAAACCGAAGACCATGGATACAGAATGGGAGGAAATTAAAGCCAGTGCCAAAGATACATTGAATAAAGAAATTGGGAAAAAAGAGAAGAACATCAGAAAACCATGGATCACTAAGGAAATGCTGGAGAAAATGGATGAGAGAAGAAAATGGAAAAACGTTAACAGTGAAGAAGGTAGAGCCAAATATAGACGCATAAACAATGAGATGAGAAGGGTAACAGATAAAGCTAGGGAAAATTGGATAAAAGAAAACTGTGAGGAAATACAACAGATGGAGAAGTTAGGACGGTACAATATGGTGTACGCTAGAGAATTATGAATACAGATGGAAAAACAGTGGCAGGACCAAAGAATGTAGCACAGGTATGGGAAGAATACATTAAGGAACTATACAAAAAGCAGGCACGATCGGCACAAATAGAACTGGAAGAAGAGGATAACACTGAAGAAGACAACTTGGGACCAAGTATTATGAAAAGCGAAGTAGAAAAGGCGGTACTGGAAATGAAGAAACGAAAAGCTACAGGCAGCGATGGAATACTGACAGAGGTACTTAAAGTCATGGGATCGGAATGACAAAAAGTGATTACGAAATTAATTAACAACATTGATGACTTGGGAGAATGGCCTCAGGATTTCCTAGAAGTAACAATGATCCCTCTAAAGAAGAAGCCAAAGGCAACGCAGTGTAAAGACTACAGAACGATAAGCTTACTGTCACACACTTCGAAGATCATCACAAGGATTCTTAATAAAAGACTAGAAAAAAAAGGCCGAAGAAATGCTAGGGAAGGATCAATTCGGCTTCAGAAAAGGACGAGGAACCAGAGATGATATCGGTGTAGTGAGAATCATATCAGAAAGGGCAATAGAGTACAGCCAAGATTGCTGCGTATGTTTCGTCGACTGGCAGAAGGCCTTTGATAGAGTACATAAATTGGGTACTGCTGATGAGGATAATAAAGGATATAGGTGTAGACTGGAAAGACAGGAGACTGATCAGGAATCTACATGTGAATCAAGTTGTAAAGGTGATGTTGGAGAATGCGGACACCAGCGGAGTACATATCGGTAGAGTAAGACAGGGCTGTTGCCTATCGCCGATCCTATTCAATATAGTATATGGAGAGAGGCTAATGCAGGAAGCGTTAGAAGGAACGGGATATGTCAAACTTGGAGGAAGGATTATAAGAACAGTGAAATACGCGGATGATCAAGTACTTCTAGCAAGAAAGGAAAAGGAACTCCAGAAAATGATAAATAGACTAGTCATAACAGGTAGAAAATACGATATGGAAATTAATACAGAGAAATCCAAGGTCATGCGAATATCAAGAAAAGAAGAAGAAATTTTGAAACTAAGTATTGGAGGAAAGCCATTAGAACAAGTTTCAGATTATAAATACCTTGGAAGCATCATAACGAGAGAAGCAAAATGTACCGATGAAATCTGGACTTGAATAACGAAAGCAAAAGTCGCTTTAAGAAAAAAAGAAACTCTTGCTAACGGGAAATATAAAGCAGGAAGTCCGCAAGAGGTTGATAAAATGCTATGTATGGAGTATAGCTTTGTTTGGGGCAGAAACATGGTCGCTAAGGAAAAATGATATTAAATACATGAAAAGCTTCGAAATTCGAAGAATGCTGAAGATAAAATGGACACAAAAGGTGAAAAACGAGGAAGTACTACGAAGAATAGGAGAGAAGCGAACGATGATACAGACTATCAGAAAGAGGAAGGCGAACTGGATTGGGCATTACCTGAGGAGAGAGTGCATGATTAAAGAAGTGCTAGAAGGAAAACTGGATGGAAAAAGAGAAAGAGGTAGGAAAAGGTTTCAGCTGGTGGACGACTTGAAAGGGAAAGAGAGCTATCAAGTCATGAAGAAAACTGCGGAAAATAGGAGTATATGGAGAACGAAGTTTAACCATGAATAATCACGGACCTGTGAACGGACAGACTTCCAATGATGATAATTATTATTATTATTTCTAGTATATAATATTATATTTGTATCGTGACGAGGGGTTAGGTGGAAGATGGAACTTCCTAGTCTCTCAATATCGCCCAAAATAAAGACCATATCTAATCTAATCATATTCTCCTCCCTATTCCTCCTCTTCCCTCTCCTTCCATCTCCTACCTCTCCACTTTCTCCAAATATTTCTCCCCCTATTCCTCCCTTTCCTCCTCCCCTCCTTCCCCTTCCTACCTCACCCCTCCTCCCCTTTCCCTTCCTCTCCCAATTCCTTCCCCCTCCTTCCCCATTCCTCCCAAAATTCCTCCCCCTATTTACTACCCCCGCCGCCTGACTTTTTCTCTCGGCCATTAAGATCGTCGTGCAATCGTATCTACCGCTCCGAGCCGCAGATTCACTTCCGCGGAAGTTGTTAGCGGTCCCGCAGGCCCCTTTTCCAAAAATGAATAAAATATTCATTTATTTTTAATTCCAAAAACAGCACAAATACCAAGCGATGACTTATTAGATGAGACTCAAATAATGCGCTAGCGATGTTTTCATCTAAAGCATTAATATGAGCCTAATCATAATTATAGATCGAAGCCGTGTTAATTCCAAATAAAAACTTAAATAAAGAAAACTCTATCGCATTCTGAAATAAAATAGAAAAACTACTAATATAGATCGAACTCAATTCTATTTCTTTATAATTTACAAAAATGAACTAATATTTTCTTCACAATTTAACTTTAATTTTTACAGCAACATTTAAAACCACTGAACAGTTGTTTAAAAAAAAGTTCGCTGATTACATTGTACGTAAAATCAAGAAAATTTGGGTGACCTTAACGAAAAATGCCATAAACCCGCCTATAAGACGACCTCAAATAGAATACGACCCCCTCAGGGAAGGTACTTTGAGGAAAAAACGTTTTATAAGACATTCGGAGGCAAATAAGTTAAACATCATCGTTAGAGTTATTTTTATTTAAATCTCTAAAAATCAGTGCAAAGATAAATGTGATTTAATCCATAATCATTGCCAATATTTTTCATTTATTAATTTCTTTGTTCGGGAATTGGATGAACTGCAACCCTTGATTGAAAAAAACGAAAAACTTGTCTTATTGTTGGTTAAATACGGTATTATTTCAGAAAGCGTTAAAGTTAACCGTTTAAAACAAGTTTTTGATCGAATCCGGAGTATATTCCAATTTACGAAGATGGAAGATTTATTTATCAACTCATGGACTCGTTTGGATTTAATGTATTATTTAATGCAAATATAAATATAGCAATGCTAATGAAATCGATAAAATAAAACGCTCCTCTATAAATACCTATTATGCTTGTTATCACGAGTCTGAGTCTAAAAATTAAAAGAACAAATCCATCTAACAATAAGTCCTTAAAATATTACTGAAACTGGAAATTACGGTTCTTGATATATTAGCGCTCATATATGCTCTTATATTTATCCACACTGCGTTGTCGTATGACATGAATACGAAGTTAATAAGAAAATATATGATTCACTTCTGTTACGCGCGCAAAGACCGAGCGCATGCAAAAATATCCTCAAGCTTTCCATTCTGAACAAGCTATTGTGGTTAGCACAGCGGACGAAACAGTGTCAAATGCTACAACTAATCGATCCAAAATATGAATATATAGCATTTCCTCACCGCCGTGTAGAGGGCACTGGCGTAGCTTCCTTTCCGGACCGACTTCCAGCAACAACACGACCGTAGGATGGCCATGGTTCACGCGCACCGCCTCCGAGATGACGCGACACGGGGGCGGTCGCCCCACCGCCGCCTCCACTCACCCCATCCGAAGCATGCGGCGTATTCCGGTCCGGCCCCTTTACACTCCCTATAGAAAGGGTTCCCGCCGGCAAATACCGAACACAGCTTTTGATAATGACGGCACTCCACGCTCCCCCTACGGCAAAGTTATTAACCGATCGCGGGTTATAATGTACTTAGCAACATATAAAAAGCACACCGTCGGGGCCAACCTTTTTCACTGAGAACGAGGGGTCTCTACCGAAGCGACGCCCGGCGTCGACTGGCGTCCCCTCTATTCCTCCTACCTCCCCCCCCCCCCGCCTCCTTCCACTCCTCCGTCTCCCTCTCCCCCTCGACGTGTACGCATGCGTCGTGAACTCCCTAAAGGTGAGACTGGGATATCTTCGATAAAAGCAACCGTCTACTGGAGACTTTTCGCTAAGCGAGTGGCGGTTAGCAAATATCCTCCGCTTTTGTTAGCTTAATACACGAGAACATCGCCTTTATCGTGGTTCTTTCCTTAGCAGAGGAGGGAGTTCTAGGCAGTGCATCGGTATGTCGTCCTACATTAAAGATATTTTTTCATTAGAAAACCCAATGTGTTTAAATTATCTGAAGAAAATTTAAACACATTAGGTTTTCTACTGCCGGAATATACGGGGAAAATGCTACGCGCGCCCTTGTTTATTCATAAGGCGTGGCATGGATCATTCAAATTAGTTAACTTATTTCCATTTAAACGTTAATAATTATCAACGATTTCTTTATTTATTTCAATAGAATCAGCGCAGAAATCGGCCCAAATACGCATTCGAAGCATGGTAGTTGCGCGCAGCGCCGGTACAAGATATTTCTGAGCCTTTGGCAAGGTTTGAAAATTACACTCCCCTCACAATGAAAATATGCAGTACACAATTGTATCTCTCAAAACAGTAGTTTATTTACGATTTAGAGGCAAAATAAAATACATAAAATAGATTTTATAATACAAATGTTCAAATGGTGATTTGTCGCGCCTTGCTAGCATAGCCCTAATGCCGGTTGCGCGCATATTTTCAGCCATAATTCATACTTCGTTTTGAGTACTAATATTTGTTTCTTAAATAGGTTAAATAAAGGAGAAATAATCGTAGACACATTACCACTGGTAAGCTACTGATAATTTAGTTGGTTCCTTTGGTTGTAAAAAAGCTGGAAAACTAGATGCCTAATATTCGCATACATCCCAAATTTGTAATTTTCATCTTATAAATTCGTAGAAGAGAAAAATATTGATTTAATCTACGTTGTATCCTCGCAAGGTTTCCCGAATCCTAAGTTGGTGTGCAGCAAATAGCACTAGCAAGACCATCTACCCTGAAAATCTCAGCTTCTTATTTATTATCATTTACTTGCATTTTCAATATAAGTGCACAGAAGGTCGGACTGACAGACCGGCAGGTGAAACAAAAAAGGAATTTTTTAAACAAAAATAAGGTAATATAACACAATGGGACAAAAATACATCAGTTGCTAATAAAGAGGTTAAAAATAACTAGGCGATGAGAGGGTTCAATGGCTTCAATTAGGTATAAAAGTTATTGTATATTTACCTAGTCTGATGATAGGGCAGACATTTAAAGTGTCTCACTATAGATGATAAATGGAAAAAGATTAATAACAATATACCATTCAAAAGCGTTTAAAATCAATTAATTTGATAATAGTGTTAATTTGAGATGAACATAATTAACACTTTGGTTCAGTTTTGTAATAAATGTCATATTTTCTTAATTAAACGACAAATACATCGTGCCAAAACGCAATTATTTCCAATATTCTTATACCCTCGAAATTTCTTTCATTTTTGTTAATCATACAAAAAAAACGTAATTAGTTCGGGTTAATTTACCTTTTAAACACTTATTCCGTGATTTTCTTTCAATTTCTAATATAACCTCTCAAAAGGTGATAATTTTAATTTATATGAAAATTTCTAAGCATTATGTCTTCATTTGCTCTCTCGTCACAGTCGTTGAATTAATTTCGTTCTATGGAAGTTCGCCCCCATCTCCTTCACTTCCTGGCGAATGTAAATCACCTGATTTTCTTTTATTTTGGAAATGCATACATATTCATCTCCATAATGAACTCGTCCTTTCTCGAACGTACTTCGGCCCCTATTCAGCCCCCTCCCTTTTCCCTATCGCTTTGAAAATAATAACAACTGCGCCGTGAACGTTTGGAGGCAATGGCAAACCAAAATAACAATGTCCGCCAGTTGGTGCGAGTGGCGCCCACCGTCCCCGCGGTTCTTTCTGGTGTCGATTCCCTTTTTAATTTCTCCATACGAAGTATTGGGAAAGTATTGTGATCATGAAAAAAATCGACTTCGAGATTTCAACAGAAATACACGTTTTGAGGTCCCTAGATCACGTATAGACTATTTTCGGAATGATGTGTGTGTGCATGCGTGTGTATATGATTGTGGGCGCTCTGACTCAAAAAGTACTTGCCATATCGTTACCAAATTTTATATATAACACTTTGGTATGAGCACAAAGAGCTGGTTAGTTTTTGGACAATATCCGTTAACCGGAAGTCTAGGTTTATTCGAAACCCGATTCAGTTTTTGCGATATTTCTCCGTTAAAACATCATTATTGTATATAAAATTCTATACAAAGGTTATAGGGAATGTAATTTCCTACAATTTTCATTTGAAACAATTTTCTATGGGAGTTATTGTTTAGGAATTATTTATAAACAATCGGTTTTTTCGGTTTCCGTCAAATATCTCCTTAAAAACGTCGTTATTCGTAATCTTCGTGAGGACCAAAGTTGTAGAGAATAATATTTCTTCCAACTTGTGTTTGAAACGAATTTTCGTAGAAGCATCCACTTCGGAGATATTAAACTTTTTTCGTAATTTTCAGTATAAAGCGCCAACACCATGTAGCGGTGAATTCTGTAAACATATTCAAAATATATCTAATTTACGGTAATAAGAACGACTGTATTCTTTTACGATAAGAAATGATAATTTTGCCTCATAATGCTATTCATAATAATTTAAATATCTATACCCCAAATATGGTGAAAGTCGTGTTGGCCACATCAGATTTTTTAAAATTCTTCTTACACCAACCCAACCACATCCTTCAATCCTCATATGGTTTCATTAAGATATTGATGGACATCTTGGTTATAATGGGGAGGATCACAATCTTGTTCTAAACGATGCTTATTACCATAATTTTTCGATTTTAATACAATATAATACGCACCCATGTTTTCATGAGTGAACTGTGAACATTATCCTATCACCATGTATGATATGCACCTCATTTTTACTTTCTCCATATAGGTACGTAGTATACAGATAGTATTGTTTTCATGAAAAAAATCGACTTCGAGATTTCAACGGAAATACGTTTTGAGGTCCCTAGAACACGTTTCGACTATTTTTGGAATGGTGTGTGTATGTGATTGTGGGCGCTCTGACTCAAAAAGTACTTGCCATATCGTTACCAAATTTTATATATAACACTTTGGTATGAGCACAAAGAGCTGATTAGTTTTTGGACAATATCCGTTAACCGGAAGTCGAGGTTTATTCGAAACCCGATTCGGTTTTGGCAAAATATATCCGTTAAAACATCATTATTGTATATACAACTTGGCATAAAGGTTATGGAGAATGTAATTTGCTACAACTTTTATTTGAAACAATTTTCCATAGTAGTTATTGTTTAGGAATTATTTATAAATAATCGGTTTTTTCTGTTTCCGTCAAATATCTCGTTAAAAACGTCTTTATTTTGTAATAAGATCAATGTAATTTTTCACTTGGTTAGTAGCAGTATTGAGACAGTTCTTGCCTTGCCTCCAATCAAGATATGTACTAAAAAGTTTATGATATAAACGCGAATTTTAACAGTATTGCCTCACAAACATCATGGATGGTTGTGGTCACGACATCATATAAAATGAGGATTTCACTGAGGGGAATAGCGAGGATGAAGATGACATTGCTATTTATGCAGACGATGAGAGAGAGCACAACATTGCTGATAAACTATTTCAGGATAGTGATAAAGAATTCAGAGGCTTTAATGATGATGACAGCTCGAAGTAATTAAATGATTATTATTATTAATTTTGGTTAAAAATATTTTAAAGCAATGCTACTGCAATGCAATGACAAGTACATTTTATTATTAAAACGTCTGAAAATATCAATTATTTACCAAATGGAAAAAGTTGTATGCATATGTTACCATGTTTAATATGCATCCCAACTTTTTGTGGAAAAAATTGCATATTATAAACAGAAAATTATGATACTTCCATTTTGAAATTTAAGAAAAATACCGTATATACTCGTGTATATGCCGACTCCATGTATAGTATGACCCCTGATTTTTTGGTGAACAAACCTGATTTTTTCATATATCTCGTTTATAGTACGACCCCAGTTTTCCACCAGGGTCGATATATTTCGTTTCGATAGCTCGATGGTTACGAGCGAGATATATCGAACGACCTTGATTTTCCACACCACTATAGGATAGACCGTAAATGTCATAAATAGTATTTCTTGCGAGTACACTAAAGTTCGGATAAGTTAAGTATCTTACCCCTAAAACATTTAATAAAAAGTGATATGAATCATGACTGCACAAGATGAAATAAAATCGTTTCAATTCTAGTACGTCTGGATTACGTTCCGCGTACGTAATCCATCTACTTAATAGGTAGGGATAACGGATAAAAAGAAATTACTTTGTAATATTCCACAGTCTTTATTGTTTCTTCAATCACACATCGACCGGTTTCCATTACAAAATCATTCTAAGGGTGTTACTAACCGACGTAACACCTTTAGAATGACTTTGTAGTGGAAACCGATGTGTGTGATTGAAGAAACAATAAAGACTGTTGAATATTACAGAGTAATTTCTTTTTTCCAAGATGTCAAAATTCCATAAAGTTATGCCGTCTACGATACTTTTAGTCCAACTCGTTCACTTGTAAAAAGACGCAAACAAAGATGTACATAAAATTCATGAAAGGAAGTGCCCGTAAATCTTCACTTATATCAAGTATTTGTGAATTTGAAGCTGTATATATGAAAAAGATTCTACTCTTCACGAAGCAACATAACAACGATAAAGGACCTCACTGTTAAGGTTAGCTACCATTAGAATCCGTGCGGGTGGCATAACTTCACCGAAAATGCCCGTGAAGATACATGAATTTTAAATCCTGTTGCATTACTCGTGTATAGTACGATCCCCAATTTTTGCAATAAAAACTTGGTCGTAAAAACTCGTACTATACACGAGTATATACGGTAATTGGCATATTGATGCAGAAAATCTCAATGCTAAAAAAAACATTTGTGACATTTGAGAATGGAGAATTAGTCAGGCTTGGTAGCTTAGTTGGTTAAAGCACCTACCTGGCAAGTGGGAGACTCAAGTTCGAGTCCCGGTCAAGTTCAGAATTTTTCTCCTTCTCAATCTTCACAAAACATTTGTGCTTGAATTTATGATGATTTGAAATGTTGGTACATTTTTCATTATGTTGAAATTTAAGAGAATTTTCAAAGAAAGACACAAATTGCAAATGAAACTTATTAAAACTACATCACAAAGGTTCCTGAGTTCTGTTTTTGGTGGCGAAAAACAAGAATAGTAGTTTTAATGCATGTGGATATTGTATGTCAGGTCCTGTGACATCCTGTGACATAAGGAAAATTTTTTTGTAAATGGAAAAATTTCTTTATATTTAATATCATCTCCTCACATATATACATTAAAATGAGTTAGGAATTGGTTCTTGTTTAAGTGAAAGAAATATTTAACTCCATCTCATTATGAGACAAAATTAGTAACATTATAAAATGTGTTATTTACAACTACAGAAATGACATATATGGCATCTACATCACTTAAAAGATTAGCCAAGTTTCATTGGAAATGACAACAATAAAGCATTTTCATGAAGTGACAAAACTCTCTCAGATAATTTATGAAAGAATTTCACAGATGGTATAATACTGAAACATGTTAAATGACCATTTTAAATGCTAACATCACAATCAAGGTATAAAGGACTGGCAGAATTACAACTGAATTGATTTTACTGGTATGATGCTTGTAATTAGTTTTTGCTTTATTACAAAAAAACTTATTCAACAGCCAATATGCCAACAAAGTAGGATAATTTAATCATTCAACTGAATCATTTTTATGCAGAAAAGTAATAACTTCACCCTCATAAGAATGAAACAATTATAAAGATTATTAAATAAATTAAGTTTTTCTATCTGTTTCTCTGACCCCAGATCACTTTAAGTTATAACAGATAAAATGAGAATATATAGAATATGAAAGATGACAAAAATAATAATAATAGGTTTAAGGAGATGAAAAATCAGGAGTTTAAATGCATACCACTGCAAATTGTATCTTCATAGTGCTGAGCTTAATGGCTTTTCAAACACACAAATGCACACACATGTGCACACACACCCACACACACACATATACACAGGGACACCTGAGCCTCATTGAGTTAAATCATTTTTCAACTCACTTTCCTCTTAGAGATATTATGTTTGTATTTTAGCATGGCACTGGGTCAGCAGTCATCACCAAGAAAAAATATTTGAAATATCTCTTTCTTAAAATTGCTTTTGTCACAACAAAAGACATTCCTTGGTAATTGGGATTTCACTTAAGCACAATGACTAAGTAACAACACTTTTGGACATCATCCTCACTGTGTTTTTGAGAGCTTGACGTTTGTTGCAGAACCAAATTCTAATTACTTCTCTTTCATATCCCAGTTGCTGAGCGAGGGCTGTTATCTCTGCACCTGTAAAAGGAAATTAGAGATCCATACTTTAAACTATGTTGCCCACTGTTTTGTTGAACTCTTAGTCCCCGTTTACACATTCCCCTTTTCGTGCCTGAAAACAGGCACCTGACCTTCTGCGCATGCGTACAAGCAAATTCACCCGAAGAAAGGCATCAGGCACAGAACGGACGAGACTCCCGATTCCAAGCCAGCCAAGGACATGTCGATTGGCTGAGGACTGCTACGTGACACAGGTGATGTGCAGCAGCAGCAGTCAAAAGGGCAGCTTTTCTTTCTGAATCCATCTTACTACGTATGCTACCGCAGGCAGAGTAGTCATCCAGGCGCCTGTTTTCAGGCACGAAAACAGGAACGTGTAAACGGGGACTTACAGCACAGATGTAGAGCTCACCAAAAATGAAATAATTAATGGAAAAAATAATATCACTGTCCCTTTATTATAATCCAGTGTTTTACAACCAGTGTTCTGCTAGCATTGCCTAAGTGTTCCATGAAATATTCCACCAAAAATAATGTTTCTATAAATTTAGATTTTTTAATAAATTTAAGAATAAAATGTACTTTTATTAGACTCTCACACCATAACTCTATCTATCAGGAAGCAGAAAGTAGAAGGATACAACTTCTAGCCTGCTGCAGTATGCATGTGTGTTCCCACAACCATTGTTATATGCAGTGCTTTTTTGTGACGGTATGCGCCGGTATGGCATACTGGCACCTTTTTTCAGAGCGATGTTGACCCATGTCTAATTTCGGTACATTTTCATTATTTTAATTCTTTAAAACTTAAAGTAATAAGTGACTTCTATAAATGTTAAACATTTTGACTTTTATTATCAACTTTGTTATTAAACGTTCATCACAAATTCAATAGAGAAAGGAGAGTGGGTGCAGGAAGAGGTGGAGGGGGGCAGGGTTGCCAACCACATAAAATTATTTTTACGGACAGTATGGGAAAAAATTATGGACAACCAAACTTTTTTACGGACACATCTTTACGTAATACCAAGACCTTTCTGATACTAAAGAATAAGTACGAAACGGACTATAGTTTAATGTACTTGTATTTTGCATTTTTTCCACTCGTGTCCCTCACATCTCTCGTTTTTTCTTCCATATAAGTTTGGTTTGTCCCAGTTCTAGCCTCTGAATATTTCATCAGGCACATTAGCATATTCTAAATTGTCCAATTTATGAAACAGCCACACCTTCAACCACTTCTGTAGTAATTTTTCCATGTTCACTTCTGAGAGTCAATAATCCTTCCAGCATTGGAGTGGACAGTTTATTTCTTATATTTGTTTTTATGACTTTAACGGCTGAGAAAACATGCTCCACTTCTGCCGTTACGTGTAAGCAATTCTTCAAAAATGGGTGACATTTGGAGCCAAAATCGCATTCAGGTAATTAAGGATATGAAATATATATACAGTAAAACTTTACATAGCGTGAATTCACAAGACGCGATTTCGCTAAGACGTGGTTTACATTTCACTACCAAACCTCACAAGCCGCGGTGGTTCTCCTCGCTAAGACGCGGTTTGAAAAGTCAAAGCTAAAGGTATTGTTCAAATTTCCCGTAACCTACAAATGATAAAACTTCAAATTAAAATATTTTAAAGAAAAAATCTGATATGGCGAACACATGACTTTCTCCATATTTGGGGTATAGTTATTTAAATTATTATGAATAGCATTATGAGGCAAAATTATTAATTCATATCGTAAAAGAATACAGTCGTCCTTATTGCCGTAAATTATATATATTGAATATGTTTACAGAATTCACCGCTACATGGTGGTGGCGCTGTATACTGGAAATTAAGAAAAAGCAAAATATCTCCGAAATGGATGGTTCTACGAAAATTTGTTTCAAACAAAACTTGGAAGAAATGTTTTTCTCTACAACTTTGGTCCTCATGAAGATGATCAATTACGACATTTTTAAGGAGATATTTGACGGAAACCGAAAAAACCGATTATTTATAAATAATTCCTACACAATAACTGCTATGGAAAATTGTTTCAAATAAAAGTTGTAGAAAATTACATTCTCTATAACCTTTGTGCCAAGTTGTATATACAATAATGATGTTTTAACGGATATATTTTGCCAAAACCGAATCGGGTTTCGAATAAACCTCTACTTCCGGTTAACGGATATTGTCCAAAAACTAACCAGCTCTTTGTGCTCATACCAAAGTGTTATATATAAAATTTGGTAACGATATGGCAAGTACTTTTTGAGTCAGAGCGCCCACAATCATATACACACGCACGCACACACACACACATCATTCCGAAAATAGTCTAAACGTGATCTAGGGACCTCAAAACGTGTATTTCTGTTGAAATCTCGAAGTCGGTTTTTTTCGTGATCACAATACTTTCCCATTACTACATATGGAGAAAGTAAAAACACTGACAAAGTGATTCATGTAATCATTTTACAGAAATGTTACGTCGAGAGATTTGTATGCATGCTTCTCAATACCTTATGGCCGAATTTGTTACACTTTCACTTGAAGTTGCAGCAATGTTACTTCTTTCCCTGCCCTTTTGTCTACCAATGTCGTGTTACAATCTCGATCTATCCCATGGCACTCGATAATTTCCAAGCTGAAAGAATTTTGGGGAGTAACCTCGTGTTCGTATTGTTCATTCAATCAGCAGGCTCTCTGTGTGTCTTATCGTAAGTGGTTGTCTTAACCTTGCCTCCTGTGATTTAAAATATTATTCTTATCCTTAATATTCATCTTTCTTATTAAAAATGAAATGTAAACAAAAAAATCTGATATGGCCAACACATGTCTTTCTCCATATTTGGGGTACAGATATTTAAATTATTATGAATAGCATTATGAGGCAAAATTATTATTTCATATCGTAAAAGAATACCGTCGTCCTTATTGCCGTAAATCTTATAAATAAAAATGAAGTGGTGTCTGTCTGCTACTCAATCACGCAAAAATTACTTCACCGATAGAGCTGAAATTTTGCATTGACATAGCTGGGACACCATCTTGACACACAGGCTTTAAACAAAATTTGTTTGCTATCTTGAAAAAAAATGGCGGCCTGCTATCTCAGAAACGGTTAGTCCAATTCTAACCAAATTTGATGAGAAGGTCTGTGGACCTATTTAAATAGTAAAAAGTATATTCTGAATTTCATCCGCCATATTGAAATAAAATGGCGGCGTGCCATTTAAGAAAGATTTAGTCCGATCCTATTGCCGATGGTGGATGGGCCAGTGGAGGGGGAACGAGAGTACTTGATGGACACGGTGGCCAGCGATGGCTCCGCCAATGCAAACGATCTGGGCCATCCTGCCGTCCACGTTCACGGGCAGCCCGCTCAACATGCAGGAGCACGCGCAGGAGGCACTCACCTATGTGGGGCACTACGACCGGCCCGACCTCTTCATCACATTGACGTGCAACCCAAAGCGGCCAGAAATAATAGCGGAGTTGCTGCCGGGACAGAAGGCGGAAGATAGGCACGACATTGTAGCCCAGGTTAAAAAATATTGTTTACCTTTGGTAAAAAATGCACAAAAGGTGAAATGATTGATTACCATATAATACATAATTTTATTCGCCAAAGACGTCTGCCATAACCCGGGCATCGCCGGGTACTTTCAGCTAGTTACGTATATTTTGAATATGTTTACAGAATTCACCGCTACATGATGCTGGCGCTGTATACTGGTATTAAGATAAAGCGAAATATCTCCGAAATGGACGGTTCTACGAAAATTTGTTTCAAACAAAACTTGGAAGAAATATTATTCTCTACAACTTTGGTCCTTACGAAGATTACCAATAACGATGTTTTCAAGGAGATATTTGACGGAAACCGAAAAACCGGTTATTTATAAATAACTCCTAAACAATAACTCCCATAGAAAATTGTAGGAAATTACATTCCCTATAAACTTTGTATAGAATTGTATATAAAATAATGTTTTAACGGAGAAATATCGCAAAAACCGAATCGGGTTTCGAATAAACCTCGACTTCCGGTTAATCGTTATTGTCCAAAAACTAATCAGCTCTTTGGGCTCGTGCTAAAGTTTTATATATGAAGTTTTGTAACGATATGACAGGTACTTTCTGAGTTAAAGCGCCCACAATCACATACACACACAGGCACACACACGCGCACACACACAGACATCATTCCGAAAATAGTCTAAACGTGTTCTAGGGACCTCAAAACGTGTATTTCCGTTGAAATCTCGAAGTCGATTTTTTTCATGATCACAATACTTTCCCATTACTTCGTATGGAGAAAGTAAAAATAGTGATTATTCAAGCGAGAAAAAAAAGTTCAGCGAACAGCCAAAAACTTGAAATTTTAGATAAACTTAAATCAGGACACGGAAGCACAGTGCTAGGGTGAGATTATAGGGTGAATGAGTCGACTATTCATACCATACGAAAAAATGAAGAAAAAATAAGAGCCAGTGTAAGTGCAGCAACTTCTGCAGGTGAAAAATTAAAAGAATGTCAAAACGAAATGTGCACTTAAGCACTGGAAAAATTACTATGCGTGTGGATTGAAGAGGGCACCACTGAGTGATAAAGCATTGCGTCTTTATAAAACAATAAGCGAACATAATGCTGAATTATCCACTAACGTTCCCTTTAGTGAGAGTGCAGGTTGGTTTGAGAAGTTCACAAAACGCTTCAAATACCACAACGTAAAATTAGTGGGCGAATCCGTCTCTGCTGATCACCAAGCGGTCGAAAATTTCATACCAGAATTTATTAGGTTAGGTAATCAAAGAAAAAGGTTATAAGCAGCTGCAATTTTTTTACGTGGACGAAACCGCCCTATTTTGGAAGCGGATACCAGAGAGAACGTACATTTCGAAGGAGGAGCGAACAGCACCCGGATTCAAGGCTTCTAAGGATTGTCTTACGCTATTGTTGTGTTCAAATGTTTTTTTGAGCTGACAACAGCTGATTGGATTATGGTCATAAGGTTTGACTTTATGGTTTATTTTTTCTTAATTCTACATTGAGAAATAAGGTTGCGTGAATTACGTACATATGTTTGACGATTTTACGGGTCAAATCCTTCATAAAAATGGGACTTAAAAATTTTACGGGACTTTTTTAACCTTATGGCTCTAGTTCCTCAGAAGATGTTAGCGCCCGACTGTCGAATGTAACTCGATTTCTCAGGATACGATAATCAACAATGTTACATTTGCCTCAAATGTCATATAATATTTTCCTCAAAATAAGAGAAAGCATGAAGGAAATCGATTGGATCGCCAAAGAATGTAGTTTTTTTCAGGGAAACATTTTCACTTGTTGCTCTCCCTCTCTCTCTCTCTCAGTATGTTATAATGCTCATGCGACAATGTATGAATCTTCAATGACGTTACAACAATGTATCGCATATACTATGTTCTCGATGACTTGTGAAATCTAACCTGGAGTCCGAGGTGATCTTATTGTCTTCAAGGTATGTACGCATACAAAAAGATTCATTGTTACGACTTATAGAGGAACGAAATTTAGAAAAAATCGTAATGTGAGAACAAATTCAAGCCTTCTTTTTCACGCCACGTATTTGTTTTCTTAAATAGATATTGATTGAGTATCGATGGAATTTTCCACTGAACATATCTGAAGTCATTATATTTCTTATAATAAAAAAATACGGCACAAAGTGCATCCCGTATTGATTTCACACGGGATACGGGACATTTGAGGAAAAATTGGCCGAAAAACGGGACATGTAGTCACCCTATAAGAACCTAACCCCTTATTTCCTATTAACTTAATGCTTCATATAACGCGATTTCAAGGAACGCAACTACCAGGTTATGTGAGGTTTTACTGTATACTCTTTACACCTCTGAAAATGATGTAGTATTTTTACGGACACCTAAATATTTTTACGGACTTCACAGACACGTCCAATTTTAGATCATATTTATGGACAGTCCATAAATTTCGGACGGTTGGCAACCCTGAGGGGGGGAGTACTGGCACCTATTTTTTTTACAAAAATAGCCGTGGTTATATGTAAATATTATAATATAGAGAGATATATGTGTATAGGTGTTCTGCCAATTTTTCCCCATTCCAAAGTGTTCTGCCACTCAAAACAGGTTGAAAAACACTTATAATCCATTGCAAAGTTGTAAAAAATTTCTCTGTCTTTGTTATCAGGAAAACATTTGTGACATAAAGTACAGTAGTCCCTCACCAAGTGCTGGTGTTACGTTCCTGGAAAACAATGTGGTTGGCAAAACCGTGGTTGGTAAAACCTAGGGCTTATGGGAAATAAATGGTTAGGGGAAGCCACTTCCAAGGATATTACTGAAGCAGCACTTTCCCCACGTGCAAGGCAATTGATGAACTCAACTTTCTGGTGTAAAGATAAAACTTTTCTTTGGTTCTTGGAAATTACACTATCAGCACCTTACGCCATTCTCCATGATTACATAAAAAAATACGCATAAAAAATTACTCGATATATTTGATAGGAATAAGAAGATAAAATTTCTGAATTTAACATAAATAGTAATTCTAGATGTTCTTCTGTAAAGAAACATCAAGATTATTCAGATCAAAGAAAAACTTTGGGTGTGCGCCTGAAATCGTGGATACTCAAAACCTCATACTGCGGTTGGTAAAAACGGTACACAATTCGCTATCGTCGGATACTCGAAATTGCGGTTGGTAAAACTGCGGTTGGCGAGGGATTACTGTATAATCCGAATGTTTTCCTGCTCATCATCATTGGTAAAAATCACTACATGTTGAATTTTAAAATTTTAATATACATTTTCAAATCAACTGTCACCACAATTTGACAATAGATATTTATTAAATATAAAAAAATACTAGCTTTTCGTACCCGGCTTCGCCCGGGTGCATTTCGAACTGCAAATAGTTATACTTTTTCCCGCTTAGAAGACAGCTTGAGAAAATGATACATACTAAAACTTCTCCTCTCCTTTCTGTAAACTACATTAGCAGTCTTGAAATAAAGTGGAAAGAACACGAAACGAACCAATACGAAAACTACAAAAACCACCACGAAAAAAGAAATGAATTAAACGCTAACCAATATCCGGTAGAAATGTAAACCGACAAATAAATAATCGTGGAACATAAATTAAGAGTACAACCAAAGAATATAAGTTCAGTGTAAAAACCACCAAGAAAAAAGAAATGAATTAAACTCTAACAAATAGCCGGCATAAAAGGTGTAAACCGACAAATAGGTAATCAAGGAACAAAAATCAAGAGCACAACCAAAGAATATAAACATAGACTACAAAATGAACAACTAAGAACGAAAACAAACAAAGAACACAAAAAATGGACACGAAACGAAAGCAAATGAAAACAACAAACTAACCAAAACCAACCAACAAATAATCTCCTAAAGCTCAATGTATCTGATGATGGCGACTGACGCTTTCTATTCAGTTGCTAAATAAACAACCAACAATCACAAAATAGCGTGTCGTAATGATGAGTAAATATTGATTACGCGGAATATGAGTTTGTATGTCAACATAATAACAGGAGAAACTAAATAAGAATACCTATTATTACTCTAAATGGATATAAAATTATTGATCTTAATTGTGTTTTCCATCGTAATTAATTGAATAATAGATTGAGATATTCGAACGAATCGATTTTAAATAATGTAGTAAAATGTTTTACTTTTCTAACGTAATTAATTACGTGAGTGTATCGGTAGTGTTTACATTTTACCCATGGAACCGCAGACACGAATTCTTAATTTTAGTTCAGAAGACATAATAAAGTTCAACAAAAGTATTATTCAAATAAAATCTTTCGAAATTCACTGCGTTACGTGTTCAAAATGTTAATCTAATTTAGTTCTCGTATTAAAATAACAATTATTCAAGAACGAACCTTATTTCCAATTCATAAAACTCTCTTTTAATTCAAAACGATATTATATATTACAAAAAAGTATCTAATTATCATTGAAACGCAAAATGGATGAGCATGGGAAAAAACTTGTATGTTAGCATGAAATGCTCAATTCAGTTTTTATTGATAAACTGATAAAACAAAACACAAAAACTTTAACGTAGTAATTTAATCATATATCTTCAGTAATTTTCACTTAAACAAAATATGAAATAAAATAAGTCATATAAAAACAATTTAACTTATATCCAAACATACCTATAATGCGAATGACACGATTACAGAAAAAGAAACAGTTCACTAATGTTTATTCGCAGAATTAACCTGTGTATAGAAGACCATAGATAATGAAAGAAAAACATACAATCAAATCAGAAGATATTAAATGAGTATTTCATCAACTATTCTACGTTTACGACATGTTTATAGTTCAAACGTAATTTGTTTACATCGGTTGCTAAGTATATCCAAATGCTGAGCAATAATGAAAATAAGATTTTCCCTTCAATTCGTCTTATTTGATCTGTAAGCCCCTCTTTTAAAAAATTATTCCAAAAGAGGAGATAATTTACCACGAAAAAGTCTGCGAGAGCATGTCTGCGATATATATGTAAGGAGTTAAAAATTTGAGAAATTTACGAAAAAATTTTAAATGGAAATCCCATATAAACGAAAATATTTTATTATAATAAAATAGTACACCGAATCGGTTTAAAAACCTTACTACACCACCGTACACATGATAACGGTTAATATGACACCTTCCTCTTTTTTCTGCGTGTTGTAGTTTCTGAGCCTTAGCAGAACATACATACATACATACATACATACATACATACATACATACATACATACATACATACATACATACATACAAACACCTTACTTTATAGATATGTATAGATAGATTAAATAGAAGGAATCAAATCCCTAAGACCTTGCAGTGTTTATGTAATCTAGGATGGCATCCATACAGACTCCTAAGTCCTCTTCTTTACGTCATGCCTCGTTTAGCGCAAAGGATACGTTCCTAACGGTCTTTGCGCTAACCAAATTTGCGCTAAACAAACGATTATAACATGTACTTAGTAGTGATCAGTTCGCGAAATTGCAAGGTTCGCTAATGTTACTTTTTTATTTATTTAATATTAATTATCATTAAAAATCAATATTAATACAATTTTAAATCTTTTGCAGCAGAGCTCGCATTTATGCATAGGTCGCTAGGTTCTGCGAGTTATCATTTTCGTCACTGCAGCGCTCAAATCTACGCGTAAATTACTTATTGTATGTAAGTGTGGGGGTGTTCACCATTTTCAATAATTGCTTGAAATTCGTCAGGAAACTTTATAGCTGCATCTTATCAGCGTTTGCTGATTCACCTGTAAAACGAACGCTATGTATATTTGCACGGCGTTTTAAATTTTGAAACCAACCGGAACTGACATGAAATGTTTCTGAAGAATCTCCGCCCTCTTCTTGCTTTACACATTCAAACAGGGAAAGTACTTTACTGCAAATTATTGCTTGTTTAAGGGGCATGTGTTCATTAGAACGCTTAGAATCAATCCACAACACTAGCAAATTCTCCATTTTTTCAAGCATATTACTAACAATAAGTGATCGTGTGAGTTTCTTCGCAGTTACTGCACTGACTGCTTCAATGGGACTTTTTATTTTGTCTTTATTTAACAAAATTGTATGAATTGTAGAATTTGTGAAGTTAAACTTACGTGCAATATTGCTCTGACGCTCACCTTGTTCAAAACACTGAAACACTTTAACTTTTTCCTCAAGATTTATGTTTTCCTTGATAATTTAGGATTATTTTCTACACTTTGATTGCCTTTACTCAATTTTCTCCTTTCTTCCATGATCTCCATGATTTACTGAAATTATTTCCCGCTTTTTACTGTTAAAATGTTATTTTGCCATAGATACCGTATTTACTCGTGTACCCCGCGCACATTTTTCCCAGAAAAGCCGGGGATAAAAGGGGGTGCGCTTCTTACACAAGGATTTCTGAACAGGTTATATAAATTTTATCAACAGTAAATTCTCCGCAATATGCTTGCGTCTACGTTAATATTCGTAAAAGACGTCGAATTCTACGAAGTATATGCGTATTTATTCGACCAAGCAAACGTGTAAGTTACGCCCGCACTGCAGGCAAAAACTCGCAAAAGTAGGGAGAAAGAATACGCCGACTAACTGATAACTATAGTTCAATGCCTACTGAGGGTTTGCTGGCTTGAAAATAGGTAGGTTCAAGTTTGGTCCTTTTCCCTCATCCACTTCAAGGAGTTCGGAGTGGTGAAATTTTTTTGCGAATGAAAGATTTCATCGTTCGAAAGGAAGACGGAAACTCGTTTTTTCGTAACCTTCCAATATTTACTCACGAGACGATACGCGAAGAAACTCCCCATCCACCTAAGGAAGTTCCCGTTCATAGATGAACAAATAGGTCGTGAAGCTCAACATCTGTTCGTAATATTTAGTACGTCAAAAACAGAACTGGGTGCGATGTTGCGTAATAATACAAGAAAAACAATTAAGGGATTAACAAAAGAGGACTATCGGTGAGGAGATATCTGTTAGTATCGTCATAAAGAGATCACCCAATAAATTGCGTCACGTAGAAGGGAGAAGATGCTTAACTTGAGCGGAACTTGTTTCTGGCTCAAATTAATTTTTTCCCTCCGAGCCGGCCCAAAAATAGGAGTTCGCGGGTTACATGAGTAAATACGTTATTAAACAAAACACCGCAAATATGTCATTGGAATTGATTACGTGAAAAAAGCTTTCCTTTGTTTTTTAAGCAAACAAAAGCGAGTCATACATAACAGTATTTATTTTATTAAAAAATAAATAAAAATGTACACCACGGGTTTCCAGTTGCGTTATATCGAAATTGCGCTAAACAAACATGCGCTAAATGAGGCATGAGTGTACTTGCCTTGCCCTTACCCCAGTAATATTTTTTTTGAGATTATATATTTATATATTGAATACGATCATTTTGCCTCTTTTTTGTTTAAATAATGTGGCTGTTTTTTTCATTATTGGAGCATTTTTTGGTTTTATATCACCTTATCTACAGTTTGAGGATGGATTGGACTAAAGAGCATGGAACCATACCAAAAAAACTTTATCATTAAACAAAAACCTCCACTCATAAACAAGTCTGAGGATATTTAAATAAAGTGATCACTACATCTGGTTGTTGGTCCGAAATAATATATGAGAGCTTAGGATGTTGGAAAGAGAGTCCAAATATTAGGAGTCATCAGGTCAACAATATTTGGTTTCAGTGTTCCTGTCAAGTACCATGTTTGTTTTATAATCCTCAATACAATATCAACAGAAAACGTTACATTTCATCAGAAGTGCGATGTATTAAAAATATAAATCCCTATAAGGAATAAAGGCTAAATGGTTGACGAGTGCAAAATAGGTACTTACATGGACCAAATATATTGAATCGTTTTTAAGATAAATAAACTCACAGTTTTGCACACCAAGCTACATTAGAAACTTGTCCTATCTGTGATTTCAAAGATTAATGTAAAAGTGCACCACTTTCTTGAATATTTTGGTGAGCAATATTAGGACCATATGTGATATTCGGTGCCCCTTCTCCTATTACTGACATTGTTGATTGTCTTGCCATTTGGGTCAAAGTTGACTATTGGTCCATGATTTTAGTAATGCTTATTTAGATAGCATATGAGTGAGTGTTGTGATACATAGAAAATATCACCATAGCCTTATGTGAACATATGCCTTATCTACTATAATATATTTTGAAACGTGTGTTTGTGTGTTTGTTCATGGAACTCCCCCTAAACGATAAAAGCTAGAATAACCAAATTTGGTAAGATTGTTCCTTACATCCTAACTTAGTGAATGCTCAAGGTTTGGTCAACCAGGATTAATCAGTGCTGCCAATATAGGGGATTAACATTTTTCCATAAGATAACACGTATGAATCGATTTCTTGACTTGCAAGGTATTCTTCCTTCAAGCATCAAAATACGTAAATATGGACCGATTTTTTTCGTTTTTGCTTTATTCGACGAATAAAACTCTATACTATCTTATTCCTGTGAAGTTTACATGTTACATGATCGAAGTTTTCAGAAATATGCTATTTGTTTAGAAATTTTGTGGATTTTTTGTACCCCTCCCGGACGTTGCCAAGGCGGCCATCATTGTTACCTCTGATTCAATTAGCTTCAATGAAGCTTATAAATAGATGAAAGTTTAACGTTATTCGATTCGCACTTTTGTTTAAGCAACAAAACGATCGATATTTATGGATAGCAATGTAAATAGATACTGATTATTATTCAGGAAAAGTGTTGAATCCGGGTAATATAAAATCCCCCCCGGAGAAAATGGTCAATTAATTCAGTTTTTATGGGATTTTAGTGAGTTTACACAACTTTAACAATATATATTTTAATTCTATTTTCTACTAATATTTAAGCACGTTTAACTAAAATCGGGTTTGAAATATTTATTGTGACATATAAGTTATAAATATCTATTTTAAAGATATTTTGATATGTAGACTGCGTCATATATTTGCTGAATCCTGAAGCGTCGATACTTTGTTGCGCGTGCAGTGTACAGAAAAAAAATCATGCCGTCGCAACAGAAGCAGACTCATGCTTCAAGGTTGTGATTCAAAACAATGTTTTGATTTTCTCTATTAAAATTAGGCACATAGTATCTTCTCGCCATTCTAACACAGACTGCCTGGAACAGTCTTGAAAGATAGAAGAACTTCTATCTCTCTATTCCCGAATACTTCCTACTTAATTTAAAAAATCTTATTAAGCATGACGATATCCTCAATACTTGGTTAAAAGGCCGCTCTATTTATATTAGCAAAGCGACTGGGTCAGAATTTATTTCACGCATTGGACAGATATTAGATAAACATGATTCCAGCATCGTTGTAAAAAATAAGTACTTTTCGCTAATGGCTGATGAGTCCACAAATATTAATAATATGTCAAAACTTATGATAATATTACGTTTCATAGATAACAATAATATTAGAGAAATGTACCTCTGTTTAATTAAATTAGGTAATGTGGATGCAGAAACCATAACACAAACCATTTTATGTCAGCTAAAACAATGGAAAAATAATTTAAAATATTTAGTGTCATGTTCATTTGATGGAGCTACTACTTTATCAGGAAATATTTCCGGTGTACAAAAGAGACTATCAGAAAAAGTTGGACGAGAAATACCTTACATACACTGCAGAGCGCACGTATTATCCTTAGCTTTGACAAGCAATAGAAACAAATATCCAGCGATTAAACGAGTGCTGCATGTTGTTAAAGATATTTACAAACTGTTTCATAGACCATCTAGACGGGAAAGAATGTTACACAATATTCAATCCATTCTTGAGGAACCACTATTAAAAATTCCAGAAACCATAGAAACTCGCTGGCTAAGTAATTTTAGATCTATTGACGCTGTCAGGCTTTGTTACGGTTCCATAATGATGAACAGATACATAAGGATGGTGCGGACCTTGCTTCTTTAGCAGGAGGCATTTTATTAGAAATAGAAAAATCCAGTTTTTTAATAAACCTCTGTGTTTTACATGAAGCACTACTCGCTGTTTCAAATCTAAGTAAGATTTTACAAAAAAGAAGATTTATGTTTATCCGCTTTACCCAGACTTATTAATTCCATTATTAAACACCTTAAAACTATATCTCATGATTGCTTTGAAAATAATGAAGAAAGCATAATCTGGAAAAACTACACGCCCATAGTTAAAGATCTTGAAAATATATGCCCCATAAAGGAAAACAAAAAACCTGAAATAAGTTTTAAAACAGCCAGTAAATTCGTCAATGAAATAATTAACCAGATGAGTTATCAATTCAACGACAAGGCTATACTGTTGATCAAAATTACCTTGAAGTTGGAATCGGCAAAATCATTTCGTACTGTGACTGAACATTTATCTGGTTTGCTGCATTTAAATTTCGATGTATTGTTGAACGATATTCGTTCCTTTACGTATGCCGTCCAATCCTAATAATATATTGAAATTAATATTGAAATCCAATATTGGATATGATGAACTTAAGAGTAAAACTATGTTCCATTCCAGTATCCACCATGAGTGCTGAACGGTCTTTTAGTACAATGAATAGGCTGATGACAAAATTAAGAAATAGATTGGGACAAGAAACATTGCAAGACCTCATGAAAATCTCTATCGAGGGACCTGATGAGTTACCAAATACTTTGTTAGACGATGTTATTGACACATATGCTAAGAAGCAACAAAGGAGACTGAGGTTAACTTAAATTGTTTAAGTTCCTTATCAAGTGCCTTGAGAGTAAACCATAAATTCATATAGTTATTATTTTTTATTAAGGCATAGGAATTTGGCAGTTTTTGTGAAATAAAACATTTTTTTGTTACATTATGTCTATTTAAAAGTACTAGATGCGTAAATAGGTATAATTTCGTATATTTGTTTAGTTTTAGTTTATGCTTTTTTTTATCTTCCTGAGTACTGATGAATACACGTTTATTCATTTCTTCTTTTCAATAAATATATATTTACTGTTTTATAATTACATATATTACTTATCAAGACTAAGGTTTATTAAAGCGTTTGTTACATATCTAATCAAATTTTCTATGATTATTCCACAGATTAAATTTAGTTAATTTTGTTATTAAATGACGTATAAAATTATATTACAAATTATTTGTTAATCTGCAATAAATAAATTGCATTTTATTTTACTTAATTATTTAAACAATTACAAAAAAGACAACTCCTACTAATTTTCTAGCGATATATTATATACCCCCCCGACCCATGCAGTTTCCCCCCCGGGGAAGAACGTCTGGATTCAACACTGTTCAGGAAGCATTTATAACGATTGATGAAAGTAATTGAACCTTTTTTCATCTACTGAATACTGGAATCTTATATTTTTTGTAAGTAAAATGATTATACTCTACATTATAATGTTTATTAACGTAAATAAGCTCACAAATCTGGTGTACATTTACCAGTCATGGACAACTGTACGTTGCTTTTTCAAGACATAAAAGTAAATATTTCAGCGCGGCATAATTACACAAGAAATGAAGCTGTATTTGGGGAAAGTAATATGATAGGAAATAAAATTACCATTATATTTGAATGCAATAGGCTCGGAAACGGATTGTTACAGGCAAATATGATTAATTGTTAAGAAAAGCTCATTGCATTCTTGAAAAGTATCTACTATATATTTTAAAGAGTTTGTATCGTATGTTGTGCTTTAGTAGCTTCACTAAATCCGTTGAAATTCAACGGGAAATTCTGCTAGTTTTGCATATTTTCATGCTGAGAACCAGAATGGCAGAATGCTATAAACCACAGGTGTTAAATAAAAAAACAAGCATTCTCCATGCTACATAGATCACTGTTAAGAACAATCTTCTGAGAAAGGTCTTGTTGTTTGCAAACAAAATATGTATTAGAGATTTTGGACTTGTTAAAGCAAATTGAATCTTAGAAATGTATACTTGGGGAAAGTTAAAGGCCTCTATTATGATAATGATAAAAACATGCTACTTCTCAATTTTCTCACCTTATTATTATTACCAAAAGTCTTCAGCAACTTAACTGATAAGCTTTTAAGCATAATCTTATCTTTCAAATTATTTCAAATTTCAATCATTTTACAAACCAATGTCAAAAATAAGTCTTCCTTAGGTGCTGGAGCACAACTTCTGATTATTTCATTTCAATGGCAGTAATCTTAGTGATAAAAAATCTTGTTTGTTCAAGGAAAATGGTTAAAATATAAGAAATATTTCTAAACTAGACTGAGGTTACAAAGTGAAATTTTGAAAAAATGAAGGATTGTTTCAATGTTCCAATGTTGGTAATGACAAATTCACATTATCTTTGTTTTCCCCATTCATACTCTTTCAATCCTAATTAATATAAGTATTTAACATGGAAGTGTATTGTTTGATGAAACCCAAATACCAATGCTACAATTTTCTCAGATAGCTGCTTCTAAATAAAATTAGCTCTCAGCCTAATGTCTCCTGATATATGTGAACTGCAATGATGCTCCGCAATATGAAGATTGATGTACATTACAGCAGATTTTCAACATAAATATAGAAAAAATAAATGCAACAAAATTGCATAAGGGAAATGGAAAGCAATTTACTTCATAGACATGCCTTGGTTGAAAATTATCCCTGACAATGGAGGAAAATAGTGAAAATTTTCTTTGTAGTAATATATTACAAAACAAAAATAAATACAATGAAATGAAAGATATAATGACACAAGAAATCACAGAGAAAATTAATTTTGTTAATTTAAAAATTTCTAATATAATATTTACTAACCAGAAGGGTGTGTATTCCTTTCAAAGTGAGCATTGAGAACTTCCAGAGCTTGCGGTGTGAATGACGTCCTCCTCTTGCGTTTTTTAGAAGGCTCCACTCCAATGAACTCTGTTAGGTTGTGTTGCCCACTCTTGTACCTATTATGGAGGCAATAAACCAGAGTGGTTAATAAATTATCTTATTACTTCCATATTTTGCAGCAACTACATTGGAGTATTAGAAGCTATAAGAATTTATCATTGCTAGTCCCTACCTTTCCTCTGCTTCCTTCATCCACCTCTCCAAGACAGGTTTAATTTTCTGAGCACTTTTAGGTGTTATGTCTAATTTTTCAAACCTGTAATACAGGATGAATATTTTACAGCAGAAATTGCAACATTACTATGCCAAACTTTTATGTATTATGACTGAAAACAGTAAATTCTGTAACTTTATCAATTACGATTGAAAGAGGTAAATTGGACTGATTGAAACACCTTTATTTAGAAACTTTTTGAAACATCCCCTTTTATGCATGATGATGAATTAAACTAAACTGTTTTATTGTAATGCAAAAGGCAAGATAATATGAGTGCATCCAAATTTCCAACAGCCATTAAAAACATCTCAACAGCTAAACTAGCATGAAACAAGTCTACAAACAGTCAAAGAAATGCTTACACATGCTCCATTCAGCCAGTTGGCACTCCAAACATGCATTTTATAAATGAAATAGGACATGGCAAACAATATATTAGTTAAAGACGTGATAAAAGCATGCTAATCTTAATTTTTGGGAAGAGAGAGAAATAGGTGTTATTTGATGGTGTGCCAATGCCCTGGCTGACTAAGAAAGAAAAATTACAACTAAATAATACAACATGTTTTAAAGAATAATGGCTCACGCTCCTGATTTCACATTAAAAGGAATGTTGACTCAAAAACAAAAAGCCTTCTTTTAAAATTTTAAAATTCAAATATGCTATGTAGTGCAGTAATGTAAATCAGCAGCAAATTAAAAATAAATGATACAAGCATTTTCTATCAATTCTTTTAGCAGTAAGAGGAGAGTGAGTAAAGAGTACATAAGGTTTAGAACAACATCACCTACATAGCTTGATGCTGTGAGGCTATCTGCGCAGCACAGTACATCTGAGTAGCCAGGGCACTGGGGAAAGAACAGCAACAATTACTACTTAAGAATTTCTGTGCTGGACTAAAAGACTTTAAAATATTCAAAAAAGATTTTTAACTCCATCCATTGCAGTAATAGATGTTACTATAATGTGAAATTGGAATCCATACATGTATATAAATTCAACATATTAGTTATGCAATTATTAGATGTGCAACCGGTGATTTTGTTTATCGAATCTCTTACATTGAAATAGTATCCCACTCTCTTCACAAACAGTATTGCACTGCCATTCAATTAATTTGTGCAAGGAATTAAATTATACATTGACAATTAATTAACAATTGTTATTAACATCGACTAACGTTAGAACAACATGTCATAGACGGATGAAATAAAATTTGAGCTAAACATTCATTAAACAAAAAAAGGACAAACAATCACAGGATGCTCTTATGACTGTACTGTCAGTGTTCTCCTCAAAGAAAGTACATTGTGCCATACAGGAAATAATAAGAAAGTATTTAAACATGAAAAATTATGTAAATTTTACCATACATGTAATTGAAAGGTGTGTTGTAACTAAAGGAAGACACACATTATGGAGCTACATGAATTAAACATGCATGGCACCAAAATTGTACAGCTACAGATGTTGGATTATTAATAAAAGGTATTCATTCAATCAATGAAGATCTACAAGAAAAAGTTTAAATAACTTACAGCAGTTTGTTACACTTGTACTTGTATTGATATAATGTTCATAAATTTATAAAATATATGTCCAATTATTCAGTTATTAAAATTTAGAAAAATATATTATTTAAAACTGATATATTCTAGCCTCAGAAAACTCCTTGAGTCAAAAAATCATAAATGTAACAATTTTAATTTCTTTCATATTAAAAGTACATTGAGGAGGAATTATTTATGTAGCACTAAAATCTATTGCTATTATTAAAAAAACATTTTCTGAGGAGAACACTGTAAGTTATTGAAATTCTTTTTTACTAATACATAAGACAATGAAAAATAACGAACAACTACTCAGGCCCAAGGAATTTGATTTTAAATTCTTATGTATGAACAAATAGAGTACTTATCTTAGAACTATAATATAATTCTGTTAGCATTACAGTGTGACAGAGACTCCATCACAATTTGCTAAAAGTATATAATGATAATTATAGAAAAGAATATATTTGGCAGTGAGCATTTACTAATGAAGCATGATTTACTCTCTCAAATACTGATGATAGGTTTTAACTGGAAAATAAAATATAAATATGAATTTTTCTTACATAATTGTAGAAGTGGAAACAGAAAGAAAATAAGGGAGCCTAATAGAATGGGGTATATTAGAGAAACAGAAATTTGGGTTCTTGTGTGTATTATCAGGTGAATGGCAACAAATTCAAATATGTATGCATCACCACAGAAGTTGTCCATAGAATTTCTGGTCACCCATTTATACACCTCAACCAAACCAAAAACTAACCCAACTCAACAAAACCCAATCCATCATATGGTACATATTAATGGGTGACAGTTGGTATTGGGTGTATTTATGGGTGACTCTAACAATTTTATGGATAACTTCTGTGACTTCTGAGGTGGATGCATAAACAGTGCCATATTGTGGCCAAAATCTGTATTTTCTGTCCTTCACCCGTTATTACTCAAGTACCGAAATTTTAGCAAATAATCAGATAACTTTGTGATGGAAGCCACAATTTTCCAATGTAAAATTCAATACATGATACAGGGATTCCTCGGTTTATTAATGCTCAATTTACAAATTTTCACCATAATGCAAATGGCAAATTAGCGAACACATATCGATTTCCAAAATGGAATTATGCTTTAATGAAATTTTGGTAAAATTTTTGGTGTATGGTTCTTTTACAAAATAAGTTATTTTTCAAAAGAAAAAAGCATAAATAATTTCACCTAAGACAAGAACGTCAAACTCGATTCCCAGCTTATTTTCACACTGTAACAGCATAATTTCCTGAACAAGCAATTTTCCATCATTTCACAGCTGTCTGTGATTCATCGCTCATTCATATTTTCTTCCTCTTTCTTTTCTTTACATTTCATAATTATCTTCAATTACTGCTCATTATAATATATACATGTGTATATTGTTCATTTACACTGCTTTAATGTATGTAAGGTAAGTGAAATATCATGTTAGTGTGTGTTTTATAGTTAAAACAGTAATCAGTAATTTTGTGCATTTTTGAGCCATGTAAGGTTCTATAAAATGAATCAACTTCATTTGACCTGATTTTTTAGTTTTCTAAAGTTTTTTCTTCTACCAATGAAGAAAATGTAGGTCTATGTATCAAAAAATTTTAATAAATATTTTCTTTAAAGTCTTTATATGCATTATGGAGCAGCAAATACAGTTTTTAGTAAAATTTACTGTAAAAATTTAAGAGACAATAATATAGTATAGACATATTTTGAAAGAGTATGATTTAAACACACCATTTATAATGTTTGATTTATTTCATCTTCTTTTAGAGAACTGTCATTAAATAGAGACCATTAATAAAATAATATAGGAACCTCGTTAAGTACATATTTATCAGTATGGTAATTCATAGGAGCTTGCATCAAAAGATTTGGTTCTATATCTGAAATGAACAATGTTTACATTGAAAAATCTGCCAATATAAAACATTGCTGATAAACTGAATACATTAGCCTTGCTCACAAACTAAATTTCATTTTATCTTTTTGAATTATCAAGTTTTTCTTTTTTTCTTTAAAAAGCTATTTCAGATATAGAAAAAAACTTAAAAAGAAGATGTATTTCAAGAAATGAGATGATCAGGAGAAGTTTTGCATGTACAAATATTCCAGCAAACCAGATGATCATCTGTTTAACTCAATCGTTGTGCAGCTACAGCAATTACCTTAGTATTTGCTAGATATTTGATTATTTGTCAATGAAAAATTGGTTTTCCATTGGCTATATTAGAGATTTATATTTGTATGAGGAAATCTAAATTTTGAAGTCATTGATAAGGTGGAATAGAAAGAATATTATAAATTATGTACATTGAAATGAAGTGTTATTAAAAAAATAAAATGCAGAATATTTAGAAAATATTAAGGCAATTTATCAATAGCAACCAATTGACAATAGGCATCATCTTGAGCCCAGTTATTTGATAAACATTACTTTCTTGTTAAATACTTAACAGTACATGACAATAAACATAACTTTCTTTGAAGAGGTAAAAAAATTCACGGTTTTTATTCCCAAACTGTACATAAATATTTCTTATAAGAACAAGTTACCAAATTGACAGAAAAATTCATGTAATTTATTTTTTATTCAGCAGGGCTTTATCAATCAATAAAAAATTTAAAGAATAATTTAAAAATGAATAACTCATACTAATATTGCAAAGGAATAAGCAAAAAATTCCTGGCATAAATCCATTGCCTGCAACACTTCATTGATTTTATGACATCTTGCCAAGTGGGCTTGAAATTTACTTGTACATATTATGTTGTAATGAGAATAAGTAAAATCACAAATTTCAATTTAATTAGAATATTTTCCTGATATGATGTAATATCTATTCTATTAATGGAAGATAGTCACTAGTTATGACAGTGTAATTGAGAAAGATGTTGTTACATTATGTGAAAATTAAAAGAAAAAAATATTCTCTTGAATTTATGCTTATTTTTTCCTAAACTTTTCCTCGATAGTTCTGAGAGAGTTCCCCTACTTTTGATTACATAGTAACCATTTAAGCAATTGCAAATAAATTTAAGCAGAAATTATAAAGTTGAAATTTATTTAATTTACATGGCTTTCAATAAAGTAACACCTTATTTCTTTATAGGCAGTAAATAATGTCTCATTAGCAAATAATGTTACTATATTTATTCAAAAACAAAAATATATAAGAATAATAAATATAAATTTGAATTTAGGTGTAATCTCTCTCTTGCACACAAACATTTATAGAAAACAGAAAATTTGAACAATAAATTTCCTTGATTAAAAAGTGATCAAGTATTTGAAATTATTAATACTGCTAACATCAAACAAATCATACTGATGTTTCCTTGGTAGAAAAAATTTCATTTAATGCATATACTCATGCATAGGTTGATCTCGTGCATATGTCGATCTCATGTATAGGTTGATCGCAACTTTTTTTAATGAAAACTTTTGTTTTTTTCAAATATCTCATTTATAAGTGCAGTAAAATTTACAGGTGCAGTAAAACAAAATTTTTTTATCCAGTGCATATTAATCTATTTATTTCCACGTAAAGAATCCAAAAAAGACTATTTGTTGAGTCTTTACAATTCTTTGAATATCAAATTAACTACGTGGTGTCAAGTAGCAGCAAAGTGGTGCAATGCCTCCTCCAGATGAGGTGTTTCTTTGTTTACATATTATGGAGTTTACATACTGTGCCTCTGTCTTGCTGTAATTATATGTCTGCCGCCATCACGTTACCGAATGTTGCATTAACAAAAATTGTTTAGTTGCGAAGCATCAGAGATCAACTTACAATCACCGAATTATATAGTTACTTTATTCTTTTGTATACATCGATATTTAAATATTCGATAGTTATCAATACAGTTTAAATACAGCAACAGTTTCAATTCCATCAAATTTTAACAACGGTAGGGCAAATAACAGCATGCGTTTTAACCTAACACAATAACTCATGTATAAGTCGACACACGAGTTTTTCGCTAAAACTTTGGTCTTAAAAACTCAACCTATACTCGAGTATATATTGTAATATAGTATGCATCGCGGCCTGTAAATTGAACATTAAAGCTGTAAATATCCTCCAGATCATTAGAGATCATTAATATACCAAAGTAAAAGATTTAAAATTTTAATTACAAGTGAACTACATCAAACTTGACAAAGCTAATTCTCCTGTCTAGCACATTACTATTTCAAATTAGTTGTTTCAGTACACTGATTTAACAAATATTTATGACTGTCAGTCTGAATAAGTTTCACTTGCAAATCATAATAGATACTTTGCAGATTCCCCTTCGTGTGTAGTGGTGACAGTATAGAATTTTTTTGATATACAAAAAAATATAAAAAGTAACTATTATAGTGTGGTTGCAGTTTATCTGTCACTTTCAATCCTTACTTGCTCACTCTTCACAGTTTCATTGAATTGCATTATTGCATATAAATAACACAACTAGTCCTATAAGTTTGGAAAAGAAGTAAGCGTTCTTTTTAAACTAAACTGATTACAGTCCATTTTAATATGTCATATATCTCACTGTATGTTGTAGTGTACCATGTGCAGTATCTTCTGATAGATGATACATAATTTGTTGAGAAAATAAATATAAATAATATGTCTGTTTATCACTGAATGTACTAAGAAATTATTCCAATGAACAATTTTAGAAAATGAAAAATAGATGGTGAGAGAACTGCATTTTTACCTGCAGATAGCACTTTGGCTGTAAGCGGGTCCTTCTGTGACACTAAGTGCTTGTCCAACTTGAGTCTGGGTGAGTCCCAAGGAGAGACGTCTTAATTTGAATGCCTTGGCAAATTCTTTTATCTCATCCAGGTTGATGCCATCCACTACGTTGCTAGTTGTTTGATTGATTGTTGGCTGATCTGATTGAAAAATTAGCAAAATTTTAAGCAAGTATTATTATAAATACAAAAAATATGACAAAAGGTTTTAGAAATACAGTAATAACAACCCCTTAATCAGAGTATTTTCAGATTTTGAAATTTTCAGGTTCAATTCCTAGCACATGTGCACAGTACTTATAAAGTACACTAAAGATATTTATATAGTTCAGATCAGATAATCAATGTTAATGACAATAGGAGGAATACGAACTGTTTTACTTTATTGGATAATTTTCCATTATGTACATCTCATCTTAGGAGGCATGAGCAGGGGTGGGCTATCAAACGAGTTGGGTCAGAAAATATTGTTTTCAGGAGAGTCTAGCTTTGAGAATTTGGAATAAATTAATAAGGGAAAGGCAAGAAATGAGTGGATCAAATTTTGAAAGGAAAAAATCTAATGAAAGAAGTCACAAGAAGAGGCAAAGCGGTAGGAAAAGGAAAAGTATATCAGTGGTATTAAAAGATGGGATTGGGTAAGAGAACATGAGGAGAAAGATCTTGGATAGCACAGATTGATTGAGTGCGCCTAAAAATCAAATTAAAGAAATGATAATCAAAATCCATGTACCAAATATTCCACCTCCATCAGTTAAGTACAGTCATGCCTCGTTCAGAACAATTTTGATATAGCGCAATTGGAATCCCGTGGTATACATTTTTATTTATTTTTTAATAAAAAATACTTTATGTATCGTGCGTACTGCAGAATGAAAATACTGTTCATGGTGCGCATTTTTGCTGGCTTTTGTTTGCTTAACCCGTAGACGCCGTCAGCACTATATTTAATTGTCTTTTGGCGCGAGAGATATTCTAATATCTAAATAAACTTTATATATTTTCAAAGAGGATGCTTTGGCCTTTCTAGTAGTGCATGTTTTGTAATTTTAGTAGTGTTTTTGTATATTATATTCTACGTTAAATTTTGCGACGAAATTTTCATTTTTGCCACGAAATTACGGTGCGTCAGCACTAATCTTAATTGTCTTTTGACGCAAGAGACATTCTTAAATCTGAATAATGTTTATATATTTTGAAAGAGGAAGCTTTGGCCTTTCTGGTAATGCATGACGTTATATTTTACAATCTACGTTAAAGTTTGAGATGGATTTTTCATTTTTGCCACAAAATTACGGAGCGCCAGCACTAATTTTAATTGTCTTTTGACGCAAGGGACATACTTAAATCTAAATAATCTTTATATATCTTGAAAGAGGACGCTTTGGCCTTTCTAGTAATGTATGCCTAGTATTTTTTGTTGTGTTTCTATAATTTATAATGTACGATAAAGTTTGCGCTCGATTTTTTACGAAAGTACCGTGCGCCTGAACCTTTCATCGCCTTTTGGCGTAACGGCGTTTCGTAAAAATAAATAAGCTTCATATACTGTGAAAGACGAAGCTTTGGCCTTTTCATTAATGCAGGAATTGTAATTTTATTAATGTTCTAACGTTTTATAATCAACGTGAAAGTTTGCGGTGAAATTTTCATTTCTGCGCCGAAAATTTGGAGCGCAATCACATACTTTTGTCTAAATACGGAAGGCATATTCGTCGATCTGAATAAGCTATACGTAGTTTGATAGAGGAAGCTTTGGCCTCTTCAGTAATACACGACCTGTATTTTTACTATTGTTCTAACGTTTTATAATCAACGTGAAAGTTTGCGATGAAATTCTCATTTTCCCACGAAATTACGATTCCTCTTTTCACTTTCTCGAAGAAGAAATAAAATCTTTTCCCTTGTATCTTTGTGGCGCCTTGTGAGAAAAGCGGTCGTCCGCTTGAGAAAGAAATATGTCTCCTATATACTAAATACACACAACCCACTTCAGATGCTTCTAAAAATCGCTTTTCAATTCACCAAGAATACTTTCCTCTGCGGCGGTCCTTCAAAGACCTTCAACAACCGGCTTGTTCCACTATTTGTATTGTTTGCAATGTTTACCTATCAAGTCCTTCAGTCTCCCAAGACTCGAAACGGCGCGTTAAAATGAAAGGCTAACTCAAAACCGTAACATGACTGATATTTTAGTGAATCAATAGGTAAGTATGTTTTATCGATATTTAACATTAGGGAAAACTAAATAAAACAGGGCATTAAAATCAATTTTTGACGTAAATATACATTTTTATTAATTACAATAATAATAAATGCAATTTATGAACAATCTATAATAATAATAATACACAGTTTTTGTCTTTTGTATTCCACGGACCTACGCAGTTTCGATTTCTCAAGTTGACCCATATAGAGCGTGTCGACGAGGAAACGGTCACGCTCGGATATGATTCACGATATCTTTTCAAAGACTTCGCTTACAAGAGATATGTTTACGATGCTATAATGTAAATTTCATGCTGAGTCCAATTACGCATTTGTACATTTTCTAAAACAATCGGGAAAGGACTTGTTAGCTAATATGTAACTTTTAAAAGTTTTCCGTATTCTGTGTCTAAAATCTCATGATAAATACAACTCCATATCTCCGCTTCTAATGAACGAAATGTAACCAATTTTTCTATTTGACTTCTGTAATGATTAAGAATGATGACTGCATAACTAAGACGTTTATATTATCTATAAAACGTCTTTTAAAAATCATAAATACAAGACTTAGTTAAAAATTTCCAGTCAAGACATGGAAAAGTTGACATGCGACAAACTTTTTACCGAATTGGTTTAGATAGATACATTCAGCGAATAAATGTTCAGTAATGTTTAAATGTTTTCAGAATAAGATTTCATTTCAATACATTTCATATTTCTCGCGATTCCGAAAGTTAATATAAACCGTGAGCGCGCACCGGAAAATTATTTATTCGCTTCTACTGCAGCAATGTTTGTGTGCGACATATGATATTTTAAATGATACTGTTTAAAAATTTCATCTTTTATGTATATTCACAAAAAATTTCATCAAAATAACAATAAAACATCAAAAGTTATGAATTTTTGAAAATCTTCGCAAATTTTCTCAGCTTTACCTGTGCTTTAAAAGAACCTCATCCGGCGAATAAGGTAGGTTCTCATAAATCTCATCCGGGCTTGAGGGGTTAAAAAATAAAGGAAAGCTTTTTTCACGCAAGCAGTTCCAATGACATATTTGCGGTGGTTTGTTTAATACCGTATTTACTCATGTAACCCGTGAACCCATATTTTTGGGCCGGTTCAGAGGGAAAAAATTAATTTGAGCCAGAATAAGTTTTATTTTTAAGTCACCAATTCCCACTCCCTGAAACAAGTTCCGCTCAAGTTAAGCATCTTCTTCCTTCTACGTGATGCAATTTATTGGATGATCCTTTTATGACGATACTAGCAGAAATCTCCTCACCGATAGTCCTCTTTTGTTAATCATCTATGAACGGGAACTTCCTTAGGTGGATGGGGAGTTTTTTCACATATCGCCTCGTGAGTAAATATTGCAAGGTTACGAACAAACGAGTCCAAACACTTGAGATGTGGATTTCAGTCTTCCTTTCGAACGATGAAATCTTTCATTCACAAAAAAATTTGACCACTCCGAATTCCTTGAAGTGGATAGGGGAAAAGGACCAAACTTGAACCTACTTATTTTCATTTCCGGTTGGTTTCAAAAATTTAAAACGCCGCGCAAATATACATAGCGTTCGTTTTACAGGTGAATCAACAAGCGCTGATAAAGATGCAGCTATAAAGTCTCCTGACGGATTTCAAGCAATATTGAAAATGGTGAACACCCCCACACTTACATACAATAAGTAATTTACGCGTAGATTTGAGCGCTGCAGTGACGAAAATGATAACTCGCAGAACCAAGCGATCTATGCATAAATGCGAGCACCGCTGTGAAAGATTTAAAACTATTAAAATTGATTTTTAATGATAAATAATATTAAATAAATAAAAAGTAACATTAGCGAACCTTGCAATTTCGAAAACTGATCACTACTAAGTACATGTTATAATCGGTGTGTTTAGCACAAAGACCGTTCGGAACGTATCCTTTGCGCTAAAATGTATGTGCATATACATATTTGAAGATTACATAAGTAAAATTAGAAGGTTATATGTACAGGGATTCCTCATTTAAAGAAAGATATATGTGCCTGAAAAGTTTTTCACTCATAAAATTCATACGGCGAAAATGACTTTTCTGTTAATTCAAAGGCAATAAATGTAACCACAGCTAATGTACATAATAATTCTTACTTACCTTACATACATTAAAGCAGTGTAAATGAACAATATACACATGTATATATTATAATGAGCAGTAATTGAAGATAATTATGAAATGTAAAGAAAAGAAAGAGGAAGAAAATATGAATGAGCGATGAATCACAGACAGCTGTGAAATGATGGAAAATTGCTTGTTCAGGAAATTATGCTGTTACAGTGTGAAAATAAGCTGGGAATCGAGTTTGACGTTCTTGTCTTAGGTGAAATTATTTATGCTTTTTTCTTTTGAAAAATAACTTATTTTGTAAAAGAACCATACACCAAAAATTTTACCAAAATTTCATTAAAGCATAATTCCATTTTGGAAATCGATATGTGTTCGCTAATTTGCCATTTGCATTATGGTGAAAATTTGTAAATTGAGCATTAATAAACCGAGGAATCCCTGTATCATGTATTGAATTTTACATTGGAAAATTGTGGCTTCCATCACAAAGTTATCTGATTATTTGCTAAAATTTCGGTACTTGAGTAATAACGGGTGAAGGACAGAAAATACAGATTTTGGCCACAATATGGCACTGTTTATGCATCCACCTCAGAAGTCACAGAAGTTATCCATAAAATTGTTAGAGTCACCCATAAATACACCCAATACCAACTGTCACCCATTAATATGTACCATATGATGGATTGGGTTTTGTTGAGTTGGGTTAGTTTTTGGTTTGGTTGAGGTGTATAAATGGGTGACCAGAAATTCTATGGACAACTTCTGTGGTGATGCATACATATTTGAATTTGTTGCCATTCACCTGATAATACACACAAGAACCCAAATTTCTGTTTCTCTAATATATCCCATTCTATCAGGCTCCCTTATTTTCTTTCTGTTTCCACTTCTACAATTATGTAAGAAAAATTCATATTTATATTTTATTTTCCAGTTAAAACCTATCATCAGTATTTGAGAGAGTAAATCATGCTTCATTAGTAAATGCTCACTGCCAAATATATTCTTTTCTATAATTATCATTATATACTTTTAGCAAATTGTGATGGAGTCTCTGTCACACTGTAATGCTAACAGAATTATATTATAGTTCTAAGATAAGTACTCTATTTGTTCATACATAAGAATTTAAAATCAAATTCCTTGGGCCTGAGTAGTTGTTCGTTATTTTTCATTGTCTTATGTATTAGTAAAAAAGAATTTCAATAACTTACAGTGTTCTCCTCAGAAAATGTTTTTTTACAGCGAAAATGGCTTCCATCGCGAACGTGTTAATATTCAAGGCCTACAAAATAAAACTTTTTATCTTGAACTGCTACTGCAAAATTTAAAGGTTGGTATGCTTTTGTTAACTGAGCATTGGCTTCATGAAAGCGAAATATCCAATGTTAGTATAAATGGCTTTAATTTAGTCTCAAAATTCTGTCATCTAAACAACAAATGTGGAGGAGTTGCTGTTTGCTGTAGATCTAACATAAAGCTTAAATGTTTAAATTTTAATGGAAATACTGAAAAGGTGTTTGAATGTTCTGCAAGCTTGTTAAATGTAAATAATTCTTTGTATGCTGTGCTTTCCATATATCATTCACCTTGTACCAAAATTAATGATTTGCTACATAACTTGAACAATGTCCTTACACTTTTGTCACACAAAAATGTTGATGGTATTCTAATTTTTGGTGATATCAATATTGATATGTTGAAATATTCCTGTAATAAAACAGATTTTATTAACTTGTTATTGTCCTATAACTTACATATTATTAATAGCGAACCAACTAGGATAGCTACCTTCTCCCAAACTCAAATTGATTGTTATCACAAATATGAAAGTCCCCTCTTCTTCATGTAAAACCATCAATGCTGGACTCTCTGATCACCGTGGTTTGTACCTTAGGGTAAGCTTTTATAAATCTCTCTTGATTCTAATTATATTTCTTCTTATAAACGTTTTTATACTTCCACGGCCATTGATGAATATCTTTTTCATATGTCACATGAATTATGGGAGGATGTTGTTTCTTACTCACATAAAACTTATGATGGTATCCCAACTGTTCAATTCAAATCTCAAAAAAATCATGTGTGGAATTCTCCAAGGATCCATTCTTGGTCCTCTTCTTTTCATCATTTTTGTTAATTTCTTGAAAATTTTTCTAATTTTGTATGCTGATGATACATCTTGCGTAGTAACAGCAGATAATTTTGATGACTTAAGCATGGCTGCTAAAGTAACCATTAAGGAAATGATTGATTGGTGCAGGATAAATAATTTGAAGTTAAATAGTTGTAAAACATCCTATTTAATGTTTCATTCTAAGAATTTTGTCCCTCTTTGCAGCCCATTGTTTTGACTGAATAACTCTAGCATATGAAGGTGTGAATTAATTAATTTCCTTGTCATTCAAATTTCCGAAAAACTTGACTGGGAGTTTCACATTGATGTAGCAGTAAAGAAAGCTGCTATTGGCATTTTTATGATTAGGAGGCTTATTCATCTTGTATCTGTTGATAATATAAAATTATTATATTTTGCTAAGGTTCAATCATACCTATCATATGGGATCTTGTTTTGGGGCAATTCTAATTTTTTTACGAAAGACTTTTCCTCCCAAAAAAGAGCTATTAAAGCAATGCTCAAAGTTTCTTATCACACACCTGGACAGCCCCTATTCCAATCTCTTTCTATTTTACCTCTGCCTTCAATTTACATTTTGCAGTGCGCCACATTTGTCAAAAACAACCCTAGCTTCTTCCCCAACAATGTAGATTTTCACAGTTATGCCACACGCTCCAAGAATGATGTGCACCTACACTGCTACTCATATTATTCTTGCCAAAAAGGTCCCCTGTACTCAGCCTCACGAATTTATATTCACCTGCCCGATGACATTAAGTTTATATCTTCCAAGAATCAATTTATAAGCAAGTGTAAAGCTTGGTTATTGTCCAAAAGTTATTATAGTGTCAAGGAGTTTATGGATGAGTAATTAAGGTGTATCTTGCAAATTTGTAAATTGTATTTATTTTTCGATTACCTATATCATGTAATATTTAATTTTGTATTTTATAATTTGATGTATATTACCTATGACATACTCAATGTCTTTTACTATAAGACCAACGGAGCAAATAAATATTATTATTATTATTTTGCAGTAACCCAATTATGGATGGGTATCCTATTGAAAAGCTGCACAACAGTTTTCAAGAGTGTACACAACATTTTTCAGATGACAGCTTTACATATCCGTCTCCACAGAACCTACTTTGTTCTGCAGTGCCCACTCTTTTCCCGCCAATCAGCCAACTAACTGGAATTTCTCCAGAACATACATCTGGTAATGGTGCACAGTTGCCATCCCTTTCAGAGCCTCACACATCCTCATTAGAACCACTAACATCTACGTCCTCTCCTGAATCTCCACAATCCACCACCAGACCCATTAATTTGCCCGAGAGCCTACCTGATGATTCATTTCTGTCTTCTGATGACCCATCCTCATTGGATGCTTCTTTTTCTCAGCTGGAGCATAGCAATGTGAAGCCTATGCAAGCAAGACTATCAATATTAAAAAGTCTAGGTATCACCCGTTTGGACCATTTAACATCCAGGAAAAGGTTTTTGGTGAAAAACATCAGTAAAAAAATAGAGAAATAAGCAGATTAAGGAAAGTTGGCCGTAGTATAAAATCAGACTTCCAACAGATATCAGAGCTCACTAAGGGAAATGTAGTGCAATGGTTAGAAAATAAGCCCTTCAGCATTCATATTAGTTTGCTCAATTCTGAAACAAGAACAAAAAACCTAAAGGTAGGAGACGGACATATTTCGAAAAAATTTTGGCCCTTTCCATTTACAAAAAAAGTCCAAAAACTTACAGGCTACTTCGCTGTTTAATTTCTCTTTCATCAAAGAACACTTTGCTTTCACTGCTGAAATTTTTTCCATTTCAAACTGGTTTAAATCAGGATATTTTTAAGCATTTGGCATCTAATGTGGAAAAATTGAGAAATCACACAGACAAATTCTGTGCTCTACTTTTTGACGAAATGTGGATAAAACCACACCTGTCCTACAACATTCACTGTGATGAGATATGTGGCTATGTTGACCATGGAAAGTATGGTTGCAAAGGCATGTTGCTAAGCAGGCTCTTGTGTTCATGGTGCGAAGTTTAAGAAATAGGTGGAAACAACCCTTAGCATGATCAATTTCTCTCGGGCTTCTAGCCGGGTTATAGCGGTCTTCATGGCTGACGTTTCGGCGACTAGCTCTGTTGCCATCATCAGGTGCCCTTGGTGTAGACCTAGTTATATCTGCTCTAATTGTTTGAATTTGTGCTGATTTCACTCTTTTTTCTGTTAATCTTTTATTTAAATTTATTTATTTTATTCATTTATTTATAAATTTATCACTTGACATGGCATCTAAAAGGAAATTAATAGTGATAATGTAAGGGAATCAAATAAAAGAGTGCATAAGACTCATAGATATGAATTGAAATTAGAAATTTTAAAGCGTGTTGAGAAAGGTAAAAGCCAAGCTGAAATCGCATGATCGTTGGGAATGTGTCGTTCAACTATTAGCATTTATGTGAAACAGAAGGAGAAAATTCTAGAAGATGTGATAAATTCACGTAATTTGATAACAACAATAAACAGTACTAGGCACGGTGTTGTGATTCCTAAAATAGAAAAACTTTCTGTGTAAAAGCCAAGCTGAAATCTCATGACAGATCTAGTCGCCGAAACATCAGCCATGAAGACCGCTATAACCTGGCTAGAAGCCCGAGAGAAATTGACCATGATCATCCGCCGGGAAAGTTTAGCATATTTCCTGAGCCATGGATCAACTCTTGCCACAACTCTTGCAGAGCTGATAAAGGAAGTTCTTGGTGCCATTAAGAAGACTGGGCTCCATGTTGTGGCCACCATTTCTGACATGGGGTGAAGCAATGTCAAAGCATTGCAACTTAGGGCAGATTTTGTCAATCCATCTTTTAACTTTGATGGTCAAACAGTTTTGACAGTTTTTGACGCACCACACCTGCTGAAGTGCTTCAGAAATCTTTTTTTTAAGCCATAATATCCGGGTGCCAGTGTGTTTAGCAGGAGAGAATGTGCAGCTACTTGCAAAGTGGGAACATCTGAGGATCCTTGCCCAAGATAATGTCTCTGTGAAATACCTCCCATTAAGGTAATTCCAACTTTGCTTTATCATTAACTAATGTTACTTGTTAAACATTAGAACCAAAAGTGTAAGAAACACGTTCAGTGTGAAAATGTTTGGCAATTTCTAATTACTATTCCTTCTGCTTTCAGCCTTTTCAATTTATCAGAGAAGCATTTGGTGCCCACGACATTTGAGAAAATGAGGGTCAACTTGGCTGCAGCAGTATTCAGCAGGCATGTAGCAGCTGGAATAGATGCATTGGCGGGGAAAAGTAAGTACAGGCGACTCCCGAGTTTCATTGGGGACGTGTTCCTGAAAATGTGTTCGAATCTGGAATATTCGAATGTCGAATGCCGTTTTTCCATATACTTGCATGTTATAATCGGGGGATACGTTCCTGCATCTCAGGAAAAAGTCTCCCCTCATGTTCTATAAAGATAAAATAACATTACTAATATATTAATACAACAATATTAAATTATGAATAAATTATATAATAAATATTTTTAATGTATAAATTATTTTTTGCACTAAAAAGGAAAAAATAAATTTTTGTTTTGAACTTCAAAGATGATGTATGCAATATGCTGTACAGACAGCCAAGTCCGAATCGCGCAACTAGTTTGTTACAAACGACTCGCGCGAGCTGGATAACATACCTGCATACATCTATATATACATACAACTATTTATCGCAGCGAAATGAATATAAAAGTTATTAAAAAAGCACAAAATAACTTAAGAATAAATACAGAATAGAATTAAAAATATTTTCATACTTTAATCTTTTTCAACTGCGCTTACTGGACTTGGTTTATTAATTGAGAAGTTGGAAGATTTTAGTTGGAAGAAGAGGAGCTATTGAGTGGGGAACTGTTTATTGTTGTTATCAAATTACCTGAATTTATCACGTTCTAGAATTTTTTCCTTCTGTTTCACGAAAGTGCTAATAGTTGACACATTCCCAACGATCATGCGATTTCAGTATGGCTTTCAGTATGTGTTTCTGACACTGATCATCTACCCAAAGTTTTTCTATTTTAGGAATCACAACACCGTGCCTAGGACTGTTTATTGTTGTTATCAAATTATGTGAATTTATCACATCTTCTAGAATTTTCTCCTTCTGTTTCACATAAATGCTAATAGTTGAACGACACATTCCCAACGATCATGCGATTTCAGCTTGGCTTTTACCTTTCTCAACACGCTTTAAAATTTCTAATTTCAATTCATATCTATGAGTCTTATGCACTCTTTTATTTGATTCCCTTACATTATCACTATTAATTTCCTTTTAGAAGCCATGTCAAGTGATAAATTTATAAATAAATGAATAAAATAAATAAATTTAAATAAAAGATTAACATAAAAAAGAGTGAAATCAGCACAAATTCAAACAATTAGAGCAGATATAACTAGGTCTACACCAAAACTAAACCTCGCATGGTTGGTCGGAACCAATTACTCTGCAAAATTTATTCCGCATAAATTATCGATCGGCTGGATCGAAATCTCGCATTAATCGAAACTCGAGAGACGCCTGTATTTGAGACATTCAATGAATGCACTTGAGTCACAAATGATTAAAATGTATTTCTTCATTGATGTAACTGTTCTTGTAATTCTCCCTACCCTATTTAGATGTCCTTGGCATGGATGGATTGGCGACTGCAGAATTTTTGATGGAAGTTGATAAGATGATTGACAGTCTCAATGGCACCAACAAAGAGATGAACAATAGAAATAAAATGAAGCAGGCTCAGATGCTTTGGAGAACATTAAAGAATGAAAACTTTCTGCACTTGAACACTCAAAATTTGAATCGGGATCCTCTCAAAAACTTTTTTAATATTGTCCATCAAAATTGTGAGGGTAATCACTTTCCAAATGCAGAACAGTTTCAATCTGCTTTTAAAACTGCTAAACAATTTAATGTCAAATCAGACCTCAGGTAACACAATGGATGATGGCTGCTCTGTACTATGTAATTTTGCTAATTTTTTACAGAGGGAGATGATGCAGGTGTATATGAAACACCTGAGAAGAGAAAGCATTTGAAATGTATCATGCCTGAGAAGAAGTTGTGCAAGTGAGTGCTTTTTTTGCCAAGCACTTTCTTAAAGAAATCTCCTGCACTCATTGCAAGCGATCACTTTTTGGTGATGCCTCTACCTTGGAGGATCTATTTTTTTAATTTTCTGTTGAAGGATTTGGTCCTCAGGAAATATGTTCTTCTGAAGGGTTAGTTTCTGCGGCTACTTCAGTTCTAAATGCCACAAAAATTAAATTTATTGAGATCGGGTATCACAAAAAACTGTCCACCTACCTTAATCCTGTAGTCATGGAGGCTTTAAATTTGGAATTCTATAAATGTGGAATTCACAAGTTGTTCAGATCAACTTTCATAGATTTCTTTTCGAAAATTTCCATTATTCAGTTCTGCATTTATGTACACAAATTCAATTAAATTAGATATTGTTGGCTGACTACTTCTGCAGTCAAGCTTCCTTTATCAGCTCTGCAAGAGTTGACATGTTCCTAAAACTTCATTCATATATTGAAACTTCGTATATCGAATAACATTAACAGAAGAGAGCTGCATGTACTCCAACTTTCCCAAACCGCATAAGGGCCACTCGAAATTATGTAAAGGGATGACTTGTTGAGTTTCTTTTTAGCCTTTTCTCGACAACCCACTTAAAGTCACCTCCTAGTGCCTTCGTCTACCCCTTATCCCCTAATCATCATTCCTGTTCCCATGATGCCTGCCATCCTTTTTCCTATTTCACGTGTTCCTGAGTGATCCCGGTGCCTTAATTTCTGACTCCTCTACTAGTTGTTAGTGCTCCTATTATCTCTGTGTTAGTGCTCCTTCTCCCGTGTATTAGTAGCCCCTAATTCTAGTGCAAATCCCATTTTTTTTGTCCCCAGTGTTCCCTATTGCAGTGCTTTTCTCATCCAATGTAGTGCATTCTGTATAATTTGCTCCTTCCTCAAAATTAGTTCGCAGTGCAGTGCATATTAGTTCCTCCCAACCAGTGTAAATCCTTCCCACTCTTTCTACTCAGTGCTAGTGCCTTTCCCAATGCAGTGCTCTATCCGATTTAGTACTCCCATATTTTTCCATTTAAGTGTTTCCTGTATAGCAGTTTTTCCTCATACTCTCAATAAGTCCCCTCGGTGTTTCATTGTCGATTAATATTTTCTGCTTAACTAAATATTGTCATTTTTAATTCTCACCTCATCTAATTGCTGGCTTATATTTCTATTTTAGTGCTATTATTCTTTTTTTGTATGATTTAGTGTGTGAATTAATCTCCTTATAACATTCCTTCTCAACTATCTCTTCAGCTGACTTCATCTACTACACATTGCTACATAGTAAACCCACCACACTGCAGAATGCCTGTTATCTCGCCTTCCACTGAAGCTTCTTATAATAATAATAATAATAATAATTTATTTAACACAAAGAGGTTTCCCCAATTAAATGTTTTGTAATACATTTTTTATGACAAGCACAAACGACCATGGCCTCGGCAGGATTCGAACCCGCGATCCTTGCAGTGGGAGCTAGACACGCTAACCACCCCTCTACCAGAGGATGTGACAAACTTCTGACCCCACTCCATAGAACAGAAATACACTCCTCAAAACAATGAAGGGGTCAAATTTTCAAATGATCGTCAGTTTTCTTGGGCTTCATAATATTTAGTACAATATGAGTAGTTTAGGCAATAGATCTTTATTTAAACAAAAACAAAGCCTTAATTAACAATAAACACAATTAAAGTATTGTTACACTGAACATTTATTAATGAACAATAAAACAAGAATAGAGCTGGTGTGTTTGTTATTGCTTGTGTTTGTTATTGACGATTCACTGGTCACTCTTCTGCAAGAGGGCCAAACACAACGCTATATTGCCTGAAAGCTTGGTGTGGCTCAATCCGTGATATGGCGACTAAGCAGACGATACCATGACACTGGAAGTGTCACTCGACGTCGAGGACAGGGTCGTCATAGGGAAACAACCGCGAGGAAAGATCGTTTTCTACGTCTCCAAGCCTTGAGGCACCACACAGATACTGCTTGGGCTTTACAAAATGATTTTTCCCGAGCTACGGGTTGACGAGTGTTAGATCAAACAGTGAGGAACCATCTTCGAGAGGTCGGTCTGAGATCCAGGCGCCCTGCAAAGGTGCCTCAATTGACGAGGGAGCATGAAAACAGTTCACCCAACAACATCAACACTGGCAACTGCGACACTGGTGCAAAGTGCTGTTCACCAACGAGTCTCGATTTAGGCTTAAGGCCAATGATGGACGCGTCCGAGTTTGGCGACGGCCAGGAGAGCGTTTTCTACCTGTCACATTTCAGGAAAATGTCGGTTTTGGTGGTGGCTCCGTAATGGTGTGGGCTGGTATTTCGATTGACGACAAAACTGACCTAGTCATCATCAGAAACGGCTCCATGACTGCGTGGCGTTACATTGACGACGTGCTGGAACCTCATGTGAGACCTCGTGCATTGAATTTGGGAGAAAATTTTCTCCTAATGCATGACAATGCCCGCCCTCACGTTGCAGGGATCGTCAGGGAGTACCCCCAAGAGCACGACATTGCCATTTTGCCATGGCCAGCTCGCAGCCCAGACTTAAATCCTCTGGAGCATGTGTGGGATGAGCTAGGAAGAAGTGTCAGAGACTGCCTGAATGCACCTATCACCCTGCATGACCTGGAAGATGCCCTTTTGGAGGAATGGGACCAAATTCCTCAAATCGTCATCCGGATGAAAGTCTGGAGCATGGCAATGTAAAGCCGTCATTTGAGCTCAAGGTGGCCCAACAGCCTACTAAGGTGCAACAAGAAGCTTGAAATTGTGCCTTAAAACATTATGGTCATACCAGCTCTATTCTTGTTTTATTGTTCATTAACAAATGTTCAGTGTAACAATACTTTAGTTGTGTTTATTGTTAATTAAGGCTTCTGTTTTTCTTTAAATAAAGATCTATTGCCTAAACTACTCATATTGTACTAAATTTTACGAAGCCCAAGAAAACTGACGATAATTTGAAAATATGACCCCTTAATTGTTTTGAGGAAACGATCTTTCCTCGCGGTTGTTTCCCTATGATGACCCTGTCCTCAACGTAGAGTGACACTTCCAGTGTCATGGTATCGTCTGCTTAGTCGCCATATCACGGATTGAGCCACACCGAGCTGTCAGGCAACATAGCGTTGTGTTTGGCCCTCTTGCAGAAGAATGACAGCCCTGGTTGCTTGTATTGCTGTCAAATATCTCCTCACTTCTTACCGAGCTCTCCCATTGCGTGGCATGACTACAGTACTAGTGAATCGTCAATAACAAACACGAGCAATAACAAACACAAGCAATAACAAACACACCAGCTCTATTCTTGCTTTATTGTTCATTAACAAATGTTCAGTGTAACAATACTTTGTGTTTATTATTAATTAAGGCTTCTGTTTTTGTTTAAATAAAGATCTATTGCCTAAACTACTCATATTGTACTAAATATTATGAAGCCCAAGAAAACTGATGATCATTTGAAAATTTGACCCATTAATTGTTTTGAGGAGTGTATTTATTTATATTTATCTTTATTTACTCTATTAGAAAATGATGAAATTATTTAATTATTCTGAACATTTCTGTGAAAACCAGTCATATAATATTTTATCCAGTTCTTCCATATTTGGCTTATGAAGCGTATGATGTTTATTAATTGATTTACTCGTCTCAGAAGATGACACAAATTTACTTAATTTAGCCTTATGAGCATTAGCGGATTTACAATAAGGCAAAAGTAGGCCATGGCCTAGGGACGGCAGAATTTCGAGGTGGTGGGGATATGGTGTGGACTGATTCAAGAATGAAAATTAAAACGGTATTTCATGATGGGGATGGAAAAGAGTATTAGTGGAACTTTCTATGGAAAAAATCATAACAATTAACTATTTCGATTTGATAATCAATAATTCCAAAAATAATAGTTCAAGACAATTTCGACGGTATGATGTTCCTCCGACTCAGTCGCACGACTTGGAATTTCTCGTGTCAGTTTATTCTCTCAGCGTTGTCATGCAAACCTAGTACATGCCTCGGGAGCTTCATATGCAGGATATACGGATATTTACACAATCTTAAATCTGAAAAATCTTGATATATTTTAAAAGAGTGCCACTTCACCTTCCCGTTATGATTAATTCTATTATTTTTACCATTTTTCCTTTTTTTCATACCTTAAATTTTGTTTGAATTTTCGCGCAGCTACTCGAATTGGAGAATTATGGCTTATAAAAATCACTATTCAGTGCTAAGACAAACTTTCATGAATGATATTGTATAATGAAATTGTTTATACGATTTCAGTACGAAGGCTTTCGCCACGTGTTGGCTCCATGATCCATAGTTTTATCGGGATTTCCTCAGTGTTCGTCTGGAGAGATGACGACGTTTCGCCAACACTGCCACCACGCCGGCTTCTTCAGGTCGAAGTCGAAGTTTATACGATTGCCTATTTTTTTAAATTTAAGGAATTTTTTACGGATGAACAATAGCTGATATCGAAATTTCTATAATCTCTTTCTAAGCATTTATTGTGTTTAACATATACGAAAAATTTCAGCCTCGTGGCTTTTCGAGAAATACATGGAATATGAAAATGTTGATAAAAGTTTGTTAACTGTTACTGTGCAAGTTATTACATTTTTTAGAGATTTTTGATTTTTATGGTCCGTTTTGCATATTTCATTTAACTTTTGAAAAAATTATATTTTAGAATAGATATTGAACAAGTATGTAATTTTTTTCTGTTATTATCAAATTAAACTTCTGTAATTTTCAAAATATTAATATGTATATTCATTTTTTCGCTTTAAATATAACTCAAATAACCCATGATAAGTGGCCCGCAGGAATATTTTATTTAGAAATCTGTTTTGCCACTGTCTTGGACTTACTGACGATTCTATAGGGATTTTCCCGGGGAAGAATCTGACAAGAGACATTTTCCAGTTATCTGCAGTTCTCACTAGGCAACAGCCTTATTAGCATACCGTAAAGAGACAGAATGGCAGTAAATGTAACCTATTTTCCTGGGCATGTTAACTAAAGGTGAGTCAAGTTTAAATTTTCTTACTTATACGTAGAAAATTTTTATACTCTGGAAAAATCCCAGTAACTGAGGGTACTACTACAAATTTCTTTTGGGCTTCAGTGTGTTTATTCACTTCTTAGGTATAAGTGCCCAACAAGATCGATCAGTCAGCCTGTGAATCACTGCATATCTTTGAGTCCCAAGAACTTTTGGTGAGTTCTTTCGTATTTTTATGCGAAACTGTCAGAAATAGATGAATGTGTGTGCTTTGGCACGTGGCGGTTAATTGACCATGTGGAAAAGCTCATACATATGAGTTATGACTCAGATTTCGAGATTAGTTAATTCTAGTTTTTAATTAAATTTTCTTAGTATTGTATAATTAATTTAAATAATCCTTTTTTGTTTAAACCTTAGAAACAATGAGTGAACGTAAAAGGAAAAGTGGTAATGAATATCGGAAAATTGCAAAACAGAAATCAGAAAACTTTCAGAAAATGCTCAGGACAAACCTAAAGTGAGAAGTCAATCTTTCAACATTCACAAACAAATGGAACGTTTAGAGTTTGCGTTCATGGTAGTATTTTGGGGAGCAGTTCTGGAAAGATTTAATGCAGTGGGTTTACAATTGCAATCAGTTGAAGTAGACATCTCCACTGTTATTGATTTATATAATTCTTTAATCTTATTCATTGAATCGATGTCTGATATGCTGGATTTATATGAATCAAGAGCACTTGAGATATCAGCAATACGAGAAGAAAAAAGGAAGAAAGCCAGAACTTCATTTCGACGGTGATGAAAACAGCATCGAGCAAACTGCCAAACAATATTTTAAAAGCAAAACATTTGATGTTGTAATATCTTGTCTGTTGAAAGAATTGTGTAGTAGATTGAGTGCTTATGAAATCATTGTAGAAAAATTTGTTTTTTAAAATAAATTAACTGTTTATTCCGTAGAACAAATAAGTAAAAGTGCTCAACGTCTTTGTGAATTTGATGATAATGATTTGGAAGAGTGTTTTGTTGAAGAATGTCTACATTTAAAATGTTATTTGAACTCTATTGGTGAAAATAATTCATCAATTTCTTGTTTTTTTCTATTTTTCTATTACTTACACTATGCAATGCAAATTACTGCTTCTAATGATAGTGTAAAAAATGAAAATTTTCCTGCGAATGAAACTAAAAAATTTAAGCTAATTTAAAACAGAGGAAGAAAGGTTGAATTAAAAAATTATTAACAAAAAATAATATAGCTGCAAACCACCTTGTACATTAAACAGAAATGTTATTATGCATTTTTTAATTTTAATTTTAAGTACCACTGGTACATACTTAAAAAAGAATTGAATCAAAATGAGAATAAAAAGGCTATTGTGGAAAAAAAGTGGTTTATTATTTAATTTATGCCATATAAAATAATTTTCCTTTGAATTTTAAAGTTTATTTAATTCATCGAAAGAAATTAAAAATTGCACAGAACAGATAAGAATAAAGCTCTTTTTATTGAGCCCAATCTTCCAATATGGACCACATTTTCTCAAAATTAAACTTTTAAACACAAAGTTTCAAGTTTATTCTTATGGAATACATTTCCTTTTCGTGGCAACCCAATGGTTGCCGATTTAACACAACATTAAGAATAATACTGCGCATACTGAATGTCGGGGGTAGACAAAAGACTGGTCATGAAGGATGAAGAAAATCACTTTGAAATCACGAGAGATCATTGGAACCAACCTAATGAAACTTGTCACGGATCTAACCGAAAATACCGACAAAATATTACTATATTGTTTCTCTGGAATAATATTTAAATTAAATCAATTTATCAGAAAAATGGAAGAGGCGGCAAAAAAAATTTGGCATAGGGATGGCAATTTTCCAAATCCGCCAGTGCTTATGAGCCTTGATATCGTAGAGCGTGGAAGATCCGATGTTGAATTCTTTTGCTATGGCTGCTCTACTTTCTCCTTCTTCCATTTGTTTGATCAGCTCCAGGTTTTGTGTTAGCGTTAAAACAACCTTTTCTCTCATATACCTTGCTTTTAGGTATTTATTTTGATGCCATATTCAATGGATGGGTAATTTTTTAAATAATAAAAAGCGATAAAACTGGAAATTGTAGAAGTACACCAAAACATCTAGACAATGCAAATGGCTTACGTAAACAAAAATTCCATGCTTACTTGGCAACCCCAGAAGTATATGGAGTAAATACGTAATATATACATCTTATATTTTAAGAAATTTTAAAGTGGAAGTTGTTGTATTACACAAATACAATTCACACAAAAATTCATAAAAAAAGAAAAAGAAATACAAAATGAATTGTATTTGTGTAATTGCCGGTATCTAAGGGTGGCCGGTTGTAAATAGCCGGATAGCATAGCTTTTACTGTACGTGTCTACATGTTATATGGGATATATAGGCAATGAGTCGGTCCCCTCAAATACGCATTAAATGAGTTTTACTGTACTCGTGTATCATGCGCAGTTTGAAGACCAAATTTTTGGTCATAAAGTAAGGGTGCACATTATACACGGGTAACACTTTTGGGCACTTAAAGTCAAAAATTAAAGTGTTCCTACCTTGCCCCAGATTCTCGCTTTTTGGGTACATTGAGGGGAAAACCACGATAATTATCAATAATTCAGGTTATACGTATATTAATTAAACTTATAAAACACCAAATTACTTCAGTACAGTTATAATTCCATCCAATCCAAATATTCCACATTTCACTAGCTCATCAACTGATTACTGTAGTCTTTGCAAAATTGCCAGGTAGACTTCCCGCAAAACACGCATAAAAAAAACATCGTATAAGCAAATTGAAATAATTTATTTTGTTAAAGATTATAATATGTATAATTAACAATTTAAGTAACTTAAAACCCATAGGATCCATCTTCCTCATCATCTTCAGTACCAAATAATTCTCCCCAATCTGCTTCTGTAACCGATTTGTCATATGGGTCATCAAAATTCTGCATATCATCATCCATCACATCTTCATCTGCCTCACAGTCCCACAAAATACCATCTTCACTTCCGTCAAGTTCATTTGATATGCCACATTTTTTTAAAGACTTTATTATTATGTCTGTACTAATTTCTTTCCATGACTCTACCAACCACTCACACAATGTTGCCAGAGTTGGACTCCGGGTGCTGCCACCTTTTGTGTAAGTCTTCTCTCCTCCAATCATCCAGTTGTTCCATTTCTTTCTCATGTTGTCTTTGAAGGGCTTATTGATAGATACGTCCACTGGCTGTAAAATGCTGGTCAGGCCGGCAGGAATCACTGCAACATCAGTGTTAAGCTGCCTAACTTGTGCAACAACCTCAGAGACAAGATGCGATTTGAACATATCCCAAACAATTCAACTTTTTTCCATACGCAGTCCTCCGGGTTGAAAAACTCCAAAAATTCTTGAGCCCTGTTTTCATGCCATTTTCATCCATCCATCCATTATTATGTACATGGATGACTACTTCCTTCGGAAATTTCTCTTTTGGAATAGTTTTTCATTTGAATATGAGCATTGGCTTAAGCTTAGTGCCGTCAGCCATACATGACAAAACAACAGTAAATCTCGTTTTTTTATGTCCCGTTGTCTTGATTAGCACAGTCTTTTCTCCGATTTTATTTACCGTCTGGCTATATGGCATATCGAAATTCATTGGCATTTCATCCATGTTCCCGATACAAGCCAGTCTGTATCCGTTTTTTTGTCGATGTCTGATTACAAACCTATGAAATGCGAGTATCTTTTCATCAAGTTCTTCGGGTAGACGTTGTGACATCTTAGTCTTCTGTCACAACACAAAATTGTTTCTTTTCATAAACCTAGTACACCAACCTGGGCTGGCTTTAAATTCAGTAATTCCTAATATTTTTGCTGTTTTCAGCAGAAATATTCTAATTAGTCCATGGGAAACTGCAAGTCCATTTTGGCTAGTATTATTGACATACTTTTCCACTTAGTCTTCCAACTGGGGCCACTTCTTCAACTTCCCTCTATTTGCACACTTATATTTAGGCATCTGCTGAAGCTGAGTGTAAAGCTTCCTCCAACATCTGACATTCAATTCTGGTATGTTAAATTGTCTCACTGCTGCCCAATTACCTATTTGCTTTGCAAATTCAATGAGTTTTTGCTTGAACTGAGCTGTGTATTTACATCTTTTTGAATCCATATTGTTTTATTGTATGGGTTTTTAAGAATTTATTTTATCTGAAACATGAAACATTGGGAATGAGTGAACTAAACAACTATCCGTTCTTAGACATGACATGTATGAACTTAATCTTACCTTTCACTAGTTTCCTTTTTCCAGATTTGTTTGGTAAATTTTCACATTATCCCTTCTATTAAACAGTTTCAGAATAAGATAGAGAACCAAAATCAATTATAAATCAAAACTAGCTAGATCTCTTTTTGTCTGATGTAAAAGAATTGGCAACACTGGCGCTGTGGTTTTCTTCGTGGTATGTTTGGCCAACTTACTGTATGAAGTTGCTGCCATCTCAACTCAATCACTTTCGTTATTGGTGTCTCTCAAAGACGTAATGTAATACTTATGGGCAAGTCTAAGCATTTTAAAATTGTCCACTGGCGATAATTTAATGCTTTAATGTATTTATTTACGGTACTCCAGTTAATACTTAACATGATGATATAATTCTAAAATTTTCTTCTTATACCACACAAAAATCAAGGGTAAACATTATACACGGGTATATGAAAAAGTCAGGATTTTTTGGCAAAAAGTAAGGGTATGCATTATACATGAGGGCGCACTATACACGAGTATATACGGTACATCGCATTTTACAACGCATCCCCAACGTAAATCAGGGTATACCCAAGACTGGCCTTAGGCCAATTGTACCTATTGGACCCAATCGGGCCTCGCAGATAAGGGGCCCCCGCAATGGTGTAGGGGCTCCAAACTATCTATTGGTGACGATTCTTTTTAGATTTATCCATAGTCCCATCCATACCCAAGTGGTCTCATGAGAGGCCATCTGATGCTCTCAGAATGCAGGAAATGCGTTGGTGGCCTGAGATCCACCCCGGATCCCCACCCCCTGGCTCTGCCTTTTAGGCCTCGTTGCTTCTGCACTTTGGACCTGGCTTGCTGTGCCCCTCCCAAATCTTTTTTTTCAAACTATGCCTTTTAGATGTAGGGACCCTGCCAAAAGTTTTCTAATTGGGCCCCACAATTTCTAGGGCCGGCCCTGGGTATACCTGTACTTCAGAGGAACAAGAGGCATGCATGTAAAGAGAAAAACCATTATTCCAGTCTCGCTCACATTTTTCACCCAAAATCTGACCATGAATGCTAGATATGCATGATTAACAGTGCCCAGCAACTCAAAATTTTTTTGAACCCGATCCCACCCATATATTAACACTGTATTTGCCTAAATATAAGATGAGACTTTTTTCAATTTTAACGTCTGAAAAATCTTGAGTTGTCTTATATTCGCATAGTATGGAATAATTTCATGTAAATCAATCGTACGTCATAAAGGTGGATGACATTCATTTTAATGCCTCTGGATGTAATTCTATCCTATCAGGAGTTTAGGAACCTGACACTTCATGCACAACAATGTAGCATAGTGTAAAAGTGTAAAAGCTAATTAGAACAGTGCTTGTTGCAAGCAATAACATTAATTTTGGCACCAGCAAATGTCATTCTATCCTACTGTGGGTGCGTGAATAATGATGATGGGCTCCCATAACGGTTTATTGAACAACAAATAACAATAACAATGATCACAGAAGTAAGAGAGAGAAGCACAGGGTACGCTATAAAGCTTGTTCTTGCGCATGAATGACTCCGTGTCATTGGTTCCCTTCCATGCTGCCAGGAACCAGGTCCCGCTGAGGAAAAACAATCTCTATGCATGGTTGCTCAACTGCCAAGGTATGCACCGAAAAACAATCTCGTCATGCAAGCTATTTAATACAGGCGATGCCCAAGATTCGACCATTCGACTAACTCGAGAATTCGACTGTTATATTTTATAACCTAAACTCAACTTCTGACCGATCGAAGCTTGCCTATTTGACCGAGCCAATCGGTCAAATTTGGGACAACATATAATTACATAAGTTTCTGTGCTTCCGTTCAAAGAATCAATCGAATTTTCCATGAATCCAAAAGGAATATTTATAGGATGTACTTATAAAAGCATCTACTGATGAATTTTAAGTGAGACTACTACTAATGTTTTGGTTATGTCCTTCAGCTAACTCCCAAATCTTTACCTGCTAGCAGACCAAGAATTTATCTCTTTAGAGTCTCTGCTTATTAGATTTCTTTTGCTGTCAGAGCATCTTTCTTGTTTACAAACAGACAGACTAATGAAATCTTTGGGGAGTACTCTTTGCATCCAGTTTGGGGTTTGGAGTCGCATACTTTCACTCTTTCAGCCGATTGTTTCAAAGAGCTTTTATGAGTTTTAGTTCTTCAAATTTATTTTTAAAGGAAATTGAAAGAAAATTTATGGAAAGAAAACTTGTTTCAAAAAGAAATTTCGAGCAAAAGAGAAATTCATGATAGTTCATGTGCCACTGTGATTCAAGATGTCTGGTTTTCCCTTATTACTTTTTCTAAGAAAAAAAACATTGGAGCTGATGGGTTGAAACTATTTTATCCATTCCCCCCGGCCAACAACCCCTCTTCTTCCAACAAAAATTTTACAACTTTTCAATTAATAAACCAAGTCCCATATGCAAAGTTGAAAAAGATTTCAGGTATGAAAATATTTTTGTCTTTTTTCTTTAATTTTTAGTCTTAAATCATTTAATGCTTTTTAATGATTTAATATTCTTTTCTTAGCACGTTAGAAATGTTATTTTAACTTTATGTAATATGAGATGCTGGAATGCATCTCCCACTAATATGTACTTTTATGGGAAAACGTCGCTTGACATTCAATTGTTCGAGATTCGACCATGTTTTCAGGAACGCATCCCTGTCGAATCTCGGGCATCGCCTGTAATTGTAATTATGACTTGAATGCAACAATTGTAATAATTGAACATAATCAGATATTAAATTTGTCAAAATTACTGGTTTAAATATTTTTTCTTAAATATTGAGTTTAAAAGAAGGGGACGATCTTATATTCAAGGTCATCTTATATTCGGGTAAATACGGTATGTAGGAGGTAAATATTATATCAGTCATATTTGAAATTGCATAATACATTATAAAAACATGAAAGTTACAAAAGGAGAGAAATGGATCCATATATATTAGATTAACGCCTAAAAATGTAATATATTTATCTATTCTTTGCTTGGTTTTTAAATAGAAAAAAATATTATTAAAATGAAAAATAACTTTTAAAAAATAATCCTATTTTACAAAAGCTGTTTGCAAAATTTCCTTCTCTCTCTCTCTCCTTACTTCAATTCCTCCTGCCCATTCTTCCTCACATTCTACCCCCTCACTTCTTTTCCCACTACCTCTTTGCCTCACTCTCTCTCTCCATGGCAATAATTCTTCAACAATGTATCAATTTGGATTTATCTATTAGTTAGTTAAATCGAAGATACTTTAATTGAAATTTAATGTCCAATTTTGTTTTAAAAATAAATTACACAACTCAGACTATATGTACGTAATTTTAAAAGAATGTTGAATATTCTTTAGAGAAAACCCTTTTGACAACAAATTTACAACTTTTTTCTTCTATTCCACTCAATCCAATTTAATGTATAACTTTGCAGAGTCAGCAACAACGCAATTACCATTGATGGTGAAAGGTTTTCAGCTCAAAAAAACAAACTTCTTGTTTAAAATGAATTTGTGGACTGATTCTATAGGTATTTGAAAATTAACAGCAGAAAAATGAATTTTTATACTCAACAGAATTTTTTGTTCAAGTCCCAAATTTGTATGTTTATAAGTAATATTAAAATGCAAATCAAAAATACACTGCCCATTTCCATACTATTCAAATAGAGAAAGTAAATTCTTCTAGAATCAAGCTCAGGCCCTTAATTATGTACAGTGACTCATTAAAAACCTGCAAGGGGACATGCTGAATATCTGGCTGAAGATTCATTGAAATATAATTTACTGTTCTTGAGTTATTTGCATTAATTCAAAAATATTACACACTATGACCAAATAAGACTGCTTCAATTATTATAATAGAAGGATATGTTTTTGTGACGACAGTTTAGTGAAAGTAGTTGCATGGTGAGCATTGCAGAAACCAACTTACTTGGCATATCCCCCAATGGATCTACAGATCCCTTGTGCTGGGATCCATTTCCATTGAGTGCTGAGTGGAGTTTGTGCATCAAGTGGTTATGCTGGGATGGGTGGTGCTCGTGGGATTGGTGAAAATGCCTTGCTTGCTGTTGGTGGTTCTGGTGATGGTGCTGACTGTGTTGCTGCTGCTGTACAGCATGATGGTGTTGTGATTGTGATGAATGAGGAACTACAAAAAATCATAAGTTATTTTATATGTATCCTGCTCAACAAATTGACTTTACATTAATATTTTGATGAATGCATACTTTTCTGAAAATTTATGGAGATGAAATATTCTAAATAATTTGCATAAACCGCTCATGAAGAAAGCAGTCAAATATTAAAAATTAATTTAGAAATGTAATGATTATCAGGAAATGGATCAAAACTATAACATTGAAAGATATGAAGAAACTATTTTAAAGATAAAGCTTTTAGCAGATACTTTAAGAATTAAGTAGCTGTATAATGATCATTCAATATAAAGTAAGTTCTAATTATATATTGTTAATGCATTTTTGAGGTCACAATAGACAATGAAACAACAAACAATGCCTTATATGTAATACATGAAAGATATCTGATGGAAGAAATGCTTCTATAATAAACAATATGACGACTTAATATTTTTACAATAATACATTAATCTACTCCCAAAACAACATGAAAACTGGAAGAAATACAACATCATCTTCAATTTCTGTTATTTAAGAATAAGGTTGATTGGGTGACCAGGGACATTGTTTAGAAATAAAAGTGCTTTCTTGCAATACTGCTTAACAGCTGGGCAAATATTATGAGCAAACCAATCTTGAAAAAATCCTGAATGACTGCTTTATGGTTTGAAATCCATATTACAGGCAGGATGATTCACATTACTTTCTTGGCATGCGACACAAAAATTATTTGCCATCCCTGATCTAGAGCTTAAGTATTAAAACATACCATGAGTTGGAGTGATGGATATGGATGAGTTGGCTGCAGAGAGACGTTGGCTTATTGCACTGAGTGAGACCGAGCCATTTATAGAGCCATTCATGGTTTTATCGGAAACCTGTTAAATGTAAAAATGTGTTAAGCCATTTTGTTTATACATGCCACAGAAAATATAAGTTAACATCACTTTACAAGCAATAAAATAATCATTGTTAATTGCTGTATAACAGAGTTAAACATTGGCTCATCTATTTCAATAAAGCTTTAAAATGAAATTAATTAATTCTAAACCAACATCAGTGTCTAATACCAAGGTCTTTATTAAAATCAAGTGATTAGAAAAAGAAACAATAAATATAAAAAGCAATCAAGGAAGTATTATGCAGAGATATAGAACTTCAATGTTAAGATGATTAATAGTTTGCCCAAGATGCTAAAATATCGAGTTACGGTGCTGCATGCCTTATACAAGGATACATACCTAATTACTCAGACAGAATTTAGGTTATATCAGCCCAATATTTGGCAGAAGTAAAAAGATTTCGGCCCAAAGTGACATTTTATGTCAGCCTAGATCAGTAAGTTCTTAAAACTAAAGAAATTTACATGTTCCATAAAAATTTTCTAATTTTTTTAATTTAATTTAATTTTCTAATATTTTCTAGCAAACTTTGAAATAACAATGCCAAGAATTAAAGGAGCCTGTGTACTCTTGTATGAAACTCACACTGTTGCTTCCTCATGTACTTTGATATTTTACCTCTAAGTGGATCCTAAAGATGTCTCGTATCATTGATGCATAGTTTTGAAACACATGATATAATTTGCTATACTTAAACTGACACCACCTACAATAAAATTTTCTTGCATTCACTTGTTCAGTGATGGCCAGCATATGAATTGATGGATCCTAAGCTCAGCTGAACTACTATTTTGACTATGCAATGCTGCCTCCTTTCATCTGGAGCACTGATAAAACTTTGTAAACAGCTCATCTCTATAATGACAGACAGACAGACAAATGATTTTATTAAGGGCAAACTTGTTTATAATGGAATTGAGAGAGATGTACCTTGTGTAATATGATACAGATATAAGGAGTTTTTATTCATTTATGCATCATATTACAATGATACTGAAAATATAACACATGATCTTTTACATTAAGCGATAAATATATGACTGAGACTATATGCTAGAAACCTTTATGGGCTATGTACAGGTATATCAAAAAAACCACAGAAGATTTGGCCGAAAACCTCACTGCATAAGAATCACCCTATTATGTTGTAATTTAAAGTTAATGAAGAGTTATTTCACAAATTTTCATGTATATCTATAGAAAAGAAAGTATAGGTTCACTGCATCAAGTGCCATCATTCCAACTGCAATCTAAATACAAACTGCAAAATGAAATGATGACTAAATCACTTTGTTCTTCATCTTCATACAAATTGGACTTACTGTATTTAATCGATTCTAAGCTGACACTGATTGTAAGCCGACCCCCACTTTTCACAAGGCCACGCAACGAATAAGTTTGATTTTAAAGTGCTAAGACAGCTGGGGTCATTTATTTCAAAATACCAACAAGTATGAACGCCTCAGATTTTCAGTTCGTAATTAAATAAAGAGTATTAACTAAAATTACGGCGAGATAAAATACATTGTATTCACTTATTCATAACAACTTCTACTAAAAGAGTAATTTGACCTTATTATCCCCCGGGATCTTATTCTCGTAAAAAAATTGCCGTTTCTTGTCAATCAAATATGGACACTGTATTACATAACACGTTAGTACTACAGAAGTATCACCTGGGCATTCCTTTTCACTTTTATTCTTAAATTATTCTCCCAAGTTGGCTGCTATGCCACTAAGGCACTAGGAAGTAACGGTTTGCTTGGGAAATCCCAGTACGCGCATACTAGAGACACTGAAACAAGATAGGTAGAGGAGGGAGGGGAGGGGGGTAGGAAAGGCAAATGTTTCGATTCATGAGTAAAACGGAACATTGTGTACATATGTAGCTTCTTACGCATACGAGCTCTATTGCTGCGTTTTTTAGATACGCCACGTATTATTTACATAATTTATTTCTTCGTAAGTGTTCAGTCATTTTGATTCTTTTTTGCATACATTTAAAGTAGATAGTTTACTTCCACTTTAATACACTTATATCTCGCATTATAATGTAACTACGGACATAAATTCATTGACTACTTTTTTTACACCGATTCTAAGCCGAGTGGCAATTTCTGAGATGGTAAAAAGGTAAAAAAAGGTCGACTTACAATCAACTGTTTACAGCCATTAACACATTCAGTGTTACGCCCGCCCATCGGTGGTCTGAGCGTCTGTGTCCAAGAGCGGTGACCGCCGATTGGCAGGCTCGCTCCCCTCCGCAATCTATTGTCCTGTCTTTCTACCGTTAGCTGTGATGGGAAAACCGAATGTCGTCCATTCTTCAGAACAGTTTGAGCTTTCATACATTGTGCGCCGTTTGCAGTTTTGTCTTCTACCGACCACGAAAATTAGTTTTGAATGTGTTTTTCTTTTGCCATCATATTTTCTAAATTAAATTATTGATAATTTTTATTATAAATTTTGATTGAAAATATTCTTATGAATGATGTACATGACTTACTAATATATTTTTCTTTTATATTCAGGAGTTGTGGATTTATTGTCCACAGACAAACATTTTTTTCCCGACTTTTTTTTAACGTAATTTTTTGAATGTTCGTTTTATTTTGATATTCAGTAATGCTGCATTTCCAGTACAACTGGTGTATATAATTATTTTTTAATTGGATAAAGGAAACACTTTGTAAAAATTCCACAGGAGTTTATTCAAGGCGACCGGTTTCAACTAAACAGTCATCATCAGGCCTTTAGTTGAAACCGGACGCCTTGAATAAACTCCTGTAGAATTTTTACAGTGTTTCCTTTATCCAACCTGAGATGGAATACCACACAGTAACGGCTGCATCTATTGATTTTAGGATTTCCTTATAATCGAGGATCTTTTTCTGAATATTCGGATTTCACAAAGCTTTTACAAGGTATGCAGGGCCGGCCCGAGATACGGGTGAGCTGGGCGGCCGCCCGGGGCGCCGATTCTTGGGGGGCGCCATTCTTACTTTAAAATATGACAAACTGCCAAAATATTTCTCTCCTCTGCTTTGGAATGCGAAAACCAAGAATACATTGGCTACCGAAAATTCCCACGACAAATCTTTTGTAAGAAGTATTCCCAGGAAGGGCTTAGTGGGTTTTGTTTTGATACCGAGAAATAATGGTGTGAAAAGGGCCTTGTCCAGTCCAGTTGTTGGTTATGGATGAATAGAGATTAAATACAGAAGCTCAAATAAGGCTTTCGCTGACTCTACCGCGCCTCTCAGTTGGGGCCATAAATGTGCACCCTTTCTCAAGGTGGATTCCACCGTTTTAGGATACCCACACCCCGTGACAGCTTTGGGAATACCCAGGCCCCCATCCACTAATTTCCCATGTCTAGGTTTGCGGTCATTATTCTCTTTGCTTTCGTCGAAGAAACAGTGTATCTAACTTAGTTAGTATAAGTGATTTCGGTGCCAGAAAAGTGATTCTTTTACATCCTGAAGAGGAAATCATCTTTCTCATATCAACGCGCATGAGGGTAAGTGCAGTTTTTCTATAAAATCAATTTATTTAATTTTAGTAGGATTGACTTGCCTGGATCTCAAATGACATGTAGAATAGTTTTTTGTAAAGACGCTAAAATGCAATTAACATAATTCTTGTGGATTACGTAATCAGTTTACTTAATTTTCTTCTTATTGATGTGAATTCATATATAATTTATTTTGGCACAATCTTTATTTATCATCCATACACATATCGTTTTTAAAGAAAAATTTGTTTCGTAATAGAACCCTATTTAGTTGGAGAGAGAATAGGGTAGACGCCGTCTCCTTAGCAATTCTTCTAATTGTAAGACCGAATATGCACCCTCTGCTCATTTGTTTATAAATATTCGAACGTAACTTCACTTTTCTCACATGCCAACCCAAGTTTTTGCATATTTCCTGTGTTTATGTTTGTAAAATTAAATTAAATGTCAACCTTTATGGACATCCAATGATTTAAATCGAATAGTACCAAGCCAAATTTTAATATGCAGTCTTTGAAAAAAATCCACACTTTTATTTTTAGTGACTCGGAAGTTTTTTTATTGCATAAATAATTAGTTTTGTAGTAATATAATAGGAATTATTTCGTTTGTTAAATCAATAATTCCATTTTTGGATTATGCCCTATGGCTACCAAAAAATTATCGGGAGTACAAAATCGTAAAAGAAGACAGGAAAATATATTAGAAATCCAAAAACAACCTAAGTTGTTGAAGTATATCAACAGTACTTTGTCTTCTCTGGCTGTTTATGAGCTCTCTTGTAATGAGTTTGGAGAAAATGAATAAAGTGCAACAGAGAAATTAGAAACGGTAACTGAAAAATACGCCCAAGAACTTGTTTGTGTTAACATTAATGACAAAATTTACTGTGAAAATGTTGTAACTAACCTAAATCATATGTCCGATTTTCATTTAAATCACTCTTAAAATAAATTTTTCAAAGGGATATGATGATATAGGCCTATGGCCTGATAACTTATCTAGCTATGAATTTGATCATATTATAATGATTGGCCCATCAGCTATGAGAAACGATTTCAATTTTCCTAAAGACATATGTAATCATAGTTTTTCAATTTCCATGTGTTATAGGATAAATAGGAATGGCGAAAAAAATTTTCGGAGGTGGCTATTGTATTCTGAGAGTTTAAACGCAGTGTTTTGCTTCTGCTGTAAGCTTTTTGATCCATTGAGCAGAAGTAGTTTAGCCAAGAAGGGAATGAGTAATTGGAAGCATCTTAGTGAATGCTTAAAATCACACGAAAATTCCCCTCAACATTTAAAAAGCTACAAAATTTGGTTTGAAACGAATTTACATCTTAACAGTTGTAATACTTTAGATGAAGATTTTCAATTACTAATACAGAAAGAAAAGAAACATTGGAGAAGTGTGTCAGAGAGGTTAATAAATATAACCATATATTTAGCACAAAACAATCTAGCTTTCCGTGGGGGAGGGGGGGCGCACAAAGGACTTCCCACACGGGGCGCCAAAATGCCTCAGGCCGGCCCTGAAGGTAAGCAAATATGCAACAGCATTGTGTTTTCCAGTGAAATACGTATAACATAGCTCCTCCAAACTATAATAATATTTCTTTTTCTATTACAGCTTGGATATTATGGAGCCTGTTCCTTCTACGTCAACTAGAAAAAGACGCAGGAGGAGTTAGGTCGAAAAAAGGTATATAATATTTCACGTACCTAAGTAGTTACTAACTTTTCCTTTACTACTGAAATAAGTGAATTATAATATTGTATATCAGAAAAATAAACCCTTTTCTATTTTGCAGCAGAAGTATGGAACCTGAACCATCTACATCCACCGGAATCACACATGGAAAGGGAAAAGTCGATGAAAGGTGTTTTATTTACATACTAGTGTACCCATGGCGAATATTTCGCCAAAACTGTTTCAGAGAAGTAAAGATTAATATTGAAGTAATTACAAAAACCTCTCCCTCGGCTCCCTTTGCTGATAGCTAAGGTGTCTGTGGGACGGACTCGGGTAATAAATTATATTTGCTGTGTACATAAATCACCTACCTCACAACTATTTATTTTCATGTTGGAAGTGTAGATTTATCAAATTCAATATATGTAATCACCCGCAAGAAAATGAGATAAAAGGTGCACTTTGAAATATAGAATAATATAATAGACTTTGATTATGTAAATACATAACATTCGATGAATGTATGGCATTCTTTTTGGTTAGGTCATTATGGCGCGTTTTCCTCAGGCAAGTCAATACGAATGGAAAATGTAGATGAAATCATTAAAAATACGTATAATTGTCACTGATTTTCTAATCTTCCTTAAAAATTTTAATAAAACGAAAAAATTACGTCTATAAAATCTTTTCAAGCACATATGTACATGCTTATACCTATATGGAGCAAGGCAATAATTGATATTCCAATTGCTTGCTTGAATGTTGTGGAACCTTTGGTTCTCGAGTTATAAGCAACGTAGTAATTGTTAACATATAAAAATATAAACCTTTGCGCTTTACATATTATGATCTGCTAACATTACACTTCACAGTGAAATAAATGTGTGAAATCGTATTTGAAAATAATAAATGGATTTCTTTTCTTCAGCAGCAATATGGAACCTATCCTTACCATATCTAAAGGAAGAAAACGTGGGAAAGAAGAACTCCACGAAATACGGGCGATGGAGGATGAAGAAATAGAAAGGACACTTCTAGAAGAGGAGGACGAGCTCTTTTCTCTTGATAGCAGGTCCGATTTTGAGTTGCCAGAGGGAGAGGATTTGAGCTCGGAGGACGAAGACAATGAAGACAGAGAGGAAGAAGACATTGAAGACAGAGAGGATGACAACAGCAGTACCGTTAGGGACTCCAGCCAACTCATCATATGGTATTGTGATCCTCAGACGGCTGCTGCCATTCCATTCACAGGCACTTCGGGGTTGTTGCAAAACAACCCAGGTACCGATCCTTTCAGTTACTTTTCTGTTTTGGCTAATGAAGAGTTTTTTGATCTGATAATAACAGAAACAAATGTATACGGGGCAAACCTTCTGGCCGCATCACCAGGGCAAACCAGCAGGGTGAAGAGATGGCGGGCAATTACTCGTTCTGAATCTGAGACATTTTTATGAATTTTGTACCATTTAGGAAATGTGAAAATTCATAAACAACAAAATATTTGGCGTACTGATGACTTATATGACTTCCCTATCTTCCGAAAAAACATAAGCAGGGATAGATTTCTGCTAATTCAGTGATCTCTTCATTTTTGTCACAACCCCGGTAGGGATGAGCCTGCGCCTTCGGACCCTCTTTTTAAAATTAGGCCCCTGTTAGATTTATTTAGGAAGAACATCAAAAATGCGTACTATCCTTTCCAAAATCTGAGCCTAGATGAGTCAATGGTAATGTGGCGAGGTCGCCTTTTCTTTAGGCAATATATTAAAAATAAAAAACATAAGTATGGAATCAAACTGTATATGTTATGTGAACCCAACGGTTTTGTTCTGAACTCGTTAGTGTATACTGGCTCAAGAGATGAAGAATTAGGGGGAAAAGGCCACACTGACAAGGTGGTAAAAAAATTGTTAACTGATTTTGTAAACGTTGGCCATGCTGTGTACATGGACAATTTCTACAATAGCATGAAGTTGTCCTCAGATTTGCTAAAAAGTAAAATTCTTTCAACTGGGACACTAAGGCTATCGAGGAAGGGAATCCCAAAAGATGTTGTGCAAAAAAAAGTGAAAAAGGGTGAGGTTGTTTCCTGGTTCTCAAAAGAAGGACTACGCGTGAGTAAATGGAAAGACAAGAGAGAAGTTGCATGTCTGTCTACAGAATTTGATGCAGAAGTAATAGAAGTTAGTAACAGATGAGGCAAACTAAAGAAAAAACCCCGAATGGTGTTCGAATATAACAAAAATATGGGAGGGATTGATAAAATGGATCAAATGTTGGCATATTATTCTTTTGACCGCAGAACTCTCCGGTGGTACATTAGGTTAGGGATCCACATCCTTCAAATCATGTTGAACAACAGTTACGTGTTGTATAACAAATACAGTGGTAAGAAGATGTCCCTTGACAAATATAGGGAAGAAATAATTAGGCGTTTGTTATACAAGGGCAACCCCCCTTCTCAATCAACGTCAAATGTACGCAAAATGAACAGGATCCATCTTCCTGTACATATAAGAAACCCTGAAGAGGAGAAAGGGAAAAGAGTGAAGGGGCGGATTTGCAAAGTTTGTTCACTAAAGGGAGTAAGGAAGGACGTTGTGACATGCTGCTCTGAATGTGAGGGTGAACCAGCACTTTGTTTAGATCCCTGTTTTAGGGAATATCATAATTATTGATTCTGAAAGAAATTAGTTTTTTGGCTTATTTTTTCTTTCTAAATATAATAGTGAGTCATTTTTTATCTAGTTTTTTATATTTTCATTAGCTCTTATTTTTGTCAATTTTGTATCTTTTATATTGTGTAAGTAGCAAATGAAGAATATTTATGTTCTTTCCTTAATTACAAGCTTATTCATTTTTATATGTAGCCTGTTTACTTATATATCTGCAATAAACTATGGCTTATTACGCCAACTAATACAAGTGGTTATTCATTACTCAAAGTTAACAATTTGCTATTCCAGTTCTTCTTCCCTCCTTACGAGTTGCACTATTTTCACATCAAGAGAAGCACCATTGGCATGCGTTTCGTATTTCATTACTTTTAGTTGTATTCCTCCTATGAAATAAAAAAACGACGAGTTTGGATAGCATATTGCGGGGTTGCCTACCCCGGTCTGTACCCAGAAATGGGGCCCGCCTGTCGGCGGTCAAAGTTGGTTCGCAAAAAGGAAGTGGAAATATCATCCAAAGAATTTTTGAAACAATTTTCCATGTACTTAGGAAATTGAAGCTAATAATGTAAAAAACCCAAGTCAGTTTCTTGGGTCGGTTCATGATTTTAGCTTAGCACCGAATGTGTTAAATAAAGGTTTACAAAGAGCCACAATTTTATCTGAAACGTCAGATGAAGTTTCATTTTTTGCTACATGCAGTAAAAACCTCCAGTGTATTAAATATGCCTAGAAAATTCCTAATTGTAGGAACTCATTTTCACCTGTCTTATTTGCTACCATAAATTATCATTTGAATGAGAAAATTTCCCAAATCTTGTAAGTAATTTAAAAGAGTAAAAAAGTATAATGAACTGTGCCTTTATGCCACTTAATGAATAGAATTTGAACTATGTATGTGTATATGAAAATTGGTAGTAGAAGATTGTAGCAGTCCTGAATGGCAATGAGCTCTCTTCCAGTAAAAGGGTGAAGCTTAAGGCCCATTTTTGTTTTTAATAGTGGTTTATAACATCTCTGTTTGACATCAAAAGTCGTGTTTTTAGTAATAAATTAAAGGCTAGGCAAGTTAATCTCTAAAAATACTTGCATTGGATGAGTAGTGATGATGCTGAGAGGTGTGGTGGGATTGTTGCACCTGGTTGTGCTGCTGAGGGGATGAGTTTCTCGCTGCATTTTGCTGCTGCTGTTGATGCATGGAGTGTGGCAGGTGATTGGAGGGTGAATGTGGAAGTGGAGCTGTGGGGTGAGAGTTGGCCAGGGAAGCTGCTGAAGTTTGATGAGTGCTGTTGGGAAGGGTGGGATGGGGTCCAGGGGTTCTCTGCATGCCCCCCACCGAAACACAATGCATGGGAGGGAGAGGCTGCTGGTGCAAGGATGGAGACTGTTGTACGTTTGTAGGTGCCATGGGAGGGAGTTGGTGCTGTGGAGTCTGCTGGGTGTGCTGCTGGCTTGTAACTCCAGGAGTTGATCCATTAGGGAGCAGGTGTTGAATTCCTAACCCGGAATTTGGTACTGTAATTGAAAACGATTACTGTGAGCATTTTATGCAAAATATTTTTGAGAAAGTGTTAACAAAGCTGAATCCGTGACTCAGCTAAAATTGCATGTGCATTAATTTCAGTTTTACGCAGAGAAAGAATATGTTGATCAAGAAGTACATAATAGTTTTACTCCTCATTGAAAAATAAATAAATTTGAATAAACTTTATTGTGAAAAAAATTGAAACAAGATGATTAATAAAGCCAAAATGAAATTTTCTAAACCTGAGTCAATGAATTATACTATTTTAATTACTGAAAATACACTAGAATTCAAGAGTAATGTATCCACGGGTACAAGAGTGAAATATGAAAATATATACCTGTTGCTGTGTTGGTTGCTGAGGAAGATATAAGGTGTGATGGCTGAGCAAGAGCTTGCAGGTTACCCAATGTAGTAGAGACTACTTGGCCATTGTTGAGGGCCAAGTTCACCACTTGGCTACTCGTTACTTGATTAACAGGGATAGTTAATATCGTCTGTGTTGCTAAGCCTGAAACGAAATACAAAAATATTTTTATCAGAAATCCTTTTACTAAAAGTAGATGCCATTATTTTAATATCATATCAATTCTCTATTATTACAAATTACTTTTCTATATAAAAACAAAAGCTTAAGTTGCTTTACAAGTAAGCATTACAGTGGTGATCAGTTAGCAACCATCCAAAAGTGCAATAAATATTACTAACCCACCAAATATGATAGGTATGCATAAACTATCCACATGTTAATCAAATGACGAAAATAAAACTCCTAGAATCGAACCTATGACTTCAATGTAGATGGTGAGCAGCTAAAAATTTTAAAGGGATAAGACCAAGTAACCCATATATGTAAGTTTAAGTTGAATGGGATTTACTATAACTATTTGAACCCACACAGTGTTTGTGTGGTTTATTTTCAATTAATTTATATAAAATTAAGAAGTGTTAAAATAAGTTGATCTCAATAATTCAGATTTAACTATAATAAAGAATTTCTCTGGTGTAGGATTTTAATGTACTTGGCTCCCAATGCAAGGTTCACAGGTTTGAATCTCACTGGGGGCATGACTGTGTGTGCGTATTGACAATTTATTATGCGAAGTAAATCAGAAATCTGAATTTTAAAAGTCATATTAGAAAGAAAATTAATGCTATGCAGTAATTGATCACGAACTTTTGTTTTTTTTTTCTTTGTTTCTTTTATGGAATTATGTCCTTTCTTTCTTGTATAACAATCAATGCAATCATTTATTTAGATTATCAGTGAAGAAAAGATAACCATGTAATGTGTTAAAAAAATAATATATGTCCCTATTCTCCTTTAATTTTAAATTTATGCACAAGCCTATTTGCATTAATAAGCATTATAGATGTATAATATAATGGTTCTACTTACAAAAAGGTAAGATTCTAGCATTCAAATGATGAAAGGAAGATTCAACTGCTTTGATTAAATCGTTAGAAATGCTTCCCATGCACAGTTAACTGAATAATTATCTGTAAATATTTACATTCCTATATATAAAGTTTGATGTTGCTACAGTAATAATTTTGATTCTTAAACAAAAGTGCGAAGTGAATAACATTATTCTTTCACCTATTTTAAGGCTTAATCGATGTTAAATGACTCAGAGGCAACAATGAGAGTCTCCTTGGCAATGCCCGGAATGAATATGAAAAATCCACAAAACTTCAAAAAAAGTGTACAGGCAGTCCTCGACATCCATACAATTCGCTTTTTCGTACATTATAAATTCTCGCCCCTAAACCGCCTTTCGTACTCCGAATTCAGACTTTCGTACATCAGCTGACGAACAAACATTTCGAGCTATCGCATAATGGTGCTGTCAGCCAAACAAACACTTTTAATAAATTACCAAATTAAAGTATGCTATGTAATAATACACGTATTATATGTAATGTAAGATTTGTGTGTAATGTTTTTTAATATTGCACTGAAATTTGACAAGATTAATACCACTGTAAAGTCGGTTAATCTATACATATCTATAAAGTAAGGTGTTTGTATGTATGTATGTTCTGCTAAGGCTCAGAAACTACAACACGCAGAAAAAAGAGGAAGGTGTCATATTAACCGTTATCATGTGTACGGTGGTGTAGTAAGGTTTTTAAACCGATTTGGTGTACTATTTAATTATAATAAAATATTTTCGTTTATATGGGATTTCCATTTAAAATTTTTTCGTAAATTTCTCAAATTTTTAACTCCTTACATATATATCGCAGACATATACTCTCGCAGACTTTTTTGTGGTAAATTATCTCCTCTTTTGGAATAATTTTTTAAAAGAGGGGCTTACAGATCAAATAAGATGAACTGAAGAGAAAATCTTATTTTTCATTATTGCTCAGCATTTGTATATACTTAGCAACCGATGTAAACAAATTACGTTTGAACTATAAACATATCGTAAACGTAGAAATAGTTGATGAAACACTCATTTAATATCTTCTGATTTGATTGTATGTTTTTCTTTCGTTATCTATGGTCTTCTATACACAGGTTAATTCTGCGAATAGACATTAGTGAACTGTTTCTTTTTCTGTAATCGTGTCATTCGCATTATAGGTATGTTTGGATATAAGTTAAATTGTTTTTATATGACTTATTTTATTTCATATTTTGTTTAAGTGAAAATTATTGAAGATATATGATTAAATTACTACGTTAAAGTTTTTGTGTTTTGTTTTATCAGTTTATCAATAAAAACTGAATTGAGCATTTCATGCTAACATGCAAGTTTTTTCCTATGCTCATCCATTTTGCGTTTCAATAATAATTAGATACTTTTTTGTAATATATGATATCGTTTTGAATTAAAAGAGAGTTTTATCAATTGGAAATAAGGTTCACTCTTGAGTAATTGTTATTTTAATACGAGAACTAAATTAGATTAACATTTTGAACACGTAACGCAGTGAATTTCGAAAGATTTTATTTGAATAATACTTTTGTTGAACTTTATTATGACTTCTGAACTAAAATTAAGAATTCGTGTCTGCGGTTCCATGGGTAAAATGTAAACACTACCGATACACTCACGTAATTAATTATGTTAGAAAAGTAAAACATTTTACTACATTATTTAAAAACGATTCGTTCGAATATCTCAATCTATTATTCAATTAATTACGATGGAAAACACAATTAAGATCAATAATTTTATATCCATTTAGAGTAATAATAGGTATTCTTATTTAGTTTCTCCTGTTATTATGTTGACATACAAACTCATATTCCGCGTAATCAATATTTACTCATCATTACGACACGCTATTTTGTGATTGTTTATTTAGCAACTGAATAGAAAGCGTCAGTCGCCATCATCAGATACATTGAGCTTTAGGAGATTATTTGTTGGTTGGTTTTGGTTAGTTTGTTGTTTTCATTTGCTTTCGTTTCGTGTCCATTTTTTGCGTTCTTTGTTTGTTTTCGTTCTTAGTTGTTCATTTTGTAGTCTATGTTTATATTCTTTGGTTGTGCTCTTGATTTTTGTTCCTTGATTACCTATTTGTCGGTTTACACCTTTTATGCCGGCTATTTGTTAGAGTTTAATTCATTTCTTTTTTCTTGGTGGTTTTTACACTGAACTTATATTCTTTGGTTGTACTCTAATTTATGTTCCACGATTATTTATTTGTCGGTTTACATCCTTTTCTACCGGGTATTGGTTAGCGTTTAATTCATTTCTTTTTTCATGGTGGTTTTTGTAGTTTTCGTATTGGTTCGTTTCGTGTTCTTTCCACTTTATTTCAAGACTGCTAATGTAGTTTACAGAAAGGAGAGGAGAAGTTTTAGTATGTATCATTTTCTCAAGCTGTCTTCTAAGCGGGAAAAAGTATAACTATTTGCAGTTCGAAATGCACCCGGGCGAAGCCGGGTACGAAAAGCTAGTAATCAATAAATTATTATTATTATTCAGTCTCGGTAAAGTTACCATCTTTGTTTGTACGTACAGCAGTGTTTCTTTGTTTGTGCATTTTACACCTATTATTTTATAAACATGAGTGAGAACCGGAAAACTGAAAGTGCTAATACTAGTGAAAAGAAACGTAGAGCTCATAAAGTGTACACGATTGAGACAAAGATGGAAATAATTAGGCGTGCCGAAAGCGGCGTCTCTTTAGCTTCAATCGGACGTTCATTGGACTTAAGCCGGTCGAGAAGAACAAATATAATAATACAATACGTACTGTGGCATTCTGAATAAATGCCACATTTTTTTAAAGAGCAAGGAACCGATCTACACACGCTTTGATGACGTTGGCGATATCCCGTTAGCAGACCGCGAACTATTTTGAGACAATGATTGTGCAGTTGCTTGGCTTTCCCGTGAATGACATGTGAACTCGGCGAGATTTTCTTGCAAGTTTGGGTCTCGATTCACAGGTTTAAAGCCTTCTCTGTCTTCTCTACATACGGATTCCTAGGTACAAAAGAAACTTTTGTACTCGTTGAAGTACCACTTGCAACACTAGCTCTAATCGCTTCCTCACTTTCCTTATCAATTTTATTGTGGACTCGGTCACACCAAGTAATTTACCAACTGATGAAGCAGTTCATTATGCGCAAGCCTAAAACTTCAATTTTCTTCTCCCAACTCATCACATTTTCCGCCCTTTTTACTGACTTTTCTTTCATTTCAATCATCACCCTCTTTGGCGCCATGATTAGGCAATATTACAAAAAAATATGAAAATAGCAAAATGCTTTAATGAAAAAAAACTCGCACTTTCATACATTATACATTCACAACCCTACACAGCCTTCTGTACGCCGAATTCGGACTTTCGTGCATCAGCGAAATGACGAACGAATTTTTCGAGTGCTGCTGGTTGCCAGCCACCAGGCCACCGGTTTCTGCTACGTCGCCATCTTTGTCTGTTCAGCAGTGTTTATTTGTGCAATTATTTAAATATTTTATTGCATTTTGCCCTATCTCTCTATATTATAAACTCGACGATTGTGTCTAAAAGGCCCTTGCTCAAAAAACATTTATACCATAACTAGTGTAATGCCCGTTGAAATATCAACGGAAGAATTATAGATGAAGAGATAGATAGATTATTATTACTTTCATTAAAAATAATTAAAATCCCACCTTCACATATGAAATATTTTGTCATATACAACATATCTAGTGAATATTCTGTTGTTGACGGGCTATCTTTAGTTAAACTTAAAATAGTTCCCTCTCTTTCCCTCCCTTTCCCCCCCTTTCACACCCTCTCTCCCTCTCCCACTCTCTATCTCCCTCCCTCTATCTCTCTCTCCCTCCCCGTCTCTCTTCTCCCCCTCTTTACCACTCCCCCCTCTACTTCCCTTTCTCCCCCTTCCTCTCGCTCCCCCCTTTACCTCTCTCTCTCCTGTTAAAAGCATACAAAGCATGCTTACACACATAAGGATTGATACAACAATAGGATTTTGACATCTAACAATATAATTGGTAGCCAAGGCAACATTCCGTTGAAATGGCAATATTTCCACAAAATATGCGAATTAAACGTATAACATGAGGGATTTCGAATTGTATGCGGAAAAAGATGAACAGAATAAGAAACTGTAATTTTTTCTTCAAAATAGTTCAGATCCGAAGATCGTAGGTTAATTCCTTCTAATTTTAATTTCCAAAACAATAAAAGCCTGCACATCAAAAAATTGATTTTTACTTGTTACCTTACGGAAAATGGAAATGTCTTCCTTGGAGTCGAACCCAGGACTTTGTTTTTGTCATTACCTTAAAATATGTTGATCAAGCATCCTTGCCAAATTTCAATCTTCTACCTATTTGGGAAGTTTGTTAAAACGCTCTATATCGGCCATCGTGAAAGCGTGACCAACCAACCAACAGACCTGGGCTAATATATTATAAAATTAGAGATTTTATACTATTTTTTGGCTCTCTGGGAACGGAACCCCCCCTATTACATGTTAATCTATGTTCGACATCCGTACATTCGACTTCCGTACACGTTTTCAGGAACGCATTATGTACAGATGTCGAGGACTGCCTGTATTTCTGAAAACTTCGACTGTGTAACATGTAAAAGTCCCAAGAATAAGATAATACTAGCAGCCCATTGCAGCTATGCTTGCAAATAATCTAAATAGCTCGGCCTTAGGTTAGATCATCTTTGTTCCCTATTCATTTGGCGTGTTTTCCTATTTCTTTGTCTTTCTAGTACTCTCCGCTCCTCATCTACACGGGCAACCCTATGAGCTTCCGCATCTCTTTCTCTCTCTTTCCTACAATACTCTTCCTTTGACCTCTGGCTCCTCTTCCTTTCTCTGGCAGCTGTAGCTGGGCTAATACCGTTTATTTAGATTATCAATAAAGAAAAGATAACAATGGAATGTGTTTACAAAATAACGTGCGTCCCTATTCTCATCTAATTTTTTATTTATGAGTGAGCCTATTAGCGTTAGTAAACATTACAGATGTATAATATAATAGTTTTACTTACAAAAAGTTAAGATTCCAGCATACAAATGATGAAATGCCTTGATTAAACCGTTAGAAAAGCTTCCTAGACGCAGTCAACAGTATAATTATCTTTAAATATTTACGGTCATTAATTTCGATGCTTATGTTAAACAAAAGTGCGAAGCGAATAACGCTATTCTTTCACCTATTTGAAGGTATAATTGATAGTAATTGAATCGGAGGCAACAATGACGGTCGCCTTGGCAACGCCCGGAGAGAGTACGAAAAATCCGCAAAAGTTCGAAAAAGAATGCGTATTTCTGAAAACTTCGACCGTGTAACGTATAAACATGGCAAGAATAAGATAGTATAGAGAGTTAGCCGTGAAATAAAGCAAAAAAGAAGAAAATCGGTCCATATTTACGTATTTTAACGAAAGAAGGAAGAAAACCTTGCACTCTGAAAAATCGAAAATCCCGTGTAAACTTATGGGAAAATATAATTGTCTCCTGGATTCGAACCCGGAACACTTTAGCAAACGAAAATATTTTTCTAGGGACCTCATAGCCAGTAGAAACAAAACACCGTTTACCGCATATCTTTACGACGAACGGTTCTCGAGAAATACGCCGATATAATTACGGAAGGCTTCATATGCACTGACGGACGGACGGACGCAGCTTCACTACGCGTATAATATATAGGATAGAGTAGGGTTTCCCAAACTGTTCTGCAGAACCTAAAGGTTTTGCAGAGTCTAAATGGGGTTCCGTGATAGACAAGATGAAAAGACCCGATGCGTTCATCCTTCTCTTATTTACATCAGGAAACATGAGCTTCACTTGTAAACTGCATATTGTTCGATACAGAAACTATGTGAATAAAAATTACAATGATTATAAAGTTAATTTTATTGCAATTTGGCTTATCATCTCTTAGTTAGGGTTCCGTGAGAAAAAAATATTTGAATATAAGGATTCTGTGACTTCCCAAAGTTTGGAAACCCCTAGTATAGAGTTTTATCTGTCAAATAAAGCAAAAACAAAGAAAATTGGTCCATATTTATATATTTTGATGAATGAAGGAAAAAAACCTTGCACTCTGAAAAATTGAAAATCCCATGTAAACTTATGGGAAAATATAATTGTCTCCTGGATTCGAACCCGGACTTTATGAAAATAGTTTTATAGGGACCTCCTAGCTTGTAGAAACAAAATGCAGTTTACCGCATATCTCTACGACAAACAGCTTTTGAGATACAGGGTCGGACACTTCCAATATTATATATAGAATGCCCCTGGATCTTATACAGCCGGTGGTACGGAACACAATGCTCCTGGATCTTATGCCACCGGTGGTGCTCTGTGCGTTACAGACAGATATGCAGATTGGGCTTTTATTATAGATAATATTCAGAAATAACATAAAGAAAGCAAAAATTCTAGCAAGAGCCAACATGGACTCTGATAATAATCTTATGATATAGTTATAAAGTTAAAGAAGATAAAGAAAATAGGAAAAGGAAAGAGAAATTTTGGATCTGAATATGAATCAGTGGGAGAAGGGAAAAGGTTCTCAACCCATAGAATGGTTTTGAGTGACTTTGAAATATACATGCAGTGTATGGTGATTTTCTGTTGCCTTCCACACCGGATAGATAGAAAGGAGGAGGGAAACCCAGTGCTGGTATTAGCCTACTATTATGAAGAGTTCCAAGGAAGCCAACTGCTAACGTCCCTTCCAAAGTGCAGAGTGCTATTTGTGTGTTCTCCTCATTTTCAATTCCTCATTCTCTCAGTTTGTAACACACAAATAGGGGGCTGGGCAACCTCAGAAAAATTCCTACTTTTACAGGATTTGTGCTCTTTGCTGTTTAGAGCAACAGGCAAGTAGTGAGCCAGCACTCTAAACACTACAGGATCAACATCCCAATGGGAGAAGAGAGAGATATAATTGGAATAATATGGGAGAGAATGAAGAAAGAGGCAGGGGAAATTTTGAGAAGTAAAAGCATATTGAAAGAAGTTACAAAAGAGAGGATGACAGTAAGAAGCTAGGTGAGGGGGGGGGGGGCCCGTGCCCCTCTCCCCAAAAGTAAATTTGACTAATTGATGCTTTTAAAGCAGGTATTGGCATAGCTCTTTGAACCCTTTGGATGTCGAGAAGGAGAAAAGAATTTCGGCAGTGATTGGAAAAGGAGCTTCAACATATAAATGCTGCCAATTGTTTAAAAGTTCTGTTCCAATAGCTGTCTCCCACCAGTGTGCATCCCATGATGTGTATCCTTGGAAAAGCCAACTAACAAGGAGAGTATGGAGGCTAGTACACTCGGATTTTGTTCAAATTTCACATGGTGATAGCTGATGTGTTCCGATTTAACGTGTAACTTGCCATTTGTGTGAATAGGCCTTGGTTGTCGAGATGTCGCAGTTTGAAATTTTCGGAATTTTTGCCGATTTCAGCATGCGCGTTAAGACTCGTGAAAGTCACCCCGGTATGACAAGCTGGGCGTAGCTGAGGTGGTAAGGCGTTGGGGTTAGTAACCCATATGTCCCGAGTTGGAGTCCCCGTTGTGGAATTTTTCTTTTTTGATTTTTATCTTTTTTAATCCTGAAAAAATGTACAATTCCCATTATTAATTTATTACGACTGTAAAAATTTTAATTGTACTATTTTTCTCGATTATAAGAATAAATATTTTTTATCTTATATTTACGATTCAGCAATTTAAAAAAAATTAATTCTTACACTTTTTATTGCTACAAAATAATTTACATAATTATTTTGTATTTACATCAATACCTTATAAATTAATTATTCAGATTCTTCTTTTGAAAAAATCTGTCATGCGTGCCAGCAAAGTGGGGGATGAAAATTGTCATAAAAACAAACAAAGCACAAATGCTTCTGGCACCAGGAACACACAACAAACGCAAGATTTTCGCATTCACATTTCCTCTTATGCAGGCTATCGGGGAAACAAACTTCATTTACGTTCATAAAAACACTCCTTGTCGTCGTTAATTTTGACGCAAACCACGCATATTTAATCATGTCTTCGAAAATGGGTGCACAACTTTATTTATTCACTTTACAGAATGAAATAATTTTAGGCTAGCATTGCCTATTATAAAAGGAGTTACTTTGGAATTTACAGTATGTAAAGTGGAAGTTGTACTGAATTGACTTAAGTATGTATATTTCAAAGCAAAAATCAATTTAAAACCATTGAAAGTTGTTGTTTCGGAAACTGAGAAGTCCAGAGTGGTGAGCGGACGCTAAACGATATTAAGGTACATTTTATTCCAAAATCTATTTAAAGTATTATGAGAGGCAATTGAAGACTGAACCAATTTTTTGGAACCGGAATTCTGCTTATTTAACCCTCCGTGACTCGCGCGGGGTGCTGTGGACACCCCAGCCAACGTTATGGGGCGGCATTCTTTTTAGTTTAGGTTTTATAACCCCTACCCTTCAGTAGCTGGAGTGTCAGATGTTCTGAATCTTTCCCTTGAAAATCTTTAGTTTTACCCGGTTTTCCTCTGAGTTCGGACGCTTTTTTCTGACGGTGCGCTCTTGTGTGTGGCAGAAGTAATGAAGCTTTCATTTGCCTCCTTGCGGATCATGGAATTTTGCGAATCTTTTCGTTAACTTAGTGTATTTGTGTTACGGAGTGTCTTCTGAAAATCTCCTAGTACGTTGGTCATTATATTACATTAGATAAGGTTTGTAAATATACTTTTATTTTATTTTTCCATAAATTTATTTCTATTTTGAAGCATATTTCATTTTATATATTTGAATTTGTTCAATAATTTTCACTAATTTACATCCACCTGTAGATGTCTGAATTGCATTCTGAGACAGACAGGGAAACTATTGCTCTGCTTCTTGGTGAATCTTCTGAAGAAGAAGTATGGGATTCCGACGATGAGTCTTCCGAAGACTTACTACATGAATCAGAACATGAAACAAGCAGTGAGCAAGATGTAAGTGATGTGGACGATGAAACTGCATGCCGTTCGGAAGACCGCATCCTTATCGGTAAAGACAATGTTACGAAGTGGAGTTTGGAGCAACCCTGACGTAATGTTAGAACACCCCCACAAAATATCGTGTCTCAAGCTCCTGGTTTCAAGGGAAGCAAGGAGGATATAAAAATCCCTGTGGACTGCTTCAAAATTATGTTTGATCAGAAAATTTTAGAGATTATTGTTAATTGTACGAATATACAAATTTCAAAAGTTGCAGTAAAATTTTCACGCGAAAGAGATGCAAAGCAAACAGATGAAATGTAGATAACTTGTCTTATAGGGCTTCTTTTTTATTTGGGTGCAAATAGATCTGGTCACCAAAATATAAAAGATTTATGGGATCAGAACGGATTAGGTGTGGAAATATTTCATGCATCCTTGAGTTATCAACGTTTTAAATTTTTATTGCAGTGCTTGCATTTTGACAAAGTAAATGGTAGGGCAGGTAGGCAAGAAACCGATAAATTTGAATTGATCGTTCGCAAATTTCAAGACTTTTACAGTGTGAGTTTGCGACTGCGGATGAACAACTAGTTGCTTTTTGAGGCAAGTGTTCTTTTTGTCAATATATACCAAGTAAACCAGCTAAATACGGGATAAAAATATTCGCCCTTGTGGATGCAAGCGTTTACTATATGCTGAATTTAGAAGTTTATGCTGGGACTCAACATCAAGGGCCATATAAGTTAGACAATAGCCCAAGGGAGGTCGTAAAACGCCTTGTTGTCCCACTTTTGAGGACGGGAAGGAACCTAACCGCTGACAATTGGTTTGTAAGCGTGCCGCTTGCAGAGGACTTGTTAAAAGAAAAGATTACGCTGGTGGGAACCGTTCGAAAAAATAAGAGAGAACTGCCACCGCAGATGGTGAATGCGAAGGGCAGGGAGGAGTACAGTAGCATGTTTGCATTCCAAAATAACATGGCTCTTGTATCATATATCCCTAAGAAGGGCAAAAATGTCATTGTGCTATCAACTATGCATAATGAAGTTAGCATAGAGAGCTCAACTGGGGATAAAAGAAAGCCAGAGATGGTTACATTTTATAATTCGACGAAAGGCGGTGGTGATAAAATGTGTGTGACGTATAATACTGCTAGGAATACAAGAAGGTGGCCTCTTGTTATTTTTTTTCATCTACTAAACAAACTGGGAATAAATGCATTTATTATCCACAGAAATATTTATCCAGAAAAAAAAATGAATCGGCGGACATTTTTACGAGAAATAGCGAGGGAATTAACAAGGTCATATATGGTAAGAAGAAGTTCCATGACAATGTTGCCTTTGCCATTGAAGAGAAAGATAGAGGAATATGGAGAACCTTCGACAGCAGGAACGCAGGAGAAGACGAAAAAAGGGAAAAGCGGACGATGTGTGGTTTGCCCCAGAACGAAAGACATTAAAACAAAATCTTATTGTGAATCTTCCGAAAGATGGATGTGTGCTAATCATATGATGAAAATTTGCCCAGATTGTTTTTAAAATGGGAAAATATAATTTGTTTGAAAAATTGTTTCAATAACCTGCATATATTCAAAAATACTTTTTTTGTTAAATTAAAATAATTTACATAAAGAACTGTATTTATTCATTGATAAATTACCCTGTCATTCCAAAAATACTTCAACAATAAAGAAGCAACATCTGAGAGGAAAAAATGCAATTAAATTCGAAAAAAACGGTGGGGTATCAGGGACACCCCGCGTGAGTTCTCACGTTTGAATATGTCCTGCAGGGTTAATGAAACTGAAATCCTAATGCTATAATCAGTTTAAAACTAATAATAATGGCTATTTTAGTAGAAAGAAAGGTACTATTTTATTCACAGGGAATTTCTGTGAGATTTCAGTTAATTAATTAAAAAACTTATAATATAGAAATATTCTATGGTTAAAACAGTGCACAATTTTATTCTTGCAATTTTTACATGTTGCATTGACGAAAATTTAGATTCATTAAACCTGCTGAAATTCAACGGGCACTTATGCTAGTTAATTTATAAGGTATTGATGTAAATACAAAATAATTATGTAAATTATTTTGTAGCAATAAAAAGTGTAAGAATTTATTTTTTTTAAATTGCTGAATCGTAAATATAAGATAAAAAATATTTATTCTTATAATCGAGAAAAATAGTACAATTTAAATTTTTACAGTCGTTAGAAATTAATAATGGGAATTGTACATTTTTTCAGGATTAAAAAAGATAAAAATCAAAAAAGAAAAATTCCACAACGGGGACTCCAACTCGGGACATATGGGTTACTAACCCCAACGCCTTACCACTTCAGCTACGCCCAGCTTGTCATACCGGGGTGACTTTCACGAGTCTTAACGCGCATGCTGAAATCGGCAAAAATTCCGAAAATTTCAAACTGCAATATCTCGACAACCAAGGCCTATTCACACAAATGACAAGTTACACGTTAAATCGGAACACATCAGCTATCACCATGTGAAATTTGAACAAAATCCGAGGGTACTAGCCTCCATACTCTCCTTGTAAGTTATCTAAGTTTCCATTGTTTTACAGTGAGAGTTATATTTTTAATGCATTCATAATTTCAAAAAATCGTATTAGCTGAGAAACAGCCAAAATACAATCGTTTTTTATCTCCTGATTGACATTAACCACTGAATGTCTAAACTGAGCATTATGTTCTTCTAATTTATAACATAAAGTTGTTACTCAACCAAACAATGGAAGTGAGAAAATGATTTAAAGGTAAAGTGAAGATTAAATTTATTTTCCTTACAATACATATTTATACATGTTGTATTAGGCCCACCTTGAGAAGTTGGAATAAGAAGCTGGGCACCCTGTATGCCCTGTACCAGCTGTCCTGATGCAAGAATAAACTGGGGCATTGAGGTAGCTGCAGGAGAAGGCGATCCTGAACTCTGCTGAGATGCAAGTACCTGTTATAGAAAGTAATTTCATCACCACTTTTGCTGAATAACATGTATTTTAGTTTACTTAATTTAATATATGATTCTCAAATTATAGCTTCAAATAATTTCAGAAATTATTTAAGAAAAAATTATTTACTCAAGAAAATATGGCTACATATAAGTATAAAGAAATGAATGAACAAGCAGCAATTATAGGGTGGCCTTGAATATAATACCACTTATTTCAGAGGACAGAAGACAGAACAATTCCCTGGGGAATTAAACTTCTCATTTACATTGCAAAACATCAGATAAGTTACACTTTGTTCCCAAGTAAAATGCAGGTAGCAACAAAATAAAACAACATGAAATATGTAGACCATTACAATTTACCATTCTGTGTTTTCATCCTCTGTAAGTAGCCGAGGAAATATCTTTTGCAATAATAATAAAGCAAGTGTTGATTACTTACTAACAATATGCCTTATATTCGAATAATAGTCCTATTTTTTCCTTGGACTTAACAGTTTTTATATCCAACCTACCTGCTGAGATATTGCAGCAGCTGCTGCAGCTGCAGCATTGTTGGCTGAAAGATGTTGTTGCTGTAATTTCTGCAGTGTGTTTGAATCATGAGAAACAGGAGTACAGCTTGTTGGTACAGAACCTTTGTGCGAAAAAATAAACACATTTATGGTTGGAGGTTTTTAGAGAATATATAAATGTTTATTATTAGTTCGTAAAGCTTCTGCATAGCTTTGGAAAAATACTAATGTCTCAACTTCAATTTCATTCTTTTTCAGAGAAATCTGTGATCTAAACTATATAAAAGACTGTCACTTTGTCAGTAATGCTTTTTGAAGCTTAATATCTCGCAAACGACTGAACCAAATTTGATGAAATTTTCAGGATAGCATTATGATATACTAATAACAAAACGTTTTAATGTATCGAACTTGAGATCAAAGATCCGGGTTCGACTCCAGGGGATAATCTTCATTTCAAATAAGTTAACGCGTAAAATCGGCTTTATGACGTGCAGACTTTCATTCTTTTTTAGATTAAAATTGGAAATAATTCACCTATGAACTTCGGATGTAAACCATTTTGAAGAAAACATTATAAAGGTTCTTATTCTGTTCGTCTTTTTTCCGCCTACAGTTCGAAATCCCTCAATTTATATGTTTAATTCACAGAGTTTGAGGAAATCTTGCCATTTTAAGGGGATGTTGCCTTGCCTACCAATTCCATTGTTAGATCTCGATATCATTGTTATTTCAATCCTTAAGAGTGTAAATGTGCTTTGATTGCTTTTAATATGAGAGAGAGGGGACAAAGGGAGGGGGAGGAGAGGGAGGTAGAGGGAGGAGAAGAGAGGGGTGAATGAAGGAGAAGGAAATGACTTTCAATACAATTTATATTTCTGATGCCAATTTGATCTTCATAAATAGCTTTACTCCCGTTGATATTTCAATGGGCATTACACCAGTTATACATAAATAAGTTGTTAAGGTGTTAGGTTTTACAACAGTGTCATCCAGAACCAATTCTCCAGCCAAAAAATCAGCCAGATATTCTCCTAGTGCAAAGTTTCCCAAATTGGAATGGGCATACTTGGATGTACTCCTTAGCAGTGGCGAATTACCACACAGACACATGAGGCACTTGTCTGGGGCCTCGACACCCATGGGGGCCTCAAAACAGTCAAAACTCGATTTTTTTCAATATTTTATTTAGTAAAATATTTCACAATCAGTATAATCTATTATGTACGTACACATCTCGAGTTTTTACTTATTGTTAGGTTTGTTACAATGCAACATCCCTTGCGTCATTCGAACACACATCTCACAGTTATAATTCATTTTTTGTTTATTTTTCAACATGTGCATTTTTATATAATAAATATAAAATTTCTATTTATGCATTTCTGTAATTCAATTTATTTAACCTGATGCATAAACACGTAGAAAAAATGCTTTTGTATAAATTTAGAGAAATTATAATTAATTAATTCATAATAATTTTGAAGGAATCTATCGCCATGGAAAAATTACTCAGGTGTCAGGTCTTTCAAAGCAATTAACATATGCTAGCACTCCTCAATGTGTTGTTGAATGTCATTACGTAATTTAAAAAAAGATATGAATGTCTTCTGAGGCATATAGTATGCATTTGTTCCAAATGTAGGATTGAAGCTTCTCACGAAGTAATAAAATAGAATTTTTGCTTCCAAAATGCTAAAAATTCGCTAATCGTATAATATAGATCGGTGCATCGAATAATAGCAACAATTTTTACGAAAACCTAGATCATCGTTGCGCCTCACGTAACGCACCTCAAAGCCAAGCGGTGGCGCTGCAGAAGAGACATTGGAAGGCGGGGGAGAGGTCGAAAGATGTGGTTGCGTGGTTTAGATTGGAATATGGCGACACGAACGTTTTTCTTGCCTACAGTTAGATTAACACACATCTCGGCTTTTCCGGGAGTTTTTGGCAGACTGTACAAACCGGATGTTCAATTATAAAGTTTCCTGATGCTCTTTTAACGAAATAATATTTAGACTGCGCCACATTAATTTATTTTGCTGTTGAGTTAAATAAAAAAGAAAAATCCCGCATTTTCTGGTTTTTCTTCCTCAGAATATGGTCATCCTGTCTTATGAGACAATCATCGGAATCTGATCCAGTCACAACGAGGGACCAGAACGTTGAGAAAGTACGACGGTCGTTTCACAAGTAACGCACTGGACTACATAACCTCAACGTAATTCTCGATTGGATTCCTCGGTTATTATCAAAACTGACCTTAATCGTCAATCAGCACACAGTCGGTCATAGAGACACGGCGTGCACTCAGGAACGAGGAACCAGAGCGCGCGAGGCGTCCACACTTAGCAAGATTCGACGAATATTAATAAATTTGAAAGAAAATGCATCTGTCTAAAACAGACACCCGAAATTCGGGTGGAACTCTAAAGAGCCTGACATTGATATCAATAGTGTTTCAGTCGGGCAAAGTGCATTTCGGCCGTCATATCTTTCGATCGGAATATATGTGAACCAGTGGCAGATCCAAGAGGGGAGGGGGGGGGGGGGGCGATCGCCCCCTCCCCTCCCTTGGATATTCTTTAGGGGTAGTAAAAGGGGAAACGGAGACGGTTGTCATGCTGCAGGGAGTTTTTCCCCAATAGGCTTCACTGTGATAATTATCATATTATTCTATCGTGGCTTATTAATAAAAAAATGTTGACAAGGATTTAATGTACCTACAAATTAAAAATATCCCCCACCGACATGGAAAAATAGGGGAAATTTCTAGATCCGCCCTTGATGTCAGCAGGAGCACTTAGAGGCACATTTTAAGGATGACTAGTAACGGATTATCCTTTCGATATTAAGTTCTCCGACATTTTACGTATGCAGATGAGCGAGGCCGAATGATTTTGCAAATCGGCTTTTTGAAACGTTCGAAGGAAATGAGGTACGGAATGCGGACACTTAAAAAAAAGAATATTGGTGGATTGGAGAACAAAGGGAGAGATTGTTGTTTGGGGCCCGTTAAACCGCTTTCTGCTTTCCACTGAATTACCCAGTCTAGTGGGGGCTGAGCGCCGAAGGGAATTATGGTCCTTGCTTCTTAGTAAACACTGGAAATGAAAAGTCCGTGATAATCAATGGACGAAATTCTCGACGATTCCTTTTATTTTGAGCGGTGAAAATGTAATGCCTGCTTTCGGTTATAATTTTCGATCAGCCATCGCAATGACCTTAGAATAATTTTCAAGAACGCATAATTTCCAAATTGATCCATGATGTTCCCTTATATTTATGCACGATTGCTTAAAAGAAGAAATCTACGAAGAAAACCAAGAGCAATCGCTTCTCTGAATTACTTGGTGATGATATTCGTAGCGAAAATTGAATTGAGCAACTGCAATCAATAACTGCGCTCTACATATTCGCATTGATGTCCCGAGGGGCATAAAGCACTGGTGGTAATATAAACTTTTTATTTTATCAACTCTTTAGTTTCCAAAATGAAATAATATTTCCTTAAATGTTTGTATTTTTGAAATAGAGTACATTTCTGGACTTCGTGGGCGAAAATATAATTTTGATAGAGCATATTAATTTTATTCTTTTTCGTAAATAAAATCGGATATTCGATTTATTTGATTAAGTTACTCCTCTGAATGCATATTCCGTCTCTCTCTCCCCGTGGTGATGCGTCGCATATGCAACTTCCTCTTGCTCTGCAGATGTGGCCCAAGGATCCGAAAGGGATACTAAAATCTACAAAATTTTTTTATACAAATCCAATAAAAATGAAAAAAGTTACGAATTTTTCAATTTTCAGGAATCGAAATAGCGAATTTTCGCAAATTTTTAAAAACCTCATCTGACCTCAAACACGGGATTTCAGTAAACGTCCTGCGCGCTTGAAGGGTTAAACTGAATTGCCATCAATGAAGGCACCAACCTTATCCTGAACTTTGATTACAGAAGTGGCGAATTATTAGTGAAAATATTATATATAATGTGAAAATGTAAACCAAATAGGCTTCAACAGCGATGAAGTTGGCCGTACATCAGTTTCAAACCAAACTTACGGGGAAGTTAATCACCGTCTAAAATTCACCGGCATCGGTAAGGCTACCATTTTCGCCACAACGCATACAAGACGCACCTGAGGATCCCACGCTCAGGTTGAGGGGACTCTGCGCCGCGGATGCGACTGCGTTCACTAGCTGCGTGGCTGCGGCTGCTGCAGCGGCCGATGACGGCCCCAAGCTGGCCGCGATGCCCTGCAATCCAGCCGCAAGAGTGGCCACCTGAGGCAATCCTTGGAGCGTGGCCAGATTTTGGAGGTTTTGCAGGTTCTGGAGGGTCACCATTCCAGCCACTGCGGGAGGAAATCGAGCGACCACTATCAAACCGTTCCGTAAAACCAAGAAAAGCTATGCAAACAGTAATCATACCACGGGCAAAATACTAACCATTCGAAGAATTTCAATCGATTTCTAATATAAAACAAGGAAAAGTTTTGAGTACTTTTTGCAGTATATTTCCCGAATCGGTTGGAAGCAAAGAGGAACTAAGACTGAACTGCTCGAATTTTATATTAAAACACATTTCTCAAAGACAGAGAGCCCTGTTGTTGTGAGTGATAAATTCTCACGTAGTAGTACGTTAAATTTTAATGGAAAGTTTCGACGAATCATCTCGGCGCTCATGTATAGTTTTCATTTTATAAATTGTGAGCTCTATCGTAAATACTAATATTTGTCCTTCTTTGGAGGTCCATGTAATGTTCAATTTTAAAAGACATGCATGTAACACCGCTGCATTCGTTACTTAGGTTATTTAATTGCAGATTTTAAACAGAGATTTTTCAAATATTATAGCGCAACGGTTATTTACAGAAAATACCATCTTAGTTTTTATAACGTCTTAAATTCTAAACATAGAGTGACTAATGAATATAGAGAAATTAGCATGAAATACATCGTACAAACTCTTTCATATGCATACAATTATATTCCACACAATAATATCAATGCATGGGCTACTTTGCAGTATTGGGGAGTGAAAGCCGATATATAATGTTACTGGTCACTATATTGTTATTTTTTAGAAGTATGGTTTATGTAATATTGTTTACGACATCAGTAAAAATAAAAATTTATGAATTTTAATCAAAACCCTCGCAGCCATTTTTGAGTAAATCGACAACGAAAAGCTACCCTCCATTGTTGCGAGATAAATTTCAACAAAGCTTCTATTTTGGACGTGAAAGTTCTTAAAATCTGTAAACAAAAACTGTTGAGCCTCTCGAATAGCACTGCAAACTGCAAAAAACCACAATTTCACAACCATAAATCACAATATCGAAGATGACTTCTTTATGATCACAATACTTCATGTACTCCACATATGAGGAAGTAAAAATATATTAACTACCGCATTAGAATTAACTGAACTATTACCTACTTGCATTGCAGGTTTATAAGTTTAAAATGTACGTTTCATAACCTGCGAGAGTATTTACGGGACGGGAATAAATAGATTACTTTTTATCGTTGACAAAGACTAACCAATGAAATAGCTAATTTCAAAATGCAATGCGAAAATCTCTATAAAGATAGCCGCATTTCTGTTTATTGTGGTACGTACGATTTGAAGGAAAAGCTGAGAGAGGAAAGGAATTAGGAGTATGAGAAACCGAATGGAATGAGGGTGCTTTGGGGATAAGGAGGAAATGAAGACGGAAATGGATTGATTGACTAGGGAGGGGGCGGAGAATACGAGGAGTCCCATCACCCTGATTTCCTTCTTATTCATTTCCCGAGTGTCTAGCGTTAAGACCAAATGTTAATTAGTTTCCTACTTCGATTTTTTTATATTTTCACTCCATATCACGTGCTGCATTGCCTAATATAGCTACTGCGAACACCACGAGCTTTCGTAGAAATTGCACGCATCGGAAGGCCAATTTCAACTCCGAAAGTAAAACCCAGAGCTGCGGAAAAGAAATCTGAACCCTGAGGCCAAAATCCTTTCCCAGATGGCCAAGGGGTAGATATGGGGAGACACTTGACTGGCGATACCGCCGCTAGGGAACATAACAAAGGGCAAACACTGCACAGGAGCATTGCTTAATTTTAGGGGCGGTTGGCTCGCGCTTGGCTTATTTGACTATATAGGTTCTTCCGCTTCACTCACCGGCACCGTTTATCTGTGCGGCCTTGGCGGCGTCGAGGGCGCTGCCGCCGTTGAGAGTCCCGCCCCCGCCTTCCATGGCCATGGCCAGCAGCTGCTCCTGGTGCGGGGAGAGCCGGTGGTGCTTTTGATGGTGGCGGTGGAGTTGGTGCTTGTGCGAGGGTCGATGCGGCCTGTGGTGGCGATGAGCGTGGTGCCTCCTGGGAACACCCCCCTCCACGTGCAGTGAAGAGGAAGAACACGAAGAGGCGGACGAGAGGGAGGAAGGCGAGGCGGAGGGGGCGGGCACCCTCCTCTCCCCATCATCATCATCATCATCCTCTTCCTCCCTCCTTCCTCCGTCGTCATCCTCCAACACATCGTCTTCCTCCGCCAGGGTGATTATTGGCTCCGGAGGCGGCGAGCGACCCTGGTCCGACGAACTCTCGTCTTGGCTCTGCGAGAAAACGGGAAATTCATCCGTCAGGGTTCAAGAATTATTAGCATCGTTATTGAAAAGCCACATACCCACGGACTCTAAGCGAACGAGGTCGGAAATAATGCACCGTTGAGGAAAGGTAGATTATGTAAATGGGAAATACTCAGATAATACAACAGGTAAAGGGATTTATAGTGCGGGTCTGTATGTATGTTATATGTAGGTACAGCCGGCACTGAAGGGGGCCTGGATGAGGATATCAATGGGGGCTCTACGATATTAATATTTATAGTAATAATGAACGATTTATAGTGTCCCAGTTTAATATTATAACTGTTACGGGGTATTTTGCAAAATTTCCACTCGATACTTGAATAATTGAGAACTTGTGGGGCCTCGCATCTGCCGCATGCTAGGGTTGCCAGACGTCCAGCATCCTGCGGGACAGTCCCGCATTTTATTATAAAATCCCGCGTCCCGCCTCACGATAAAAATGTCCCGTAAAAAGTTTATGTTATTTAAATTTTACCTTGCGTTTTGTCATGTTATTATTCTTACGAAGCACATATTTTGTTTTTAATTTAGCAGCTGCGGCCACTAGATGGTAGCAACAGAATAATTACGACCATGTCGCCTAGAATATTGTTAGACCCTATAATTACGACCATTGCATCGTAAATCTAACTATATATTCATTTTACGTTGACGTCTTTAGACATTTGTTTACAATTTATATCGGCGTATTTCTCGAGAACCGTTCGTCGTAAAGATATGCGGTAAACGGTGTTTTGTTTCTACTGGCTATGAGGTCCCTGGAAAAATATTTTCGTTTGCTAAAGTGTTCCGGGTTCGAATCCAGGAGACAATTATATTTTCCCATAAGTTTACAAGGGATTTTCGATTTTTCAGAGTGCAAGGTTTTCTTCCTTCTTTCGTTAAAATACGTAAATATGGACCGATTTTCTTCTTTTTTAATAACTTTTACATTAACCTCACTCGATATCATCATCATCATAGGTAGTCTGTCCGCTGACAGGTCTGTGATTATTCATGGTTAAACTTGGTTCTCCATATACTCCTATTTTCCGCAGTTTTCTTCATGACTTGATAGCTCTCTTTCCCTTTCAAGTCGTCTACTAGCTGAAACCTTTTCCTACCTCTTTCTCTTTTTCCATGCCGTTTTCCTTATAGCACTTCTTTAATCATGCACTCTCTCCTCAGCTAATTCCCAATCCAGTTCGCCTTCCTCTTTCTGATAGTCTGTATAATCGTTCGCTTCTCTCCTATTCTTCGTTGTACTTCCCCATTTTTCACCCTATCTGTCCATTTTATCTTCAGCATTCTTCTCCATGTCCACATTTCGAAGCTTTCCAAGTATTTAATATCATTTTTCCTTAGCGTCCATGTTTCTGCTCCGTACAAAGCTATACTCACTCGATATATATACAGGGTGTCTCAAAAAAATGTATACACACTTTGATGATTAATAACTTGTGTGTTTATTAATAAATTTTAATATAATAATTGCATAACATAGAGTATATGTTCGAATAAAGATAAAATGACAAACATTACATGTTAGATGCTTCAATGTTGCATTATTCTTACAATTATGCAATATTTTTGTACAGCATTATTGTTTTTATTGTTTCAATTTTTTTAATTGTTTTAATTGTTTTTATTGTTGCCAGCTGAGTTAGACTTCCAACCCAAAGGTCGCGGGTTCGAATCCCGCTTCGGGCATGGATGTTGTGATGTGTTGATTTTCCCTAACAGAATTTAACGGTGCAAAATGACCTTAGCTGTCGACGCACAAAAAAAAACCTAATTACTACTAATGTTTTTATTGTTGCATTAGAAATGGATAACAAAAGACACGTTTGAACAACGCAAATTTGTACTGAAATGGTACTGGGAATCTGAAAATGTAAAGGAAGTCCAAAGACAGTGGAGACGTGAATTTCAAACAGCCTCCCACCCGAATTACGATTTCACGTATTCGTGACAAATTTGAAACTGACGGTACCGTTCAAAATGTGCATAAACAAAGATCTGGAAGACTTCGGATATCCACAAGCCCTAGGAAGTCAGAAGAGGTGCTGCAAATATTTTCACAATCACCAAAGAAATCCGCCAGACAATGTTCTCGAGAAACACAAATCAGCAGGTCAAGTGTTCATCGCATTTTAAAGAAGGCAAAATGGAAAAGTTACATCCCAAGATTAGTGCATGCACTGAATGAAGATGATTCTGATCGCCGAGTTGAATTTTATGAATGGTTTCGTTCAAAAATAGCGGAAGACGCATCTTTTGCCAACAAAATTGTTTGGTCTGATGAAGCAACATTCAAGTTGAATGGTACAATTAATCGTCACAATTGCACGTATTGGTCCACAGAGAATCCACATGTTACTGTGGAAAGGCATGTAAATTTACCGGGGATCGCAGTGTGGTGTGGTTTATCATCCAAAGGTTTGATTGGTCCATTCTTTTTTGATGCAACAGTTTCTGGTATTGTGTACCTCAACATTCTTCAGAGATCAGTTGTACTACAAATTCGTCAGCTGTATGGGGATGAGGAAGACTTTTATTTTCAACAAGATGGGGCACCCTCCCATTTTCATCGTGATGTCAGAAGTTATCTTGATGAAACATTTCCAAACAGGTGGATCGGACGAAGAGGCAGTGTTGAGTATCCTCCACGTTCACCAGACTTAACACCACTTGATTTTTATTTATGGGGTTACCTTAAAGATAAAGTTTATGCCACTAAACCTACAACACCTGCACAGTTAAGACAAGCAATCGAATATACGTGTTGCACAATTACAACAGAAACGTTAATTGACGTTTGCAATTCAGTTATTCGACGATGTCAGCAGTGTTTTGACCAGAATGGAAACCTATTCGAACTGTTGAGATAATGCAACAATGAAACATCTAACATGTAAACTTTGTCATTTTATCTTTATTCGAACATATACTCTATGTTATGCAATTATTATATTAAAATTTATTAATAAACACACAAGTTATTAATCATCAAAGTGTGTATACATATCAGAATAACCCGAAATATTTTGTAGGTTTATAGAAGAGACCTAAAAAAACATTTTGAGATAGGAAATGAGAGGTTGGAAATGCCTCCGTTATGCACAACAGAACACCAAAGGTCGAGGTTGCGCTTGGAAGATAGACAAACCCTCAAGTATACCTGGAGGCAAACAAACTCTCAAACATTCCACCCCTCTTCCCCTTTCAGGTCTCGTAGCTACTATGACGTTGTCCGAGTCAGCTGATGCTGCTTACTCGACATTTGACGTTTACGACTGAAGTGGTTAGCATGGCTCAGTACACAATTGCGGAACTTGCTGTCATTGTTTTTGTGTATGGCGAAGCTAAAGGGAGATCTGCGCAGCTTTACAGGGAAAGATTTCCAAAACAAAACACATCCCCATCACACCACATTCACAGCAGTGTTCCAACGGTTGCGGGAGACAGGATCGGTGAAGCCATCAAAACAGGACTGCGGTGCAAAGAGGTCAGTCCGAAACCCCTTGTTTGAGGAAGAGGTGTTGGAGCGAGTAAGACAAGAGCCATCAACAAGTACCCGTGCTATTGCACATGCTGTGTGGAGGGTCGTTCATGAACAGCAGCTTCATCCTTATCACCCACAGCGAGTTCAGGGTTTGTGCCCTCATGATTTTGGACCCAGACAGGAATTTTCCCGCTGGATATTACATCGTTGTGTAGAAGTCCCTGGTTTTCTCAGGTAGTATGTTTTGTTTAATGACGAAGCCTGTTTTACCAGGGATTGAGTCTACAACTGCAGAAACAGCCATGTGTGGGCAGATGATAATCCGCACGTGACTTCCATCCACCACCATCAACAACAGTTCTCTGTGGCATTGTGAACGATCACCTCAACGCGTTGACTTCAATGCTCTCTGGTGCATAACAGAGGCTTCTCCGACCACTCATTCCCTATCTCAAAATGGTTTTTTAGGTCTCCTCTATAACCCTACAAAATATTTCGGGGGTATTCTGATACACCCGGTATATATAGCGGTTTGTAACCATCTTGGCAGGATACAAAATTGAGGCACTTCCAGATGTGCTAGAAACTTGAAATTTGGTAGGATTATAGGTTTTTCGTCACAGCCGAAGGAAAAAATCCGAAACTTTCGAAATTCCCAATTTGAGGGGCGTTTTTGGTCCCTTTTTGCCCCATAAGAAAACATGTAAATTGGTGTAGAGGTTTCTATATTTGCACTTTAAAATTATTTCCCATCAAGATACGAAGTCGGATAGGATATAAATTGTAGTTTCTTATTTTTGAAGACAGAATTTCAATCCAGGTAGAATTAGCGTAAATTTATAGTTTTTATCGGAAAAAAGTGGTAATCTTTCTGGGTCCAACAATCAGCTACCTAGGCAACAGACTTAATGCTTTCATATGGGTAAGCTTTTAATGGGAATCAGAGTCTTATATTTCTCCTTTAAAACCTTACTAGCGTAATGCCCATTGAAATATCAATCTATTTATGGAGATCAAATTGGCATCAGAAACATTAATTGTATTGAAAGTCATTTCCCTCTCTCACCCTCCCTCCCTTTGCCCCCCCCCCTCCCCTCTCTCTCTCGTATTAAAAGCAATCAAAGCACGTTTACGCCCAAAATGATTGTGTAATAGTACTGATTACTTACGTTTGATATTACTCGTGTTGCGCTTCGTTGATTTGTATACGACAAGAAATGTCTTCAGCCTTGATATCCAGTTCAATTGAATATAACACCGCCTCCACCAGTAAAAGGCAACTTATGCAGGTAATTTCACCAAATTTGAAGTAACGAGTATAATAAATGTTAAAATATAAAAGTTATTTATAAAAATTTATTTTTATACCCATTACTTGTTTGCTTTATTTGACGGGTAAATCTCTATAGGTACTATCTTATTCTTGACATGTTTATACGTTACACGGTCGAAGTCTTCAGAAATACGAATTCTTTTTCGAACTTTGGCGGATTTTTCATACTCTCTCCGGGCGTTGCCAAGGCGACCGTCATTGTTGCCTCCGATTCAATTACTATCAATTATACCTTCAAATAGGTGAAAGAATAGCGTTATTCGCTTCGCACTTTTGTTTAACATAAGCGTCGAAATTAATGAAGCATAGCAACGTAAATATTTACGGATAATTATTTTGTTGACTGCGTATGGGAAGCGTTTCTAGCTGTGTCAATACTATGTGTATAACAAACAAGCTCCCAGCGTATTGAGTTTTATTTTAAATTGTGCAATTCATTTGTTTTTTGTTTTGTTTCATCATTTGAATGCTGGAATCTAACCTTTTTGTAAGTAGAACCATCATATTACACATCTGTACTCGTTATTAACGCAAATAGGCTCACGAATCAATTAAAAATTAGATAAGAATAGGGACGCAAGTTACTTTGTAAACACATTATATGGCTATCTTCTCTTCATTGATAATCTAAATATTGTTTGTGAGTTCGTCTATAAGGGTGCAACGATAACCATTGGAACTAAGGTAAGGTAGAGCTATTAGCCCAGCTACAGCTGCCAGAGAAAGGAAGAGGAGCCAGAAGTCAAAGGAAGAGTAGTGTAGGAAAGAGAGAGAAAGAGATGCGGAAGCTCATAGGATTGCCCGTGTAGATGAGGAGCGGAGAGTACTAGAAAGACAAAGAAATAGGGAAACACGTCAAATGAATAGGAACAAAGAAGATCTAACCTAGGGCCGAACTATTTAGATTATTTGAATTTCATTTATTTCATTAATTATTCAATCAAAATTATTTCACTAAACTTTCAGTTTATTTAAAACGCGTTGTGGATCGAAGACCCGGGGCTGTCCCACTAGTACTTTTTTATTTTTCTCAACGTGGATAACGATCGTTCTGCACTGTAATTTGAAGCAGCCATACATAAAAATATTTTTTTGCAATGTCAGTGTTTGGGAAGATAGATTGAATATCCTTTTCCCGAATAAGTATGCACAGGGTCAGAAATGTTTTAATTCAAACTGATAAAAACTCGAAAGGTGAATAACCGCAAGGGACAACAATATTAAAGCACGAGTCACTAAATAAACTTATTAAAGCATAAAAGGGCCATTAGGATAAAAATGATGAAGCACTTAAGTATGAAAAGCTGCTTTAAAACTGTTAACTATAGCATACTATGTACTATAGTGCTGCCACGTCGGTTGCCTTGCACAACCCACGGAAGGAGGGAAAGGTTGTTTCGTGTACTACCAGGATCGTGTTTATCCATCGTCGCTCGAAGCGAGATAGTGAGCACCTTTAATTCTGTTACAAAGTGATTTACATTATGTGGCTTAGCTTAAAGATACTACCACAACCACCAGCCCAAGGTCAATTCTGTATGAAACACATGTAACTCGGGTCACTGCAACATTGTTTGAAAAGGAATGCTCTATGTTGAAATCAATATCTACTGAAAAAAGTTTTCTTTGTAGTCTAATGTTGGCAAAATCCTTAGAGAATACATAATATTCTTTATCACTATTGTACACTGTCCCGCAAATGCAAAATACAAATCTGGCAACCCTAGCCGCATCCCCCCTTTGGCCGGCCCTGTGTACAGTCTTGCAAGATTTGACGAATATGACAATGTTTCACAGACAGAAATAGTTTCCTTATTTCAATCCACTGATAGTGTTGTTTGCGAAACATGATCCACAGAGGGAAAATATGTTGCAGCTATTACCCTCGAAATATTATCACCAGAGCCCGAGAATCCTCCACCAAAGGAAAAATTGGCGACCCAAATGAAATACTGCAAACCAAGATCGAAATGTTTAAAATACTGCGAAAGATTGATTTGAACAAAAAGTTAGACCGAATTGGACGGATACCCTATCATTCCCCATTAGATGTGCTACAGGTCACAAGGAAAGCATCCAGGACACTGTGCTTCGTATGCATGCCATTGAACCGTGTCGAGTGCATGGAGAATATGTACGTAGCTAAAGTAGAGTTCTGCTTATTAGGTAGCATTATGTGGCTTACATCAGTGAATGTCTTCCTTGCACTTTTTTGTCATGATCCTTTCATATCGGCACTTTTAGCGCTCGTTTTCCTTTCTTTTTGTATTTTTATTTCCATTAACAAACATGCCCGTATTTTAGCTTAATATCGTATTAAGATGCCGTAAACAACCTTTGCGCTGTCTCGTTTCAATGGGAAAAGCATCGTATTAACTTAGTAGAGAATGTCGGGTGGGCAGTACTGTACCGAGGGGGCAAGCGGGGCTATCGTGCCGAAAGAGACCTAATTAGGCGAGGCCCAACGTTGGCCCACTTTTATAAGTCCGCGGACTCTTGGCTCCCCTGCTGAATGTCATATTTGAAAAATTAACTAAGCATAAATTTTTGTTCTTAACACAAAATTAACTTTCATTTGTATGGCCAAATCAGTAAAAATCAGTTAAAATGTTTGCACATAATTATTTTTTTAAATATTGGTTTGTCCCTCCAAATATTTTTGACAATCCAGCTGCCCCCTCACCCACAGTTGGCAGATTAGTTAGTACGTCCCTGCGCCACGGGTGTCGAATCGAATGGGCAGCATAAGACGAGTAGCGAGTAGACATTTGGTTGCAAAACTTTTGAAAAACGTCGTTGGACTGAAATTATGTCCATATGGTAATGCATGCAATACGTTCGTTATTTGGCTAAAAAATTATAAAAACAGACTTCGAATATAAATAGATTCACGGCCACCTGCGATCTTCATTTGTCTTTCATGTGTTGTCACCGATTCCAATAGTAAGGACAGAAACCACCTGAGCGAAGTGTGATAGTGCGAGCGACGAGGAGAGTGAAGATGGAGGGAAGGAGAGTGGTTTTTGGAGGATATTGGGAGGCGTGCGGGAGGGAGAGCGAATCAATTCAGACCCAACACTTTCTTCCTTCTCTCTCTCCCATCCATCATTACTCCCAAACAAGTATCCACACCCCCCCCTTTACCACTCCTCCCGAAACCTCCTCCGCCTCTTTCCTTGGTCACCCGATGCCTCTCGCGTCCAAACACCGACGCCATCTCCGAGGGGAGAGTATTAAATTGCCTCGGAGTTATTCATCGCTGCATCGGTTCCCTCCCTCCGTCGCCGTGATTAGCACGGCGCCTTATTTAAATGCAAATGAGCTTCATTTAGCCGTTATAATTCCTCTCTCCCTCTCTCATCTCGCCTTGCTTTGTTGCTACCACACTTGCGTCACAGCTTCCTCTGGCGGAGAGGACGGCCCCACCTCTTTCTTCCCCCCAGAGCATTGCCTCGCCCTCCCCTCCTCATTTTCTCACCCTCCTTCCATTCTCTCTACCCTGTGACGGTGTCGCCATCTAAAGTGTAATCGCACTGCGTTGTCTGTTCGCGCATCCCTATCCCTGTTCCCGCGTGTCCTTTTTCCGGCCACCGACTTCCTGTGCCATCTAGATTCGCTCGCTCTGTCTATACACCGATGTTTTCAAAAGGTTCTGCGACCACACATTCCGAAAACGATAGAAATTAGTTTTTGTTAACTCGTGTCACAGCCGGGAGAAGTTTTTCACGAAAGATGCTTTAGGTGAACCACAATATTACCTACCGTGATAATTAATCCATTATTCGGCAAGTAACAGGTAAAAACCATCACACTCTCGTTATTAGCGCATCTTCGTATGCACGCGGAAGTAGATACATAAGAAAGTTGACGTCTCAGCGAAATCGAATGTTCCATGATAGTGCCGAAATTGTTGGTGTCCTCACTGCCATTGCGTGTGTTAAAAGGCCATCCGACATACTGTTTTTTGTAAATTTTATTCCCGTTGCCATTGAAAAGTGATATTCTACTTTGTACTCTTACATTCATTAGTTTGAACGTCTAAAAAATAATCGAAAGTCGCCATAAAAATTCACCGTTCTATGACGCATCGAATTCCATTATAAACAGAAAGTATTCAGTATTACGGCTAGCGTTACCAACCCTCCCGGATTCGCCGGGAGTCTCCCGGAATAGGGCAAGATTCCAGAAATTCTCCCGACTCCCAGATTGAGGCCTTTTTCTCCCGTTTTCACTGAATAAGGTAATCGCTATGCGAGTTACATAATAAACGTAACGTTACGTATATTAAGGTTTCGCCAATGTAACTGCGCAACAATCACTACAGGTTAACATATAAATGCAACACTGTATGCTTTTATCATATTTGTCTTTGGAGTTTCAAAGAAATTTGCTTAGATATGTACAATAATCGAAGGAAACCTCTAGCTTTTGTTTTGGAAGAGGGTTGGATATATTTTGGTTTAGAATTTAACCCTTAGAGGACCTAGAAAAATTACACTAACAGGGGATTTTTTTCGATAACGGAAGTGGGAGAAAAAATATGCGCTTGACGACAATTGCTTGTGCATTTTGTAGCGTCGTGAGAAGAGTCAGCGATACTTGGACGGAATTACTCCGTTTAAATGCAACAATTGCAAAGTGAAAATCAATTCCAACATTTGACGCTTTAGTAGTCATTCCCAACGGGGGCGGCACCGCCGCCCCCCCCCCCCCCCCTCCCCCCGAGGGCGTATGGAATTTTTGGGGTGCGCTGGACACCAAGGGAATGGCATGTGGGAATTTAAGATACAGTGTTATGTATCAAAAGATCAGGGTCTAGATAGACTATGGGAGCTCAAAAGTGTTAATTGGATACTATAATAATACCAACTATAGAATTGTAGCGTATGGTATTACTATTATGTAGAAGAGTAGCGCATGGGACGAGGCGTATCTAAAAGCTTAATGAAGTCAACATGCAACTTCGAGGAAACAAAAAGAATATAATCAAATCAAAAGGAATCATTATGGCTTTCATCAGCAAATTGACTTTGCTTAAAAATAACCTTGACCGTCGAGAGTTTTGACAGTTTCCATCATTGCAGCAATTGAAAAGTGATACAGTTTTGGATAGTGAATTAGAAATTTATTGTGCTCATCTTTATTCACTTAAGAAAGATATGTTGATAAGGTTTAATGATCTGAAAGAACTTGTAGTATTTGATTGGGTTATTAATCCATTTGTGGCCGATGTGGAAAGTGTGCATCAAGATTTGCAGGAGGAATTCATCGATATTCAAAATGAATTTTATCACGTGAGGGCACGGTTCAACCAAAATGGTTACGAAGAGTTCTGGAGAAAGCAACGATTAGCATAACCTCATGTTTGGCAAGAAGTTAAGTTATTGATATTAACATTTCCAACTTCTTATTTGGTAGAAAAAGGCTTCAGTGCTGTAGTTCAGCTGCTAACTAAGGAGAGAAATCGATTGAATATAAATGATTTAAGATTGAATTTATCAAACATAGAGCCTGACATATGTATATTAGCTGAGTCACATCAAGCTCAGGGGTCCCATTGATATTGTTGTATTAAAATCTGTTTTATTAAATATGTTTGAAATATATGATTTGTTTTTACGCAATACTTTTTCTATTTATAACATTTGTTTTACTCACATCAGACATATTTTAGCATGATATATGGTTTTTGTTTAGTTTTTAGGTATGCTGGGTTGGATACATAAAGGGGTGGTGGTTAATATTTATCGGCAAAAGGAGGCGTGGACTGAAAAAGGTTGGGAACCATTGCTTTAGTTCTTAAAAACAGTTTTCAAAAAATGATTGAAACTCAGCGTGAAAATGTGAGTTTAATCTGTAAACTCGACGTGATGAAAGGCGGAAAGGCGAGGCTTATTGAGTTAATTCCAAAATATTAGATGAGTCCCCACTTAACGAGCTAGTTACGTTTCAGAAAAATTTGACGTTAAGCGAGGAATTTTCTCCCATAAGGATAAGGGAGAGATTAGGTTTTACGTCCTTCTCATACGAAGTATAACATTTTTGAAACAGTTAGTTCAACACAAACACACTATAAAACACATTTTCAACTTGCCTTACCATAATATTTAAAACACATTTTACCTAGACTAATTTTAAAATGTTTTAATGAGGTGACTTGACGTCACGGCATACGAGTTTTGCGCCGTCGGAGGACAAACGTCCCGATGACATAAAATGACAGACGTTAGGGCGAACCATTTGGAGGTTAAACAAAAACGTTCCTCAATAAATTTTGGACGTTTAAGGTGAAAGGACGTTAAGAAGGGGGATCCTTTTTACAGAATATTTACGATTAAAGTCAGAGTGAAGGAATTGACTGAAGTCGGGGGTTGCCGTAGCTCCTTAGTTTTTAAAAATAGCACTGCCTTAGTGTTACAAAAAGTAAATTTTCTTAATTAATGTAAACATATATTCTCAAGTGAGCGATTTTCGAATAAAACATATGCCATTTTGTTTTACAAATAGTACAACACGACGAAAGGACCATAAATAATACTGAATGAAATATGAAGGACTTGAAGAAGAAAGAGAACTGTCAAGAAATGAAGAGGGGAGGGAGAGAGAGGGGGGAGAGGGAGGGGGAGGGGGAGGGAGAGGGAGGGGGAGGGAGAGGGAGGGGGAGGGGGAGGGAGGGAGAGGGAGGGAGGGAGGGAGAGAGGGAGGGAGGGAGAGAGGGAGGGAGGGAGAGAGGGAGGGAGGGAGGGAGGGAGGGAGAGAGGGAGGGAGGGAGAGAGGGAGGGAGGGAGAGGGAGGGAGAGAGAAAGTGGGAATAAAGGCTTATTTCATTCGTGAAACCATTTGTACGAGAGATCGTTTTCTAGCAAAATCTTTTCGAAGAAATCTAAAAAGATCATTTAGTTAATCCAATCGGCGAAAATGTGTTATTCACATAGCCATATCATTTTTAATAGCAATAGCTCTCCGCGCGGAAGATCCAGGGACCCTCAGCAGAGTAGTGCGCGGGAACTGAGCTTCTCATGGCACAAATGGGTTCTCCCCGGAAAGATACAGGCGGCGTTTCTCTCCCTCTTTGTTATGCTCCTGTCTGCTAACCCCTTCACCACTCTTCTCCTTCTCCCTCCCTTACTCTCCTCTCCTTCCCTCCCGCCCCCTCCTCCCCTAACTCCAATCCTCGCAACATTTCGCCCTAACGGGTTAAAAACTTTTTCCAATGATCTCGCAGGTGAAAGTACGTAAATAGGCTCTACGACAATCGACATTTCGCACAATATTTGTGCCGTTTGGTGACGTATTGCGCCTAAAATCTGGATCTATAGTAGGAATTGCTGTTTCCGTAGCCATAGCCGAATGCGTCGGCGCAGCTGGGGGCTGGGCCCGAGCCGCAATCTCGTAACGAGTTTGCCAGACGACTCTGCGAAGTTCGTAGAAAAAAGAACGGACCTTTAAGGCGGGTAAGATTTCTGTTCCCGCCACAGAAAGCGATTCGGTGGACGCGATCGAATTCCTGGCTTCCCGACGGTTAATTCGTGAGAGTCGCCTATGCGCCATTGCAAGGAATGGATTAAAGGGTTACAGTGGACGGGAATCGGTAGGTGAAGCGCTGCGATTGAAGAGTTTGAATGTCGGACGCGGCGGCAAACGAGAGGAATGGATCGGTAGGGGAAAGGGTGGGATGGAGAGACAGAGAGAGGATGACTCGCGCAGGGAAAGGGACGGGGGAGGGGGAGGGTGGCGCGAGGCGTCGTGGCGAAGATGCAAATGCGGTGAATATTCGCCCCGAAGGGTCCGAGCGAGAGACTCAGCTGATCGATAGCAAAGGGAACGGACGGCGAGCAATAGTGTTCGATGTGCGAGAGAGGGGGTGCGGAAGGGGAGGTGAGGGGGTGCGGAAGGGGAGGAGAGGGGGTGCGGAAGGGGGGGAGAGGGGGTGCGGAAGGGGGGGAGAGGGGGTGCGGAAGGGGAGGTGAGGGGGTGCGGAAGGGGGGGAGGAAGGACGTACGTGTAAAGGGAGCGAAGGGGAAGGTGGTGTTGTCAATCAATATAGGGAGCGCACGTCCACGTGCTCGGCATCTTATGACAAGCGAGTAAGGCTTTTCATCCACATAAAGGCGGAAACGGGCGAAGGACGAGGCTATGAAAACGCATGGATTCATATAAACGGAATCTGAAAAGTTGTCATTCCGAGAAAAGGGAACTTTATTTCTAGATTTCTGCGATTTCAAACAATACGTACGAAATGACATTCTTCTAATCGATTGCTTGCGATAGAGAAGAAGATCGGAGTATTATTACTGTCCATCAGAATAAATTACACGTCCACTAAAGTGAAACAAACTTTTGACTTACACAAATTAATGAATAAATTTGAGTGGGATATAAATGGAGTCGATTTAGACAATTTCGTCGAAAGGAGGAGGAATAGAAACGGACACAAATGGAGTCTCTTCCATATCCTGCTCGGGATATTTCGGATGCATGTTTTACTGGATGAAACTTCACGACTTTTAGAATAAAATCGTCGATAAAACCTATCCGATGTGTACATAACTCAAAATAAATTTAAACATGGAGCCTTTACTTGGCCACCAACGTATACATATATCTCATCATTAAGTGGAAACTGAGGAAAGTATGAATTATTAAGACTTTTGAAAACCCATCAACAGACTAGTTAAATGTTCTTTGAGAGCTTATTTTTGTAAAACAATACAAAATACTTCATTAAGCAGATCAAAGTTTCAATTAATTTCAACACAACAGGAAATGTGCTTTCCAGTTTCGAAATAACTTTTGGTAAATCAAAAGTTTTCGTAGCAAATGTATTTTGCTCACAGTCAGATTCGATATGATTTATTGAGTAAGTTGATGGAGACAATTTCCACGGATTGTAAAATGAAATCCAAGAACGGTGCCTAATTACGACAAAATAAAATATCTCTTCTTTGACTCCAGAAAAAAATAACTAAAATTTTAAATATATTTTCTGACGAATACATATATTTATAGAGTAAACAGTAAAGAAGATCGCGTTTAAATACGCTTTCACAATTTATAGACACGGACTATAGATAGTAGTATGCGGGAAAGTAAAAAAGTTATAAAAAGAAATTTAATTGTAAATGATAAATTTAGAGGAGTGGTTTTCATAAGAGAAAAATGAAAGCCGTAACATCTTCTTGGCTTATGTGGGAAGAATTTTCTGGAGCGTGTAAAAATTGCGTAATTTACGAACCGCTCGTATATATTACAAAAATAAATGAGAGGCGATATGCGGCGTTTGATAGGTACGTGTGATATAACAGAGATAGCACTAGTGTAAGACATTCGATCGAGTAGGGTGATAATATTGAAACGATGCAACGGTATGTTAGGAATGCGAAGAACGGGAGAGAGAGAAAGAGAACATCGGAAACGCTTAAAGAATTATGTTGGCATAATTAAAAATAGATAATAACAAGTTAGGAAAGCGTACAACGTATCACAAATGGGGCGCGTTTCGTGCAATGGAGTATTAGAAAGCAATTATATACCTGTACGTAAGGGAAATAGCGTTTTAAGTCCTTTTCTTCATCATAAATAATCCATTTTATTCCTATTTAATAGTATTACATGCACACGTAAGGAAATTAAACGTTTGTTTGGGAGATTGTTTATGTTAGCAACAATGAAGTAACCATGCAAGAAATTTTCAAAGTTCAACTCCATATAAGACTTTCTTGTTTGATTTTATCGATAACGGCTACTCCTACGATACAAATATGTAGAAAAGGAAATACTCTACTTTACCAGTTCTACAACTTTTATTTGAAAAATATTTTGATATGAACAATAGTTTACGAGATATGACGAAAATTTAATTTTTTGTCTCTAGTAAAGTGGTACCCCTGATTGGCGTACGTGATTCATTTTTGCGATTTTCTTATTATATTTGATTGAAAGTCCTTAATATCAAATTTCATAAAAATCCGTTCGGTAGAAGCCGAGAACGAACATGCGGACGGACGGACCGACCGACGATAATAGGCGCTCACGCTGTAAGCGAAACGCGCCTAAAAACGAAACGAATGAATTCCGTGTTTCATATAAATTAACGGAAACATCAACTTTACATATTCATCTAGGTTCATAGACCTAGATGTCACTGCAGGCATCATCATGAATATAAAAATAGCTGCTCGAATCAAGAAATAAATGGTTGTAAATGATTTTCTTAATCTATCTATACCTCAGAGGGCTGTTTACCGGAACAAGTCTGTGAATCTTTGTTCCTTCGATTATTAATTTAGTATCACTTAAAATATGAGTGCGTTCCGTTTAAGCAGATGGATCACATTGGCCAAGTATCACGTGGGAAAGACAGTCATTCCAGTCACACAAGGAAAATTCTCCGCCGCGTCGTCTTCAAGGAAACTCTTTTCTCGGTAGATAATCAATGTTTTGCGATTATCGACCTCTTTCGAATCACCAACATACTAATGAGTCGACAAATCACGTAACTCTAGCAGTGGCAAAAGGTTTGAGAATACGAGAGGCGCATTTCGTTCACAAAGCAGCCGCGCCATCTGTGTCGATTCTTCGAAAGTAGAGTCTTAAAAAGTACGAAATTTAGAATCAGTGAATCGCCAATGATGATGACTGCTTGGCAGCCGAAATGCGCTACTACTTTTCCAAACCTTTTCATAATAATCGGAAATATATCTTTTATATATTTTATTTCAGCCATGAGGATAGATCGGCGTTTCCTTTTTGGATATTGTAAGTACTAATTAGGGAAAATTATTCGCCGTGGAAAATCAAAGCAATAAGTTTCAATAAATTACGAGATGTTCATACAGGCATTCGCGGCTAAGGGGTATCGAGTTTATTTAACATGGCAGTAATATTTCCAACCTGTATGCCCCATTGCTAGAATTTCGATTTTAATTTGTTTTGATGATATTGGTGGTCTCAACGAGAGAGATTTTTTACTTGCACTTACAAAAGATGAGCTACGACGGTTCACATGATTCAGGAGCCTTCTTTGTAACTTTATTTCCTCTTCTATCAACTCATCTATCAACTGAAGCATTTTCCCTCACTATACTATACAAAGCAGTGTTTCCCAACCTTTTTATAGTCGCGCGGCACACTTAAGTACCTACTCTTCAGAATTTGGCGGCACCCCTTTCCCCTACACAACATCACTAATAATCCTATATCTTAATAACAACAGAAGATGTCTGTCTATCTGTCTGTGGCAGCCATAACTCATCAAAGAATAAAGATAGGAGCTTTAAATTTTTGCAGTAGTTTCAGGACGATAATGAGATGTGCCATGACAAATATAGTCAAGATAGGTCAACGGGATCAGGGTCGGATGTTCGAGAAAGGTCAACGGGATCAGGGTCGGATGTTCGAGAATATGGACCCGACATTTATATAATTTTAAGTTGTAGATAACTGTGACCAATATACGATTATTGTTTCCAAGGTTACATACGTTATACATATTAAATAGTAAAATTGTTAATACGTATTAGAAATATATTTAATATTTAACAACAATTTTTAGCTTAGATATGAAATGTTAGTAAATATCTAAACTTTACATCAGCTATTTCCGTAAAATATAATTTTTGCATTTATGGCACTATTGAAGTGATAACACGTAATGTTTTTATCAATAACTTTTCTATTTATATAATTGTCTACTACTGTCAACTAAAGTGCCGTTGAATATCAATGAACAAGCAGTATGTAATATAAGTACAGTCAAAGCGAAGATTCTCCAAGGGTATATTTTGGGATGAGTGCACTGTGACGCACAGGGTTGCTTTGGAAGCCTTGAACAGAACGCTGCAAGACTTGCGGAAATCGAATTTTATTATCACCGTCGTCTTGCCTGGCGATTTCCGTCAAACTCTTCCTGTTATACCTCGGGGCAACAAAGCAGATGAACTACAGGCCTGTATCAAATCTTCTTATATTTGGACATCAGTTAAAAAACTATCATTTCACCAAAATATGCGGGTAGATACTTCTGCATAATGATACGTAAATCAGCGAAGGGTTTTGCAAAAAATCTTCTCGATTTAGGAAATGGAAATAAAAAGGGAGATGGAACAGGACTTATACCAATATATATGATATCGCTAATGTTACAGATAATTTAAAATCATTGCAAGACTCGGTGTTCCCAAATATACAGGATCATTACTTGAATCCTGATTGGTTCTGAAAAAGGACCATATTGGCACCCAAAAATGGTGCTGTGAATTCAATTAACCTAGAGCTTTCAGACAACATTCCGAGGGTTCCAAGGGAATATAAATCTGTTGATTCGGTAATAGATGATGATGAGAGTGTTCATTACCCAACAGAATTCTTAAACTCCCTAGAAGTCTCGGGTTTGCCACAACACATTCTTAAACTCAAAATTGGAGCACCAATTATATGCCTCCGTAATTTAAATCCCAATATACTGTGTAATGGCACCAGATTAATTGTAAAAAACCTTCATAATTTTGTGATAGAAGCCACAGTTATTACAGGACGTATTTATCCCGAGAATTCCTATCATACCCACAGACTTTCCGTTTCAATTTAAAAGGCTACAATTCCCTGTCAGGCTAAGCTTTGCAATGAACATTAACAAAGCTCAAGGTCAAACACTAAAAATTGTTGTCCTAGATTTAAGAAATCCGTGCTTCTCTCACGGACAATTATATGTCGGTTGTTCGAAATATAGTGTACAAAGAGATTTTGTGAAATATAACGTTTAAATTTCACGTACTGCGTCTTTCATTTCACAAATAATTTATTTCCATGTTTGTTTCGTGTTAATTATCCTACATGTATGTACATCCCTTATGATACGCTCAAATTATAGCAACATTTTAATTTTCAAGTATTCCCGAGCAACGCCGAGTATTTTAGATAGTCTACTATAATATATTTTAAAGTGTATGTTTGTGTATTTGTGTATTTGTGTGTTTGTTCATGGAACTCCTCCTAAACAGTAAAAGCTAGAATAACCTAATTTGGTACGATTCTTCCTTACATAATAACTTAGTGAATGGTCAAGGTTTGGTCAACCGGGATTAATCAGTGCTGCCAATAAAGGGGATTAACATTTCTCCATAAGATAACACGTATGAATCCATTTCTTGACTTGCAAGGTATTCTTCCTTCAAGCATCAAAATACGTAAATATGGACCGATTTTTTTCGTTTTCGCTTTATTCGACGAATAAAATTCTATACTATCTTATTCCTGCGAAGTTTACCTGTTACACGGTCGAAGTTTTCAGAAATACGATATTTGTTTCGAAATTTTGTGGATTTTTCGTACTCTTTCCGGGCGTTGCCAAGGCGGCCGTCATTGTTACCTCCGATTCAGTTAGCTTCAATGAAGCTTACAAATAGACGAAAGTTTAGCGTTATTCGATTCTCACTTTCTTTTAAGCAACAAAACGATCGATGTTTATGGATAGCAACGTAAATAGATACTGATTATTATTCAGGAATCGTTTATCGATGAAATTAATTGAATCTTCTTTCGTATACTGAATACCGGAATCTTACATTTTTTGTAAGAAAAATCATTATATTTTACATTATAATGTTTATTAACGTAAATAAGCTCACGTATCTGGTGTACATTTACCGGAGTCAGTGTTCAATCATGGACAACAGTACGTTGCTTTTTTAACGGGTTTATTGCTTACAAGACATAAATGTAAATATTTCAGCGAGGCATAATTATTATTATTATTATTATTAAGTAAAACGCTGAAATTAGGAGCAAGTCCTGGTGGCAGCGGATCTGCATCATTATACATTAATTGGAGTACATCGTAATACAATAACATTACATTAAAGTGCCAACTTAATGGAAGCACGTTTTTACACAAAAGAAATTGAGATTGAAATTATAAAGTAAACATTTAAAATGGAATACATTGCAATTTCGCGTGAAAACACTTAAAGTACAATTTCCCTAAAAAGTATAGCTTAGTTAAAATAAAAATTATTAGTATTGAAAGTATTAAATAGATCCGTCCTGATGGCAACGTCGTCATGACACGAATATGTGTGTAACATATTGAGAGGGGAGCACACATATTCCCTGCCTGGTATTTACCCAGGGACGGGAGGGAACCCCTCAGAAGGCCTCCCGTAGGCAGGAGTTACAATACAGTTACTACATATACTACTATTTACAAATTTTAACATTTCATACATTTGAAAATTTTCAGATAATTCCACTAAAATAGCATGTACAACGTTGTAAAAAATTAAAGTCAATCAAAAAGGAAAAGAAAAGAGAAAAAAAACACTAAAATGAAAAAAAAACATAAAACGACTTAAATGTACATTGTTGAGTACAGAGACGACTATCATGAACTACAAATAATTAACAATTTTACACTTAAAAGCTTTCTCGGTTATAGGGAAGGGAGTGAGAAATTCTTCAGGTAAGTCGTTCCAATCCAATATGGTTTTGTTTAAAAATGAATATTTACCAACATCTTTCCTTCGAAAGTTTGTCCAAACTTTGCGCGGGTGATCATTTTTCCCTTTAAACGTCGGACCTTTCATTTTGAGTGTTAGTTCTTTCCAGGCCGGTTTACACAAGAAATGAAGCTGGATTTGGCGGAAGTGATATGACAGGAAATAAAATTATCGTTATATTTTAATGTAATACGGTCGGAAACGGATTGTTACAAGCAAATATGATAAATTGTTAAGAAAAGCTAATTGCAAGTTAAAAATTATCTACTATATATTTTAAAGGGTTTGTATGTTGGGCTGTAGTAGCTTCACTAAATCCGTTGAAATTCAACGGGAAATTCTGCTAGTATATCTATCAAGTGTTTGTATGTATACATACATAGTTTTTTTATAACTCAGGAAGAACAGCAAGTATAAACAAGAGGAAGGTGGTGTCATTTTAACCGGAATAAAGAGTTAAGTGGTGTAGTCAGGTTTTTAAACCGATTTGATTGACCTTTATAATTTTAAAAAATATTTTATTTTTTCATTTTCTCCATTTGAATAACATAGAAATGAGTACAGCTTATTTTTCATTTGAATTTTAAAATTACTTAGAAACATGGTACGTACCTGAGACTTGAATGGTTCTATGCAAGAAAGAACAATGTTTATTTTTATTGAAGACAGAATCCGAATCTTTATCGAATTAGCGTAAAAATACGTTTAGAATCAGAAAAATAAGTGATTTTATCAGTTTTATTACAATACCAATTATAAGCTACCTTGACAACTTCCATTGTCGCCGAAGTTTTGAGTTCAATGCATTTATATTTTACGTAATATTATTTTTCAATTTCTGTGTGCGATTTGGTTTATTTACCATGTAATAATATATTAGTTTATTTTTATTGAAATATTACTAATAAATAGTTTTTAATGATATTTTCGTGTGGCGTAGAGTACTCCAAAGTAAACTGTTTTTAAAACTACATAAGTAACTTAAATAATTAGACGTAGATTTTCCACAAATTGTGACTGGATAAATCGTTTCATTGTTTCCAAAGTATTGTTGATATAAACAAATTTCTCGTAACTGAACTCACGGACGGGAGAATCAAGCTAATGGTCGGAGGATAATATTCTCTCTGTGATTCTTAAACATTCTCTATTTATTTTTTTGTCTTTCGTTAAATTAATTTCGTTTGTTTCTTTGTTCATCCATTTTCTGTAGATTATTGTGTTCTTGCTGGTTTTAATTACAGTTTTCGTTTTGAAGATATCGTCACCAAAACTTCGCATAGGTATATAATTTTACTCTGCGGTAACATAGGCTATATGGCGATAAAAAATTTTGAGTGAGGGAGAGCTTAATTCAATAATTACGTGTTTTCCCATAATTTTACATGTAATTTTCGATTTTTTCAGTGAAAGATTTTCTTCCTTCATTCATCTAAATAGGCAAATGCGGAGCAGTTTTCTTCATTTTAGCTTTATTCCACGGTTAAAGCTGTGTACTATCTTATTCTTGCGATGTTTACATGTTACACGGCCGAAGTTTCAGATTCACTAAATCCGTTGAAATTCAACGGGCACTTCAGCTAGTATATAAATATCTCCTTATCTCATTTCATTTCGAAGTGCCTTTGTAACGAAATGAAGTTCGTCTTAACTCTAGCTTGGATTTTTGAAAGCCAACGATGCAAAATAAGGCTAAAAATGGGAAAACAGAATAATTTTGGCGGCGTCTCTCAGAACAATTCGCAGTATCCAGCTTGGGAAACACAGCAATAAAGTGTTCTTTAAATCCAACGTTGAAGTACTATATGATTTATTTTCAGGAAACCTTGATATGGTTTTCTTTCCTTTTTCTTTATGTTTACTTTTCTCCTCTTATCTTATGAAGACATCTTCATTTTTCTTTTATTTACTGCGTTCGCATCCTTCACGCGAACCTTTGACGAAAAAGCGTATTTGTGCTTCGTACTGGTAGTTTGATATTTTAAAATTTGAATTATGGACAGAAAATCCTTTTAGGAGAAATGTTAATCCTAAAAACTGCTAATATTTAATTCATCTCTATAATAAAACATAATACCATGAATAAGTTCCGATGTAAACGCGACTGTAACGCCGAGGCAATTGCAACTATGAAAGCCACACAAAAAGGTTAGAACATCCTTGTTCACACTGTATTTCGTATACAGTAGAAGTCGGTTATCACAGCATTCAAGGGACTGGAAATTTATTGTCGTTATAACCGAGGTGCATGGGAACATAGAATTAGTTTCCAAATTCTAAATTTACGTGCTATGATCTAATAAGTACATTAAACATTATATTATATTACGACTTAATACACAGCACATTATATTATGATATAATAAGTACATTAAACAAAATAAAAAGGTTTTTAATGATTAGTAAAATAATGATATTTTTTCTGTGCTGTATGTGCCAACTTGAAATGCTTTTCGAGGTCCTCCTCCTCAATGCAGTGAATAATACTAAATTTCTTTTTATAAGTCTCCTTCGATTCATAAAATATCACTTTTATTGCTTGCACAGCTTCATTAACCGCTGTAACTGGTTCGTGTTTATCCTCTAACATTTCTTCATCTTCTTCGCTACACTTTCCGTGCTGCCCTTCCATGACCTCCCTCACGATGTCTAGGTTCGTTTGAGCTTCTGTTGTTATCATGGTCGATTTCTGCATGTGAATTGATATCCTCCTAACTTTTAAAACTTTCTACATTCATCTCGGCTAACCATTCTGTTAGTGTTGTTTCCTTAAAACTGACGTCTACTGACTTGGTTTTAGGAAACGGCTCGTGCGAACCACACCGAGTAAAGAGTTTCCGCTGTTGGATCCCTCCACACCCCTTCCGGGCGGTCAAGAGGCTGCCTTTAGTCCTTAAATGTATTAACGATCTGCAAAAATTAATATTAAAACCTGAATCATGTAGTGTAATTCATATGATATTATTTCTCTTCTTCTCTCCCACACATACAAAAATGTATTGCGCCGACCCTGTGCTTACCCATACAAATACTTGCTACTAACTAACTTCCATTTTCGCTATAACCGAGTGCGTTAATACGTTATAACCGAAGTGAATATATTGCAATATTATAAGAACGGGGAACTGAAGAATGTGTCGTCATATCCGAGTTGTTGTATTAACCGAGGCCGTTATAACCGAGTTCTATTGTAATTCTTGCAAAGCATACACGCTTAGCAAAATTATTCTTTTGCTATTCATTTATATTAAATTATAATAGAAGTTACTTTCGACATTCTTGCCCTGATTTCATGTCTGCGTCGCTTTTATAATCCTTCCTACATATTTATAATTTTCTACTAGCTATTATGACTTGGCACTAGTCCTCATCTGCCGCTCTGCGCGCAAAACATTACGAATTAATGAGAATAACTCAAGAACGATTAGTTCGATTCAGACGAATATTATATCAGATGCTCTGTGCGTGCCCTTACAGATTTTAATGACGAGGGCATGTGTTCGACTCCAGAACAGGAGCGTAACTACGGTTTTGGGGCCCACACACAAGTCAAGTTTTTGAGGTCCCCTTTTATATATAAAATATATGAAATTAGTTGATTAACATGTGAATGAATGTTGGATATTTTTCGTTGGAATTTTGAAAATACTACTTAAAATCGAGAATTGAGCGCGAGAAATGAGCGACGTTAAAATGAGCGAAAATTATTTTCCAGTCAGTAAAACTTGAACAAGTTCTTAAGTGTCTTAAAAATTGAATTCAAATTCGAAAAAAAACGAGAAGTTTCCAACGCTTTAACGATGAGAAATTGTTTCTGCCGTTACTACTATGCATATTATTGCCAAATAATCGACCTTTCCCGCCATCAGTGGAATACCTTACGAGAGAGGAAAGATGCTTGCAGCATACGTCCTTTTACGATTTATGTAATCATGTCTAAAAATAAGAATATTAAAGTCTCGGGATAATGTCTACGCACTACAAAACGATATATCAGAAGCGACGTCAAAGAAATACTGAATATTTGATTTACTCATTGATTTATAATCAGTAGTAAAAAAACAATCGAAAATTATTTTTAACGCTTTATTTAAAATGAATAGTACTAGTAATCTTCACGCTAACGTTCATTCCTTCGTCGTAAATAATCCGCTTATTTTCACTTACAAACGCCATGCGTGTACGAAATGATGAAACGTGTTCAGTTCATTTTACCGTTGTAGATAATCCATTTGCTATACGCTGTATGCGCACGAAAGGAAATTAAACTTATTTATAGACCAAGATCTTCTTTACATCAGCTGCCGCGAAGATTGTTTCCGTTGACAACTATAAAAAAACGAGAATTTTTTTCCAAGTTCAAAGACCATTAAGACTTTCTTCTTTGTTTTTCTCGAAAACGGCTGATCGTTCGATAAAATTGTATAGGACGAAATATTCAATTTGACTAGTTTTACAAATTTTGATTGAAGACATTATTGGTATGACTAATATTTTACGAGGTATGACGGAAAGTTCACTTTTTTCTGTTTGTAAAGTGCCACCTCTGAACGAGTTATGCAAGCTACATATATTTTTTCTTTGCTCTGAAGTACTAAATACCATATATCATGAAAATTCGATCAGAATTTTCAGTACCTAGATGAATCGTGCGGGCGAACGGACATTACCTGACCATAAGACGTTCATTTTCTACTTTTTGCAAGAAAACGCCTAATAATTCTGAATAGAAAACAGTTGTAAAACGCAAAAAATTAATAAAGGAGTTGAATCTGTTGAATTATGACCATGAGTAATGTAAATAAGTCAGCCGCTGTCAGACCGATCTCAATCGGTTTTAGCGGCACAGATTTGGCTGCTAGGCTTTTCCTACCTTTGATGTGAATGAAAAAAATAATATGAATTACTTTAGTTTTAAAAGGTCGGACATATATTGATGGGGAAAAAAAGATTTTATATTTAAGTATTGTATTTACTTCTCATTTTGACAGGAAAATAATGTTTTATGACAATGTTTAATTATTTTTTGCAACGAAAGAGTAAAATTATCTCTCATGTATTAAAATCGTAATCTGTCGTTAGCCTAATTAAGCGACGAAAACCGCTTATAACTCAAAATCCTTTCATTCTTTTTCGATCAACTTTCAGTAATTACTTTGCCTTATCCATTTAAAAATTGAAACTGTTCATCGTCTACATTGACGTCATGTGTTCGATCCTAGGAGAGTCACTTTCTCCTTTTGATGAACAAGGGGATAAGTGCAGCACAATAATCATTTGAATTTAAAATCCTCAATCGAAGGAATTCGAGACGCGATACAATAAAATAACGAAATTTCATTTTCCTGATATCGATTGTTGAACACGCATCGAATCCAGAAATTAGTTTTGAACGCGAAAATTTGACGTCTTTTTACGCGTTGTTGCCGGTTTCGCGTAAATGCGTATGATTGATCGGGATTATAATTTCGCGTAGTCACGAAATTTCTATGCTATTTTGAAGTTTAAACAATACATAAGGAGCGGTAGACAATGCGACAACAACGAAAATAGATAAATATTCCATTACCCATTATACTGTGTTAATGGGTGTTCCTAAGTCAGCTACACTCTATATAAGTATATATTAAAGTCTCAGTCGGAAAACCCCTTCTTTGGCAGAGAAAAGAATGCAATATGAAACGTGTCGTATACTAAGAGAAAGCCAAATAATGGGGTTAGATATAATTTTCTACCTTAAGTATAATATGCCGAAAAGAGGTTCAGGTGCCCACACGAGCAGTGGACGAATTAGCCTCGCAGAGCGAAGCACGGGGTTGACTCGTGAGGGCGGAGATGTAAGTTTCTATAATACGAAGAGAACCATCACTGCAAGACTGTACAATGAAACCTCGATATAGCGACCATTTATAAAAATCATAAAAATTCTCGTTCTATCGAATACTCGTAATATCCGAAAAGTAAATTCCGCACATGTAATGTTAAGAAGTTGACGGCGGCGGCGGTGTTTTCATTCGCTATAATGAAGTACTCTTTATATGCCTTACTCGTTCTATAGAAGTTACACTCTATAATAAAATATATACTATTTCGATGACTAAGAATCTTTCCTTCATTTCTGCCCTTCATTTCTGAGAGGCAGTAAGAAAGATTTATTTCTTAAGATTCATTAGATGTTGACAAAAAGGCATTGGATATTTTATTTAAGTTGCCATTTTGAATTAACGCTTAACTTGTACTCTTCTAATGTTATCTTAATGCGTCACTCATACTCACCCATCATTTTTAATGGGACATTACACTATATAGTTCGTTTACAAGTTACTTATTACGGTTATCTTTCCAATCCGCGCAGAAACTATTGATGTCATCTTTACGTTATCATAGTTTTCTAAATTAAATAGTAGTCGATATGACAGCCGATTAGAATTCCCGCTATGTAATACGTAGTCCAACACAAATTAACCTATTAATGGATAAACTGTATCACAATAGAGAAAGCGTTGAAATCCATCATTTATCCGAAGGGTGAACGATAGACACGAGATCAACCGCGCGCGCTCAAAGTCATCCAAAAAGCGAGCGCGGAAGAGACCCACCGCCTATTTCCCGCTCAACCCCACCCACCTCCTCTCGCACCCACGCAAACACGCATTACGTCCCGAAGTCCGCACGCACCCTCCCCCCCCCCCCCCCTCATCCCACGTCCGCCCACCCCCACGCACACCGGGCGGAGTCGCACCGCCGAAGGGCATCGGATCTTGCGATGGCAGTTTCCGGACGCGGAGTCATGTTTTCTTTCAATTACCGAAAGAGGACGACACAGTAAAAACAAACAATCGAATTTGAGGGCACCCAACGCACCTCTGGAAGATCCAGCGTCGCAGCGACTGTAATCGAAGGAGAGAGGCCACAAATCCCTTTCTCCGACGGTGCGCTGTGAATGTATGTACCTCACGTGGAGATGGAATGGCGAAAGGCAGGGAAAAGTGTTCCTAGGTATGGAGGAAAAGGGGTGCGCGAGAAAGTGGACCTTTCGAATGGACTCGTAGTTTGGTGCATTCATTCTAGTAGAAAGGGAGGTGCGTGGAATACTTGAGGAGACACCGAGTGACAGCGAGAGGGGAAACTCTCCTCTCATCGACCCTAAATAACACCTCGAGCACAGCGGGCTTTTTCGTTTTCGAGGACTCACTCCAATTCTTTATGAGTGGAACGTCGTTCATTAATTTTACGAACGCTATTGTCGACAAAATTACACTCACTGACAATGAGATGAAGGAAAAAATTAACTACGACAGCCGGAAGTCTCATTCGTGATATCTGCAGTGAGTTTGTTGTGGCGATGAGCGGTGATTTCAGCCTCGTGTCACAATTGTTCGCAAGGCACGAAAATCAGCTGCTAATTTGTTGCTTCACGAGTTATTCTTGGTCCGTTATCGGCGATCCATAGCAGTACTCGTAGGACGTTATGCCCACGAAATCAAATTACGCGAGGGCTAATATCGCATTATATACGCGAGCCCAAACACCAAACGCGTAAATCAAGTAAAATGTGGCCACGTGACGTCAGGGCCGAACGCAGCCGATTGATGCCGAGCTTGCCGGAACTCGAGTCAAAAAATTCCGCCGACTTTTCCTGGCTGCGAAAAGAGAGGCGTGGCTAGAGGAAAATATTTCCGAGGAATTTAGCCAATGGACAATACGGACATCCGCTCGGCGCGCGTACTACGAGCGGACAGAGCGATCTCGCTTCTCGCCATCGCAGACTTCTTTTTGGTCTGGAAGCGATGGAAGACAAAAAAGCTATCGAAACTTTGGATCACCCAAATATCAAAAGATCGTCATTTACCCAAAAGATGTTTAAAAAGTACGCAGCTAGATATAAATCTATCCTTCAATAGACGTGATTGCATCACGGTTAAATCGTAGGAAACTTTAATTAACAAAAACAGAAATAACAAAAACAGAAATAACAAATTATTTAAGACGTAATGGTAACACGGAAGAAGAAGAATAAAAACTTGCTCTATAAAAACTTAACGACCAAATTCAGTGAATGATTTGCACGTGGTAAAAATGTCGAAGGACCTCGTAACTTTCCAGCTATGATCAACTACATTGTCCTATGCCTATCCCCTACTTAGTGTACTATCTTTATCTAACCGTTTTAATGTTTTTAATACTTGCTCTTCTAAGTAATCTGCATTATTCAGTTCAATGGACAAAAAGCCCAAAATCCTTTCTCCTATTTCTTCACAAATAGGTAAGAGATATGTCCTTACAACAGTCAATTGGTCTTCGTGAGAATTGTCTGAAATAGAATCTATTATAATAATTATTATTAAACTGAATTCGACACAAGTTTGGTGAGGTATGTAATTCGATGTTCCTTGTCTACAGATAGCATAATTTACTAGATGCGTTTTTTAGGAGCGTTTCGCTTACAGCGTGAGCGCCTATTGTCGTCGGTCTGTCCGTCGGTCCGCATGTTCGTTCTCGGCTTCTACTGAACGGATTTTCATGAAATTTGATATTAAGGACTTTCAATCAAATATAATAAGAAAATCGTAAAAATGAATCACACACACCAATCAGGGGTACCACTTTACTGGGGACAAAAAATTAAATTTTCGTCATATCTCGTAAAGTATTGCTCATATCAAAATATTTTTCAAATAAAACTTGTAGAACTAGTAAAGAAAAGTATTTCCTTTCCTATACATTTTTATCGTAGGAGTAGCCTTTATCGAGAAAATCAAACCAGAATGTCTTAATTCGAGTTGAACTTGGAAAATTTCTTGAATGGTTACTTCATTGCTGCTAACATAAACAATCTCACAAACAAACGTTTCATTTCCTTACGTATGCATGTATTATTATTAAATAGGAAGAAAATGGATTATTTATGATGAAGAAAAGAACTTTTAAACGCTATTTCCCTTACGTACAGGTATATAATTTCTTTCTAATACTCCCTTGCACGAAACGCGCCCATTTGTCATACGTTGTACACTTTCCTAACTTGTTTTAATGCCAGCCTTGGAAGAGGGGTGGTTAGCGTGCCTAGCACCTAATGCTAGGATCGCAGGTTCGAGTCCTGACGAGGGCGTCGTCGTGTGTGTTCGTCCTTGTTATCGTTGCCGAGGAGTGAAGAAGAAGCTGTATCTTTGCTTCAAGACCATGATATTTTATCTAAAGGGCGAATGTGCAAGAAGGGCCATTTTATGAAACTTTACTTCTGAGACAGAATATTTTGGAAATGCAACGCGAAAGCCTCTCAGCAGAAGCATTCATGTGGCGACAACATAACAAAGAAATCGACATATTTCCAGCAATTTTAAATGCCATAAAGACATATTGACCCCCTAGTAACATAAATTTAGATTGTATTAGTAAGTATGTTGATTTTATTAATAAATAAGTTTCAAAAAAGTGTGACTGTTAAGTAATTCCCCCGTTGTTACGCATTGTTAACAAACAAATTCGTCGTAACATATCACAACAATACATGTTTATTTTTTGAGGTATTCCCGTTAACAGGAAAGTACCGTTTTAAATTGATTATGGCATTAGGATTTCAATTTCATTAAATAAGCAGAATTCCGGTAACAAAAAATTGATTCAATCTTCAATTGCCTCTGATAATACTTAAAATAGATTTTGGAATATAATGTACCTCAATATCGTTTATCGTCCGCTCAGCACTCTTGCCTTCTCAGTTTCCGAAACAACAACTTTCAATAGTTTTAAATTGATTTTTGCTTTGAAATATACTTGAGTCAATTCGGTACAACTTCCACTTTACATACTGTAAATTCCAAAGTAACGCCTTTTATAATAGGGAATGCTAGCCTAAAATTAATTCATTCTGTAAAGTGAATAAATAAAATTCTTTCTTTAAACTATAATAGTCACTGTTATTAGATTTGAATGGATTATAAGCCTTAGAAGTTACTCTGTATTAAATAAGCACCAAAATTCCTTTTATAAAAACAAATCAATTCATTAAAAGATCCACTGTTGTTTCTTCGAAAATTGCCTGTTAACAGTTTTAAATGTCCTTTTAATTTTAATTGAATTTTAATTTATATTCGTTTCCAATCTTCGACCATTGTTACGAAATTAATTCGAGGAATAACAATATAAATTCGTAAGCACGTATTGTTTACAAAGAATTTAATTTAGGAATGCTTTTTATTAAAAAAAAGTGTGATTTTTAAGTAATTCCCTCGTTGTTACACATTGTTAACAAACAAATACGTCGTAACATATCACAAGAATACGTGTTTATTTTTTGAGGTATTCCCGTTAAAAGGAAAGTACCCAAAATACTTGAGTCAATTCGGTACAACTTCCACTTTACATACTGTAAATTCCAAAGTAACTCCTTTTATAATAGACAATGCTAGCCTAAAATTAATTCATTCTGTAAAGTGAATAAATAAAGTTCTTTCTTTAAACTAAAATAGCCACTGTTATTAGATTTGAATGGATTATAAGCCTTAGAACATACTCTGTAATAAATAAGCACCAAAATTCCTTTTATAAAAACAAATCAATTCATTAAAAGATCCACTGCTGTTTCTTCGAAAATTGTCTGTTAACAGTATTAAATGTCCTTTTAATTTTAATTTATATTCGTTTCCAAACTTCGGCCATTGTTACGAAATTAATTCGAGGAATAACAATATAAATTCCTAAGCACGTATGGTTTACAAAGAATTTAATTTAAGAATGCTTTTTATTTCCAATTTTTCTAAAATGACGCTGTCGATACTTAAATTTTTTTATATTTACGTTAATATACTTATTTTCCACAAAACAGGCCAATCTCTCCCCTTCCTTCCTCTCTCTCTCCCTCTCGTATTGAAGCACTCAAGGCATGCTTATTCCCAGAAGGAAGTATACAATAATAGTAATTTGAGGTGTAACAATGATAATGGTCGACATAGCAACATCACGTTAAAATGGCGAGATTTCCACAAAATATGCAAATTAAACGTTTAACATGGAATATTTGGAACTGTGGGCGAAAAAAGACGAACGGAATAAGAAACTTTATAACTTTTTCTTCAAAATGGTTCAAATCCGAAGGTCGTCTGTTAATTTATTCTACTTTTAATTTCCAAATGAAAAAATCCTGCACGTCGAAAAATCGCGTTTTACATGTTAAGTAATGGGAAAAGGAAATGCCTCTCTTGGAGACGAACCAAGGAATTTTTTCGCGATTTAAATTCGTCATCACCTGAAAAAGTGTTAATCAAGCATCTCTACCAAATTTCGAGTTTCTATCATTATTATTTCTCGAGTTATTAGCGTTTGCATAGCGTGATCAACCAACCAACGGATGACGGCTATTATTATATAAAATTAAGCTGGTTGCCTAGAAGACTTATTGTTGCCACCCAGAAAAATTAGCACTTTTTTGCGATAAAAACCATAAATTTAAGCTAATTCTACATGGATTTTAATTCTGTCTTCAAAATAAGAAATTACAATTTCAATCCTATCCGAGAGTTAAAGTCCCGAGTTCGCATCTTGAGAAGAAATAATTTTTAAATGCAAATATAAAAACCTCTAAACCGATTTACGTGTATTCTTACGGGCCAAAAATGGGGCAAAAAGGGGCCAAAATTGCCCCTCAAAATTGGAATTTCGAATGTTTTGGATTTTTTCCTTCGGTTGTGACAAAAAACCTAGTATGGAGAAAGTAGCAAGGATGAACTTTGAGCCAATCAATTGTTATCGGGGGATGCATCATCTCCTTCGGACTGCGAGCCATCGAACTCAAATAACATAAAGGAGACAAGGAATTAGATGGAGGAATTAAAAATTACTTCGAGTTAAAGAAATTCGAGACTTTCTATCGAACACCAGCGCAAATAAAAGGAGAGGGGGGAGAGAGAAAAGGGAGAATGAGGGGGAGAGAGAAAAGGGAGAATGAGGGGGAGAGACAATCGGTAAGCGTAAGCGGGATTGATCCGTTCCAACCTGCCACTCTTCCTTGTGGCGGCGTGCACGTCCATGGTCTAGCATACATGCATGTATCTTTGATGAGACGAGAAATAGCGACAATTAGATGAGAAATATATGCGCGCGTTATTGCTTTCTTCATACGAAGTAATGGGAAAGTATTGTGATCACGAAAAAAATCGACTTTGAGATTTCAACGGAAATACACGTTTTGAGGTCCCTAGAACACGTTTAGAATATTTTCGGAATGACGTCGAAGTGTGTGTGTGCGTATGTGTGTGTGTATGTGATTGTGGGCGCTCTAACTAAAAAGTACAAACTTCATATATAACACTTCAGCATGAGCACAATGAACTGATTAGTTTTTGGACAATATCGGTTAACAGGAAGTCGAGGTTTATTCGAAACCCGATTCGGTTTTTGCGATATTTCTCCGTTAAAACATCATTATTGTATATACAATTCTGTACAAAGGTTATAGAAAATGTAATTTCCTACAATTTTCATTTGAAACAATTTTCCATAGCAGTTATCGTTTAGGAATTATTTATAAATAATCGGTTTTTTCGGTTTCCATCAACTCCCTAAAAACGTCGTTATTGGTAATCTTCGTAAGGACCAAAGTTGTAGAGAATAATATTTCTTTCAAGTTTTGTTTGAAACAAATTTTCGTAGAACCATCCATTTAGGAGATATTTAACTTATTCGTAATTTCCAGTATACAGCGCCACCATCATGTAGCGATGAATTCTGTAAACATATTCAAAATATACCTAATTTACGGCAATAAGGACGACTGTATTCTTTTACGATACGAAATGATAATTTTGCCTCATAATGCAATTCATAATAATTTAAATATCTATACCACAAATACGGATAATGTTATGTGTTGGCCACATCAGATTTTCTCTAGTAGAGTTCCGATGCAAAAAATTTCCAGAGGAAGTGCGAAGTCAAATCGAGGTCGGTGGTGCTGAATTAGAGAATGAGTGAATGGGGAATTGAGCGAAGAGAGAGAGAGAGAGAGAGAGGGAGAGAGGGAGAGAGAGAGAGGGAGAGAGAGAGAGGAGGAGAAAGGAAGGAAGGAAGGGAGAGAGAGAGAAGAGAGAAAGAGGGCGAGGCAGAAAAGTCGGCGCGGGGCAGCTGTGTGCTCTCTCTCCGCTACTGAGAAACTCCATTCTCAGGTGACCAATCCCTCTCTCTCTCCGAACCACAAACCCATTTCCTCCTCTCCCTCTTTCTCCCTCTCCCTCCCTCATCTATCTTACTCCGCTCCCTCCCTCGCACGCCCTCTGGCGTTCCTTCTCTTTCTCGGATCCAATTAAGATCCAATTACGATAATTATAATCCAATTATGCAGAATGGTCCTGCGAGGGACGCCGCCGAACCGGCTTCGAGGCCTCCCTCAAAGACTTCGTGTTGTGACATGTCGGTTGCTTCTTCGGCAAGAGGGAGGAGAAGGGGATATCGAGAAGGGAGAGAGAGAGACACCCTCCTCCTCCTCCGCGAGATCGCTCTCTCTCTCTCTCTCTATACCGTATTCCCTCTGTTTCTCTCTCTTTGCCGATTCGTTATCACCTCCCATCTATCGACCTTTGCTTCTGCCACGGCGCTTCCCTCATTTTCTCTCTCTTTTCATCCCACTTTCTCCTTCCTTCCTCTTTATAGTCCCATTATCTCCCTTTCCCCTTTACATCAACTTTTCCCACACTCTCCGCTTCGCATGTTTTTCTCCGCATTTCCAAATCCGCGTGTCGTTCGCATCACCCCTTCGATCTCTCTCTCAGATTTTTTCCTTCATCACTTATGCTTTTCGCCCTAACTTTTCTACATATCCCTTTCTTTCTCCCTGCCTCTCTCGTCCCTCAACCTTTCCCTCTTCCTCAAACTCTCTGCACCCTCGAACCCTTCCCATCCGGCACACACACACACACACGCTCGCGCACTCATTATCTCCCTCGGCGCACCTCCTCCCTCCGTCTAACCTCACTCCGACCCCCCTCCCTCCTCCTCCTTTGACCCGCGCTCCCTCCGACTCCCTATGGGCAGAATCCAATCAAGATGCAATTATGATAATTATCATCCAATTATTCTGAGTGGTTCCCTGGTCAGTCCGTGCCGAGATCGATTCCCAGCTGAACGCAGCAGATACATTATGCAGGGAAAAAGGTTAAGATTCTTTCGGGGATCTTTGCTTATAAATTGGAATGGTATTTACATAAATTGAGATGCGGGATTTGAAGTGTTCATCGCCGCGGTGGTGCTTTCACCGTGACGTTATACATCCCACGCAGGGCGCACCCACCCATCCAGAATGTACATCAAGAGTGTCGTCGGCGTATCGAAGGCTGGAATCGCAAATTTTCATAATTCTGTATAACCAATCTCTTCCCCCTAACAAGAAATAAACGATTTGAAAATTGGTTGCTAGCTTCACATCGCTTCTTCTTCGAACTGTATAGCAGGTGTAATCACATCGTTTCTATAATGAGGTAATATTACGATCTCAACGTAGCACGGAGATGTTTTCTCCGCACTATATTGGACGCTTCGGCGAATGGCTCCTCTTCGAATACAGAGTTTCTCACTTCCCTCGTTCTCCTTTCCCCTCTCTCTTCCGAAAGGTGCGGTCGCCGGAGCCGCTCCTATCCCGCTTCCGCTAAGGACCTCGCCATCTGTCTGCCATCCGGGAACTCGCCATCACGATCCCACACGCCGCAACTCACGCGACCGCGTCGTCCTCTTACGAGGGTGCGTGGACCGATTCCCTGTTCCATTCCCCCAACCTTACCCTCGTCTCCGCCGCGCGTGCGAAACAGCACGGTCTGCGGCAATTATCATGTCGTCATCCGCGAAGCGAAGACGTTCGACATGGCGGTGAGCTTGGAAAATCTCTCTCGGAGGCTTGAAAAACGGCGTGCGGAAGATAACCTCTGTTTTCAGGACGCATTCGAATCGACCGAAGAAGCAGTGTGCGTTTTCCCAAAGGCAAGCGCGGCTCCTCTCCGAAACTGATCTCTTCGACTCGCCAGTTGCAGCAGAAGCTTGGGTTGTGTCGGCTGGCCATTAGCACTTGATTGCGAGGGAATACCTCAGGGATCTCAAAGGCGCAGTTCGAATTAATGCAGTCCTCCCATCTCACTGATTCATTCTAACGTAAGAATGTGGAAGAATGATCGAGATGAGAATGGAGCGACACTTATTGTTACACACGAAATAAACGTTTAATATTCAGGAATAGTACTACAGTTTAAAATTCTTAATTAAAATTTACGTCGCAACCGATTGTGCGTTTAAGTTTCAGCGAATTACTTGGGCTCATTATTGTATTGTTCGGCCCGTCAAGTTGATTTTGAGTTCCGCGGGAATACCTCTTAATGGATGCGATTTATCACTTCCAGGATGACTTGGATTTGTTCCATTTCTTCAAAACCGTATACGTTCCTCGTCTACGCAAAGTCTAAGAAATTTTTTAGGATCTCCGCGGAGTACATGCAAACTATTGATTCCGAAATTCTCCCTCCAGTTATCATGGGAATTTACATCCATAGACGACTACAGCGCAACTTCTAGTATTGGGCATTCTACTCAACTTCGGACAGCTAGAGAATGGCTTGACTAGAATAGAGAAAATATTCTAAGTAGTTCTTCAAAACACTTTGCTACTCTACGAATTCCCTATTACACTTGCCTTCTCTCCGAAGAGAAATCATTTCAGTGTATTTTATATCTTTTTTCCCTCTCTTTCCTTTAGCTTTTCTTCCTTGGCCGTCGATAAATTTTGTTTAGAATTGTTTCACTTTTATCATTCCGAAATCCCTATTTATTTTCACGTTTTATTTTTTGGCAAAATATCGAAATTTGAAAAAACATTTCATAAGTTTACAGCTCTGCTGCAATTAAACAATCCTGTAAACATGGCTTGTAGCAATGCAACGCGTACACCGAACCGTTTCGATAGCAAAAAGAGACAGACGATCTATAGACAGATATAAAGATAAGTGAGCTATTGAAAATCATTTACCCAGAATTATCCGAAAAAATGTAAACAACGCATGGAAGCGCAAAAGATAAAATAGTCATAAAAATAAAAGTAAAATTTACTAACATTAGTAGGGCAGCCCCGGATCTCCGATCCTCAACGCGATTTAAATAAACTGAAAGTTAAGTGAAATAATTTTGATTGAATAATTAATGAAATAAATGAAATGCAAATAATCTAAATAGTTCGGCCCCAGGTTAGATCTTCTTTGTTCCCTATTCAATTGACGTGTTTCCCTATTTCTTTGTATTTCTTGTACTCTCCGCTCCTCATCTACACGAGAAATCCTATGAGCTTCCGCATCTCTTTCTCTCTCTTTCCTACAATACTCTTCCTTTGATCTCTGGCTCCTATTTCTTTCTCTGGCAGCTGTAGCTGGGCTAATAGCTCTACCTTACCTTAGTTACAATGATTATCGTTGCATCATTAGAGACGAACTCACAAACTATTGCTTTCCTTCAAGTGTCTATCAACGACTGCTTTTAACTTCTTACAGGACCTACTATAAAGGCGACGTCAATGCAACCGTTTATTTAGATTATCAATGAAGAGAAGATAACCATATAATGTGTTTACAAAGTAACGTGCGTTCCTATTCTCATCTAATTTTTAATTGATGCGTGAGCCTATTGCACAATTTAAAATAAAACTCAATACGCTGGGAGCTTGTTTGTTATACACATGTTATTGACACAGTTAGAAACGCTTCCCATACGCAGTCAACAAAATAATTATCCGTAAATATTTACGTTGCTATGCTTCAATAATTTCGATGCTTATGTTAAACAAAAGCGCGAAGCGAATAACGCTATTCTTTCACCTATTTGAAGGTATAATTGATAGTAATTGAATCGGAGGCAACAATGACGGTCGCCTTGGCAACGCCCGGAGAGAGTACTAAAAATCCGCAAAAGTTCGAAAAAGAATGCGTATTTCTGAAAACTTCGACCGTGTAACGTTTAAACATGGCAAGAATAAGATAGTATAGAGAGTTAGCCGTCAAATAAAGCAAAAAAGAAGAAAATCGGTCCATATTTACGTATTTTAACGAAAGAAGGAAGAAAACCTTGCACTCTGAAAAATCGAACATCCCGTGTAAACTTATGGGAAAATATAATTGTCTCCTGGATTCGAACCCGGGACACTTTAGCAAACGAAAATATTTTTCCAGGGACCTCATAGCCAGTAGAAACAAAACGCCGTTTACCGCATATCTTTACGACGAACGGTTCTCGAGAAATACGCCGATATAAATTGTAAACAAATGTCTAAAGACGTCAACGTAAAATGAATATATAGTTAGATTATATCGCCAAAGAATCGCTACATTTTCCATCATTTGATTATCGTCGTTATGCCCTTATGTGGTGATTAACTATGAAGCTCAAAAATCCATAAAAATGTTGGGAAAGGCAAGATGCGCATCTCAGATACAAAACAACGGGTCTTTTAAATGATTTGCCGATTTCCCGAATCTGAAGCAATTCTGATGCAATCAATAACCCCTTCCCTATCCTCGAGTGCCCCAACGATTGCCTTCATGTGCAAAAACGAAACTTCATAGCTCACATAAAGGTCGACGAAAACGATTTTCATCACAAATTATAAATTCTCTTTCATAGTTCTTCCACCCTAACTCAAACTGAACGTCTTTCATTCAAAATGCGGGATACTTCCACCACATAGAACTGCCTTCGTTGGCAGAAGCAGCGGGGGCTACCTTTGCGGAGGCGAGGAGGAGATTTAGAGAGAGGAGAGTTACCTTTTTGTCCAACGAATATCAAGCTTTCCCAGTGGATTTTTATCTACTAGCTTTTAGGATCAGTCGTTGTAAATAAAAGCAATTATTTGCGATAGTAACCTAATCACAAATGAGTGAATCTTGCTATTGAGTGCTAGTCATTTTAGGTTCCGATTTGCATTCCTACCCATAATCTTGTGCCTTGATTGTAATTTATACCGAGACTTGGTGCCCAGTCGACTGTCGGCAAAGGTTTTCACTCTTCGCATTTTCAGCTCCTCTATTTCGACGACCCTCTTCACTTTCTTAGCGCATGACTTGATTTTTATATGCAAGATAACTACGTTAATTCGAAAATTAAGGGACAAAATATTCATAGCTTCGAATTACCCCTTAAAATTTGAAGTTTAAAGCCCTCTTTTGCTCTTGTTGATACGCCAAGCAGGTGTTGGATGGATTGGGTTGGGTAAATAACGAAACGAACTATGATGTCAACCCAACCCACGCATTCCTCATGCCCACACTGACAGTACTCGAGATATTGATTGTAGGACCGATAGATACAAAGGAACCTTCTTCTCTAAGACGATAAGAGAGAACAATAGGAGAATAAAATGATAGATCAGAGATAATCTCCCCCTGCCACACACCAATTTCGGTGGCTTGCAGGACAATGATGATCGATTTAGCAACGCCCGGAAAGTGTTAGAAAATTCACAAAATTTCGAAAACAATTGCGTATTTCTGAAAGATTCGACCGTGTAACACGTAAACATTGCAAGAATAAGATAGTGTACATTTTTATCCGTCGAATAAAGCAAAAACGAAGAATATCGGTCCATATTTAGGTATGTTTATTATTGAAGGAATAAAACCATGCACTCTGAAAAATCTAAAATCCCGTGTAAACATATGGGAAAATATAATTGTCTCCTGGATTCGAACCCGGGACACTTTAGCAAACGAAAATATTTTTAAATGAACCTCATAGCTAGTAGAAACAAAACGCCGTTTACCACATATCTTTATGACCAACGGTTCTCGAGAAATATGCTGCTGTAATGCTTCACGAACGTCCATACATACGTTCGTACGTATGTACGCACGCACGGTTAGAATTTTAATCTTGTTATTGTTGCTGCAATTGAGGCAAGAAAGTTTCGGCAAGTTCTAGATTTTCATTGCACCAGAATAAACGCAGCTCGTCGTCTACCGTTCTTTGTCATTTATCCGGAATCTACGGCTATCGTCGCTGACAGTATCTTTTTTTCCCTTCCATTTGGAAAGATAGGAAAAATGTTTATTTTGAACTATTATATTATATAATTCGGAAAATAAATATTTCTGTTATTAATAAAAAAGCTAAGTGTAATAAATTTATCTTGAATACAGCGGAAATTATACCTTATTTTAATTCTTCGTATTCTTGTCAGTATCTAATATAATCGGACTTAAGAGGTCTGCACGGGCCTGATTTTCTAGGCCCGGCCCATACAAATTCGGACCCGTCCCGTACTGTACGATGTCGAAGAAATTGTATACAAGTGAGACATTACGGAGGACCAGTGTGATTTTTAAATCCCGGCCCGGGCCATTAATGCATTCCAAAGGACCCAGCAGGACTCTAATCGGTCTGCGAAGCATGCCGGAAGCTTCAAGCAGTATGATCATATAATATAACTTCTTCTGCTATAGGCTTCTATTTAGACTGCTGGGAAATATGTTTGTTTTTAACTATTATATGAATTGGAACGGAAATATTGCTATTATTAATGAAAGTAAGTTTCGGCAAGTTCTAGGTTCTCATTGTAAAACAAATATTTTCACGCAGCTCTGGAATAAACGTATCCCGTCGCCTAATGTTATTTGTCATTTAGATTATCTACAAAGAGAAGATAACCATTTAACTTTCAATACCTATGTTAAAAAAAAAACCTGTCCATATTCTCATCTAATTTTAAATTTATGCGTGAGCCTATCTGCATTAATAAGCATTATAGATATATGCTATATAATGGTTTTAATTACAAAAAAGTAAGATTCTAGCATTAAGACGATGAAGTGAAGATTCAATTGCTTTGATTAAACCGTTCGAGACGATTGCCATACGCAGTTAACTGAATAATTATTCGTAAATATTTACGTTGATATGTATCAATAATTTCGATGCTTAAATAAAAGTTCGAAGCGAATAACGCTATACTTTCATCTTTTTGAAGGTTTAATTGACCGTAACTGAATCGGAAGCAACAATGATAGTCGCCTTGGCAACGCCCGGAAAGTGTACGGAATATCCGCAAAATTTCTGAAACAATTACGTATTTCTGAAAGCTTCGGCCGTGTAACATGTAAGCATTGTAACAGTAAGATAGTGTACAATTTTATCCATCGAATGAAGTAAAAACAAAGAAAATCGGTCAATATTGACGTATTTTGATGAATAAAAGGAAAAAAACTTGCACTCTGAAAAATCGAAAATCCCGTGTAAACTTATGGAAAAATGTAATTGTTACCTGGATTCGAACCCGAGACTTTATGAAAATGAAAATAGTTTTTCTCGGACCGTCTAGCCAGTAGAAACAAAACGCAGTTCACCGCACATCTCTACGACGAACGGTTCTCGAGAAATATGCCGCTGTAATTCTTCACGTGCATACGTACGTACGGTTACAATTTTAATATTATGATATCATCATCATAGGTAGTCTGTCCGTAAACTTGGTTCTCCATATTGTACTCCTATTTTCCGCAGTTTTCTTCATGTCTTGATAGCTCTCTTTCCCTTTCAAGTCGTCTACTAGCTGAAACCTTTTCCTACCTTTTTCTCTTTTTCCATCCAGTTTTCCTTCTAGCACTTCTTTAATCATGCATTCTCTCCTCGGGTAATGCCCAATCCAGTTCGCCTTCCTCTTTCTGATAGTCTGTATAATCGTTCGTTTCTCTCCTATTCTTTGTAGTACTTCCTCATTTTTCACCCTATCTGTCCATTTTATCTTCAGCATTCTTCTCCATTTCCACATTTCGAAGCTTTCCAAGTATTTAATATCATTTTTCCTTAGCGTCCATGTTTCTGCCCCATACCTTGTTCTAATGGCTTTCCTCCAATACATAGATTCAAATTTTCTTCTTCTTTACTTGATATTCGCATGACCTTGGATTTCTCTGTATTTATTTCCATACTGTATTTTCTACCTGTTATCACTAGTCTATTTATCATTTTCTGGAGTTCCTTTTCCTTTCTTGCTAGACGTACTTGATCATCCGCCTATTTCACTGTTCTTATAACCCTTCCTCCGATTTTGAAATCTCACGTGCCTTTTAATGCTTCCTGAATTAGCCTCTCTCCATATATATTGAATAGAATCGGCGATAGACCTGTCTTACTCCTCTACCGATATGTACTCCGCGGGTGTCCGCATTCTCCATCCTGACCTTTACAATTTGATTCACGTATAGATTCCTGATCAGTCTCCTGTCTTTCCAGTCTAAACCTATATCCTTTAATATCCTCATCAGCAGTACCCAATTTATGTACTCTATCAAAGGCCTTCTGCCAGTCGACGAAACATACGCAGCAATCTTGGCTGTACTCTATTGCCCTTTCTGATATGATTCTCACTACACCGATATCATCTCTGGTTCCTCGTCCTTTTCTGAAGCCGAATTGATCTTCCCCTAGCATTTCTTCGGCCTTTTTCTCTAGTCTTTTATTAAGAATCCTCGTGATGATCTTGGAAGTTTGTGACAGTAGGGATATCGTTCTGTACTCTTTACACTGCCTTTGGCTTCTTCTTTAGAGGGATCATTTTTACATCTAAGAAATCCTGAGGTCACTCTGCCGGGTCGTAAATCTTGTTAATTAATTTAGTAATCACTTTTAGTTCTTCCGATCCCATGACTTTAAGTACCTCTGTCGGTATTCCATCGCTGCCTGTAGCTTTTCCTTTCTTCAGTTCCAGTATCGCCTTTTCTACTTCGCTTTTCATAATACTTGGTCCCAAGTTGTCTTCTTCAATGAGATCCTCTTCTTCCAGTTCTATTTGCACCAATCCTGCCTGCTTTTTGTGTAGTTTCTTAATGCATTCTTCCAAAACCTGTACTACATCTTTTGGTTCTGTCTTCAATAAAAATAAACTTCGTTCTTTTCTTCGTAGAACCATTCATGTCTCAAGTTCGTACCATGTTTCTAAGTAATTTTGAAATCCAAATTAAATATAAGCTGCATTCATTCCTATGTTATTCAAAGGGAGAAAAAGTGAAAACAAATATTTTTAAAATTAGAAAGGTCAATCAAATCGGCAAAAAACCTGACTACACCACTTAACTCTTTACTTCCGGTTAAAATGACACATTCCTCTTGTTTCTACGTGCGGTAGTTGATGAGTTATAAAAAACATACATACATATATACATCCATACATACATATAAACACTTTATACACACACACACACACACACACACACAGGCACGCACGCACGCACGCGCACACACACACACACACACAGTAAAAGTTGTGCTATCCGGCTATTTAGAAACCGGCCACCCTTGGACACCGGCAATTACACATATACAATTCATTTTGTATTTTTTTAAATGAATTTTTATATGAATTGTATTTGTGTAATACCACAATTTCCACATTAAAACTCCTTAAAATATTATATGTATATCACGTATTTACTCCGTATACTTCTGAGGCTGTCGAGTGAGCATGGCATTTTTTTTAAGTAAGCCATTTACATTGTCTATATGTTTTGGTGTACTTCTACAATTTCCAGTTTTATCGCTTTTTATTATTAAAAATGACCCATCCATTGAATATGGCATCAAAATAAATACCTAAAAGCAAGGGATATAAGAGGAAAAGTTGTTTTAACGCTAACACAAAAGCAGGAATGATCAAACGAATGGTTTAAGCAACGCATGGGGTTGAATAATGTATTTAATATAAAAATTAAAACCGTATTTAGAAATAAGTGTACTTAAAACCACACAAAACCTTATTCGGTTGGCGGAGGAATGGTAATGGCTTCGGATTATCAGATACTGATAAGATATCGGTTTAAGGATGTTTTTCTCGTATGACCCTAGAAGAAAACCAAATAAATATTCATCTGAGCTTGTGTTCCTAAAAATCTGTGTTATAGTACTATACAGGTAAGAATAGATTATATCAGTGGATCTCAACCTTTTAACTCCATTGGGCACTTAACATATTCTGGGATATGGAGGTGGGCACAAGCATAAAAAATATTGTTAGAAATCACGAGAAATGACGCAATGAGTTAGTTATACAATTTAGTATATTTAACTACTAATATTTTTGATTAATGCTTGAAAAAACTGAATTATGTTAAAAGAAAGCAAACTTATTTTAATAGTTTTTCTACCAGAGGATGGAGAGAAGGTCGAGTTGAGGTAGTTGGATGGAAATAAACGGGTCATACCTCGCCACAGGCGACAATATGTCTGGGCACTGTTCTGGTAGTAACGATTATTTTCATGAAGCAAATGAGTTATTGCTACCGTTCGTTATGGCATTAACGTTTTCGGCAGCATTGCAAACGAAAATATTAGCAACGAAATTTTCAAGACTTGCATCATTGGATAAGGGATTATGAACATCTTCATGTGTGCAGAGGAAATCAGGCACCTAGAAATGGCTTGGTGGGCACCACGTTGAGAACCTCTGGACTATAAGTCCAAATATCGCCCTTATAACGAAGTCGAGTTATCATTATTAGGTATTCCATTTTTATGGCTTTCCTTCCTCTCCCACAACCTCAAATCTAAATTCCCTTCAACGCTCTCCCTTATCCAGCATCTCTGTCCACTCACAACACCTTCCCCTCCACCTATCGCTATTTCTCACCTCAATACCACTTTTCTCCCTCCCTCTCCTCTCTCTCTGGCCTTTGCTTTCTTCCCTGTTCTTTCCACCAATTCAATGTCCCTATAAATTCCCTCTCCTTCCCCCATCGTTTCGGTCTCTCTCTTCATCTCCCCCCACTCCATTTTCCTCCTCTCTTTCTGCTATTCCCTACATGTCCTCTCTCTCTCTCTCTCCACCAACATACTCTAAGTCTGTTCTTCTCCTACGCTGCGTTTTTATCTCTCTCTCCTCCGTGGAAAGCACCTTGACCTCAAGTTTTATAACAGTTTCCTCTTCCATTCTGCCTTTGGACTATATCCGTTTATCCAAAAATGTGTTCAGCAAAGTGTTTCCGACAATTAGATATCGCGAATGTTGATGAGAAATTTCTCATCAACATTCGCGATATCTAATTGCATCACGCAGCTATATGTGTGGAGCTTAATTTGACAGATACTATCACCCTTGAAGTATCCTTATTGTCTCCGAGTGCATGCCTCTCCTCTCCACATTCCTCTAATCGCTTCTCACTCCCTTCTCCCTTTCTCTCTCTCTTTCTTCCTCTCTCTCTCTCTCTGTCCTACGCAGTCAATCCGCAAGGGAGACACAAACTAAAGCTATAGATTCTCTATCATCGGATCCGACCCTCTCATCATCTCGCATAACAATCTTTCTTTCACTTTCCTCCCAACCCACCACCATTCTCCATCTATCTTTATAATTTCCTCTTCCTCTCACTCGTCTTTCCCATTTTCTCTGATAAAGGGTTTTGTAATCATCATCATCCTCGATTTTCTACGATTAGCTAAAATTCAACAAAAAAATTACAAATTACCTCTGAGTGCCGCTCAAAATACTTAAGACACCTTTTCCTTCTTACACCTATCAGCCGTTTGCCGCCCCCCTTGCACTCAACTCCCCAGTCAACCACGATTCGGACCATGTTAACCCGATTACTTCCCAAACGAAAAGACGCTCTTTCTCTCCATGTCTACAAAATCTTGATTAATAGATGTAATCCATATTTGCCTATTTTCTTTCAATTAAAACTATTCAAGTATAATACGCTAAAACAGAAGCGCCCATATGATATAGGTATGAATAGGATTTATTTGATCGTCTTTTTCTCAAAACAGGAGAATCCAAGGAAAAAATTCTATAAAAAGTAATGTTTACTTGATAAAACTTTATAACTTCTGAAGAGAAAATCTTTTATCGAAAAGTTATTTTACGAGTGAGAGCAAAAAGTCAATTTTTTTGTTACGGGTGAATTGGTAACCGTAATATATTGATTTGACTTTGATATCAATCCTAAATGGCTTATTTTCATCGAAATAGATCCTTACGCAAAGGGGATTGAGATCAGGCTGTAATCGGTCGAAGAGAAAGAAAGGCAAGCCAAACATAATAGTCGCTTCCTACTTTCTTTAAAAAAATCGCTTTAGAAGGGGAAATTAATTTCGATGTCGTGAAGCACTTAAAAATAAAGAAATAGACAGGACTCGGACAACCGATTGCTGTAAGGGTAGCCGAGCGCATTTCCGACAGGGCCAAATGGTATATTAGAACGGTTTTTAAGCTGCCTGCTAAGATGTGAATCGTAATCTGAAAACAATTCATAAGTTTCGAGCATTCCATTCAATAAAAAAGCGACGTTTTAGCGCAATTTATACGTGGATATTACAGTAATAAATTTATTAAGCTTTATTTTTTCTTTTATCTACAATTTATTCGTTTACACAATTAAAATGACACCCGTCGTGCATTGAAATGTTCCCCGACCCTATCACCTAAAAACATCTCAGATATCAGCTCTAAGCGATACGCTATTATTTCTATATCACAACGATATACATATATTTAAAAAAATCTCAACTTGGCGTCATTTACCGAAGTGGCTCTATTTCTCGGAGGCCTTCGCCAAAGGAAGGATAAAGGAATTCCACCAACGGAGGAGACCGTAACCGCATCAGTGGCGTTCCATCGCCCACACCTTCGGCTTCGTTCCCACGCGCCAACGTCCGCTCTCCACGGACACAACCCCTTCGACGCTCCCTAAACCTCCGTCAACTCCCCCTCCCCCTAATCCCCCGCCACCGATCCGCAGCGTCTTCCCCCTCCACCGCCTCCCCCGCCCTCCATTTCTGCAAATTTTAATCAGATCAGAAGCACGCGATGCCTCCATTGAACGCGGTTCCAGCGTGAGCACGCGAGCGCTCGCGAGAAAGGCGAGGATCGCGACGAAGGGACTATGGACGGACGGACGGACGAAGCGGGGGTGGGAGGAAAGGGGGGAGGAGCGAGAGGATCTCAGGATGGGAGGCGGAAACTGGCAATCCGGATTTTCGCGGCATGTGACTCTCGATCGAGGAACGAGACGGTAAGGGAGGAAAGAGAGTGCGAATGGGGAAAGGAGGGGGGAGGGGAATGCCACGGATTAGAGATTTCTTACAGCTATCACTTAAACTGAGAGATAATGCGGTTTTCAACATCAAAGGGAAGATGAATTTCCGTCGAGAATGTCTAATACAGGAAATATCTGACTACTCGATGTTCAGAGAACACATTTCTGTGTGTTTAGCAGAATGCAATCGATTTCCTCGATTGATCGCCGCTTTCCACAGTTATCGCGTCCAGTCATTTGCCACGAATAAGATATCGCAAAGTTTCCGAGAAATCCTCCGCGATCAGTCGCTAAAAACCTACTGTTTTATAAACTTTGTCGGTCTCAACAAAACGGCAAGTATTAGATATACTCGTAATTTTGTCGTCCTCTTTTCCTGAATTATGAAAGCGACATTAATGCGATTTGGATATGTTCTTGTCGTCGCCAATTCCTCGCCGAGCCGCACGAAGCGATACTTCCGGCGAATTGAGACGCGATCGAATTCGTTCGAATCCTTCCCCTCTTTCGAACGCCCTCCAGAGGGACGCCAGCACGCGAACCCACCCTCTCCTCCCACCACTCGCCCCGGTGAGTCACTCGAATCTCATCACGGTCACGCGCGGCGTCTGCAGGGTCGCCGAGACGAACTGCCGCGAGATGAGCCCTCCTCAAATGTTTGGAGTATTAAAATGGAATGCCAAAGGGGAAATGAAAATGATTGTTTTGAGAAGAGTGCGATACAAGATGGACAGCAATAGTCCTTTCGACGATGGAATAGGGGATTTAATGCAGGGTCAAAGGGCTATGTTAAATCACTGCCTTTGATTTGGTGACCTAGTTATGATTTTAAATTGAATTAACTGCGTACCTTCTCGAAAAAACGAGCATTTTATATTGAGCTGTGACTGGAAGACGAAAGTTCTTTCGAAAGAATGTGGCAAATCTTACGAAAGCAAATGATGTTCAGTAATACAAACGACCGAGTTAACCACGCGCGTATGCACTTACGATAAACCGAAGAGAGACTCCAAAAATGATCTTGTTCACGAAGCTTCTTTAAACACTAATGTAATGCCCGTTGAAATATCAACGGAAGAATCTTAGATAGATTATTATTATTTTCATTTAAAATAATTAATATTACACTTTTACATGTGAAATATTTGTCATATACAACATTTCTAATGAATATTCTGTTGTTGATGGGCTATCTTTAGTTAAACTCAAAATAGTTGCCTCTCTTTCCCTCCCTCTCCCTCCCCCCATATTACACCCTCTCTCCCTCTCACACCCTCTCTCTCCCTCCTCATTTCTCCCCCTCCCCCCTCTACTTCTCTCTCTCCCCCTCCCTCTCGGTCCCCCTTCTATCTCCCCCCCATCTCGCATTAAAAGCATTCAAAGCACGATTATACCCATATAGCGTATTTGCCCGTCAATATGACGGAATATCTTTAGTTAACCTTACCTCCCTCCCTCCCTCCCTCTCTCTCTCTCTCTACCTCCTTCCCTCCCTCCCTCCGTCTCTCTCCCTCCGTTACAATCCATCTCTCTCCCTCCCTATCTCGTATTAAAAACATTCAAAGCACGCTTACACCCATAAGGTTTGATTTAACAATAGGATTTTGAGGTCTAACAATATAATTAGTCACCATGGCAACATTCCGTAAAAATGGCAATATTTCCACAAAATATGTGAATTAAACGTATAACATGAGCAATTTCGAATTGTATGCGGAGAAAGATGAACAGATTAAGAAACTTTGTAATTTTTTCTTCAAAATGGTTCAGATCCGAAGATCGTAGGTTAATTCCTTCTAATTTTAATTTCCAAAACAATAAAAGCCTGCACATCAAAAAATTGATTTTTACATGTTACCTTACGGAAAATGGAAATACAGAATAAATAGTATTGTTAAAACGGTAGAGGATAAAATGAAAAAAAAAGGAAAAAATAAATTCGAGAAAAGGCCCAAAAAAAAAACGAAACGAAAAGTGGATTAAAAATTTATAAAACATCAGCATTTATAAAAAAAGGCGCTGAAAAAATAAACAAAAAAACCACACCATAATAAGTCAGAAGAAAGTAACACTCTCCTTGGGATCGAACGGCCGACCTTCGTAACGCCACGTCACCACTGGGCCACCGCTACAACAACAAACCCTGCCGCAAAATAGGTATATACGGTGTTAACCACGAAATCGAAAATTATGAATCCATTTTGTTGCTAATTTTCTGGATATATACGGCCAAAAGGGGGGTTATTCGTGGTTGTGGAGTTGAGGGCTAGCTACCTACCAATTTTTAAGGAAATCCGTCACCCGAAGAGGTGAGCCTCCCCTGTCAGACTTTTTGTTGTGGCGGACCGGCAAATTTTTTTTTAAGTTCCAGGGACCGGTAGAGAAAATACAGTAAAACTCGTTTATTACGAATTGAGGGGACCGACTCATTGCTTCGTTATAAGCGTGACTACGTTATATACGAGAAACATGGTTTTTGGCCTATACATCCCATATAACAAGTATACACATACAGTAAAAGTTGTGCTATCCGGCTATTTAGAACCGGCCAGCCTTAGATACCGGCAATTACACAAATACAATTCATTTTGTATTTCTTTTTCTTTTTTTATGAATTTTTGTATGAATTGTATATGTGTAATACCACAACTTCCACTTTAAAATTTCTTAAAATATAAGATGTATATATTACGTATTTACTCCGTATACTTCTGTGGCTGCCGAGTAAGCATGGCGTTTTTGGTTACGTAAGCCATTTTCATTGTCTAGATGTTTTGGTGTACTTCTATAATTTCCAGTTTTATCGCTTTTTATTATTTTAAAAATTACCCATCCATTGAATGTGGCATCAAAATAAATACCTAAAAGCAAGGAACAGGAGAGAAAAGGTTGGTTTAACGCTAACACAAAAACTGGAGCTGATCAAACGAATTGAAAAAGGAAAAAATAGAGCAGCCATAGCAAAAGAATTCAAAATCGGATCTTCCACGCTCTACGATATCAAGGCTCATAAGGCTAAATTAATGAAATTTGTGTCATCTTCTGAGACGAGTAAATCAATTAATAAACATCATACGCTTCATATGCCACAAATTGAGGAACTGGATAAAATATTATATAGCTGGTTTTCACAGAAATGTTCAGAAGAATTAAATAATTTCGTCCTTTTCTAATAGAGTAAATAAAGATAATAAAGATAAATAAGAAAGATATAATCCAATAAATTCAATTTTGGGAACAGGTTCACTGCCGTAATACCCAAACTTCCCGGACGCCCTAAACTTTTCAATAGTCTTTATGTTTTGCATGTAAGCGTAGCAACGTATTAAATAAGAATGGGTAAATAGTGTCTATATCTAACTACGTGTGGAAGAATTAAAATGGAAAATGCAAACCCCATGCATAGTTATGTTTGGGGAGTACGAAAGTGAACCTAAGCCCAATTTTGTTTGGTTATTGCTAAATTTGCGATGTCAAAATCGCTCCCCTAACCGGATACTTCTCCTAATCGGCTTTCCACAATCCCCAAGATAGCCGGATAACACAGCTTTTACTGTATTTGCAGTGAGTCGACTTCAATGCCGTACTTACATATGCAAAGAGATGCTTATCAACTTCGCGGAATGTAAAATGTTCGACTGCTATTACATACGATTTTTTAAATGGTCAATTAATATCATTATTATGGTAATTAATTTACATAAATATTTCACATTTTTAATATCAATTTCAAAACAAAGGGAGCGTGGAAATTCGTATGGAAGGGGTAGATGGAGGAAGGGGACCTCTACGAACAAGTGTGCGGTAAACGGGCGGAAACTATTCATTACTTATCGCTCTGCTCGCCAAAATTCGTTATATATGGGACATTTTTTGCCACGGGACCAAACATTTGTTCGTTACAGCCGAGAATTCGTAAAATGCGTGTTCGTTATATCCGAGAAATTTAACCAATGCCCTTATGGAGAAGTTCAAGGGACCGAGACATTTCTTCGTTATAGCCGAGATTTCGTTTTAGGCGTGATCGTTATAAACGAGTTTTACTGTAATACTTTTATAATAAATATATAAAAAATCAAATCTGCAAAGTGTTTTCAGAAATATATTACTAAAATGTATATTTAAATATTAGAATAAACAATTTAATTAAATAAAGTAGAACGAAAATTTTGATTATTTATTTTAAACGTAAGCTTTTCTAATTTGAAAGATGAGTCTGCTTATTTTTTGCCAGCTTATCCAGTCGTGGTTCGATGGAAGACAGTACCACGCGTAATGGAGGATGATTATACAGACTATTCCTGTACTTGTTCTTAATAACACTCATGGTTGAAAAGCCAATCTCGCACAAGTATGTTGAAGGAAATGGGAGAAGTCTTCAGAGAAATCTCAGCAAGCTCTGGGTATTCTGCTTTCACTTTTATCCAAAAGGAAGCTAGTGAGTTTGTAGTCTCAAAATTCATCTACGTCAGCAGCCAGCTCCAACAATTTTTCCTCCATAGTGACAGTTAATTCATCTTTCAATGGGATAAATGGATTTCGGATCCATCCATTCCCTTTCCGTGGATCTTCTTCTGTTGGAAAGTAAAACTCAAAACGTTCTGCCAAATTCCTCAAGTGTTCACTGATAACGTTTCTTAGAGATGTAATATTAATCTCTTCGCTTGCATCGGAGATGACTGTTGATAAATTGTGAAACATGTCATAGCAATCTCTTGAAACTCGACTATTCCATGCTTCTAGCTTTCGTTTCTGTCCATCGATCTTGTTAGCCATCGTAAAGCATGAAGCCATCCTTCCCTGCATGGAGGTGTTGAGATCATTCATGACGGCAAAGATGTCAGCCAAATAAGCCAGCTTGGCTATCCAATCCACATCTCTGAATAACTGGGACCAATTTGGTTTTTTGTCTTGGAAAAACAGGGCAAGCTCGTTTCGTAACTCAAATACTCTTGACAAAACTTTTCCCCTCGATAACCAACGTACATCGGCATGTAACAGGAGCTGTTTATGATCAGCTCCCATAGCATCACATAATGCAGAGAATAGTCTCGAATTTAAAGAATTCGCCTTTACATTGTTGACAATTTTCATAACTTCGTTGAGCACACGATTTAGTTTTGGTGACAATTTTTTTGTTACAAGACTTTCTCGGTGAAGAAAGCAATGCGTCGACTTGCAACTTGGAGCAAGCGCCTTAATCTGGGTAACAACTCCTGAATGTCCTATCATTGCGGCAGTGCCATCAAAACATACGCCTACACAAAATTTGAAGTCCGACCTACATTTATTAACGATGTAGTCCTTCAAAGTTTTGAAAATTTCAGAACTAGTTGTTTTTGTCGGTAGTGAAGCAGAAAAATAGAACTCTTCCTTCAAATCACCATTAAATTCAAAGCGCACATACACCATCAGAATAGCTGCATTTTAAACGTCTGTACACTGATCAAGCTGTAAAGAGAAGTACTTTGCTAATTTAATCTGTTCTATGAGCTGATCTTTCATATCTTGAGACAGATCTAAAATTCGTCTAGCTATAGTGTCATTTGAAAGTGGCACCTGACTCACTTTCTTTGCAGCCTGCTCAACCAGCATTTCCATGCAGACGTCATTAAAACAGCCTTTCACTAACGTCTCACCAATTGTGTATGGATTTTTGTTCTTAGCAACTCGAAACGCTACTTTATAAGAAGCTCGCATAGCACTTATATTTATGTGTGACACTTTGAAGATCTGTCTCTGACGGCATTTCAGATCGGCATGCTTTCTTTCAAAGAACTCTTTTCTGCTTTGAACTCATTTCTCTATGTTTTGTATTTAAATTCCTCTGAGTTTTGACGGTTTCATTGCGCCGTTAGACAACATATATCCACAAATAACACACTCCGGTTTTGGAATTCCACTATCATCATCTGTACATAGGAGATAAAAATATTTTTTTATAAATCTATACTTCAAGTAAATACTTCATTTCTGATATTAGGATGAAAACCGAATAAATGCAGTAGGAACTTCGGGACTCTAGTAGTATTGAAAATGGACATTAGCGTTAATGCCAAAGCATAAGCTTTCTAAAACTGTTACAAATAATCATTCGGCAATTCATCAGACACGCACGCACATACGAACGTAAGCACTCAGATATGATATTAATAATGGAATAAACCTTCCTTCTTACAATATATCAAACAGAGTTTAAAAGCAAGATATGAGTATTTCAGTAACTACATAAATCTGTACTTTGAAAAAACTAAATATATATTAGTTTAAAAAGTTCGCATATCATGACTTCATCACATTAACCATAAGATCGAACCTCACTCTTAAATATTCAATAAACTGCATGAATTGTTTAAAAAATATGGACAGAGGCTATAAAATTCTTAAACATATCAAAAAATAAATATTACGTAGTAAGTATGGTCGTACAGAAAAAGTTTAAATTTACTGATTTACACAGGCATAAAAGATATCAATATCAAGTTTAATTTGATTAACATACACGTTTTTGGTAACTTGGTATTGCTTCCAAAAAGTACTTTTCCATACCAAAAACCCGATATCGGTATTGTGTATCTAATTCAATACCGGTATTAATTCTGGTTTTCCAATACTGGAAGTCATCCCTAATTGGAAGCCAAATCATTTCGTAAAATAAATTGTAACACATTTAACGGCGTCCAACAAGATGTTATTACAACATACAGTGGTGTTTTTTACTCAAATATTTCAGAGCCATCCAAATCAGTCAGTTTGTTAGTGATTCTTTAAATCCAAGCATTTTTAAAGTTCATGTTACAAATTTCTAATGCTTTCATATGAAAGATACTGCAGATATCGCAGTAGATCATACGATTTAAACTTCATATTATTATGCAAAATATCGGTGATTTTACTTACAGTTATTACTAGCTAAGGTCCTCCAAGGGTCGCGATCTCTGAAGAAGCCACACCTCACCTCAGAAAGATCTAAAAGGCAACTGACTTACTCTCCTTACTTTAACGGTCTTCTCATCAACCAAGAACAACGCTCCAACTTCTTCGACAGTTGTTTACAAAAACTCAGTTCGATGGATCACTCTTGGTCTCATGGAGAAATATAACAAGAAAATAAATCCACGTGAGAATGAGAAACTACGGGACTCTCATGATCGATTTGTTTCATAAAAGGCGAGAACGGATATTTGAGTCTGTCAGCAAACGTTTTGAAGCGTCGTGACATTTGAAACGACATTCGGGATAAATTTAATCTGTTTACGATTTGGATTGACCCAAACGGTTGGCCATAGAGCACCCCCGTTCCTCTGTTAGTTGCAGAAGTAGGTATCATTAGCTTAAGTATATGTCTGTTAAAATTCTTGCGGCACTATCCAATTTAAATCTGCTTAGAAAAGAGAGGTTTAATAAACGGGAAGGACAACACGTCGTCCCAGGAAAAGAAAAAAAGCTTGCATTTTGCATTAAATGTATATAAAGACATTTATTAATCCAGGTCCGGGTCTCACTCTCATTAGTCTATCTCGAGGCAATACTTCGTTAACATCTGTACATTACCCTAAGAACTTGCCGCGGACCGGCAGCCGATGGCTCGCGCACCGGTGCCGGTCCGAGGACCACCACTTGAGTAGCACTGGTCTAGTAGTTGCGGTAATTGTCGAGATAGAAACTGTAAGCAGGAGGACCCAGATAATCGAGGCGGTAGCTTATAAGGACCTAGGAGGAGATCGTCAATTATTCCCGCCCAAACATTAATTGCAAAACTGCTGTTGGAATCGTGTTTCCTGAAATGAATGTGGATTTTCGTCATCCCATGTGTGCTGGTTACGACTATTAAAAATCCCATTCCTTGTGAAGCATGCTTCATCCATCACCAAAACTTGGCTGAGAAAGTGCGGATATTCTGCATCCTGCTTCAGTAGCCATTCGCAGAATGCTCTTCGACGCTCATAATCCAGCGGCGGTTGCAGAGCTTGAACACGCTGTACATGGAATGGATGCAACAACTGATCATGCAACACCCTCACCACCGTTCGCTGGGAAATCTGGTGACGAGCAGCCAACCGCCTGGTACTAGTACCAGGGGACTGTTCAACGGAATGCAGAACATCCTCTTCCACATCGGCGCTCCTGAGACTTCGTGGGCCGCCAGCGTTGGTCATAATGGGCCGCATACCACCTGTTTCTCTCAGACGACGTTCCAGAGAAATGAATGTCCTGCGATTTGGCTGCCGTCGTTGCGGATACCTTTCGGCGTAAAGACGTGCAGCGACTGCACTGTTCCGCTCTGCTTCTCCGTACAGCAGTATCATATCTGTTAATTCGTCTAATGAATAGTCCGAATTATGCGCCATTCTTCGTGTCTCCCAGAACAGTAACCCTGTGTGATTGAATGATTGCTTTCTCCATGTCGCGGCACTGCCTCGCTGTTGCCATTGTTGCCGACAAAGCACGAGAGGGGAAGGGAAAGGATTAGAAGGGGAAACGAGCATTTTTCAATAATATTGCCATATCTAGCTAACGAAGCGGTTGCGACCATATGTTTATATGAACTTTTTTGCTTGTCTGTAGGTGTAGAACACGATGCTTATATTTAAGGTATGTAATTAACCCTTAACTGGTAACATCCGTCTCTCAGACTGGTATTGTTCACATTTCTTAAACTACTGGCCGCACCAGTCATTGTTTCGACTTAAACACCGAGATATGCGTTCATCAAGTGCTGCTCTCTATGGGGGCAGTATTGTTTGTTTCTCTTCTTTGGTAGTGTGTTGTTCAATAGTGAGTAAACTTTTATGTCCGCCTCACAGACGGATGTTACTGTTAAGGTAAGTATTTTACCCGTCTCTCAGACGGGTGTTACTATTTTCGTCTATACTTTAAACCGTCTGTAAGACTGGTATTAGTATTTATGATTATGTATTCGGTATTCACCTTATGTATTAGTTTATTTTTCAAATATTTTCGGTTCTTTTACATTCCTTATTTTATAAATTTTTATTCTTGAGCATATTTAACTCTGTGTACAAGAGTTCTGCGTGTTCCTTTATATTGTTTTGTATTTGGTTATTTTGTTTAAGTTTGAATGAAAATGGCAACTACGAGGTTTGACATAAATGTATCGGAGCGTACAAAACGGATAGCACAGTTAGCCGTGGGTGAATGCGATGCAAGCGAAGATGAATTGGCTTCGGACGACTCATACGTACCCAACAATGACGATGTATTATCATCTTCAAGTTATGACACAGACTCATTGTCAGATTTTGAAATCGATGATATTGAACCCAGTCGGAGTAACGATGAATACAGTGACAAAGAAGAAACAGAATGAGAGAAAGACGGGGAACATATTTACTACGGCAAAAATAATTGTTTTGCTTGGAGTTCCCGCGAGCCAAATATCCAAGATAAAGTACGGAGTAATATAATAAAAGTGAAGATATCGGCTCTGAAGGATAATGCTCTGAATTTGAACAAGAATTCTACTCCTGATGAAGTGTGGCGATTGTTTTTCGACGATGAAATTTTTTCAGAAATTGTAACCCACACGAACACAAAGGTGGGAATAATGAGAAGTGAACTGAATAAATCTGACTCGCCGACTGACAAAGACACAGATCGTGATGAAATGGAGGCACTTGTAGACTTGATGACTCTTTGTTCTATTTTCAAATCAGGGCGCGAATACCTTAGATTGTAATGGAGTCCGTTTATACTTATGTAAAATTTCATAACAAATTTTATATTTGTAAAAGAATTTTTTATTAAAAATATAAATAATAGTTTCGCTGTTTTCAAAAAGACGTTTGTACATATTAACTGCAATATATCACATACCAGTCCCACAGACGGATGTTACCAGTAATGCTTGAAAAAAGCTGTTACCAGTTGAGGGTTAAGACACCCTATATCTATAATATATAGATGCTTCTGACAGATGATATATATATATAGGAGGATACAAAATTATGAGGCTCTTCCAGATGTGGTAGAAACTTGAAATTTGGTAGGTGTATAGGTTTTTGGTCACAACCGAAGGAAAAAATCCGAAAATGTCGAAATTCCTATTTTAAGGGGCTCTTTTGGCCCCTTTTTTCCCATAAGAAAGCATGTAAATTGGTGCAGAGGTTTTTATATTTACATTTTAAAATTACTTCCCATCAAGATACGAACTCGAGACTTAAACTGTCGGATAGAATATAAATTGTAGTTTCTTATTTTTGAAGACAGAATTCAAATCCGATAGAATTAACGTAAAAATATAGTTTTTATCGCAAAAAATTGCTAATTTTTCTGGGTCTAACAATAGGTTTCCTTGGTAACAAGCTCTATCCTTTCATATGGGTAAGATTTTAATGGGAATCAGCGGCTTATATTTTAATGCTGTTAATGTTATAGAAATTTCATTGCAACCTAAGATAAAATTATAAAATACAAAAATTCTCTTTTTTAAGTGGCGGTTTTGCCCCTTTTCGGCCCCATACGAGTGTGATAATTATAAGGCACTTCTTAATGAGATACAAACTTGAAATTTGGCAGAATTATGGGTTTTTAGTTACAACAGATGGAAAAAATCTGAGAGGATAAAAATTCATAATGTTAGGAGCTGTTTTGCTCCATTATTGCCCCATACGAGGATTACAATTATAAGGCACTTCTAAATGAGGTACAAACTTCAAATTCAAATGAAGGAATTCCGATATTGTAATAATCCCTATTATTGGGGCTGTTTTGCCCCGGTATTGCTCCATACGAGAAGAAAAATTATGAGATTGCTCCATATGACGTAGAGACTTGAAATTTGCCCAGGTTGAAAAAATTTTATTGTAGCCGAAGTTAAAATAAAACACTGCAAAAATTGCAAAGTTTAGGTGCGGTTTTGCCCAATATATGACCCGCACCGGTGTGAAAATGATACTGCAATTCCTAATGAGATACAAACATGAAATTTGGCAAAATTATGGGTATTTAGTTACAACAGGAAGACAAAATCTAATTTCGTTATTATTGGAAATATTAGCGACTCTTTTGCCAAGTAATTGTCCTATGCGACGAATAAAATTATAATGCACTTCTAAATGAGCTACAAAGTTGAAATTTCATACAGTTATATGATTTTGCACAAAATTCATTGGGAATAATTTTAAATTGTAAATATGCTAAACCTTTAAAATGCTTGCAGAATGCAAGCACACATTAACTAGTATATATATATATATATATATATATAAATCGTAATGGTCATCATCATGCTGCGTAACGCTCTAATTTTGCGAATAACTCCGTTAAAAATTTACTGAGGTGTCTGAAATTTCTCAGGATTTCAGTTTTAATGAATCTCTACGTTATAACTAAAAAATTTTGAATGAGGTCACGAGTTTGACCCTCACAGGATGAATGTCGTTTCCCATAAGATAGCACGTAAATACCACATTTTTGATTTGAAGGCTTTCATTCTTTTACCTTTTAAAATATCTTAAAATTAACTTATCGATACGAAATTTACGCTAAAACACGCCAAGATGAATGAGGATTCTTATTTTTATCGTCGAATACTCAATCCCATGCGTATTCTCTCATATTTTGAATTTATACTGGAGATTTTGTAATTTTTTTAACATTCAATACTAAGATTCCATAGTTACGGGTATTGTTGTCCCCGATAATTTCAGTGCATATGCACTAAAGTCCCCTTTAGACGACAGCGACTTGCTTGTGCGTCTCTCTCTTTCTCTCTCTCTAAACAGATATTTAAAAATTCTTATTATGAGTTATGAAATTGTAATATAATTTTATTTTTCCTGCTAATAATAATTTATTTGTTATCTTGAAAGATACATAATGAAAATGTAAATATTTAACGATAATAGCATTTGTTTAGAATGATTACAGAAATTCCTACACCTGAAATAATTTGTGACGGTTTTGATGTCGCGACTTCTGCAGATAGTGACAGTACGGACAATACAATGATTCAATACCAGCCTGAGTATTTAGCAACTTTAATTCCAACTGGATTTCCTCCTCAACAACTGAAACTAAAGATCGGTGCAGTAGTTATATTACTTAGGAATATTTGTATTAAGGATGGACTTTGTAATGGCAGCCGACTTATTTTTCGTAGAATAGAGAAACGTATTCTTTACTGTGAGATATTAACAGGAGACCACAAAGGAGAAATAGTTTCTATTCCTCGAATAAAATTATCTACAAAATACGATACAGAACCACCATTCATTTTGCACAGAACTCAGTTCCCTGTTCGTCTAGCAGTTGCTATGACAATTAATACCTAAAGCCCAGGGACAAAGTTTCGAAAATGTAGGTTTATATATAAACCAAAATAGACCAATTTTTGGACATGGTCAACTTTATGTAGCTACATCCAGATCAAAGGCACGTCAAGGTGTGAAAATACAAGTTACTGGAAGTGATAATAGAGCGGAGAATCAAATAATTAAAAATGTACTTTATAATGAAGTGTTAAATTAAGTATCATTTAAATAAATTATTATTGTTAATTTATTATTGGAGAGCAATTGTGTATTCCGTATAAAATACTTACATTCATTTAAACCCATATTCCCTTGAAATTATTGTAAATCCAATATGTACTACAAGGTAGAAACGAAGAAACAGCAAAGGAGAAGGGGGTTGGCGAGCGACAGCGAGCAGGGGGCTTGCTTCCTAGTATATATACGTATATGTATGTATGTGTGTCTGTGCGTGTACACACACACACACACACGCGCACGCACGCACGCAAACACACCGGGGCACGTGCCCAGGGCGCAGCTTCGTAAGGGGGCGCCAAATAGAAGTCTTATTATACACTTGATAAAATGTGGTTACAGTTCCGTTTTTTTGATCTCTTCGAAACTTATAACGGCCAACCTAAGGGCCATGACTGTACCAAGTCATAGGTGAACGTGTGCAAACTTAATTGGCCTCTTTTAGGCTGCCTCTACTCTTTACGCTCTGAATGCAATTTCTTTCATTTACCCCCTCTTCCCCAAAAATGTGTGCGCCCTATAGCGTTACATTAGCCGAACGAAATATTCGCCCAAGTTGTGAATAAAAAGTAATTATTGAGGAGGCTTTTATTGATTTTATTGCTGCAAAAATAAAAAACCTGATGTGGCCAACACATGAATTTCTCCATTCTTGGGGTATAGATATTTAAATTATTATGAATAGCATTATAAGGCAAAATTATTATTATAAAAGAACACAGTCGCCCTTATTTCCGTAAATTAGGTATATTTTTAATACCTACGTTTACAGAATTCACCGTTAAATGGTGGTGGCGCTGTATACTGGAAATTACGAAAAAGCTAAATATCTCCGAAATGGATGGTTCTACGAAAATTTGTTTGAAAGAAAACTTGGAAGAAATATTATTCTCTTGAACTTTGGTCCTTACGAATATTAACAATAACAACGTTTTTAAGGAGATATTTGACGGAAACCGAAAAGACCGATTATTTATAAATAATTCCTAAACAATAACTGCTACAGAAAATAATTTCAAACGAAAGTTGTAGGAAATTACATTCTCTATAACAATTGTATAGAATTCTACATACAATAATAATGTTTTAATGGAGATATTTCGTCAAAACCGATTCGAGTTTCGAATAAACCTCGACTTCCGGTTAACCGTTATTGTCTAAAAAGTAATCAGCTCTTCTGACTCATACCAAAGTGTTATATATGTAATTTGGTGATAATATGACAAGTACTTTTTGAGTTAGAGCGCCCACAATGACATACATCCACACACACAGACACACAAACACACATAATTGCGAAAATAGTCTAAACGTGTTCTAGGGACCTCAAAACGTGTATTTCCGTTGAAATCTCGAAGTCGATTTTTTCCCATTACTACGTATGGAGAAAGTAAAAATCTGATGTGCCCAACACATGACTTACTCCATGTTTGGGGTACAGATATTTAAATTATTATGAATAGCATTATGAGGCAAAATTACCATTTCGTATCGTAAAAGAATACAGTCGCCCTTATTGCCGTACATTACTTTTTGAATATGTTTACAGAATTCACCGCTACATGGCATTGGCGCTGTATACTCGAAATTTAGAAAAAGTTGAATATCTCCGAAATGGATGGTTCTACGAAAATTTGTTTCAAACAAAACCTGGAAGGAATATTATTCTCCACAACTTTGGTCCTCACGAAGATTACCAATAAGGACGTTTTTAAGTAATGTTTGACGGAAACCGAAAAAACCGATTACTTATAAATAATTCCTAAACGATAACTGCTATGGAAAATTGTTTCAAATGAAAGTTGTATGAAATTACATTCTCTATAACTTTTGTATAGAGTTGTATATACACTAATAATGTTATAACGGAGAAATATCGCAAAAACCGAATCGGGTTTCGAGTAAACCTCGACTTCCGGTTAACCGATATTGTCCAAAAACTAATCAGTTCATTGTGCTCATGCTCAAGTGTTATATATGAAACTTGGTGTTAATATGACAAGTGTTTTTTGAGTCAGAGCGCCCACTGTCACATACACACACACACACACACACAGACATCATTCCGAAAATATGTAGTTTAAACGTGTTCTAGGGACCTCAAAACGTGTATTTCCGTTGAAAACTCGAAGTCGATTTTTTTCGTGATCACAATACTTTCCCATTTCTACGTATGGAGAAAGTGAAAAGAGAGACGAGATCAAGTCAGAAATAATAAAATTGGAACAGGTTGTATTAGAATTACAAAACATAAGAGCTCAATCGTATAAAAATGCTCCTAATATGACCGGTAAATTAAACGGTTGCAAACATAACCCTCTTTAACGTTTCATACCACGTACATTTGCTTAATTTAGCTTATCATCATTCCACTGAAAAAACTAAGCGTAAATTAGAGAATTTTTGCAATGGTATAGAAACTGTTCCTTTATTTCCCTGGGTCCACATCAAGATTGGTTGTATTAATAGAGGCCCTTAAGTTGCGTTGGAAAATCATGGCACAACACGATGGTCATCAACAGAAAATTCTGTGAATTCAATGTGGTTACAACTGAAGGAATTTTATACGGTGGTAATAAAATTAACTAATGAACATAAATGCAGAAATGCTGAAAGTTTTCTAAAACAGATATTTATATTTTTCTTGTTATTTTGGGACGATTGTCTCCAGAAGATCAACTACCTCACTAAATCTCTTCAAGATGCTAATGTGGATAGAGCCGTTGGCATGATCTGCAATTTGGTACCAGACATAAAAAGTACAACGTCAAGACTGGAAGAGTATATGGAATAAGCAAAGAAATTTTGCGATGAAAAAGAAAAAGGAAATTTCATGACACGATGGAAACTGAGGCACCCTCAATACCTGAAACAACAGAAAATTTTAAGTTGTGCTTTATATAATATGACCGAAGATAAAATGATAAATTCCTGTGAAAAGCTTTTATTAGGTAATAAAAACGATGTGGATGAACGCGAGTTAATCGAAAAAGTTTACAGTGTGAAGCATCACCAGCCTTCGAAAAAAGTCTAAAAATTATGCAGAAAGAAATATTGGAATACTAGCAGAATTTCCCGTTGAATTTCAACGGATTTAGTGTAGCTACTATAGCACAACATACAAACTCTTTAAAGTATATAGTAGATACTTTACAAATTACTGTTAGCTTAACAATTTAATATAATAAAAGCCGTCGTCTGTTGGTTGGTTGGTCACGCTATGCAAACTCTAATAACTCGAGAAATAATGATGATAGAAACTCGAAATTTGGTAGGGATGCTTGATTAACACTTATTCAGAGAATGGCAAATTTAAATTGCGAAAAAATTCCTTGGTTCGTCTCTAAGAGAGGCATTTCCATTTCCCATTACTTTACATGTAAAACGCGATTTTTCGACGTGCAGGCTTTTATTCATTTGGAAATTAAAATTAGAAGAAATTAACAGACGACCTTCGGATTTGAACCATTTTCAAGAAAAATTTATAAAGTTTCTTATTCCGTTCGTCTTTTTTCGCCCACAGTTCGAAATATTCCATGTTAAACGTTTAATTTGCATATTTTTTTGAAATCTCGCCATTTTAACGTGATGTTGCTATGTCGACCATTATTATTGTTACACCTCAAATTACTATTATTGTATACTTCCTTCTGGGAATAAGCATGCCTTGAGTGCTTCAATACGAGAGGGAGAGAGAGAGGAAGGAAGGGGAGAGATTGGCGTGTTTTGTGGAAAATAAGTACCTATATTAACGTAAATATAAAAAATTTTAAGTATCAACAGTGTCATTTTAGAAAAATTGGAGGTAAAAAGCATTCTTAAATTAAATTCTTTGTAAACAATACGTGCTTACGAATTTATATTGTTATTCCTCGAATTAATTTCGTAACAATGGCCGAAGTTTGGAAACGAATATAAATTAAAATTAAAAGGACATTTAATACTGTTAACAGGCAATTTTCGAAGAAACAACAGTGGATCTTTTAATGAATTGATTTGTTTTTATAAAAGGAATTTTGGTGCTTATTTAATACAGAGTAAGTTCTAAGGCTTATAATCCATTTAAATCTAATAACAGTGACTATTATAGTTTAAAGAAAGAATTTTATTTATTCACTTTACAGAATGAATTAATTTTAGGCTAGCATTGCCTATTATAAAAGGAGTTACTTTGGAATTTACAGTATGTAAAGTGGAAGTTGTACCGAATTGACTCAAGTATATTTCAAAGCAAAAATCAATTTAAAACTATTGAAAGTTGTTGTTTCGGAAACTGAGAAGGCAAGAGTGCTGAGCGGACGATAAACGATATTGAGGTACATTCATTATATTCCAAAATCTATTTAAAGTATTATCAGAGGCAATTGAAGATTGAATCAATTTTTTGTTACCGGAATTCTGCTTATTTAATGAAATTGAAATGCTAATGCATTAATCCATTAAAATCTGTTAAGAGTGGCTATTTTAGTTGAAAGAAATATATGTACATGGTACTTTTATTCACTTTTCAGAATGAATGAATTCTAGGTTAACATTGCATATTATAAAAAGATTTTCTTTGGAATAAGAAGTTTGATATGTGGTTATTTTAACTGAATTGAATCAAGTTCTCTTCTAAGTTTGAAATCCATTTAAAACTGGTGAAAGTGGTTGTTTCGGAAAATGAGAAGGCAAGAGTGCTGAGCAGACGATAAACGATATTGAGGTATGTACATTATATTCCAAAATGTATTTAAAGTATTATCAGAGGCAATTGAAGATTGAACCAATTTTTTTGAACCGGAATTCTGCTTATTTAATGAAATTGAAATCCTAATCCTATAATCAATTTAAAACTAATAACAATGCCTATTTTCGTAGAAAGAAAGGTACTATTTTATTCACAAGGAATTTCTGTGAGATTTTAGTTAATTAACTAAAACAGACTTTTAGAAATATTCGATGGTTAAAACAGTGCACAATTTTATTATTGCGATTTTTACGTTTCATTTACGAAAATTTAGATTCATTAAACCCGTTGAAATTCAATTGGCACTTTTGCTAGTTAATCATATTTGCTTGTAACAATCCGTTTCCGAGCCTATTGCATTCAAATATTACGATAATTTTATTTCCTATAAATATTACTTTCGCCAAATCCAGCTTCATTTCTTGTTACTTTCTACCTTCGTAGTAATCTGAAAGTACTGTGATCATGAAAAAAATTGACTTCGAGACTTCAACGTAAATACACGTTTTGAGGTCCCTAGAACACGTTTAAACTACATATTTTCGGAATGATGTCTGTGTGTGCGCGTGTGTATGTGATTGTGGACGCTCTAACTCAAAAGGTACTTGCCATATCTTTACCAAACTTCATATATAACATTTTAGCATGAGCACAAAGACAATACCGGTTAACCGGAAGTCGAGGTTTATTCGAAACCCGATTCGGTTTTTGCGATATTTCTCCGTTAAAACATCATTACTGTATATACAACTTGGCACAAAGGTTATAGAGAATGTAATTTCCTAACTCTTTCATTTGAAACTATTTTTCATAGCAGTTATTGTTTACGAATTATTTACAAATAACCGGTTTTTTCGGTTTCCGTCAAAATACCTCCTTAAAAACGACCTTATTGGTAATCTTCGTGAGGACAAAGTTGTAGAGAATAATATGTCTTCCAGGTTTTGTTTGAAACAAATGTTCGTAGAACCATCCATTTCGGAGATATTTTGCTTTTTCTTAATACCAGTATACAGCGCCACCACCATGTAGCGGTTAATTCTGTAACATTCAAAATATACGTAATTTACGGCAGTAAGGACGACTGTATTCTTTTACGATACGAAATGATAATTTTGCCCCATAATGCCAATCATAATAATATAAATATCTATACCCCAAATATGGAGAAAGTCATGTGTTGGACACGTCAGACTTTGTAATTATGCCTAGCTGAAATATTTACTTTTTTATCTTGTAAGCAAGAATCCCGTGAAAAATCAACGTACAGTTGTCCATGATTGAACGCTGATTGGTAAATGCACACCAGATAAGTGAGATTATTTACGTTAATAAACACAATGTAGAAAATAATGATTTTACTCACAAAAAATGTAAGAGTTCAGTATTCAATAGACGAAAGAAGGTTCAATTACTTTCATCTATCGTTATAAACGCTTCCTGAATAATATTCAGTATCTATTTGCGTTGCTATCCATAAAAATCGATGTGGAAAAATTTCTTGATATTCGTCAAATCAATTTCAGCTGGAGAGCGTTCTTTTAGTAAATTGAAATTGATCAAATATTACATATGCTCATCAATGAACTAAGAATGAATTTTTGGTCTAGCCATCTTTTCTATTGAATAAACTGTTAAAAATATAGATTTCAATGACATAATCAATGTTTGTCCCAACTAAAGCTCGAAAATAACTCCTAATAGAAATGACTGTTTATTGCAATTAAATACCTCTTTAAAAATATGGACTTATTTTATTAGATCATTTTTGGGCGCCAAAAAATCCTCTACCCAGGGCGCCAAAAGTGGTCACTACGGCCCTGTGTATATATATATATATATATATATATATATATATATAATATAAATACTAAGGAAGAGGAAAGGTAAGTAAGGATATTTTGGGCAACTTCAACACCTAGTTGCCCAAAATATATATATATATATGTATATATATATATAACGCTTAGGTACGTGTGCCCATCCTCCGTATTTAATTTGTATCTCGAGAACCGTTCGCTGTCGAGATATGCGGTATACGGCGTTCTGTTTCTAGAAGTTCCCTGGAAAACTATGTTCAGTATTCAAAGAGGCCCGGGTTCGAACCATAGAAACTGTTTATATTTTTCATACGGCAACTCGACTTTTCGGCGTGAAGGCTTTCATTCATTTACTCTACAAATTCTAAATATTAGCCTACGAACTTCGGATCTGGATCGTTTTAATGAAAAATGATCAAGAATTCTTATTATTATCATCTTTTTTCGTTTACAATTCGAAATCGTCCGCATTTTAAGTTTAATGCACATAATTCGCACTACATTTGCCATTTTATCGCTAAATACCTTGACGACGGACATTGTCCTGCTCGAAGTCCTATTGTTGTAAAACCGCATATAGATTATGAGCGTAGAATGAAACGCGTTTTATAAGCCGTTTAAATGAAGAGAGGGGAAAAGGAGAGGAGGGGAAAAGAGAGAGGGGAAGAGGAGAGCTGGAATGGAGGGAAGGGAAAGGTGAGAGACAAAGAGGGGGGGGGAGGGGAGGGTAGGGATTGGGAGAGGGAGAGGGGGAGAAGGGAGATAGGGGAGAAGAAGAGTTATGCAAGAATATAGTAAAAGACGTATTTAATATAATAGTTTACTATTTGGGGTATCATTTGCACCAATAATTGATTCACATTATTATTAATAAATCAATTGAAAAATCCGCTCAAACATTGCGCGGTACAACTAGTGTATTTTAAAATTTGACGTAGAATGGTGGTAATCTTTGAATGATCTTGGTTTGATATGGTTTTTATCCTTGTGTTTGGGTGGATTTGAAATGCGAATGGTGAAAATAATGAAGAGGATAGTGTAAAGGTCCAGGGTCAGAGTGGTTTACTCGGCCTCTGGTTGAGATGTCTCTCTTACGAATTTTATTTCAAGAAATAGATACAATTTTAAATCTCCGTGCAATTTAAATATAGTGAGAACGTCGTCCGTGTTCGTCAAAATCTCCCCTCTAAAAAAAATTATAGTCCTCCAGAGCGTTTAATTGCTTTTGCGTGAATTGTAACGAGCGCAAATTACCGATATTAACTCGGTAGGTTTTATGAACGTGTTACTTGGCGTTTAATATTTGCTGCGATGTTAATTTTAGCGTTTCCAATTATTTTTTTGTCTTAGGAAGCATTAAAGCAATATGAGCAATTATATCAAACCAAGGCGCCTTATTTTAAATTTAGAATTGCGTCTATCGAGACACCAAAATATTTAATGATGTATCTGTAACTTTAGGTGGATGATATTCGGAGAATGTTTAATATCACACCCGATCCCTTTGTGGGTTGATATGAACTCCCTGCTTCTCGTAGATTATAAACGCGCCTTTCATTTATTCGTGTATCAAAGTTTGTGTCTGGCACTTGAGCTCCCCAGAGATACATTTTATGCATTTATCTCATAGATTTTGGTTTTCAAGAGAAGCAGCGCAATCTTGGATATGTCCATAGCGAAATATTCATCAATTAATGCGGACCAAGCAAAGGACTGACGTTCGAGTTCAATCCGACTGCCGCAAAATGTTTGTAAAAAACATAAGAATTTCGTCGAAAAGGCTGCCCTTAGTGATGATCCACAAACCGTAATATTAAAAAAATCCAAGATCGGTGAATACACTGAGGAGGGTTGGATCCCATGCAGGTGAGCTCGATATTTCATTAGTGAAAGCAACCGAAGGAAATAATGGAAGAATTCTTAAAATCTGGTCCGTAATGTTAAAATACTGAAATATGATAAAACTAAGGTAATCCGCAAACGGTAGAAAATGGCGACGGAATCGAAGGAATTTGAGGACCGCTGAGAAGGATGTGGTATTATGGAGGCCTGTTCAGCTCCTTAACTTCCACGGTAGCTGTGAAGGCATTATTCGGACATTTAAGACTCAGTGGACGTAATATCTGTGCCATTTGTATATACATTTTTATGTGTTAATTTTCCTTTTGGTGTTTTATTTGCAACATAACTGTTCGACAAATCGTGACCATTTCTAAGCAATATGTGGCAAATAAATCAATCAATTAAGGCATTAAAATCTCAGAGGGTCGATATTATTGCTAAGCATAAATTACAGAGGTAATCACATACAATTGGATAGAAAAATGCGTAATGAATTTATAATGATATTAATAATGGATAGAGGGTCACGTCTAATTTAAATTTTCATAAAAATACCATTAATAAGAGAGAGCATGAACTACGTTGCACTGTTTAAGCACCACATCTATTAGTATCAATCTATGCCTAGCAATTGTTTTTAATTCCGAAGCATAAGAGAACATAGAAATAGTTTTCATATAAAATTTTTCGCAGAATCTATTGAGTACACAAATAAAAATAGTCTCAGAAATTAATTATACGAAAGTGATTCAGCGGGAAAATTGAACTAATGGTGCATAGTAAAAGGTGGGAATTGAGGATGAGTGGGGAATACAAGTTAGAAGAGGGTTTCCATACAGGGATTACTCCCATTGGCCAATATTTGTTGGAATGCAATTTCATATCCACACGGATCATTCTAAGCCTTAATCACAGTTCTTTCGTTATTGTGCCGTAAAATGAAGGACGCTATTTGCATAAAAACGTTAAGATAACATAACTTCATTAATCAATTTTTCAAGTTAAATTTCCTTAATGCGCTTCTTAATGTCTGATAAATTCAAAAACTGTAGGCGACACGAGAAGCAAATTAGGAAAAAACTGAAATGCCATGATTTTCCTAACTAAAGCATATCGATTTGAAAATATTCGTGCATACTAAGGGTCTACCTCTTTTACTTTCCCCTTATGGTCTTTCGGCCGCCTAGTTCTAGCATCTCGCCGCTAGAGGCGCCAATAGGCGCAAGTGTCTCCATCTCTCAACCGAGTTTTGCCTGCGAATCCACATTATTTCAATCGGAAAATTATCGAGCGTTAGTGTCACAATTGGATATATATTTTTACTTTTATAATTTATCTCCATTCCAAGGCGATTTCCTATACAACGCCAGCAAAAATTTCCTCTGACACAAGATCTAATTCGCTTTCCATAGTCGGTGATATTCATTACGACGTTCCCAGCGCTGTCTTCTGGCGAAGAAAACAGTCGCCGAGCGCCATACTATCCGACATTAGTATCGCCTCCTCGTCCTCTCATTTCCCGTCGCTTTCCAGTCTCCGATTGCGCACCCTTTCCTAGGGCGGGCGAGACGCCCCCCGCCAACCCCACTTACTACGCATCCGCCCACCTCCGCCCGACTACCTCTTTCTTCTTCCTAAATCTCCACTCCCACCATCGAACCTTTCTCTCAAATCTCTGCCCGTCCCTCTCCCCACCTTCGTCCCTCCCCCAACCCCCCCCCCCCCCACATCGCCCCCCCCCCGCCTCCCGCAACCCTCCACTTCCCTCCCGCACAGCCAGGGTTCTTCAAACAAAGTCCGCGCCTCATTTGAATTGCTAATGAGAAACCCAATTATTGGATTAATGTAAATTACGCGCGGGTGAGGGAAAATAGGGGCGGAGGACGGAGGGGCGGGAGGTTGGAGGGGAGGGAGGGTGGGAGCGGGGAGAAAGGAGGCCAGAGAGAGAGAGACGGTGTGTGCAGGATAATTAAAATCCGTTGATTAATATGTAAATTTAATAAGATTACACGCTGCAAAGCAAACCTAATCTGAAACTTTTAAGTTAATCCAACAGTTCCACTAATGGGAAGAGTTTACTTAGCCGAAAAGCCCGTTAACTATGTAAAACAACGACTCCACACTGATATAGGATAACAGTGGCACATTAGGATTTTGCAAGATTAAAACCTCCGCCGGGATTTCTTCATTCTCTCGCAATGAATGGAGAAAGGTGTAAGCGGCAAGGAGAAAGAGAGAGAGGAGAAAAGGAGGGCGGGAGGGGGAGACGGATAGGAGAAACAGGGGGAGGGGAGGGGGGGGAGAGGAGAGGAGAGGAGGAGGAGGAAGGATAGTCGAAAGGGAGATTAGTGGAGGAGGGGGATAAAAGGGATAGCAATGCAAAGTAAGAGAAGGGGATTCGTGCGAGCTCCAAGGGGCGAGTAGGTGGCATAAGGAAGGAAGAAATAGGTTTTGGCGCGCTTTTTATAGCGCTAAGACGCAAAAATATCTATCGAACCACATTTATACATAATACGTGGGGGAAGAGGTACAGCGAGAGACGAAGAGAGAAAATGGATTTGAGGTGATTTTATTCACATAGATGCGAATTTAAGTGGAATGTAAGATTCAATGGTGAAATTAAACTGACAAGCAAACGAAGAGTAATACATAAGTCATTCATTATTAGGACAGAAGTCGGAGGAATACATAAACGGTAAAAATGTGCATTTAAGAGAGAATGTGGTTAAGTGTAGACATTCCCAAAAGTTGCTTACGATCCAAATTTCAAATCACTCCCCAAATAGGTGGGAAAAATAACTACGATAAATTTTAACCAGTCAAAGACGGCGAATGCCACGAAATTGATTCGAATTTTGCAAGTAATTCGTAAGTGACGAAGATATACAAGAAACGAACCAACCGATCCTGGATTGCTGGACATTTTGTAATCGAAAGTATTATAAACGCATAGAATCGAATTCGGGCCCCATGCGATAGAGGAATAAGCAGTGCGGGGGAGGGCGACCACGGCGGGGGCAGCATGGCGGCAATTCTCATTAAATGGTTCATTTGGAAGCCCCGTTGGCAAACACCTTTCCCGCGGATGTAGCGGAGAAAGGGGTCGGTGTCGTCGGATGGAAGGACGGAGTCTGCCGTAGTTACGTGGTCGGAATGGAAGGGAAAAAGAGAGGGAGAGAGAGAGAGATAGGGGAGAGACCTGAGGAGGGAGGATTCCTTGGACGGCCCTCTCCCGAGAACCCCACTTCATTATGCAGCCCTCTGTCGACGCCACCCCGCGCCCCCCGCCCTCTCCCCTTCTCTTAATCCCCTCCCGCCGCGTGGCCGCAACCCCCCCCCCCCCACCTCCCTACATGCAACCCATTCCTTCCCCCCCCCGACCCGCGTACATGCTCTGCCCCCCCTCCCTATCGACTGCAAGGGAAGGCTCCCCTCCCTTCTCTCGCATCACCCACTGTACCCTGCCGAATGGTTGGATTTTTTTATGCAAAACGACGCCGTTGATGTCGTCGTACAAGTGAGTGAGAAAGATATACTAAGCTTCTCCGATAACATTGGTCGAAACGAGTGCGTGAAAATATAAGAGATCTTTTAATCCTGGGACTCAAACGTATTTACGATATCACACGGATGAAAGGGTTTAAACGAAGCGGTTGGCATGCGTTGAAAATTCACTTTTAATTAGGTGCGCTTTAAAGCAGAGTTTCTTTAAAATTTCCTTAGTTTCAATCGGGACTTCATTCTTTCGGAGGAAATTTTTTTACGTTTTCTTATATATATCTTGATGTTCCACACGTGACAATCACTGCGTCGAAGAGAACACCGCAGCCATCACGCGTTGACCGCTCGAGAACCTCTTAACGTCGGAAGACAGCCTCGCAGTTCGCGTGCGCCAACTCAGAAAAACACACGCACGCTCACAGGCGAAACCCAAAAAATGGAATGATGGCCGCGTGCTTTTGGTCCGATTGGGAATGCGAGGCCCCATCCCTCCGCACGTTTCAAACCGCCCTTCCATTCCATCTACGCGCGAAATAGGCTCCGAGTTTTTCATTTGTTTCGATGTGACGCAACAATTAACCCTCGGAACTCACGCAGAATTTTGTTTCCACTGGTGATATTTTGTTTTATCAATAAGACTTCGACGGTGTGTAAATCGCGTGCGTACGATTGCATTCCCTCGAAATTAACAACGACCCCATCGAATCTCGTTCGCTTGGCCGCCTTTTCACTCCCCCCCCCCCCCCACGCGAAACGCCCTCCCTCGACTAAGCCTCCCCTAATACATAATCTACCCTCTCCATTCATTCGCCCACTCACCTACCTCATCTGCGCCACCTCCTTTCCTTGTTCACTCCTTCCCCTCCCCCCTCCTCCCTCCCCCCTCCCTCTCCCTTCCCTTTTCACTCCTCTCACCCTGTTATCGACCCCAAATTTTCTTCGTAAGCGCATTAATTTCATGTACACGTGAAGTTCGACGTCGAATCTCGCATAATTCATTCCCGGCTGATTAGGCGTAGGGCCCCTACCCCGGCCCCGATAAGGGGACCTCATCACCCTCTCTTCGCACCATCCCATCCGATCCCACATCCGGCCCCCGACAAAATCTTTACTCGAAGACCGTACGGAATTACCCCCACCCCACACGACCTTCTAATCGCACCTACTGCTTCCCTTCCCTTGCACCCCCTCCCCTAATTCCAGATCATCCCCTTTTCTGACCAAAAACCGCTCCTCCGACACTCTTTTGTGTCTAACCTTCACTTGTTTTCTCCCCTCAAAAGTGTTACTGATATTCTCGGTCGTTCAAATGAATACGTTAGCAAAATTCAGGCGCATGCTCGTTTTTGTGTCTTTAATATGCCTCATTTCTTTAATCGAGGTAGATTTGGATATTTTGTTTTGAGAGTTAAGTATGCGACTGCATGTTTTATGCTTTCTTCTCAGATTAATCAACTTGAGCGTATGAAAAGCAGCATTTTAGAACGATGTATCGGCAAACACGTTTTTCACCACGCCCATGTTACGCCATGTCCAACGTATTCGAATTTCACCTTCGATAAAAAGATTACCGACCTCTTCCAAAACACACCGTCGATCTAAAACAATTAACATCGACTACATTTATGAACGCAGCCGAAAGAGAAAAGCCATTGCGAAAGTGACTTCGAGGACGCTCATTACACTAGGTCATAAATACATTCGAAAGTAATTCAGAAGGGAAACCACTAGGGAAAGGAGGCTGCATTTTCTGAAAGATAATAATCTGGTGGGTGGGCGTGGGCGAAGAGGCGAGGGAAGAGGGGGAGAGAGAGGCGGGGGAGGGGAGAGTGTGGCGGCGAGGACGTGGGATAAGCCGAAGAGGTCGCAACTAAGGCATCCTCCCCGATCCGCCATTAATCCGAGTGTGCTTAATTAGTTTTGCTTAATACTGTAAATGATCTCATCGGGATAGAGCAACGCGGGCCTCCGCCTCTTCCGCCCACCCCCCTCTAACCCCACCCCTCAACGAAAATCCCCCGCCCGCGCAAAGGAAGTCCTCCCTCACCTCTCTCATTCTCCTACTCCTCCCTTCCTCTTTCTTTCCTGCAGCGAATGCCTGGAATTGGAATGCCAGCAATTGGACGTCACAACTAACGAATATCCAGACGCTAAACCAAATTCACGTTTTAAATGGCTTTGAAAACAGTTACAACACAACGCAAGGACTTTCGAAATGCATTATGAAGAAATGCAGCTTTGACTAGGTGTTGCGGCGAAGTTTCCTTTGCCGCCAAAGCTTCATGCTCGCTCTCCGAGTGAAGCGGTGGGCAATAGGTCAGTAAAAAACAAAGGAAGGGGATAGGGACACGAAGGAGTGGAAGAGGGAGAGAGAATCGCCCCCTCCTTCGTTCCAGCAAATTATCCCCCCCTCGTCGTGCCTCCGCCCGCATAATCCGAGTCATCCTGCATCGACCCCTCCCTTTCGGCCCACACGACCGCAGCCGCCCTATCTCCACTCCCTCTCTCCGCTCATCCTTCCCTCTCTCTCCCTTCCTCTTCATCCGTTTTCCTTTTATCCCCGCTCCCTCCGCCCCGCGCGCGACGGACGGCTAGCGCGGCGCACGAGGCCGCTCATTCCACCGCGAGACGATCCCTCCGATTGATTCGCCCTCGCTTCCTTCGATACGGAGAAAGAGGCAAACGAGACTAGATTTTCATCGAATTCGTTGATTAAAATTTCAAGATTCGTTAACTTTATTTTTATCGATTCGGAAATAATTCTATAATTTCAGCGAAAGTGGTCTCGATCGTGTTTGACTCCTAAAGAAATAATATTGTTGTTTATAACGGTGGGGAATAAAGGAGAACTCGTCATGGGGCGCTCTCATTCGTGCAAAAAGATCGACGCACAAATCTCGGTGGGCCGTTGGAAGCGAAGGCGCCAAGTGGGAAAAAGGAGACGAGGCGGATGAGAGATGATCACGCGGCGGCACCCTCCACCCCACTGGCCCCCTCGCTTCCCACCCTCACCTCCTATCATATCACCTCAGTGGTCATTCATCTCTCCTTCCCGCCATCACCCAGCAACTCTTTGCGACTAAATCCCGCGCTGATACATTCGTTATTTTACAACTAGTATCTCGGTCTTCGTCTTACGCGACATATACATACGTACTTTCGTCGGACCATTTTATTGTAACGAAAACGAAGTGAGCGTTACTAAGTAAGCAAGAGAGCGGCAGCGAGGCAACATGGAAAGACTTGACGCCGAGCCCACTCCCCTTCCTCCTCTTTCCTTTTCTCTCTTCTCTCCCCCTTCCTCCCTTTATCCCCCGCTCTTTCTCCATCGCGACCATTCCAAGTGCATTCATTCTCTAGCAGTCTAGCGGCTGGCAGCCGGCGTCCCTCCGCTTTACTTGATCGCAGTACAATCCATCTCCTCGCCTAACTCCCCTCTCTCCGCGAATCGCTCCCTCCTCTAGCCGCACCCCTCCCTCCCTCCTTCGCCTACTCTCTCTCTCCCCTTCCATACCTCCTTTCACTTCTTCTCCCTCCCCTCCCTTTCTCCTCCTCCCCCCCACACCCATCACCCGCCCCCGTTCCAAACACACCGCCACTCCCACCACCCCCCTCCGGCTCCCCTCTCCGCCCGACCCCCATAGCAACGGCTTCCACATTATGTCGGCTCGGACACCAATAATGATGATTTATTTTATGGCATAAAATTATAGGCCATTGCATGAGTAATGTGTACAGAGTAACGATGGAAGGAAGTAGGAGATAAAGTGGGAACGGAGGGGAAGAGGGGGGAGGAGATGTGGAGGGAAAAGGGAGAGGAAGAGGGAAGGCTGGGGACGGGGAGGATAGAAAGAGGGGGTTTTTAGATGGAGGGGGGGAGAGAGAGGGGGGGGAGAAGGGGAAGGAGGCCCCTAAGGGGAGGGAGAAGGGAAAAAGAGAGAGTGGGCTGAAAGGAGGTGAAAACGATAATCGCTCTACATTTCGATTTAAAATAGGAAGGCGCAATTACGCATGACGCACCGGCCCAAAGAGACAGTGAATTTTGATTTATTTTGCTTACAACGCGTAATCAAATAGACAAACGTCTCCAATATTTATTCTAACGTTAAGTGCGTTTAACAAAAGAAAAAGGACGATTGTTGAACGTGAAGATGGAATTGTGGAGGAAGCAAGGAAGGTGGAAAGGAGAAGAGGGAGAAAGAGGGGGTGGAGAGGGGAAGGAGAGAGGGAGATGAAGAAAGCGGGGAGGGAAGAAAAAGGGTGGAGAATGAAGAGGTGGAATGGGAAGAGCGGAAGGTGTAGAGGGAGGGAAGAAGACACAGGAGAGAGAGAGAGAGTGAGTAGGGGTGGACGAGGGAGGGAGGAACCCTTCAAGGGTAGGCCTATAAAAACGGCGATGGAGGCGGCGGCCTGGATGACGTAAGCTCCCATTTACGATTAATCCAGCAGACGCTGATTGACCTGGCATTTCACATTGTGGAACGGAGGTGGCGTGGGAACGATTTAGGCATAACTAACGCCCCTCCTCTCTTCTCGCGAGCGCATTTATCCCCTCGCGACGTGTCGTGGTACACGGAAGAAGCACGAAAGCTTTTCTTCGCGTTGCCTTAACACGCTAAAGATGGAGTAATAACGGCGACGCAAAAAACGCAGCGTGTAGCGACCGCGGAGTAATTTCGAGGAGAATAAAAGCAGTGTTGAAGCAAACAGAGAGGACACACGAAACGTGATTCACGGGAGGGCATTCGATAAACGTCTTTCATGAGTTAAGTATAGGACGCTCCAATTACAAGCGTTGCAAACTATGCATACTAATACTGTTTTAATTCTGAATTGAGGTGCATTTTGTAATAAACAGATGGTAACCTTGAAGACGGTGAGATATGCGTGAGCAGCGGTCGTGCTGCCACCTAGTTCCCACACCTAGCGTCGGAGAAAGAAATGTCCTCCCCTTCCCTACTTTCTCTTCTATTCCCTATCGTCCTCTTTCCCTACCTTTATCCGATCATCCCGTTTCCTTACCACCCTTTTCTCAAATTTAAAAAAATTCAATTACTCATACTAACGCTAACAAACCCCAACTGAATGTTCATGTAAAATACATATTAATGTGATAGTTTGATAATAATTCGACCGCTCTGCAATAACCTAGATGTACATCAAGCATTTATTTCTTAACAGCTGAATTTCAATTTTCGCAAATCGGTAAATAACATTTCACGTCACCTAGGAGTTATTTAGATGTACAAAATATTGATACTCTATTCATCTATCTGACTCAGGCTGCGTTGTTCCCTGCTTCGACGTGGTTGACCTCATCTCTTAAGGAGCCGCACTCTCTCACGATGTTTTTCGTTGCTTCAATTTTTTGGATCCGCCTTTTCCCCTCCGCTGCACTATCCACTTGGGAACGCTTATGGCGAACTCTTCTGTTACGAGAGGTCTTCCCTACCGCGCATTTCTTTATATACAGCCGTTTGGCGACTCGTAGGATCGAGTTTTACTTGTCTTGGAAAGTTTTTGGTCTATTTAATTTTCCTTTAGCATATTTATGAAATAATTACGTTTATCATAATTTATTTAGCGCTTTTCAATTTAAATGAAAAAAACAATTTTTATCTATGTACTTCAGTTTTGTCTCTAATAGAACAAAATCTCTATTTTTGCATTGGTTCAAGCGTCCAGTTATCAATTTAACATGGCTTATTCCGAGTGAATACGGAATATATTATCCTCATTAGAATCGTCGTTCTCAACGCACTGAAGTCGATAATTATCCAGTTTCAATTCATATTGATCTTCGGTACATTTACGACTCTTACTGCATTTGATATTCATTTCCATTGAGTCAAACTTTCTTGAATTCAATCATGACAGATGTTTTGAGGGTAGAATATATTATTCTTTGACAGCCTTTAAAACTGGTTTGCATAATCCCATTGTTGGTGTGGTATCTGATAATATTACAAAAATAACAATAACGAAACCCTCAAATCAGTGCACGCAATCTCCTTTGTGTAGCGCGATACGCTTGCAACAGCGAAACAGGTTGCCCATTGAAACCACCTCCCGGAAGGAGGGAGAGAGCACTTCTATATATGTACCTCCGGGAGGTGGCGCCTCTTCTTTTCGATACACACATCTTTTTATCGTCTGACCATAAAATTAAGATGAGCATTGCAGGAGAAATGTGAGAGGAGGATGAAGACGGAAACGGTGTTTTTTACCATCAGATAAATAAATACAATTATTTCCCACCAGTTTCCAAAAAACAATAAGTCGGCACAGGGATAAACTATTCATTGCAATTTACAAAAATCTGATCTGTCCAGCACATGACTTTCTCCATATAGTGTAATGAATATAAGTGATCTTGGTATCAGTGACCTTATGAATAATTATCGGCAATTACACTCGCGAGTAGTTTTTAAAAACAATTTTCACAGTGATAAAACTTTGAATCACTTTTCTCAATGAAGTCAAAAATTGATATCTGTTGCTATGGTGAGCAAAATATCGATGTGCTATTAAAGTTAACCTTGGAAGCTTACGCATAGCAATAAACAATTGAAAATGTTATCATAGCACGGAGACATGGTGTCAATTTGGTGACGCACTTAACATAAATTCAGACAAATAATCAAAATAACTCTTAAAGAATCGGTTTTATGAAAAAATGTATCAAACAAAACTTGTAGAAAATTATATTGTCTAAAACTTTGATAATAACATATACAGGTATCCCTCGCCGTTCGCGGGGGTTACGTTCCCGAAGACTCCGCGAACCGCAAATCCGCGAACGGCAAATGCATAAACTAATGGAAGAATGGGATTCCGTTCCTACAACCGCGAAAGTAGTCCTAAGTGATTATTTACTTTACCTTACTGACGACTGTAGGCCAGAGAAACAAATAGTAATCTTAAAATATGAAAGGAAAACCAAACCGACGAACGTTTATATTTTGGAAAACTAAGAAAACAGAAGTTTATTAACTCACCGGGAATTATGTAGAGTATACGTAGGATATTGACAATGGAGGTTTTTCGGAAGAGCATTACACCATTTAATTTTTGAGGTTTCGTAAAAATTAAATTTATTTTAATCATAATCCGTGTTTGGAGATGGAAGAGGATGAGGGACTTGGCTTCAGAAATTCTGTGATTTGGAGCTGTTTCCCTTTTGTTTTGATTTTTTTATAAATTTCGTCATAGGGAGATATTGCAGAGTCAATTATTCTCTTAAAATTGATGCTCCTTTCCATAGATGGATCAGCCTGCATTACTTTCTCTTTCAGTTCGTTAGCCATATTTAAAATTTCTGCTAAGGTCTTCGCTGAAAACTGTTTTATCGTAGGCTCTACATCTTCTCCTTTGTTTTCGCTCTCACTTGATCGTGCAAATACTTAAAGTTCCTCATTTGCTAATTCTTCTTGTTGAAAGTTGAGCAATTCCTCCATTTCTTCCTCTTTTAGATCTTCAAAGTCCTCTCCACCTACATTTCTAGCCATTTCGATGATCTCTTCAACTTCTCCGCGAATGCTAGGATAAACTTTGGAACGAACAGCTTCGGGTCAAGGTTTCTGCCAACATGCATTTATTGTCGATTGCTTTACTTCGTCCCATGATTCTTTTATCATATGACTGGCTGTTCGAATGTTGAATGAACATTCACGAACAGAAATCAAAGATTTGGTGTCCATTTCTTGTAAAGTATGTTTGAAAGTTCCGCGAATATAATAAGATTTGAAGGTTGCAATGATTCCTTGGTCCATCGGCTGTAAGAGTGGTGTTGTGCTTGGTGGTAGGAATACATTTTCTACGTCAGAATAGACTTCTGCAAGAGAAACTGGATGACCCGGAGCGTTATCCAATACGAGAAGCACTTTAAATGGCAAATTCGTCTGCCTCAGATAGATCTTCACCTGCTGGATGAAGCAGTTGGCAAACCAATCTTCGAACAGTTTACAAGTAACCCATGCCTTCTTATTAGACCTACAAAAGACAGATAGATCTGATTTAATCTTTCCTTTTAGAGCACGAGGATTTTCTGAACGGTAAATTATCATTGGTTCGCATTTAAAATCTCCCGAAGCGTTTCCACATAATACTACAGTGAATCGATCTTTTGCAGCCTTAAAACCTGGAGCAGTACGTTCCTCTTTGGAAATAAAGGTCCTATTTGGCATTCTTTTCCTATATAAACTGGTTTCATCGATATTGAAAGTTTGTTCTGGCTTATAACCTTTCTACTCGATTAACTTCAAAAATTCACCGGGGAATTCCATCGCTGCCTCTTGATCAGCTGATGCATCTTCTCCTGATAGCTTAATGTAATGCAAATTTAAACGCTTCTTTAAATTATCAAACCAGCCCTTACTCGCTAAAAAACAGGTAGAAGAATTCTCTTCATCATCGTCTTCAGTTCCACTCTTTAAATGTTCATAAAGGTTAAGTGTTTTATTTCTTATTAACTCCGTGCTAAGGGGAGCATTTTTCTGTGTTTTATCCTCTATCCACACACTTAAAGAGTTTTTCCATTTTTTTAAACACAGGGTCACGTCTACTTACAAAAGAAACTTTAGCACTAGACGGAGTAGAAGCCATTACACTACTTCGTATTTTGTCTTCGACCCTTTTTATAGAACGTATGGTTGATTCATTTACTCCATATTCTCTACCAATGGAAGCAAAACTAGCTCCACTTTGTAACTTATCTAATATCATGATCTTTTCCCTCAAAGTCATGACTTTACGCTGGCTCTTAGCTAATGCGTCCCTTCCACTTATATTAACACGTTTAGATGCCATAATAATGTAAAAGAATGGGTTAATTAAAAAAATTAAAAATGTTTATAAAAGCACTCTACTGTAATACAATGCCAACGTCACTAAGCGTAGTCCTGTCTAATTTAAAATGAGAGAATAAAATAAAACATCACATTAATACCACAAACACACCAAGGATATCAAGTCATGTTGCTTGCGGCACTATAGAACAGAAACTGATATAAATGTGGAAAACGGAAGCTTGCGAAGGTCCCCCCATATTCCCCTAAAAGTCCCTTTTTCAACAAGCCGCATGTCTTTTTAATAGTCCGATGGCCATATTTATTCCACGTAAAAACACGCAGACTTAATACTGTTTACACAGGTGGCTAGACAAATAAATAGAACATAGAGTGGAGCAAACTGGGAGATTTTCCCGTTCAGTATTCTATAGATCCTTTAGGAAAAGGGAAGATTTCCCCGTTCGGTACGACAAAAAAATGAGTAATGAGTATTGCTGAGAAACCGCGAATAAGCAAAACCGCGAACGGTGAACCCGCGAACGGCGAGGGATACCTGTACTAGTTTACATAAACTGCGCTATAATGGAGATATTTGGAAAAATCTGACGTGGCCAACACATGACTTTTTCCATATTTGGGGTATAGATATTTAAATTATTATGAAGAGTATTATGAGGCAAAATTATCACTTCATATCGTAAAAGAATACAGTCGCCCTTATTGCCGTAAATTACTTTTTGAATATGTTTACAGAATTCACCGCTACATGGTGGTGGCGCTGTATACTGGAAATTACGAGCAAGTTAAATATCTCCGTAATGGATGGTTCTACGAAAATTTGTTTCAAACAAAACCTGGAAGGAATATTATTCTCCACAACTTTGGTCCTCACGAAGATTACCAATAAGGACGTTTTTAAGTAGATGTTTGACGGAAACCGAAAAAACCGATTACTTATAAATAATTCCTAAACGATAACTGCTATGGAAAATTGTTTCAAATGAAAGTTGTAGGAAATTACATTCTCTATAACTTTTGTATAGAATTGTATATACAATAATGATGTTTTAACAAAGAAATATCGCAAAAACCGAATCGGGTTTCAAATAAACTTCGACTTCCGGTTAACCGGTATTGTCCAAAAACTAATTAGCTCTTTGTGCTCATGCTTAAGTGTTATATATGAAGTTTGGTAACGATATGGAAAGTACTTTTTGAGTTGGAGCGCCCACAATCACACACACACACACACACACACACACACAGACATCATTCCGAAAATATGTAGTTTAAACGTGTTCTAGGGACCTCAAAACGTGTATTTCCGTTGAAAACTCGAAGTCGATTTTTTTCGTGATCACAATACTTTCCCATTTCTACGTATGGAGAAAGTGAAAACGGAAAAATGACTAGAATAAAAATCAACTTCTGTTTGACCAGTTCAGCCAAAACCTTTTCAGACTTACTAATAAAAATCATAGGTATAAAATTTTGTCCTGATCTGATTATTAATCTTTAAGTCAGAACGCTCACAAATGCAATCACACACACATACATACAAATATAAATCATCTAGAAAATACTGAAAACGTACTCTTAGGGGACCTCAAAACGTTTATTTCCGTTGAAATCTCCAATTCGATTTTTCCACGAATACAATATACTGCTTATGGATAAAGTAAAAATTACACACACACGAACCTATTTAAAGAATACCTAAATCCTTTCGGGTGAAATCAATTTTATCGAATTCTATAGTCGGTTCACCAGCTAAAGTCTCTTGGCCTACTTAAAGCAAGTAGCCAATCACGAACGTTTCCCCTTCCATCGCCAGCTCTTGCGGATTTTCGCCTTCAGCTGATATACTACGCAATTTCTAATGGCAACGCATCCCGATGTGATCTCTTCGAGAGCAGGAGTGAGACTGGTTTCCTCCCCACTACCTTCCCAAACAAACCGTCTCCTATTGGCTGCTGCTAACTGGCGTCTTCAAGGCCAAGAGACTTTAGCTGGTGAAACGACTATAACTATATGTACTATGTAACAGGTGCTGTCAACCATTTTTGCATAGGGGAGCCATTTGTACTTGCAAAAGTATGAGCTGGAGGCTTCGGATATTTAGGCGAGCCAGATAATAGTTTATATCGGACGTTACGTAAAGGTTCGTGTTAGTGAAAAAGGAATATAATAATTTAACGTTTTAACTTCGAAAGAAAATACTTTATGACGATAATTTTAATTTAAATATATGTAATGCCTGTTAAATTTATCATTTGATCTTCGTAGCCTCGCGGGCAGCATAAAACGCTCTCCCGATCCGTCGGATGCCGGTCCCTGACCTAGAAAATAACTCCAGAAATTACTGCTTACCAACATAAAACTGTTAACTAGTCTTTCTACATGACTTACTCTTAATAAAAGTCATATTACATGAAAACTAGAAAGTAATTCGGAGTCACATGTTAGTCATTTCCGTATGATTCCCAACTTTTTCAGGCACGACACCCTTTCAAAGATAGAGAGTATTTCGCGATGCAAGATTTGATATTTTTGCATATGGACATTACAACATTTGGACCCATCCATTTGTTGATACTACACCATAATCATTTTATTAGAGGGAAAATTACTTACCTAATGACCTATCGACACTCTCAAGTCGTTTATTTATTTACAAAACAAATTTATTTGCGGAACCCCTATAAATCAGTTACGGCACTCAGATTGGAAACCACTGCTTTATGCGTTGAATCGAGATTCCTAAAAAAATGATCGTCTACAGGCACATTTTATATCACCGTTATATTTGTATAATTTTCACGGGACTGACTTATTGAACACGTAGTTTAATATGTGCACAACATTTATTTGTGTTAACGAGTCCATTCGGGAATTATAGGAACCCTGAATTTTAATTAATAGATCGGTATTTGTAGTGATTGTTTTTATTCATAAAATAACTTCCTCACGTCTTACTTTCCATTCGTACATAGTTTGTATTTGGTCGCAAGCTGAGGTGTGTTAATTCATCTTGGAATGCTTTGCAATGGGCAATAGTCGACCAAATGATATGATTATAAGACATGTCCACGAATTATGACGCCATCGAGCACAGTTGATAATCTCAGCCACGCCAAAAGTTTTCTGTAACTCATTACGCAAAAAATTACAATGGGTTTCCGGGCAATCGATATTCGTTTGAGAATTCTCCACTTACTACTGAAATATTATTGTGTTTTTTCAATAGCAACAGGCGACGTTTCAATAAATTCATGAATAATGTATAATTAGGTAACTCCATAATAGAATTTTCTTTTTCCTAAATAGTCGAAACAGAGAGGTAAGAAATTATTTATTTATTGCTGTAAAGGCAACCTGCGCAGAGAATACCTGGATTATTGGTGTAATTAAACGTTAGCCGAGAAACATGCATTTTATTGAAATAAAAGTTTTCACTAATTTACAATTAATCCAATGATAGTTTTTAAGTAATTGCCAATTTCAAAAACTGGTCAAACTATCACCATAAGAGTGTTCTTGAATGATCATTTATATGAGACAAATGCCTCCCATCGTTCAGAGCATAATGTTAAATAAAATATTGTTTAAATACTGAGAAAGCAGCAATCATGCTACAAGGTATTCAAAACTCCTAAGTTAATTCATAAATGCTCTCAACGATTTCTCGAAATGATATCCTTTAATCGATTCAAATATTTAATTAGGATGATGTATACCCTACTCAAAGCATAAACAAAGAAACCATTATAATAATAATTAAAAGCCGCAGAACATGTTCACCATATCTAGATGCCGCGCAAAATAGTAAAGATACCTACACATACTGTGATCTCTCAAGTGTAGCCCAGGTGCTGCTGTAACATTAATAGTTATAATCTATGATGCCTGGATGTGTGAATTCCCCATACCACGTGGGATTGCATCTCATTCTCTTCCTCATCCTATTGCGAGAGCGAAAGGGAGGGGAAAGATAGAAAACTCCGTTCTCTAGATTTGAGACTTCTTTTTAATTACATTTCTTACTGCAGTATCTACCACAGTGAGAAGGTTAACTTGGTAATTGTAATTCATAAAGAGTAAAAAACGCTATGCTTAGACAAATAAATAAACAAATAAATCAAGTGTTAGCGTGAACAAATTTACATTAGCATGAGTTAAATAATACTTAGCTAAATTTTTTGAGGATTTATCGAAAAAGTAAACAGCTCGGTTGAAAATATGGTCCTCTGCTTGGTTCGGAATTATTTTTCATATGAAAGATTTCAACTTAAGCAGACTTTACAAGCTATCACGCCCCTCTAAGTATGATACAATTAACGGTAAGAGGATTAAAAAAATAAAATTAAGCTCTCTGCATAAAATTGCCCAAGCAAAAGTCGATTGGTTCGGAAAATTTTGTAAAATCAAATCTAAGGATAAATGAAATGATCACTAACCGAGAAAATGGCAAGGAATGTATCGAATATTCTGGAAATACGCTATTTTCCGAAAAAATGAAATCGAATTCCCGCGTCAGGTTATGTTATTGCACTTTTTACTGAAGAATTTGGAATTTATCATTAGAAATTTACAAATCTTTTGAGTGAAAAATCGAAGAACTCGTTAAGCTCGGGTGAAAACAGTGACTCGGTCGGGCGATGCATTTAAAATGATTCTTTTCTTTTATTGCGACAAAATAGGAGTTGAAATAATGAATTACATCAAGAAAATTGTAATTTATAAATATTCAGTATAAACCCAACAAAAGTTAACAGAGAAGGTGAAGATGGGGTAGCAGCGATGAGTGAATAAGAAGTCCCCCTTTGGATTTGACGATCTTGAAAAAGGATAACCACGGAAAGATATCTGCACTTTTACATCCAATTTCGGCGGAAGGCGAAAACGAGAACCGCGAAATTTATGAAGTTTTTATAAAGTGGAGATTTAAACGAACGAGAACTCAATTATTATTTTAAAATTTCTTTATATCATGCATTTCTTGTGTTCGCTGTTACAATCGAGATAAATTTCTAAAAGAAATATTAAAATTCCGAGACCGCGTCAAATTATGCATGGATGAAAATTAAATAAACCAGAGCGTGAGACGTTCAATGATTCACGGGATTAGCATTTTATGCAAGTGGTATGAAACTCACGAGAGATGTAAATTTTAAAATTCAAGGAAGAATTAAAACATATTGCAGTTAATGAAAAACAAACTCAAAATTATTCGAACTTATAGAGTAAAAATCAGATCAATTGAAGGTTTACAAAAATATACGTAATCAAATAGCAAGTGTTAGGAAAAATGATTAAAATGAATACCACACAAGAATGGAAAACTTCCTTAATGTTGCAGTAATAATATTGCAAAGTAAATTATTAAAACAAAAATTACCTTTTCGTTCTGAGGTCCCGTAAAACGTTTCTCTATAATGTCAAAAATATACGCAACTTCTGTAAACGACAAAAAATTAGAAAAAATAACTGCGACTTGCAAATGCCAATAATCCAGTTTATTCCGAGTATTTATCAAAAAGTGAACCCTGATTTCTTAAAACTATATCTTAATTTTACAAAAATAACGCCATTAAATAAAAATAGACAGAAAATTAATAAAAACTTTATTCCGAATCGTTTCGATAAAAGCAAATTTCAAATTTAGTTAAAATACCGACCCGTTTTGAGAGGACCTTCATTAGACTGTTGTCGGCGCCAAGTCTTTTCTTTTTTCTCTCTCTCTCTCTTTTTCTATCTTCCTCTTTCCCCTCGGATAAAATGAAAATAAGCTCTAACAACTCGAAAGAAAGAAGGCCTATTAAGAGGCGCCCGGACACCTCTTTCTCTCCCTCTCACCCTCCGAAGGGCTTAACATCACTACGACTGCAAAAAGGCGTCGTTTATCGATCGGAATCCAACACCCCCTTCCTAAAAACTGCCGTAACACACTCTCCGACCACCAACCCCCACCTCCTCACCTTCTCACCCGCGCCCTCCCCGTCACCTCCTCGCCCTCACCTCGCCCCTCCTCGCCCTCACCTCGCCCCTCCACCCACAGCCGAAGGGCGCCATCGCCATTCCCTCTATCACCGCTCCGCGCGCGCGATCTACGCCCTGCCTCTCTATCATCTATTGCCCCCCTCCCCTCCCTCTTCCCTAGTCGCTTCCTCCTCTCCTGCCCCCCCCCCCTCCCCTCCCCTCCTCTCCTCTCTTTCGCTCCTCCTCCTGCCAACGACCCTCGAATGCGGCCGTCACGTGCGACTTCCATTTCGACGAAAACTCATTATCATAATTATCCACTGACTCAACTCGCCGGCTGCCACGCCAACCCCAATCAACCCCCTTCCCTCGCCCCTTCTCTCCCTCCCCTTTCAACCCCCTTCGTGCAGCGTCAGCTCCCCCGCTTACGCCGCCACCCTCTCTCTCTATGGCTCCCCCTCCCTCCCTCCCTCTCTCTCTCTCCTTTCACCATCCAATCTACTTCTTCGCCATCCTCCTCCTCCTCCCCACACAGCCTCTACCCTTTCGTTCGATTGCTTTACTTGCCCCTCTACGGGACGTTCGCTTCGAAACCAGAATTAAACCGAGGCGCGATAAAGAGGGAGAGAGGGGAGGGTAAAGAGGGAGAGAGAGAGAGAGGAAACAGTTCGACATTATTCGGAGTACTGTTCTGCTGCATTCATTAACTGCGCTATTTTTTTCTAATACTCATTTTCGGCCATCCTTCACGAAACGATGCTGAATTACTTGTTCTTACACAAAAACTTCGAGGGCAGTATATCCATTCGGAAAAAGAATGACAGCAATTTAAACTAATTATGTCTCATTCGAGATACACGAACTGGGATAAATACAACTCATGCAGCGTTCCACGCATACTTCTGTAGGAAGACGTTTTCCAGGGCCTCGAGTGACCGGCCCCCACGCTCCCGAAACCCATCCCCCTCCTCCCTTTCGTCCCACTCACCTCCTCCTCCGTTCCCGCGCTCCTTCCCTACACATCACGAGCCCCCTCAACACTTGCCGCACCCCCATAGATTGGTGGATGCGTAATTTCACGCGCCGTGACACTTTGAAACGCACGCACGCTCTCCGGTCGACGAAAATAATTCTTCTCGTTGAGGTTTACCTTAAGGCTTCCGTCGTCATCGGAGAGTTGCCGAGAGACGCCGCGGGGAGAATGCAGCCGAAGGAGGATGAGGAAGCAGAGAGAGAGAGAATGTTCGCTCCTCTCGTCTTCACTTGCTTCGACGAACGAAGGAGATCGATAACTCCGTTGTGGCGATCGGTGCAGCGCTCTTTCTTGCCAAATTGCGGGCAAAGAGAGAGAACTGGAGGAACGAGTCATCGGATGCTTACGACGGTAGTCAAATAAAACTTTTTCGTGAATAATATGGCCACGTCGCGTAATTAATAGGCACAACCCTCTTTACATCTATTGAATTAGTAGTGAGAACTGGATATGGGGTGAAGGGGATCGAGGCAGCCATTTGGAGAAACTGACGCGCTTCGGAGGGAACGGCAAGGCCTCTCTCTCTCTCTCTCGCAGCGAACGCGCTAAATAATTTAATCGCAAACAAGTGCCTGGCATCGTCAATGTAAATCGCTGCTTCATCTCGGGGTTCACGGCGTAAGAACGAACGCTCCCTTTTAGCATCGTAACAATTGCGAATGTGCTCGTTAATGAAGTTGCATTGAATTAAATAAATGATTTTGAGATTTTATGTAGAAGTAACGGAGTGAAGGAGGAGGGAGTGAAAGGGAGGGGAGGAAGGGGATGGGGAGGGAAGATGGTGGCAGGTGGTTGCAACCATCTCCCCCCTCCTCGCCCTATTTCTCCCTTTCCTCCTTCGGCGTCAAAGACTCAGCAATGAGTCACTCGTCCACACAATTAACGCACCATTCAAGCTCGTAGCAAGTTCTCTCTTTCTCTCTCTCTCTCTCTTCTTCTCTCATTCTGAAGCGGTTCTGCGCAAGCGCGAAGTTTATTCTGCGCCACGAAAAACGAGAATTTCCGATCGCTCGGCAGAAGAAAAAGACGATTTCATTTCGAGGTATAATTTTGGCCCAACCGTCTTCGCATCACCTGCAAGGATAACAGCATTCGGAGGAACGCGACGCCGTTTGATTGAAGCGTTCGAACGACACCGCCTCCAGGATGTCGCCACCCACCCACCCACGGCCTTCTTAGCGTTTTCCCCTTCTACCGCCACTTCCCACTCCCCCTCCTCTCTCTCTCCACTCCTTGTCTCTCTCTCTCTCCAATCCACACTCCTTTTCACTTTCACAATAGTTATCTTTTGTTTGGGCATAACACTGCCAACTTAACTCATTTATCTATATTACATAAGCGTCCAATTTTCTCTTTCGATCTTTGAAATGTTATTTTTATAGAAATGAAATGCTCAACTAATATACGTATTTTTAAATTAAAGCGACAATCTATGGACCTGAAAATATAGTAGCATTAGTTCTTCTTGATTAAATTTTACTTTTTAATTATAAAAATGGCAACTTCGGGAATTATCGTATGGTTAAAAACTTGCATTTCTTGAAAAAATGTCACTTATTGTCTATCTAAAAAAACCTATTACAAGCGGTATTTTCTGGGGTACAAAAATCGTCAAAGATCTTCTAAAACGCAATGCGAGAGAAAGAAATTTAGCGACGGAGTGCGAAGGCCGTGGAATGGAGAACCATAAACGAACGCCCTTTCTGCAGAGCAAACGACTGGCCGAACTTAAGAATCCGCGCTTCGCTTTGGAGTTGGCTTTTACGCGCGGAATGTGAATAAACGCCCTATGGGTAGGAGAGAGAGAGAGAGAGAGAGAGAGAGAGAGAGAGAGAGAGAGAGAGCTATGTCCGGTGAGGATTATATACGGAGAGAGAGAGAGAGAAGAGCTGTGGAGAGCAGAAGCGAGTGAAAGCGAGAGGGAGAGAGGGGAGGGAGGTAGAAGATACGAACGGAGTGGGAATGTTGGGAAACGACGGCGAATCGAGGAACAGACACGACTAGCGCATTAACAGAGCAAACCTGCGATTTAAAAACAATAAATCAAGCAACTTACTCGAACTTGTTTTTCGCTCGAAAGGAGTTGGGATTATCCGGGTCGATAACTTGCTCAATTCGAAAGCAAGACTGGAGATGGGAGTTAATAAAATGAGAAGGAAAGAACGGGAAAAATAGGATACGAAGGTCATGGATGGAGCGGAGAAAGAGCCGACGAAGGGGAAAATGAATGAGAGAGGAAAGGTGCAAGCAGCGACAAAGGAATGGAGAATTAGGGTCGAAATGATTGATAAGAAAATGAAAATGAAGGAGGGGGCGTATGTTAAACAGAGAAAACAATAGGGAGGAGAAAGGGTGAGGGAAGAGGAAGAAAGAGGAGATGGAAGACTAGAGAAGTGAAGGGAAGAGAGGGAGGGGGGGAGGGGGGAGAGGGACAGAGGGGGGGATAGAGGGGGGGAGGGGGAGAGAGAGGGGAGGGGGAGAGAGAGAAGGGGGAAGAGAGAGGGGAGAGAGAGGGGAGAGAGAGGGGAGAGAGGGGGGGAGAGGGGAGAGGGGGGGAGAGGGGGAGGAGAGAGAGGGGGGGAGAGAGGGAGAGAGAGGGGGGAGAGAGAGGAGAGGGGAGAGAGGAGAGGGGAGAGAGGAGGGGGGAGAGAGAGGGAGAGAGGGGGGAGGGGGAGAGAGGGGGGGGGTTAGGCGCTTGCCCGGTAATTAATTATGGCGTTCGCCGAAATGGCGCCCGACAGATGATGAATTCGGGATGCGGCAGCGAGATAGGGAGGGAGGGAGGGAGAGAGAGAGAGAGAGCGAGTGTGCGGGAAGGACGGAGAGAGGGAATAGCGGTGATGGAAGAAGCAGCAGGGAAGTTTAGAGGCGGTGGGAGGGTAATTGGGGAGGGGGGGTCGAAGGGAGGAGAGGGAAGAACGGAAGGCCAGAGAGAGAGAGAAAGGAAGGAGAGAGGGGGGAGAGAGAGAGAATGTCCGACTTTCCCCGAGCGATGAAAGCGGGAGGGAGCGGGAGGGCGGGGGTGGTTGACGCTCGAAGAGCGAGAAAGCGTCTGTGTCGAGGGAATGCAGGAAAGGGGAAGAGACGGCGTGTGGGGAATACGGCGCTCGAGTAAGCGCTATGGTTTCTGGCGCACCACCCCCCCTCCCCCGCTTTCTCTGTTTCTCTCTTCCATCGCGCGACCCAGGGGCAGTCGGAATGTTGGCCCGCATCCGGGGCGGGCGCGGGTCGAAATAGGGAACGATCGAGGGGCGAAAAGGGAACGATCGAGGGGCGAAAAGAACGATCGGGGGGCGAAAAGGGGGCGGCGGCGCGACAAACGCGTCTTCCAAATCGTTCGTTTTGTGCGCGCCTCTGCTTCCGACAGTGCTAGCGAAAGAAGGGGAGCGCGACGCTTTAATCGGTTCGGAAAACAAAAGAGCGACGCTGCGAGCGATCCTCGGGGCTAAGGCGCCCCCCGGAATGGCGATATCTATTTGCGACTACGCGATACGGGTATTGAACGAACTAGAAGACTATTCGACGCAAGTGCAGCAATATTTTGATCTTTATATAAGAGGGATTAATTACTTCAACGAGTTCTATGGCGGTATCTTCTTCGTAATCGTAATGTTGCATCGACGCAAATCGACTGTTCGGACAGCGAGGAGGCGTCGGGAATAGATCGAGTTCTGAGGGGCGAGTGGCACGAAGGGGGATGAAAGGAAAGGAAGAGAAGGGAGGGAAGAGGAGGATTAATTAAGGGGGGACAGTTGAGAGGGGCTGGGGAGAAGGTTATGCCGGTCAGCCGAGGAGGCAGGAGAGCGCCGGGAGTGAGCCATTGGTGGGATAGAGCAGGAGGGGAAGGGGAACGATCGACCCCTCTCGGGTGACTCATGGGACTCGAATTCGCGGTTATTGCCTCTTTTGGCGGGGAAAAAACAACAGAACTGCGGTGCGCTCATAATTATCGCCGATGCAATATTTGGAAAAGAGCAAAGGAAAAGCTGAAGACCGATAAATATCGTAAATTTAATTTTCAAAACTGTGTACGATGTTTGTGGTTTTCCACAGATATTATTGAAAAGGGCATTATTCGAGGATCGAAGGTGCACTGCACTTGGCCTGCTGATGGCATATGGGAGACGAGGAAAGACGAGAGAGAGGGAATCGGAAAGATGAAGGCACGGATACTGCGGGGCGAAAGTGGATGGGGATAAGGTCGGAGGCAGGAAAGGGACGAAGAGAGCGGAGGTGGAGAGGGAGAACTCGCAGGCGTCGCCCCTTGCCGAGTGGTAATTGAGGCGGGCCACCTTACTCCCCCACTAATCAAACCATCCGTCCGCCCCCTCTTGCCTCGACCGCCCCATCCCGCCGACCGTTTGCGGCTCCCTCTTTCGGACGTCCTCATTGGCGCTCGAATCTTTCGAAACGACGCCACCATCCGCTCCGTCTTTCCATTTCCGACGTAAAAAAACCTTACGATCAATTCAAGAACGATCACGTAGTGAACTTTCCTATCTCGTTATATTAGCTTTATAAAAAACAGGTATTTGGCAATCGATGATACGATACTTTAAAAAGAGTTATCCCTCCGCTCATGTAACCGGTAACGAGACACTGTCTGTTTCAGAACGAGAGAAACGCTTCAATGTATCCTCTCCTGAGACCGCGACATCAAATCGATTCCATATCGGAGTGGATTCGCATAGAGCGGCCTTTATCTCATCTTGCGTCCACTCGCCCGCGCAATCGCGCTCAAACGCGCGCCAGAGAGCGGACGCACTCCCTCTACCCTCCCTCCCTTTCCTCCACTCTATCTCTCTCTCTCCACCTCATTAAGCCTCTTTCTCCCTCCCTCCCCCTCCCTTCTTACCCATTCTCGTGTATCGCAGATAACAACTCGTAATTAACCAAGCACGCGTCTTTGCCCCTCCCCTTCTCAACCCCTCTCAAACTCCGACCTCCTAAACCTCGCTCCCCTCTCTCTCACTCCACGCACATAATTCACTCGCAGTATTCCTACTCATGGCGCGCCTCCCTCTTCGACCGATACTATTCTCTCCCCTCTTTTTCCTCCCCCTCGCTGCCACCCACCCATTCTCTCCTCCCGCGCCCTGTTGCCTAGTTTCTTCATCTCCGCTACGCTGGCACCCGTCCCTGCTATCTACCCCCCCCCCTCCCCCTCCTCTTCCTCCCCCTCCTCTCTTATCCGTCCGCATCCTATTCTCCGTGCACTATATAAAAGTTTACATCCGCTGCCCTCGACCACTTCGCCCATCACAAAAACCGACATTCGCAATGTCAGTTGACCTTTGCTCTGCACCATTACACGACATTAACGCACCAATTAAATGAAAATTACGAATTAAAGATTGGCAATATCACAAACACATTTGTCAATCATGCATGTATCAAGGAAATTTGCTTTTTGGCTTGAATATTCCATCGTAAGTCTACAACAATCTGAATAGATAAATCTTTGGTACATCAGAAAAACGAGTAAATACAATCCTCTGTTTGCATCTCAAAATAATTCTTGTAAAGTTCATCTTGTACAAATATAGAGTAAAAGATCATGGTGAAAACAGGTAATTTTCAATCTGTTACTCTAGAGTAAATAATGGTGTTTATAAGGAATTTCAGCGGAGAGCCTTCGTTTAGAAAACACCGTTCAGAACAGCAGGAAAAATACTAAGAAACGCACGATCTAATGAAGATCGGAAACGATAATGTAATGCTGGCAACAAATCGACTACCCAGATAGTATTTAGTACAGGTCTATTGAAATAGATTCGTCATTCCATATGCTCTTTGACCATTAAACTTCTTTTAGACAACGAGAAAATGCACGTAATTCTGAAATGAAGAGATTGATGTTTATTTCTCAGCAATTTCTGGCGTATGGAACGCTAATTTGCATGGCATTAAAAATCCTCAGGTATAATAACATCATTTATATATATATTTACAAAAATTTTATAAAATTATATTAAAGCATATTAGGAATATTAGTAATTTTAAATTACCAGGAAAACAGACAAGAAATTAAAGCATGCTTGGTTTAAATCTACAAATGCTATCTCAAAACTAAGAAGCTGTAAACTGATGTATAGAAAAAACATAAGGAAATATTTATTACTACATTTAAATTAAAACTTAACCTTCTACTACTATTGTTATTTTGTGATCACGTAACTACTATTGTGAGGTCAAATATGACCCCATTTTGCAATTTTGAAAAAAATTAGAAAATTTCACTCTTTGGGTTTCAATTTCTTTTCATTCATTAGATCAGACACTCGACAATGTGAGAAGTTTTATTTATATAAAAATTAATACAAATGTATACTGCAAAAAAGAAAAACTAAAAAAACTCAAAACTCACTAAGGGTTTAGAATATTTTTTTTCAAGACCTGGAAATTTTTGTTTCTTTCTTCATCCTTCCAGGTTCCTACAGCAATCGAATTAGGAATCAACTGAATAATTTTTAAAAAAAATATTGGTTGTAAACTGTAAACAAGTAAGGAAAGTGTACAGCATATCAAAAATGGGCGCGTTTCGCGCAATGGAGTATTAGAAAGAAATTATATAGCTGTACGTAAGGGAAATTCCGTTTTAAAGTTCTTTTCTTCATCATAAATAATCCATTTTCTTCTTATTTAAAAACATAGCATGCACACGCAAGGAGATTAAACGTTTGTTTGTGAGATTGTTTATGATAGCAACAATGAAGACGTAACCATGCAAGAAAATTTCTAAGTTCAACTCGAATTCTTGTTTGTTTTTCTTGATGACGGCTATTCCTACGATAATAATGCATGGGAATATAAATAATCTACTAGTTCTACATGTTTTATTTGAAAAGTATTTTGATATGACCAATACTTTACGAGATGTGACGGAAAGTTCATTTTTTGTCACCAGCAAAGTGGTACCCCTGGTTGGATTACGTGATTCATTTTTGCGATTTTCTGATTATATTTTATTGTAAGCCCTTAATATCAAATTTAATGAAAATCCGTTGGGTAGAAGCCGAGAACGAACATACGGACGGACTGACGGACAAACCGACGACAATAGGCGAAACGCGCCTAAAAATGACGATGATGTTTTCCAACCACACCCGCATTTCAGTTTATTTCACTCTCATAATCAAAACTCGGTTGTGGCACTACTTGCTCTTCTTCTTCGTTATCACTTGCACTGTTCAAGTACTCACTTAAATCAGCATAGTGCCGCCCATATACAACATAACTTTAACCCGACATTTTCATTTGCCCAATAACGAGAAGAAAAAAAGTACGACACAACTACTATAGTGGGATGAAAAGTGACCAAAAATGGCATTCACTCGAAATCAACTACCGTGTAAGTTAAAGCTTCAACGTCAACTGAAAGAGAACATTGAAGAAGGAAATTAGATGGACTAACAAAGCCACTGCTCGCATCATAATCGAGTAAACAAAGAAAATGTTTTCTCTCGGGTCACTTTTGACCCCACTATAGTAGTAGAAGGTTAAAATTCAAAAACAATATACTATTTCTAAATATCAGAACTGAATATCGACTCGAGACTGGCGTATTGGCGTCCTTTCGCTTCGGCATCCGACAGGATCGTCCCTCTCTCGCTAAGCCTTGCATATAGAGTTTACCCGCCCTAACTACCAGCTCAGAAGATGAAAGAATTCATTACAGGACATTGAAACCAGAGAAAAAAGTAGAGCGCGGATGGGGAAAAATCATCAACTTGAGGAAAACTAATAAGACATGGAATCGGGTCGCTATAGAGCAGTTTCTAAGAGTTAACGTAAATTCGAGTTGAAGAAGCTCCAATTTTGGAGGTTTGTCCCTATCGGCTTCGAGTGCTTGTTGCGCATGCATCGCGGCGACAGGGTATGGTGCCGTTTAGTAGGTGAGAATGCGCGTGCACGCAGCGGAAGAGCAGCCACCGAAAAGCGACCTCGAGGAATCACTCTTCTGTTCGACCCACTCGAGGAATGCAGAATTTCGTGCCGATCTCCCGAGTCTCTCGGCGTCATTACGAAGAGGCAGGATGAGGGGGGAGGAGAAGAAGAGGGAAAGGGGGGAAGAACGCTGGAGAAACTGCCTTCGGACGACGCACTCCGCAGTAGAGCACCACAGCATAGAGCGTGCGACGCGAATCGCTGTATTATTCGACCGATTTGCAATCGCCCCTCCATAATTAGAGGGGTTATTTGCTATTCCGACACACTAGAGAGGGTTGGACTAAGAGAGGTCCGTTTCGGCAATAGGTGGGTAACGGAGGGTAGAATGGCCGCGAGAAGCCTACTTCTGAGGGGCTGCTCGAGATGCGTGGAATAACTAAAAGCGCAAAATGAGTCTCCGAAACGGGATTTCGGTCCTGTAAGACGGGAAGAGAATGGAGTAAGGAGAGAACGGGATAGAGGAAATAAGAGAGAGTATAAGATCTCGCATAGAGGAGGGCGGTGAAGGGCGATGCCGGAAATAAAGTCGAGAAAGGATAGTGGAACAATGCTCACGAAACTCAACGATCGATCGCAATGGATTATCACGAAGGATCTTTCGGAGACGGATTACAATATACGAAACACGGCTGATAAACTATCGCGAATATCTGAACTTCAAAGAATCTACTTTTATTCCACCGAGAAATGCCTGTTGCTGTAAAATAACTTTTGCTCGCTTACTTCTCAATTTTTGCCACTAAAAATAACCCTTTTGTTTCTGAGTGACATCAGCCCAGGTTGTTATTTTTCGATCGGGTTGCGTTATAGACCGAGTGATTTTACTATTCATTAATACGGGTTTTTGTCGTCGGTGTTATTCACTAATGAAAATATTACGTTATGCCGATTCAAATTTATGCATTTTCAATCTACCGATTGGCCAAATCGGAGATGTAAACGATTAATCGAATTTTCGACTAACCTGCCTGCCGTTAACTTCGGTTAATCGGGAGTCCATCGCAATACGTTAACAGGGAAAGTAAGAAATGCTTCCGATTCGCCGTATAATAACTCGCAGTCGCAGTGATCACGAAGTTCGGAAACGGCTAACGTCTTACGGTGTATTGTGGGATGCAGAAGAGTCTGGGCTGAGGGAGTCCAAAGCGAAGGAGAGAGTGATTCAAGATGGGAGAGAGGATGTTTTTGGGTGTTCCGGGCCAATGTCGAGGTATAAAGCGAGAGAAGAGGGATGGAGAGGAAGGGGAGGTAGGTTTAAGGAGGGTTCAAGCCAGAGCAGCGTGAAATTAGAGCGCACCGGCCACCGGAGAGCGGGATGAAGGACGAGGGAGGGAGGAAGGAGAGGAAAGGGAAAGAAGGGATGGAAGGGCACGGATAGGAGTAAGGAAGGGGAAGAAGAGGGGAAATGGGGAGGGAGGAAGAGGAAGGCATTGCGCCACTCACTCGTGGATACGAACACGATGTCGCAAGTAATTTTGTCCTTCAAATCTCACCGATTATCGGTTCCAAGAATACTTGATACGATGCGAAAAAAAATTCGACGGAAACGTTTTGATGTAAGAATTCATTGATTCACTGTTCATGGATTTAAATTACATTCTTGAAAAAAATACACTTTATTTAACATAAAATTAACTAAAACCTTTTCTATATCTAAATATGGCACGGCAATAGCGTGGACCAAATTATGAAAAAACGTAAAATTTCATTATAATTTCTTTTCAAAAATTGTGAAGAGAAGGAAAAAAACGCCGAAATGAAAACGAAGATAAAGCGATCATTTGACGAAATCAAAAAGGTGGTTATCTGTATCACGCTTCTTTGAGTTAGGATTCCACAAGTGTTTGTCGATCGAATCTTTCGCATCCAACACGCGATGAGTCGCCACGTGCGCATTTCTCACTCCGCACGCGTTTCCATTCGGACGGAAAGAACGAACGAACCCTGGCCTCCGGGTCGGCCATTTGTATTTGCGAAGCGCCCGAATGAGCAAGAGAAGGAGCGTTTGAATACGAGGCTCGCCTAACACCAAGCTCTCGCTCTGCGTTAGTGGCGTACGGAAGGAGGGATTATGGGGGTTAGAACCCTCTCTTACTCATCCCCCATGAAGCAATCGTTCAATACTTGAACGGGCGACTATCCAAGGAAACAGAGGTACTGCTGGACGTGGCTCAGATTTCTCAAAATGCCGTAGATCTAGTTTCCATCCATATAAAATGCACTCTTGACAAGATATTAAACGATAAAATTGAGTCAAAGCTAAGATTTCAATTCATCCGCCCATTACCTTGACATTGATAATGAAACTCGCTACATTCTGCGTGTGAAACTGCTCTGCGCCATAATTCGCGAATATGACGCAGAGGAAATGCACGCGCTGACCTAAACATTCCGAAAGGTCCGCAATAGTAAACGACAACAATTCCCTTCTATACAACGAAGACTGATTCTCACTTGTCGAGGTTCACAAAGCGCTTTCTACGAGGGCGTGCGGAAAATAAATGCCTCATAATTTATAATTCAGTAATGGAAAGAGATGAAGAAAAAATAACTTCTTACGCAGAACTATATTCTTCAATTTAACATAATTATTTCTCATCACCTCTGCGTTTCGCACATTTCTGACAACGCTCAATCGGCGTGACGATGCGCGGCTCCAAAACGATTGAAGCAATTCGCTGACTTGGCTTCGCTGTCTTTGATCACCACACAGCCCATATCCGTCATATTTCCACTTATTCCATAAACTTATGGGAGATCTTCGAGGACAATGTTCCTTTTCGGACGATAAAGTCAAGACACAGAGTTATACTGTAACGGCATCAAGAAACCGATTGAGCGTTGCCAGAATTGCGTGAAACGCAGAGGTTTATTAAGAAGTAAATATATCAAATCAATAAAAAAAGTTAAAAGAATCTGTTTTTTTCTTTATTGTAATATCTCTTTCTATTTCCGAATTATAAATTATGAGACATTACTTCTCAGAACGCCCTCGTATGTCATTGCCTATTACATATAAAGGAGGAGTAGCTATCATGTCACAAGGTTCAAAGGAAACAAAAGCATCGTTAGATAAAGAAGAAATCAATTCCAATAAGTAGCTCTTGGACGGAAAGGGTCAATCACGTGTCTAACTGCAAACTAACTACATATATAGAAATGCAGCAGAATTTGTCGTCATTCGCATTCAATCTTCCCTCGCCTGTCCGATGAATCGGCCGGCGAGAGGAAGCACGCAGGCAGGAAAAATAAAGTATGTACACGATACAGAGTCGGATGTCGGGATGCAGAGTCGAGGCATTCCAAAATATACCTTGTTTTCACACCTTGCTAACAAATATAAGCGGAATTCTACAGGAATTGCATGCACGGCGCGACGCCTCTCTTCCATGATCTGGCGAATATATTACAGCTTCTAAAATGAGTGCCCAAAACCCTTTCGCTAGCGACCTCCGACCCTCTCACCCACCGAACAATGCACAATATCCTAACCTCGGCTAATGTTGAAATTATTTGGGTGGATCTGGTTACATTGTTTATAAAAATCCACATAGGGGAAGATGCGATTGTTAATGTGTGTTCGCGCCAAGAAAATAAAGTCGGAGATGTTGGTTTCAGAAGTTTCAATAAATTTCGGTTGCAATTTAGAAAATTTCATTTGGAACTTTCTCTCATTGTCAGCTTCAACAAAACAATATTAATCAGGTCCCTCAGCTATTGTCGACATAAATTACTCTCCGCGATAAGCCGTAGCAGACGCTAGTGAAGAATTTCGTGTCATAAACATTCTTCGAGCTGAATCATTATTTCTTCTATCTTGATTTCCCCCTCTCTCTCTCTCTCCATCCATTCCTTTTCTTCTCTCTCTCTCTCTCTCCCTCTACTCATATTCTTATATCTCCCTGCGTCGCCGAAATCACTCATCCAATAGCGCATCCTTTCCGTTTAGTTAAGTTAGCTCTAATGGAGGAGTGATTCTTCAGGCAAGGTCTTGTTTATTTTATTTCTACTTGATCCATACCTGATAGAGTAGAACGTATTGTATTCGTGTGAAAAAATCGAATTCGAGATTTCAACGGAAATATACGTTCTGATGTCTTATGAGTATGTTTTCACTACATTTCGATTATGTCCGAGTGCATGTGTGTGTGTGATTAGAATTTTGTGGGCGCTCTAATTCAAACATTAATAATCGGATCTGCATACAACTTTTCACCTAAGATTTTTATTAGTAACTCAAAGTCTGAAAATGTTTTGGCTGGTGAATGAGAAGTGGAATTTTATTCTTGTGATTTTCCCGTTTTGTCCAAATATCTCCTTTAGAACTTACCCTATGTAAATGTTTCTTATTATAAAATAAAAATTATTAAGAGAGTTAAAAAACTATCCACGATAGCCGATAATTATTCTCTCAGTAGCATAAGTGCCCGTTGAATTTCAACGGGTTTAATGAATCTAAATTTTCGTCAATGCAACATGTAAAAATCGCAAGAATAAAATTGTGCACTGTTTTAACCATCGAATATTTCTATATTATGTCTGTTTTAATTAATTAACTAAAATCTCACAGAAATTCCTTGTGAATAAAATAGTACCTTTCTTTCAACTAAAATAGCCATTGTTATTAGATTTAAAGGTACTTTCCTGTTAACGGGAATACCTCAAAAAATAAACACTTATTGTTGTGATATGTTATGATATTTAGTTTGTTAACAATGCGAAACAAATCTCGTTAAGATAGTTACGTTGATCCCTTAATGATGAATTTGTGGAGCTAGCAGAGGAGTGAAGAAGAAGCTGTATCTTTGCTTCAAAACCATGGTATTTTATCTAAAGGGCGAATGTGCAAGAAGGATCATATTATGGAACTTTACTTCTGCGACAGAATATTTTGGAAATGCAAGGTGAAAGCCTGTCAGCAGAAGTATTCATGTGGCGACAACATAACAAAGAAATCGACATATTTCCAGCTATTTTCAATGCCATAAAGACATATTGACCCTCTAGTAACATAAATTTAGATTGTATTAGTAATTATGTTGATTTTATTAATAAATAAGTTTCAAAAAAGTGTGATTTTTAAGTAATTCCCCCGTTGTTACGCATTGTTAACAAACAAATATGTCGTAACATATCACAACAATACATGTTTATTTTTTGAGGTATTCCCGTTAACAGGAAAGTACCGTTTTAAAATGATTATGGCATTAGGATTTCAATTTCATTAAATAAGCAGAATTCCGGTAACAAAAAATTGATTCAATCTTCAATTGCCTCTGATAATACTTTAAATAGATTTTGGAATATAATGAATGTACCTCAATATCGTTTATCGTCCGCTCAGCACTCTTGCCTTCTCAGTTTCCGAAACAACAACTTTCAATAGTTTTAAATTGATTTTTGCTTTGAAGTATACTTGAGTCAATTCGGTACACCTTCCGCTTTACATACTGTAAATTCCAAAGTAACGCCTTTTATAATAGGGAATGCTAGCCTAAAATTAATTCATTCTGTAAAGTGAATAAATAAAGTTCTTTCTTTAAACTATAATAAACACTGTTATTAGATTTAAATGGATTGTCAGCCTTAGAACTTACTCTGTATTAAATAAGCACCAAAATTCCTTTTATAAAAACAAATCAATTCATTAAAAGATCCACTGTTGTTTCTTCGAAAATTGCCTGTTAACAGTATTAAATGTCCTTTTAATTTTAATTTATATTCGTTTCCAAACTTCGGCCATTGTTACGAAATTAATTCGAGGAATAACAATATAAATTCGTAAGCACGTATTGTTTACAAAGAATTTAATTTAGGAATGCTTTTTATTTCCAATTTTTCTAAAATGACACTGTTGATACTTAAAATTTTTTATATTTACGTTAATATAGGTACTTATTTTCCACAAAACACGCCAATCTCTCCCCTTCCTTCCTCTCTCTCTCTCCCTCTCGTATTGAAGCACTCAAGGCATGCTTATTACCAGAAGGGAGTATACAATAATAGTAATCTGAGGTGTAACAATGATAATGGTCGACATAGCAACATTACGTTAAAATGGCGAGATTTCAACAAAATATGCAAATTAAACGTTTAACATGGAATATTTCGAACTGTGGGCGAAAAAAGACGAACGGAATAAGAAACTTTATCACTTTTTCTTCAAAATGGTTCAAATCCGAAGGTCGTCTGTTAATTTCTTCTAATTTTAATTTCCAAATGAATAAAAGCCTGCACGTCGAAAAATCGCGTTTTACATGTAAAGTAATGGGAAATGGAAATGCCTCTCTTAGAGACGAACCAAGGAATTTTTTCCCAATTTAAATTTGCCATTCTCTGAATAAGTGTTAATCAAGCATCCCTACCAAATTTCGAGTTTCTATCATTATTATTTCTCGAGTTATTAGAGTTTGCATAGCGTGACCAACCAACCAATGGACAACGGCTATTATTATATAAAAAAAATTCTCGTTACTCTGTATGCAGAAAGTCATATGATGGACGCCTCAGATTTTTGTAATAGGAGATTTGAACCGAGACTGTAGATAAGTAAGTATAGAGCTTAATTTTACAGAGTACAGTAGGAACTCGCCGACCGCGGTCAAGTTTTTGAGTCACAGCTTTGCCGTTCGTGGACGTGAAGCGCTTCGACTATTCCTGGGTTGGTGCGGAAGAAAGTGGTGCTAGCATATCGATGGACGCTGTAGGGCAGTGCTCTCCGACCGGTGTGCCGCGAGGAAGGCACTAGTGTGCCGCACACTCTGAGGATATTTAATTTTCACAGAAGCGTTTGGAACAAACAAATTCGCATACATTTTATCATCCAAAGAATTTATTCTGAAACTACTAGAGGAATTGATAGACCTTAGTAACGATCATACAATTTTAAATTAGTGTGCTACCTTTACATGTCTTTTGTCTAAAATCTAAAATACTTTAATATCTGAATATCCCATCGATATGACGTTCCAAATTCAACAACGTATTTATGCGAATTTAGTTGTTCTCCAACCCATATTAAAAATATTAAAAGGGCATGTTTAACGAACCTAGATGGAGAAGTTCTTGTAGCTCTTTCCATTAGTGAGCCAAATATAAAGCGTCTTTGTACCAAAAAGGCAAGCTCAAATTTTCGTTGGAGGGCATAATATTTCTACACGTTGAATTGTGTATGTACTTAATTTACAATAAAATTTTACAATTATTTGAATATTACTTTACCAATCATAACAATCTAATATAATTGCGACTTTTATTTGTTTTATGCTAGTTTTTCTTTAAAAATGCGTATTTACGCAGTGAATTTAATTAGAGGTAGGTGGTTTGGTGTTCCGCGATGTTTTTATGCATGCATGAAGGTGTGCCGTGGAGCGAAAAAGGTTTTTGGGGAGCACTGCTGTAGGGTACTGCACTAGGGCACAGTCTATAAACCTTTGATGAACGCTCTTCGCAACATTTACTTGATTTTTTATGTCCCTTCATTGTCGCCCGTCATAATAATTTACGTCACTTCAAATCCATATCATAATACCCTGACGTATTAGTACAAGGAGTCGTTCTTCATGCAGAAGAACAGAAAGCCTTTTTAGCCCCAATACATTAAGGCGACTAACTTTTCAGGAAGCTAACGAGGGACATATTACAATGCCATATTTATTGTGCATTTAAATGGATCAGCCGTAGATAGATGTACTAGATCAGATGGATTGGCGTTATCAATGAGGGGGCTCTGCGGCGATTTAAAAGACAATTTTTGATATAAATAATGATTTTTCAAAAACGTGACAAAAGTTGGGACATTTAACAGAGCGAGACGACCGTTGCAAAGTAGAGACTGCCCCTCAACATTTGGGATGGTTGGTCACCATACCATGCATGAGAATATTCATTAAGTTCATTCGCCTATCAAACTATATTGGGGCATCTTTAAATTCTGGCCAAATATCAAGTTCAATCATAAGAGAAATTTCCAATTTTGTTTGTTTTCGATGATATGGTAGCCGGGATTTAATTATACATATAACTAGAGAACGATATTGATCACTCAATGCTGTCACCTTACTTACAATCTAAGCAAAAGTTACATTATAGGGAATACTTATCACAATTCGGTTTCCAATACATGTATTACCAGTTCTGTGAAAGCGTTAAGAGGACACCCATTTCCTATATTTTTCGTAATAATGCAGAAATTAAAATGCTACATATTTCGTGTAAATCAATTTTCATAAATTGTCGAAAAGGAACAAATTTCATATCACGTGGAAAATGTTACCGTTTCAATAAAATATTAACTGGAATTGGCTTGGTGTCATCAACGTGGCACCAGTATACCTAGGAATCACGCCGTGGCTGCGTTAAATGCACCACGTTATATATTCAGTTGAAATTCATCATATGGTAACACGATGGACTATTACAACGGCCATATTATGCAGCGATTAAAAAAAGCTGGCTTCATCGGAACAATCAAACATATCGTTATGAATATCGACCGTTTCGAAGGGCGGATAAAATCGTCGAAAGGGATATAAATCCTGCGACTGTCGAGTTGAGTGGAAAGTTGGAAAAAGAGATTTACGTGAAGCACTCACCAGAGGTTCCATTTTGGTGTGAAGGTCTAATGGGGCCGAGTGGTGAACGGCCTCCTCGCCGTCGTCATCTTCGTCCAATTCAGCCTCCACGCCCTCCATCCGCTCCCTACCGCCCCTCGCCTCTCCTTCCCCCGGTCCCACCTCCATAACATCGTCGTCGTCCTCTTCCTCTTCCTCCTCTTCCCCTTCCTCCTCACTCTCCCCCGCTCTCCCTTCTCCCGCCCCCTCTTCCTCCTCCTCCTTCCCACGCCCCCATCTCTCCCCTACAGTCGTCGCCATCCCTTCCGTCTTGTCCCCCGCACCCTTCGCCGCCTCAGAGACCTCGCTGCATCTAACCCCCGCCACGCCCTCCACCCCACCCTCAGCCACACCCTCTGCTTCCGCCACGACGGATGATACCAAGGCGACTCCTCCGGACCAAGGCTCTCCTGCAAAAGGAACGAATGTTTTAATGCAGGGGTCCCCAAACTTTTTATTGAAAGGGCCACATTAGGCTTTATGTACGACAGCGCGGGCCACTTGAGACTTTTCAAATGACTGATCGCGCCGTGTGAAAACTTCAAAGAGCAAGTTTCGAGGGGTGGGTGGTTATCGAGAAACTTCACCGTTAAAAATTATTTCGAGGGGGGGAGGGAAGGGGGGGGGGGTGGTTATCGAGAAGCTTCACCGTTACAAACGATGTCGAGGGGGGTGTTAGGTTGTGTAAGGCAGGCGGGCCGGATATGGCCCGCGGGGCGTAGTTTGGGGACCCCTGCTTTAATGCAATGGTGAGCAACCTAAGGCTTTCGGGGCACATGCGGCCCTCGAGAGCGTGTATGCGGCTCGAGAGGCTATGATTAAAAAGAAATTGAACACAAATTCATATCATATTCATTCAAATTACGACAATAAAACACCTGATATATTGAAATGTTAACTCTAAAAACCTAAATTTACACTTGATTTTCACTGATGCGATACATATTGTTAGAATCTATAGTTATAACGTCCGTCTACTCTGTCCCGCCGAAGCACTGACAACTTGCAATGCAGTCCGCCGAGGAGTCCGCAACCATCAATACGGACCGCCAGGTTGAAAAGGATACTCACAAATGCTTTAGAGTCCAGTGGTTCTCAACCTTTTCGATAAGACGGCCCACTTGAACTTAAATAAATTTCCCGCGGCCCGCCCAGGGTCATAATAAGGAAATACTATCATAATTATAAGACACCCTTAAAAATGATTCTAAATCAGTTATAAAAATAATTTTTATAACATTTAGAAATATGTAATTACAAATCCATGAAACATTTGGGTCACTCTTCGAAATAATAATGATGAATACATCGACTTCCGGTTTTTCTGTTTGTGCTTAATGCTGGTTCATCTTTCAACATTTTTAGGTATAATTTGGAAAGAAAATGTTCTAGTTATTACTTTCTTCCGTTTCTCGGCAAAAGATAACAAATTTGAGAAATTTCAAATATCGATTTCAATTTTAGATGTAAAGTCAACAAAAATTATGAACAAATTTGCAATAACAAACCTTTGTTGAAAAAAATAACTGGTCCCCTACGTATTTAGTTAATGTGAGCTTTGTGCTTAGCATTGGCTAACAAGTTTGTTGATTCTGGACTCTATTGGAGAAAGGGAAACTCTTATCTATAATAGCAGAAGCGTCTGAATGATTTTTTGATTCATTTTTTGTAGTGGTGAGTATAAAGAATTTCACATAAATAAGCGGAAGGGAATGGACGGCTTCCTGGCTCAACATTAGGTATTCTATGTTCAATATTGACCACAAACTTTTCAACGTTGCGGTTTTTGTAAATTCGTGTTTTAAGGTTAAATCAGTTGACAGTTCGAGGATAGTATCTTGTTCTGTTGTGTTGAGTTTGTTGCTTGGATCGGAGCAAAACAAAAAGGAATCGCAAACCCACATATTTCCTGATCTAGGATTATCTTCTTAGGGAAAATAATCTCCAAATGTTCTTCTGAGGGCTTCACTGTGTCCTAGTATTACCTTACATACTCTGTTTGCCAAAATTGAAATTTTCATCATATGCAAGATCCGAAAATGTAGGAACAAAAAATGTCAGATTTTGCCTCAATCCCCAAATTTCTAATTTCTTCTTGAAATCTTCAAAATTTTTAAAAATTGTAAATATTGAACATTTTTGGCCTTGCAGTTGAAGATTTAGATCATACAGCAACTTAAAAATATCCCCCAAATAAGGCAACTTTGCCAGCCAATTATTATCATGAAGGCTTATCTCCAAGTGCGACCGTTTCTCTGACAGGAAATACTTAACTTCTTTATTGAGCTCATATAACCGAGTCAACGTTTTTCTTCTGGATAGACATCGCAGATCAGCATGCAGAAGTAACTTCGTGTCTTCAGCACCACTTTCTGTGTATAAAAGTGAAAGCAGGCGTGAATTTAGGGAGTTGGCAGCAATATAATTAATTATTTTCACTACTTCGTTAAGAACACTATTACGTTTAGGAAGTATCTCTTTTGATAATGGTTTGTTTGTACTTAAAGTGCAGACATGTTTTTGATTCTTGTTGTTACTCCAGAATGTTTTCCTATCATAACTTCAGCACCGTCTGTACAAACACCGACATTCTTGTTCCATTCCAAACCTTCACTTGAAAAGTAGTCATCGATAACTCGAAATATTTCAGCACTTGTCGTTCTAGTTTGTAATTATGACATAAATAAGATGACTTATTGAATTTCTTTCTCATATACATAACGCACAAAACAAGGAGTATTGCATAACTTGAGATGACTGTCGATTCGTCCAATTGAATGGCAAACCATGGAGAGTATTTTAGTCGTTCTCTTAATTGAGATTCGGTGTCTACATTTTACCGAGTCATTAGAAAAGGCAATTTGATTCTTTTTTGCACCGTCTTTACCTAGCATTTCTTGGCACGCATCTATAATTGAGGGCTTAATTAACTCTTTTTCTACGTTAAAAGGCTTCTTTGCTCTTGCAATGCGACGTGCGATTAAAAACGACGATTTAAAAGCAGAGACTGTATTACTAATTGTTATTGTCTTTTGCATACTTCTAATGTCTTCAAGTTTTCTCTCAAAAAAGTTTTAAAAAATTATTTGGATCGATAACTAATCGTAAATCTTTTCGCGGCCCACCTACAATCACTTCGCGGCACACCAATGGGCCGCGGCCCACCGGTTGAGAACCGCCGCTTTAAGCCAAGAGTCGGCAACCTACGGCCCGCGGGCCTCATTCAGCCCCCGAGAGCGTTTTATGCGGCCCGCGAAGCCATGATGAAAATATGATGGATATAGTTTGACACAGTCAATTCATATTGTTCAATGAAATTATGATCTAAAAACCTTTTCTGGTGGTTTTAACGCTATTAAACTAATTAGAATTGATTTTCACTAACACGAGAACACAAAATCTCCAGGTAACATCTAATTTATACACCCATCCGGCCCGCCGGAGCTCTCGCGATTTCCAATGCGGCCCTCCAAAGCATTCGCAACAACGAATGTGGCCCGCCATATAGAAAAGGTTGCCGATCCCTGCCTTAGACTAGCGTTTCCCAACCTATGGTCCGCGAAGGTTTTGTTTTTGGTTAGCGGAGATTTCCAAGATGTCATTTTTTTAAGCTGCACCCAGAGCTGGGGCTAGGAATTTTGGCGCCCGGGTCAAAGAACGTGAATCGAGCCCATTGCCCAAACTCATACATTACATTTTAAAAATAACAATTATAATTACTGTCTGCCCGTCGCCACCAATCTCACTTTATCGCGTCATTTAAATAAATTTTATTGTTGTAAATATATATGTTTATATAAAATACGTATATATATATAGTCACAATTTTGGCGCCCCCTAGAATGATGCGCCCTGGGCAACAACCCAACCACGCCCCACCCTCGTCCCGGCCCTGGCCGCACCTCATATTTAGTTGTAAATTTTTTGGGAAAAGTTAAGCAAATTTTACACTGTGACAGCTATTGAATACACACTGTTGTTAACCCTACACCAGCACACTTAAAAATGTGTTTCTCAAGCGGCACACTGAGGTCCTGCAGACCCCAGGCTCTTCTTTCACTGTTATCTCCCTTTCTGTTGTTAGGCCTTTTTAACAAATTGGTAGGGATTTCTTTTCATTGGATCCTCAGGAAGTCATATATGCAAGTGAGATTAAGCTTTAAACAATTTTGTGTACGCAATAGCAATAAATACAAATACAAATATGGCGAAAATAAGTGAAACGCAAGGGGTGTAAAAAAGGATGCAAAAATATGTTATTAGACAACCGGGCGCACAGCGACAACGTGGTCGTGTGTTATATTATTGTACGTATTAGAGACACCAGGCTACAAGGAAAATATATTTCAGCTTTGTTTTCTAAGAAAAAATTTTGTGACTTGGAAAAATTCTGTCAATGTTTTAACATAAGTTTCTACAAAATAGTGTCAAGCAAGTGATTTTTTTCTTCAAAAATGTCGCACGATAGAACACTACTCATTACTGGAACAGTGAGTGCGAATGGTTGCTCGGTGCTCGTCGCTGTCGGGATGAAACTCAATATGTTATCCTATTCACTCTCTGATTCCTTCACTCCGAAATTATCTATACTATCCTCTTCGTCCTCTGGACGGGAACAGAGAGCATATTGAACATCTTTTAGATTTCGTAAATTGTACTGAGAAGCCATCGTAACTTTATCAGTCACTACTGACGGTGCCACCTGCCTGGCAGTATCGACAGTGTCCCAAAGCTTATTTACAGGGAGATCCCGGCATCAAATTCGGAAAATTACGAGGGCTAAACGGAAAAGTCTAAACCGCTCGGGTCAATCAGACCCCAGTGTGCTGCTCTAGGGTTAATGGCTTTTTACTTTCTCCACACATAGTATGGGGAAAGTATTGTGATCATGAAAAAAATCGACTTCGAGATTTCATCGGAAATACACGTTTTGAGGTCCCTAGAACACTTTTAGACTATTTTCGGAATGGTGTCTCTGTGTGTCTGTGTGTGCGCGTGCGTATGTGATTGTGGGCGCTCTAACTGAAAAAGTACTTGCCATATCGTTACCAAACTTCATATATAACACTTTAACATGAGCACAAAGAACTGATTAGTTTTTGGACAATAACGGTTAACCGGAAGTCGAGGTTTATTCGAAACCCGATTCGGTTTTTGCGACATTTCTCCGATAATACTGTATTATTGTATACATATCACAAAAAATGTAGAAAATATAATTTCCTACATCTTTTATTTCAAACAAATTTCCATAGCAGTTATTGTTTATGAATTATTTATAAATAATCGGTGTTTTCGGTTTCCGTCAAATATCTCCTTAAAAACGTCATTCGTAATCTTCGTGAGGACCAAAGTTGTAGAGAATAATATTTCTTCCAACTTTTGTTTGAAACAAGTTTTCGTAGAACCATCCATTTCGGAGATATTTTGTTTATTCTTAAATTTCCAGTGTACAGCGCCGCCACCATGTGAATTCTGTACACATTAAAATATACGTAATTTACGGCAATAAGGAGGATTGTATTATTTTACGATACCAAATGATAATTTTGCCTCATAATGCTATTCATAATAATTTAAATACCTATACCCCAAATATGGAGAAAGTCATGTTGGCCACATCAGATTTTTTAAAATTATATTTATTTTTAAAAGCTTATTTTCCCAAATCACGTATATAAGATTATTTTTATTAGCACAATAAGAATTGCATACTTAATGAGGCGCTTAGTAGCTAGCTCTACCCGGCAACCTCCGACATTAACCAGATTTCACCTGAATTACATCAACATAAGCGAAATCGAATATTAGCCGTTAAGTAAACATACACACACACCTTCGTGAACTAGAGAAAATAATCAACCATACGCTAGTACGATAAAAGGCGTCAATTTACTACATAAAATGCACGGAAATTCTTAACCCTCGCCCTTCTCAATAAAATTCATAGACTCCCTTCCGTTTATCCTGAAAGAAAGATCGTGACGATTGTCAAGGGAAAAAAACCTAAAGTCGGATCTTTCGGAGAACGAGCATCCCGATCCGAAGAATGGGGGAGAGTGTGCAGGAAGGGAGGGAGGGAGGGAGTGCGGGAGGAGGGGAAAGGCAAGCAAGGGGGAGCGGTTATTGGAGTCTGAGGCGCTATAAACCACTAAACCGCCCTTATCTCTCCTTCCTACATCGATCGCCACGGTCGTAGGGGTAGGTCTCGGCTCGTGGGCGGAACGAAGGGGGGGGGGAGGGCGAACGGGGGGGGGGAGGAGAAAGGGGGGACGCTGGGGGCAGCAGGGTCGGATTCGGCGGCTGTTGGCATCGTTCGGAAGACGTGAGTCGGCGGAAACGGAGGAGCAGGAGGAGAGGGGAGCGTTTCACAGAGGGGGGAGGTGGGAGGGAGGAGAGAGACCTGTTGCACGCCCCCCCCCTTCTTCCCTTGGGAATGCGAAGACACGGTTCATCTCGCAAAAGGGAGAGGGGGCAGAGAAGAAGAAGAAGAAGAGTTTGGGCTGGAAGGGGGCGGGGGAGTGTTAGGGTGTTTTATGGAGATGTGAGTGGGGTCGAGGTGGTGTCGGGGTGGAGACGGAGGGAATGGGGAGATTGCAACTGTTGCTTTTTGAGCTACGTGGGGAGGGAGCGATCGACTCAGTATGCGGTCGGCGGACACTCGATCGCTTTCCGAATACAACAAATACCGATAACGCTAGTTTCGAGACAGGAGATATTTCAACGTAATTTTGAAATATTTACAGTAAAATCTCGGTACAACGAATCTCTACGGAGCATGACTTTCTATACTTTATACTGAAAGTACGGTATACTGAAAATACCCATAAAGAGTGCTGCAATATCTCTGTAAGCATCTCGTGATCGGCATTCTCGCGAGGTTCGAACCGAAACCGGCGAGAATGGGAGTCTAACAGGAGAGAATTCATAGAATTTAAGATTTTATCTCATTGCTATTGTGAAAATACGAGAGGGATAACTGACCATCGGTTCTACAATTTTTAGTTCGAAAATTCACTTCTTTTCGTACCGAAGAAAAAATATGCTTTCAAAATTGGTGTAAACGACTTGAATGAGCAAGAATATGTTATAATTGAGTCATTTACGGACGAAAGCATACGTTAAAACCACGAAAATCTTTTTTCGAGATCTCTGAATTTCATACGTAGTATTAAAAAGTACGTTGAGATGAAATACGTTATTTTGAAATATTTATAGAGTTTTTATACGGGAAAACTGACGGGAATTCAGAAAAAGTTAGTTAATTTGAAACACGTAACTGTGAAGTGCGTTGTAACGAGATTTCACTGCATGTTGAAACTAAAAATCGAACGCGAGCGGCCAATGGTTGAATATGTAAGAACCGGATGCAAATTTAAAAACGGATATGCATAGAATCGTCTTATAAATTCAGTAATTGATCCACTTAAAATCTGATGTAGTAAATCGACTGATGTAACCAGATGCGGATTTCAATTTAAAATTTTGAACCAAGGATTAAATTTTCAGTCTACTGGAATCATTTATATCTGGGATCATCAAACCACGGCATGCCCTGCGACCCTCGAGAGTAATTATGATGATGATGATGTAAATGCTATCCGGAAATTTAACACACAAAATTTAAAATTTGTTAATTTATATTAGAGTCACACAATTTAACGGTTAAAATGTTAACGCTAAAATGTTTAGACATGATTTTCGCACATGTGATACCACAGAATCTCTCTGCATCTTCCGATATACAGCCCTAATGAGGTCCTCCGAAACATTCTCTACTTCCATTGTGGACCGCCATTCAAAAAAGTTTAATGACCCCTAACAAGCCATAATACAAGAGACAAAGGGATATTCTGTCACTTATTGCAGCACAATAATGCAGCAATTATTGAAATGCCGAGCTACGATAGTGAAAATTCGAGAAAAATAATGAATGCAGCGCATTGAAAATTTTCGTGAAAAGCACGTGAACTACGAGACGAGGTGACGACTGGCAATTAGAGGAAGAACACGGGGAGAGGGAGAGGGAGAGAGGGAGGGGGGGAGAGAGAGAGGGGGAGAGAGAGGGAGAAGAGGGAGAGAGGAGAAGATGGAGGAAGAAAGTGACGGCGGGATAGAAGCTCGGGAGAGAATCCTTCATTCTGCCTCCGACGCACTCTCCTCCCTCTTTGGCAGCATTTTCAGAGGCCTACTTCAGAGCGTTCGTATCCCTCCGCAGCATCACACACTGGTTCGGATTGCAAATCTAACCAGACAAAACCCCAATACTTTTTTCTCAGAAATGTCCAATTGATGTACTGTTACTACATAGAATAAATGTGTCACCGTAAAATATAAGAATAGCCACCAGGCGACCAACACAGAAGAACCAGGAGAAGGCAAAATCTCTGGGTAGCGTGATTATTTTTTCCAGTCGTGTTTCGCACTTGTGCTAGTCAACATCGTCACACGAGTTCTATCCAAAGCGAATTTATTTACTAAAATGGAGGTTCTTTTGAAGGTATGTTCTTCATTATTTGTACTTTCTTTCCTGAATTTATTGTTTATACTTCGCAAAATATAAATCAGAATATTAAGTTGAAATTGTGGCTTGTATTTTATATTTGGCGAGGTCTACAAAAACACTTCCGCGGATTACCGTTATGTTTAAATATTCTATATATAAAGTAACTATCGCTCGTCGTGTAAAATAGAAATTAGCTGCTACTTTGTACAACTTTTTATTTTAATTTTTCAGTAACAAGATGTATCACACGGAAACAACTATTCGAAGTCTGGAAAAGTGAAATTGTTGTGTCCAAGAAAAACTCTGTTGTACAAAGTTATATTTTGAACTGTTTAGGTTTAGAAGAATGCATTGACAATGTTAAATGAAATATAAATCAGACCGTGGAGTATTGGAGTATTAGAAAGAAATTATGGCTTAGGTCTGTTATTAGTCGTCCAAGATCAAAACATGCGCCTTTTTAAATAATTTAACAATTAAAGCAACAACAATACAACAATATTACATTTATTATATCTCGTTTGACTATTGCTATCCCATGACTGATTGGTCGGTCTCGACATTTACAAACCCAATCTCCGGACCCGTCGCGACATTTACAAACCCGATCACCGGACAACGGGGAGGGATAATTTGGTTCCGGGCGAGGCGAAGGGCGCTGTAGCTCCCGGAGACGACTACCCATTAAAACAAAGCGAGCCGAAGGCTCGTCAATATATCCTCTCAATTTGCGGCGCAACAGTCAAGAGGATATAACATTGAATAAAAACACGTTTTAATAGCGAGGTTGTATTTTTGTTCTTGGACGACTAATAACAGACCTGTTCCGAAATTACATACCTGTACGTAAGGGAAATTGCGTTTTAAAGTTCTTTTCTTCATCATAAATAATCCATTTTCTTCCTGCTTATAATATTGTGCATGCACACGTAAGTAAATTAAACGTTTGTTTGTGAGATTGTTTATGTTAGCAACAATGAAGAAGTAACCATGCAAGAAGTTCAACTCGATTTAAGAATTTCTTGTTCGATTATATGAATAACGGCTACTTCTACGATAAAAATGTATAAGAAAGGAAATACTCTTCTTTATCAGTTCTACAACTTTTATTTGAAAAATATTTTGATATGAGCAGTATTTTAGGAGATATGGCGAAAATTTAATTTTTTGTCATCAGTAAAGTGGTAACCCTGATTGGCGTACGTGATTCATTTGTGTGATTTTCTTATTATATTTCATTGTAAGTCCTTAATAACAAATTTCATGAAAATCCGTTCTGTAGAAGCCGAGAACGAACATGCGGACAGACCGACGACAATAGTCGCTCGTGTGGAAGCAAAACGCGCCTAAAAAAGGAAATGAATTTCATATAATAATAGTTGTCATCTGTTGGTGGGTTGGTTGGTTGGTCACGCTATGCAAACTCTAATAACTCGAGAAATAATAATGATAGAAACTCTAAATTTGGTAGAGATGCTTGATTAACACTTCTTCAGAGAATGACAAATTTAAATCGCGAAAAAATTCCTTGGTTCGTCTCCAAGAGAGGCATTTCCATTTCCCATTACATGTAAAACGCGATTTTTCGACGTGCAGGCTTTTATTCATTTGGAAATTAAAATTAGAAGACATTAACAGACGACCTTCGGATTTGAACCATTTTGAAGAAAAACTTATAAGGTTTCTTATTCCGTTCGTCTTTTTTCGCCCAAAGTTCGAAATATTCCATGTTAAACGTTTATTTTGCATATTTTGTGGAAATAGCGCAAATAAAGCGTGATGTTGCTATGTCGACCATTATCATTGTTAGCTTCAATACGACAGAGAGAGAGAGAGAGAGAGAGAGAGAGGGGAAGGAAGGGGCGAGATTGGGGTGTTTTGTGGAAAATAAGTACCTATATTAACGTAAATATAAAAAATTTTAAGTATCAACAGTGTCATTTTAGAAAAATTGGAAATAAAAAGCATTCTTAAATTAAATTCTTTGTAATCCATACGTGCTTACGAATTTACATTGTTATTCCTCAAATTAATTTCGTAACAATAGACGAAGTTTGGAAAGGAATATAAATTAAAATTCAATTAAAATTAAAAGTACATTTAAAACTGTTAACAGGCAATTTTCGAAGAAACAACAGTGGATCTTTTAATGAATTGAATTTTTTTTATAAAAGGAATTTTGGTGCATATTTAATACAGAGTAAGTTCTAAGGCTTATAAATCCATTTAAATCTAATAACAGTGGCTATTTTAGTTTAAAGAAAGAACTTTATTTATTTATTTTACAGAATTAATTAATTTTAGGCTAGCATTGTCTATTATAAAAGAAGTTACTTTGGAATTTACAGTATGTAAAGTGGAAGTTGTACTGAATTGACTTAAGTATTTTGATTATTTTCCTGTTAATGGGAATACCTCAAAGAATAAACACGTATTGTTGTGATATGTTACGACGAATTTGTTTGTTAACAATGCGTTACAACGGGGGAATTACTTAACAATCACACTTTTTTGAAAATTATTTATTAATAAAATCAACATAATTACTAATACAATCTAAATTTATGTTACTAGGGGGCCAATATGTCTTTATGGCATTGAAAATAGCTGGAAATATGTCGATTTCTTTGTTATGTTGTCGCCACATGAATGCTTCTGCTGACAGGCTTTCGCGTTGCATTTCCAAAATATTCTGTCGCAGAAGTAAAGTTTCATAATATGATCCTTCTTGCACATTCGCCCTTTAGATAAAATATTATGGTCTTGAAGCAAAGATACAGCTTCTTCTTCACTCCTCGGCAAGCTCCACAAATTCATCATTAAGGGATCAACGTAAATATGTTAACGAGATTTGTTACGCATTGTTAACAAACTAAATATCACAACATATCACAACAATACGTGGTTATTTTTGAGCTATTCCCGTTAACAGGAAAGTACCATTTTAAAGCAAAAATCAATTTAAAACTATTGAAAGTTGTTTTTTCGAAAACTGAGAAGTCCAGAGTGGTGAGCGGACGCTAAACGATATTAAGGTACATTTTATTCCAAAATCTATTTAAAGTATTATCAGAGGCAGCTGAAGATTGAACAAATTTTTTTTACCGGAATTCTGCTTATTTCATGAAATTGAAATGCTAATGCAGTAATCCATTAAAATCTGTTAAGAGTGGCTATTTTAGTTGAAAGAAATATATGTACATGGTACTTTTATTCACTTTTCAGAATGAATGAATTCTAGGTTAACATTGCATATTATAAAAGGATTTTCTTTGGAATAAGAAGTTTGATATGTGGTTATTTTAACTGAATTGAATCAAGTTCTCTTCCATGTTTGAAATCCATTTAAAACTGGTGAAAGTGGTTGTTTCGGAAAATGAGAAGGCAAGAGTGCTGAGCAGACGATAAACGATATTGAGGTATGTACATTATATTCCAAAATGTATTTAAAGTATTATCAGAGGCAACTGAAGATTGAACCAATTTTTTGGAACCGGAATTCTGCTTATTTAATGAAATTGAAATCCTAATCCTATAATCAATTTAAAACTAATAACAATGGCTATTTTAGTAGAAAGAAAGGTACTATTTTATTCACATGGAATTTCTGTGAGATTTTAGTTAATTAATTAAAACAGACTTATAACATAGAAATATTCGATGGTTAAAACAGTGCACAATTTTATTCTTGCGATTTTTACAAGTTGCATTGATGAAAATTTAGATTCATTAAACCCGTTGAAATTCAACGGGCACTTAGGCTAGTAATAAAATAAATATTATCATGCAATTCTAATCACCTTAGGGTTTTGTCTAGTTAGATTTGCAATCCGAACCTCTGTATCAGCGCGAGCAGTTAAAGCTTCGTTCTGGATATCCATCCAATCCCGCGGCAGCAACCACTTTGCCGTATTCTCCGCCCGTGGGGAGGCAGCTGCATCCTTCGCCACTCCACACTCGCCTCCTAAAAAACCCTTTGTCTCCTCGCCCTCTCCTACTTTATTTCCACTGCATCGGCCACCGTTCCTCCCTCTCGTCCGATTAAGTGCCTCTCTCACTCCCTTCTCCATCATATTCTTCTATCTCCCTATCCTTTATTCACCCTAACCTTCTATCTTTCCCTCCCTCCCTTCCTTCCTCCCAAATCCCTTATTCACCCTATCCTTCAATCAGGGCCGACCCGAGGTATCGGCGAACAGGACGGCTGCCCGGGGCGCCAATATCTTGGGGGCGCTATTCCGACCATCTATCTATGCATTATTTGCAAGTGAATAAATATTGCATACTGATTTATACTGTCGAACAGGCTGGAATATTTATGGCATTTAATCTCTTTTCTCTTTATTCATAATCTTTACAGAGCGATGAATAAATTAGCATGTACTTCGTAATTATCTAAGTAACATTTACGGAGGGGGGCGCTAGAGTATTATCTCGCCCGGAGCGCCGAAATTCCTCGGGCCGCCCCTGCCTTCAATCTCTTCCTCACCCTCTCCTATTACCTTTCTCCAATTTCTTCCTGTCTAGTTAGGGCCGTATAGAGAAGAGAAGGCGAACCGGCAACGGTAGTTGTGGCATGCGCAATTGGGAAAGTTGGAGTACGAGGGCATTTCTGATCAAAGGCGATTGGCAAAGAGGGAAAGAGAAAAGATGGAAGAGAGAATGGCGAGGAATATTTACAGGTAAGAGTACCTACGCCAGGGGATGAAGAATGACGTGGCGACGTCAGCAGTGGATTATGAGAGAGGCGTGGGTGGAAGCGGACGGAGAAATACGCAGAGAGGATAAGGCAATCGGAAGGTTTACATTCACGCGACGATAACTGGTTTCTTTTATGGCTGCTAATTCGCATCATAGCTGCTGAATCACATTACATCGGCTGATTCATATTCCGGTAGTATTCCGCTGGAAGTTACGCGCGATTTCGCAAAGAGCGAGAAGAGCCTCTTGATGGCAGAGGATAAAATGAAGAGAGACCGAATTCGAGGAATGGCGTGAAGCGGAATTCCCTGTAAGGTACCCTCTTCGAGGTCATCGAAGTAAATGTCTGCGAAATAATCCCCTCCAGTCGTCAGACGTTTCGTTTAGACGGTTAAAAGGATCTCGGTTTAGTTTTTAAATAAGTATAATTGCGAATCTAAAAGTCATCGCAAAAATAATATGATATGCTCAGTGCATTGTTATAACTGCGCTAGAACTAGCTGTGTAAATGTTTAGGTTTGAGACTGAATTCCAATAGATCCATCCGCCTCTCGGTGCACTGCAGATAGTCTTAGCACGTACCGATTTGAGAGAGACGTAAAGAGGCGGGAGGCTGGCGGGGGAGGTGGAGGAAGAGGGGGGGGGGGGGGGGGGGAGAGGGGCGGGACGGCCCACCGACCGCGTCTCTAGGAAGAATAAAATGGTACTAAGAGGACGACATATGTACTAGTATATAAGAAACGAAGAAAGTTCTCTTCAAGAGGGGCTGGGAAACACCAACGAAGTGTAAGAATGCAAGTGCTATGAAAATATTCATCTCAATATTTATCGAAAGACTCGGATCGTCGATTAAAACTCGTTGCAGCGCGTGTAAATTCAATCCATCCTCAAAAGAATTACACTTTTCTCTAGGAGTTATCGAGTTCGACCAAAGTGATGAGACTCTACGACAACGTCGTTTATGATTTGATGAGAACTTCGTCAAAAAGGAGGAATTTATGAGAGATATTTACGCCGCGCGATTCAGAATTGCATCGTATGTGCCGGACATACATAAGAGAGAGGGAGGCGAAGAAGTGGTAGAAAATGGATGGAGAGCAACTCGGCTCGGTATGACTCAGTGATTTGCACAAAAGCGATGGAAGCCCTCTCGGAGATCACGTGACCCTTAATTAACTCTCTGCTTCTTTCGCCACGAACACGTTGACGTCACTCCCAGCAGAGGCGCTGCAACGCCCGCGTCCTCCTCGAGAGATGATGTTAGGGAACACGATGGAAGCGGGATGAGGAGGGGAAATGATGGCGGAAAAGGGTTTCGCTCTTAAGATTGGCGTCAATCTAGTGGTTGGCGTGGCGCACGTAAAGGCTGCTCATCTGTGCGAGAAACAGGAGAGCTTTTATACAAGTAGTATAGTATATATACATACAAGATTATGTGACTGTTGACGTCATTGCTGTATTATGCCGCGTCAGGTCTTTCGCTCTGTGGCGAATCCCTCTCCCTTAACCTTATCTCCGATAAATAACCCACGAATGCCTCTCCAGTCGATTCCTCAGCAATTCGATCTGTTCCGTCCGAAGGGGCCATTATCTGAGCGGTCTCTCTTAACAATTTCATTTTTTTGTTTCTTTTTTTGTTCACGTCCTAAGACTGCACTACGAAAGTTATCAAAAACAAGAAACACGTTTACTGTAGAACTGACACTCTCCGCTGAATAATGCAATCATATACGCATACGAATGCAATTCACGAACAATTTCTCATACATATTTATGACATTCCGGCAGAAACATGGATTTAAACACCCTCTAAAATTCTTCCGTAAAAATTTGAAGATCGACGATGGAGCGGCATTGATGACGTTTTGCCGGTTTGCTGCACCACGGAGACGGAAGCGACGACCTTGTTCCGCGAATGCACTGGAGCGAAGGGCTGGAGAAGGAAGGGGGCAAGTGTAATTCGCGGTGAGGCGGCGGAGAGAGTTTGGATCGACCGCCTCGGTGACAGCAATCACTTTCGTCTTGAGCGGATGACTATGCTTTGCAAAAGAGACTTTTTATTTCGGCGCTTCAAATGAAAATTACTATCATAATGAGTTGACCGAAAGGAGTGGTTTAGTCGAATAACTTGAGATGATCCCAAGACTACGCCATGCTTCCCCAGCGCTGGAGAATTTGTTAGGATAAAATTGGTTTCCTTGGATTCCAACCGAATCAAGCGCACTTAAAAATCTTTTCGGGAATTATTCGATGGTATAACCGTAAAATGGGACAAACAGCCCCTAAAATTTGGAATTTTTACAATTTCGGATTTTACTAATATCCTATAATCTTGCAAAATTTCAAGTCTGTAGAACATCTAGAAGTTCCTTATAATTTTTATCTTCTTATGGGGCAAAAATGGGGAAAAAGCGTCTTAAAATTCAGAATTTTTACAATTTCGGAGTTTTTTCGTTAATTGTGCACCAAACTTAATCAACATGCAAAATTTCAAGTCTCTATCTTGCTGGGAAGTACCAAATAATTTCGTCGCCCACCCGCTCACCCAGAACTTCAACTTTATATTATAGATATAGAGAAACGATAAGAACAACAGGTTCAAAAGATTTCTATAAAGCGTTCTCCGAAATGAATTCAAATTTCGGAATCGGCAGCTCCCAGCCGACCGATGGCCATTTGGGCGCGAGAGGGGAGTGAGTGACGGGAGGAGAGCAGTGGCTCCCGATTAGATTATATCAGGTAATTCCTTTATCCCCGAACAGAGAAGGCGAGGATGAAAAGTGGGATGCATCGAGCAGCGGCATATAAAGGGCAGAGGGAGGAAGGAGAATTGTGCGGGGCAGCGAGGCCTGGCGGTCGTCCTTGGCGCCCTCTACTGGGGCGAGCCTTCGCGCGTCATCCGCCGTCAGCGGCCATGAAATTAATTGTGGGGGGGGGGGGTTGGGTTGGTCGGAAGGGAGAAGAGAGGGGAGGAAGTGAAAGGAGAGAAGAGGAAGGCGATTGTGTGTGTGTGTGTGAGAGATAAAAAACAAAAGCAGAAATCGAGGCAAAAGATCATTCCAAAATAATGAAATAGAGAAAGGCGAAGTAATCGAACCTCTCATCGATTCTTAATTTATCGCCGACGCATCAAATCGTTAGAATTTAACGATCGCCGGAATTTTACAGTTTTCCTTGTCTACAAAATAGTCGCAAATGCAGTGTTTTTTCCCAAACGGGCTATTCTATCCGAAATACAAATCGAGACGCCAGATGGCGCATCCCATTCGGTTCTATAGACAGGGGAAGCCTCCGGTCCGCGGATTTCAAACTATACCAATTTTCTTCAATTATTATTTCAAGCAAGTAAAAAAATATCAAGATCTCAGCGATTTTTACTAAATAATCGACTCGATTTTTCTCTGAAATATTCAGCGGTTATAATTCGGAGGACTACAACCAAGTCGTCGGACAGAGTATCTCTTTCTTCAATTGAATAAGATTAAGCTTTTCGCTTTTGAAAATTATCCATGCTATGTATTACTACGTATTGCTCATTCAATATTACTCGTTTACAGGCGTCAGAATTTTTCGCACAATTCATCAAAATACGGGCATATGTACCTGTTTGGCTAAGGCCAGGATAAATATAGTTTCGAATGTTTCATTGCTAAATGTCGCGGCAAATAACAAGTACACGTCAAAGACAAGAAATAGTATGAACGAGTGAAAAACAAAGCCGTCGTCGCCTCGTTCGAGATCACCTCAACTTCACAACGACAGTTTTCGGCCGCCCTTTCTCCGAATATCGCCACGACCTCTATCCATCCACACCCCTCCCTCCCCTTCCAGACACTACTCCCCATCTTCACGCCGCCGCCCATTCTCAAATCTCTTCTCCCCACTCCTTTTCGCCTCCTCCCTTCTTCTCACTCCTTCCATTTCCCTCTCTCGTCCTCCGTCACCCTCACTGTCCTCCTTATTCGTTTCTCCGCCACTTTCTCCTCCCGCCACAGCGTACCCTTTTTCACCTTCTCACACCTTTTCCCTGCATCCCTCGGGAGCACGCTGTAACATGCTTCCTCCGCTGTTTATTCCCGAGGGAGTGGAAGAGCTACGTCGTCGCAACAATCAATCCGAAGCGGCGCGTCGCAACAATGTGTGCGCTCGGCTCCGGGCTTTTCTTCGGCAACTCGGCCTCCGTCTGGCGACCTCCTCGTCTGCCCTCCCCCCTTTCCCTACCTTTCGCTAAACCCTTTCTCCCCTCATTCGTACGGCACGAGTCTAATAATCGCCTCGCCCATTACACCAACCGAAGACCCGAGCACGACCTCTGCCTTCTGGAAGACTAACCAAAATCGATCTTCTGAAACGAGTCATCGTACGCATACATACATATATCCCTTAGACTTGTCCCGTAGCTTCCGTAGCTCTCTCTATAATCTCTGATCGATAATTATTTTCTCGACGAGTTTCTGAAAAATATGACTATAATAGAAAGTTTTGAATTTTCTATGCGTTTAGCGCATCTGCGGTGAATTACTGGCTTTCAAATACCATCAAAGGATCAAAAGTGAAATTTTGGAAATAGACAAAAAGTCTTATGAATCTGGTAGAAGAGCGCATGAGAAACTGCTATTATAGATAGCGAGAAAGTGCGTCGCGATAGAACAAAATGGATAACTGAGGAGATAGGAAGTGCAAAGGGAGCGAAAGAGCAGCGTGGGTTCTTAAACTGCAGATTCTCTTGAGCATTAGCGCCCACTCAAAGTTTATACTCCATTTTGTACTAAACAATTAGACTGTACACTATTATTTTTCACTTATTAGAGAATGTACACGAGTGTGTTCAAATTTGGTTGTTCGGATTCTACAGTGTCCGAATTTATATTACACGAATTAAAAATAATATGCAGTTCAAAGAAACAGAATTTCAAACATAAATGCAGATTATGTTAAATACGATAAAAATGTAATGTAGAGATCCTTTTATATAGACATGTACTACAATCGAAATAAGGAATGCATTTATTGTGAAATTTAAATATTATCCTGGACCATTTTATTTGTTTAAAGTATTTTAGTTTTCTTGGAACAATGTTTTATTGGCTTCTGCTGCCGTATGGAATTTCAAAGCTTCATTTTCACAAGTATCCAACAACAAAATATAACTAATAAAGCTGAAGATGCATGCTGTTTTTTATAAAATATTTTTTTCATTTTGGAGTGCGACGTAAATATTTCCACACCATCTGAGGTAGTTAATTCCAGAACAGTTTACACTCCAATGTTGTATTCGTTACGATCTAAGATTACACTTTAAATTGAGACGAAAAATAAAAAATCTGATGTGGCCAACACATGACTTTCTCCATATTTGGGGTATAGATATTTAAATTATTATGAATAGCATTATGAGGCAAAATTATCATTTCGTATCGTAAAAGAATACAGTCTTCCTTATTGCCGTAAATTACGTATATTTTGAATATGTTTACAAAATTCACCGCTAAATGGCGGTGGCGCTCTATACAGGATACTACTATAAAGTTCAATATCTCCGAAATGGATGGTTCTACGAAAATTTTTTCAAACAAAAGTTGGAAAAAATGTTATTCTCTACAACTTTGACCCTCACGAAGATTAACGACGTTTTTAAGGAGATATTTGAAGGAAGCCGAAAAAACCGATTATTTATAAATAATTCCTAAAAAATAACTGCTATAGAAAATTCTTTCAAATGAAAGTTGTAGGAAATTACATTCGCTATAACATTTGTATAGAATTGTATATACAATAATGATGCTTTAACGGACAAATATCGCAAAAACCGAATCGGGTATCGAATAAACCTCGACTTCCGGTTAACCGTTATTGTCCAAAAACTAACCTGTTCTTTGTGTTCATGCTAAAGTGTAAGATATGAAATTTGGTAACGATATGGAAAGTACTCTTTGAGTTAGAGCGCCCACAAACACATACACACGCGCACACACAGAGACATCATTCCGAAAATAGTCTAAACGTGTTCTAGGGACCGCAAAACGTGTATTTCCGTTGAAATCTCGAAGTCGATTTTTTTCGTGATCACAATACTTTCCTATTACTACGTATGGAGAAAGTAAAAAGAAGGAAGAAGCAGAGGCGGCAGAATAAGGGACGGTGAGTTTGTGGGAAGGGCAAGAGAAAGGATAACAACGGGAAACACTAGAGAAGGTGAGTAGGAGAGGAAGTAGGAGAGAGAGGGTAGGAGAGAAGCGGCAGAAAATGGGGAATGGGAGTGAAAACGCCCCATCGATCTGATTTGGAGGCATTCGCCGTCAGAACACACGTGCAATCCAAAGGAGCCTCATGCCGTGACTGTAGTGGCAGCAAGAGGATTGCATTTATTATTGCGTTACTCCGAAAGGAAAGATTAGTTTTATGTATCTCAGTTAAGCAATAAAAATGTACAAAATATTAAATTAAGGGCTATTATTTTTATAACATTGTGAAGCTCACTTTGTCCCGAAATTAAACAACATTTAACAGGAAACGATCAAAATTAAAATCCATAGATCAGGGGCGTAACTACGGTTTTGGAGTCCCCACGCAAGTCAAGTTTTTGGGGCCACCATTTATATAAATATATATGAAATTATTATACCGTTATGATTTTTATCGATTTTTTTCTGTTTCAACGCCAAAAATACATTGAGAATTGTATAATTATAACATTACAAGCAGAATTTCCCGTTGAATTTCAACGGATTTAGTGAATCTCAAACTTCGACCGTGTAACATGTAAACATCGCAATAATATGTTAGTACACAGTTTTAACAGTCGAATAAAGCAAAAATGAAGAAAACCGGTTCGCAATTACCTATTTAGATGAGTAAAAGAAGAAAATCTTGCACTCTGAAAAATCAAAAATTACGTGTAAACTTATGGAAAAATAGTCATTGAATTAAGCACATCCTTCCCCCCAATTTTTATCGCCATATAACCAATGTTATCCGCAGGATAAAATTATTTCCTATGTAATATTTTGTGACGATATCTTCAAAGGATTGAAAATCACAATTTGTGGAAAATCTAAGTCTAATTATTTAAGCTACTTACGTAGTTTTAAAAACTGTATGCTTTGGAGAACTCTATGCCACTATTTGTGTTTCCTTCTTCGGTACTTTAGTTTATATTAGGTATATATTATTTCTTTTAGTTTATATTAGGTACTAGCTGAAAGTACCCGGCGATGCCCGGGTTATGCCAAACACGTAACCAAGTGACGAAGAGAAAGTCGCCTTTACACTGAAATCCATAAATCTTAAGAATTTTAACTTGTAAGAACATTCAAAATGGGATCGAATCTTTAATAAAGCAAACTTACCTTCTAATTACAGCAAATGCCCCATATATTGCTATGCGGTATGTGTGTCATTTACGAACCAAAGAAGCATTTGTCACTTTCTGGGGAAATGTTGGCGTCCTAGGAAAACTTGTATAGATTAGACGTTTCATTCACAACCACAAACTTATGTCGAGTGACTTCTATGGAGAGTATTATAAATGTGCGTCAGTAAGCATTACAGATGTATAATATAAAGGTTTTACTTACTAAAAGGTAAGATTCCATACACACGATGAATTGTCGTTATAAACGCTTCCAATATGCAGTCAACAGAATAATTATCCTTAACTATGTACGTTGCTATATACCATTAATTTCGATGCTTAAACAACAGTTCGAAGCGAATAACGCTATTCTTTCACATATTTGAAGGTTTAATTGGCATTAATTGAATCGGAGGCAACAATTACAGTCGCCTTGACAACGTCCGGATAGAGTACGAAATATCCGTAAAATTTCGAAAACAATTGCGTATTTCTGAATGATTTGACAGTATAACATGTAAACATCGCAAGAATAAGATAGTATAGAGTTCTAGCCGTCGAATAAAGCAAAAACGAAGAAAATCGGTCCATATTTACGTATTTTAACGAATGAAGGAAAAAAACCTTGCACTTTGAAAAATCGAAAATCCCGTGTAAACTTATGGGAAAATAAAATTTTCTCCTGGTATCGAACCCGGGTCGATTTTGGAAATCCCAGGTACCCTATGTTACTCGTAGAGTCATATGAAGTCAATTTGCAAAGTTTGGTCCCGATAGCTCAAAGGTCGTGGGTATGTATAAGGAACACACGGTAGACATTCAATTTTATTATATAAGATTTAGTTAATACTAGCAGAATTTCCCGTTGAATTTCAACGGAGTTAGTGAAGCTACTACAGCACAACATACAAACTCTTTAAAATATATAGTAGATATTTTTTAAAATTACAATTAGCTTTTCTTAAAAATTAATCATATTTGCTTGTAACAATCCGTTTCAGAGCCTATTGCATTCAAATATAACGATAATTTTATTTCCTATCATATTACTTTCGCCAAATCCAGCTTCATTTCTTGTGTAATTATGCCTCGCAGAAATATTTACATTTATGTCTTGTAAGCAAGAAAACCGTGAAAAAAGTTTACTGTGGAGTACTCTACGCCACACGAAAATATCATTAAAAACTATTTATTAGTAATATTTCAATAAAAATAAACTAATATTTTATTATCATGTAAACAAAACAAATCGCACACAGAAATTGAGAAATAATATTACGTAAAATATAAATGTATTGAACTCAAAACTTCGGTAGCTTATAACGGGTATTGCAATAAAACTGATTAAATCATGTATTTTACTGATTCTAGCCGTATTTCTACGCGAATTCGACCAGAATTCGGAATCTGTCTTTAATAAAAATAAACCTTGTTCTTTCCCGCAAAAAAGTATCCAAGTCTCAAGTTCGTATCGTGATTTTAAGTAATTTTAAAATGCAAATTAAAAGTAGTCTACACTCATCCCTGTATTTCAGTTGCAGGACGCGGCAAAATACGTGACGTTTGATAATTAAAACGTTCGTCATTTCGAATCAAAGTGACGTACAGAAGCAAAACCATGACCATTCACTAAGTTAGGATGTAAGGAAGAATTGTACCAAATTTGGTTATTCTAGCTTTTATCGTTTAGGAGGAGTTCCATGCACAAACCAACAAACACACCTTTCAAAATATATTATAGGAGACTAGCAGAATTTCCCGTTGAATTTCAACGGATTTAGTGAAGCTACTACAGCCCAACATACAAACCCTTTAAAATATATAGTAGATAATTTTTAACTTACAATTAGCTTTTCTTAACAATTTATCATATTTGCTTGTAACAATCCGTTTCCGACCGTATTGCATTAAAATATAATGATAATTTTATTTCCTGTCATATCACTTCCGCCAAATCCAGCTTCATTTCTTGTGTAAACCGGCCTGGAAAGAACTAACACTCAAAATGAAAGGTCCGACGTTTAAAGGGAAAAATGATCACCCGCGCAAAGTTTGGACAAACTTTCGAAGGAAAGATGTTGGTAAATATTCATTTTTAAACAAAACCATATTGGATTGGAACGACTTACCTGAAGAATTTCTCACTCCCTTCCCTATAACCGAGAAAGCTTTTAAGTGTAAAATTGTTAATTATTTGTAGTTCATGATAGTCGTCTCTGTACTCAACAATGTACATTTAAGTCGTTTTATGTTTTTTTTTCATTTTAGTGTTTTTTGTCTCTTTTCTTTTCCTTTTTGATTGACTTTAATTTTTTACAACGTTGTACATGTTATCTTAGTGGAATTATCTGAAAATTTTCAAATGTATGAAATGTTAAAATTTGTAAATAGTAGTATATGTAGTAACTGTATTGTAACTCCTGCCTACGGGAGGCCTTCTGAGGGGTTCCCTCCCGTCCCTGGGTAAATACCAGGCAGGGAATATGTGTGCTCCCCTCTCAATATGTTACACACATATTCGTGTCATGACGACGTTGCCATCAGGACGGATCTATTTAATACTTTCAATACTAATAATTTTTATTTTAACTAAGCTATACTTTTTAGGGAAATTGTACATTAAGTGTTTTCACGCGAAATTGCAATGTATTCCATTTTAAATGTTTACTTTATAATTTCAATCTCAATTTCTTTTGTGTAAAAACGTGCTTCCATTAAGTTGGCACTTTAATGTAATGTTATTGTATTACGATGTACTCCAATTAATGTATAATGATGCAAATCCGCTGCCACCAGGACCTGCTCCTAATTTCAGCGTTTTACTTAATAATAATAATAATAATAATAATTATGCCTCGCTGAAATATTTACATTTATGTCTTGTAAGCAATAAACCCGTTAAAAAAGCAACGTACTGTTGTCCATGATTGAACACTGACTCCGGTAAATGTACACCAGATACGTGAGCTTATTTACGTTAATAAACATTATAATGTAAAATATAATGATTTTTCTTACAAAAAATGTAAGATTCCGGTATTCAATATACGAAAGAAGATTCAATTAATTTCATCGATAAACGCTTCCTGAATAATAATCAGTATCTATTTACGTTGCTATCCATAAACTTCCATCGTTTCGTTGCTTAAACAAAAGTGCGAATCGAATAACGCTAAACTTTCGTCTATTTGTAAGCTTCATTGAAGCTAACTGAATCGGAGGTAACAATGACGGCCGCCTTGGCAACGCCCGGAAAGAGTACGAAAAATCCACAAAATTTCGAAACAAATATCGTATTTCTGAAAACTTCGACCGTGTAACATGTAAACTTCGCAGGAATAAGATAGTATAGAGTTTTAGTCGTCGAATAAAGCAAAAACGAAAAAAATCGGTCCATATTTACGTATTTTGATGCTTGAAGGAAGAATACCTTGCAAGTCAAGAAATGGATTCATACGTGTTATCTTATGGAAAAATGTTAATCCCCTATATTGACAGCACTGATTAATCCCGGTTGACCAAACCTTGACCATTCACTAAGTTATGATGTAAGGAAGAATCGTACCAAATTTACTTAATCTAGCTTTCATCGTTTAGGAGGAGTTCCATGAACAAACACACAAACCAACAAACTCACCCTTCAAAATATATTATAGGAGATAAGGACAGAACAAAACAACTCCAAACACTTGAGATGGGTATTTTCGGCTTTATTTCGTGCGATGACATCTTTCATTCTTATAAGGATATTACTACTTCGAATACCTTACGGCAGATTACGGGAAAATTCTACGTACTTTTGTGGGGCCCCAAACATCATGGGCCCCCCACACACTGCGTGGGACTGCGCCCCCCCCTCCCCCAGGTTACGCGCCTGCCATAGTTAAGGAACTTTATAAAGGCCCAAAATGAGTGTAATCTATTATAATATATTTTGAAGGGTGTGTTTGTTGGTTTGTGTGTTTGTTCATGGAACTCCTCCTAAACGATGAAAGCTAGATTAAGCAAATTTGGTACGATTCTTCCTTACATCATAACTTAGTGAATGGTCAAGGTTTGGTCAACCGAGATTAATCAGTGCTGTCAATATAGGGGATTAACATTTTTCCATAAGATAACACGTATGAATCCATTTCTTGACTTGCAAGGTGTTCTTACTTCAAGCATCAAAATACGTAAATAAGGACCGATTTTTTTAGTTTTTGCTTTATTCGATGAATAAAACTCTATACTATCTTATTCTTGTGAAGTTTACATGTTACGCAGTCGAAGTTTTCAGAAATACGATATTTGTTTCGAAATTTTGTGGATTTTTCGTACTCTTTCCGGGCGTTGCCAAGGCGGCCGTCATTGTTACCTCCGATTCAGTTAGCTTCAATGAAGCTTACAAATAGACGAAAGTTTAGCGTTATTCGATTCGCACTTTTGTTTAAGCAACGAAACGATCGATGTTCATGGATAGCAACGTAAGTAGATACTGATTATTATTCAGGAATCGTTTATTGATGAAAGTAATTGAACCTTCTTTCGTCTATTCAATACTGGAATCTTACATTTTTTGTAAGTAAAATCATTATATTCTATATTATAATGTTTATTAAAGTAAATAAGCTCACGTATTTCGTGTACATTTACCGGAGTCAGTGTTCAATCATGGACAACTGTACGTTGCTTTTTCACGGGTTTCTTGCTTACAAGACATAAAAGTACTAAACATTTCAGCGAGTCATAATTACACAAGAAATGAAACTGGATTTGGCGAAAGTAATATGATAGGAAATAAAATTATTGTTATATTTGAATCAATAGACTCTGAAACGGATTGTTACAAGCAAATATGATTAATTTTTAAGAAAAGCTAATTGTTATTTAAAAAGTATCTACTATATATTTAAAGAGTTTGTATGTTGTGCTGTAGTAGCTTCACTAACTCCGTTGAAATTCAACGGGAAATTCTGCTAATATGAAATATTTTTTAGATGCGTTAAAATCAATGATCTATTTATCGATTTGTAGGTGAATTACAAATGTCAGTCATTTGAAAACAAAAACATCCCAACGAAATATCACGGGAAGATTAAGTAACCCAAGAAAGCATCTCATTTAACGAGAGTCAGGAGGATGCGGACTTTTGAAAAATTTCCCCGCAATATCGAAACGATCCATAATATTTGCAGCAAGTTTAGCGAAACGTACGATAGGAATTCAAAAGTAAAAAATGCCGAGCGTAGCGTTTTATATCGATTAAACATCCATGACGGAGATAAAAATGAGACATTGTCAGAGCGCGTCGAGAGCCTTTTTTGTTTCTGGCGCGCGGTGGGGAAGGCGGGCGTTTTGGGATTCGCACCTCTCGACGGAGGAACGCGTCTTTATTTGATGCAGAGAGAGACAGACAGACAGACAAACGACTTTATTTAGGGCGAAATTGAGAGAGAGAGAGAGGAAATGGGATGGGCAGCTCATAGGGGAGGGTGGGGTGGGGTGGGGGCCCGAGAGAAGGGGAGGGGGCAGAAGGGGAGGGAGGAGTGGTGAAGATGCGTAGGTGTGATTGCGGGCGGAGGAGCGGGAAGATAGGGGGAGCGGCGATAGGGAGGGAAAGATGGGGGCCGGAGGCAGGTCGGAAAGGGGGCGGCCCAGATTGCTTGCGGGGGCGGGGAGGGGAAAGGGCGCGAGACGGAGGCGGAGATGAGTCACTGAATCGGGAGGCTCCTTTTTGCGGTGCCACGTATTATTTCTGCATTCGTAGACTCGATAACTCGTCTCGTCGACGAGTGGGAAGGGTGTCGCTGCCATCGAGGCAGCGCAACTATTTGCCTAAAACATTTACATTTCCGAAGTGAGAATCCTTACATCTCTTCGGTCTTTTTTTTTTAAAACTCCGTGATGCACAAGGAATATTTGTAAAAACCCGTTTTCATATATGAATTGAAATACTTTTATGTAACTAATTATTTCCAAAATACTTATATGATTCCTAAAACTACAATATTTTGAATGGATCCCTCTATCGATGCAATGCAGAAAATGCGAAGATAGGGAAGTATTTTACGAAGTAAAATACGTAAAGAAAAAAGTTCATGTGCTGGTTTTAAATTCTGAATATAGAACGTTAAAGGATATTTAAATACCAATTCTAAACCAATAATAACGAATTCCGTCTTTCAATCTTATCCCTTTACATGAAAATAAATGCATTCAGTAGCAAGTTATCGAGTTCTAAGTTCACACGTATTGGCAAGTCAAAGCTGTTTTATATGCCACTGATTTCGTTGGGAGCAATCGAACTGTATGTTTCCAGTTAATAGGAGACCGCGTATTAAGAGTCGGATTGTTGTCTCTTTGAAATAGAAATTACATCCTCTTTACAATAATATTAACTCTTATGGTAAATCGAAACTCCAATGAGAAATTTTAAGTTTAATTTAAAGAAATTATAACTATAATTTTCATCGTTGATCTATAACATTTTATTGGTGTATTAAATGTCGTTGCTTCAACTGCTAAACTGCTATTTGCAAAGGAAAACAGTGCTATGTTGAGTTTTTTCGGTACTTACGTATTATCCCCATGCCATAAAAATATTAACAGAATAACAACGTACTGAGTATAAATTATAAATACATACGAAACTGATAATAAAATATCGTAAATCCAACAATACGTTGTTATAAATATTTTTATCTCGTTTGACTGTTGTGCCGCAAATGGAAGGATATATTGGCGAGTCTTCGGCTAGCTTTGTTTTAATGGGTAGTCGTCTCCGGGCGCTACCGCGCCCTTCGCCTCGCCCGGAACCAAAGTATTCCTCCCCGTTGTCCGGTGATTGCGTTTGTAAATGTCGAGACAGGCCAATCAGTTTCTGTTAATGCTGTACGTAAGTATGGCATGGGGATAATACGTAAGTTCCGTTTTTTCAATTAAAAATAATATATTTTTTAAATTTCAGGGTTGATAATTTTTTGAACGGTACCATTCGAATCAAATGTTTGCATTAACTCGAAGACAGGATTATAGATCTTTTTATCGAGGTAAAATTAGCGAAATTTCCGTAATATTTAGCGCATATGTAGCTGCAAATGGCACTGAAAGCGCAAAAATAAAAATAATACTGCATACTATGGGGGCCAAGATCAGCACTAGGGGGTTATACAACACCGTTGATGGCTTAACGATGATCAGAATATGAACTGCATCAAATCTATCACAAAACATGCGGAGAGAAAATTAAAATACTTATGCGTTACTGTACCATTGGCAGAATGGAAAATTCCCTTGCACAAATGGTTTAAAACGACTTCTCGATAACAAAAAAGTCAACAAAACCGTTTCCTTTTAATCTAGCGCAGGGGTTTTCAATCTTTTCCAATCTGCGAAACTATTGGAACAACTGAAATGATTTTCACATTCGACAACACGTTGAGGTGTGGGAGCACATGTTATTTGCTTTGAAAGACCTGACAACCGAGTAATATTTTCATGGCAATAGATTCCTTATAAATTATTACTGATTAATTAATTATAATTTCTTGAAATTAATACAAAAGCATTTTTTCTACGTGTTGTGGATCCCCTGAAATCTTACACAGACCCCTAAGGAGTACGTCCATTCCAATTTGGGAAACTTTGCACTAGGAGAATATCTGGCTGATTTATTGGATGGAGAATTGGTTCTGGTTGACACTGTTGTAAAACCTAAAGCCTTAACAATCCCAAACTTATTTTATATATAACAGATTTCCCTGAAAAAGAATGAAATTGAAGTTGGGGCATTAGTATCTTTTCCAAAACCATGCAGAAGCATTACGAACTAATAATAAAAATTTATATATTCTCTAAAAAGCTCCAATATAAATGTGTTTATTTTATTCGACAACATATTGAGAAATGGGAGCACACGTTATTCGCTTTGAAAGACCTGACAACTGATTAATGTTTACAAGGCAATAGATTCCTTTTAAATTAGTAATAATTAATTAATTAATTAAAATTTCTCTAAATTAATACAAAAGTATTTTTTCAACAAGTGCCACGAAACCTTTGCAAGCTTTCGCGGATCTTTTAGCAGTCCGAGAACCCCCATTTCGGAAATCCTGATCTAGCGATATAATATCGCGATGAATCAGTTATGATATAAGTATAAAGAAATCAACAATTTTGAAAATGTATACGAGACGTTGGTTCATAGACGTTGCAGACACGTAACTATTGCACCAAGATGACTAAATGTAAAAAAAACAAGTATAACTACGTGTGTGTTGCATAAAACGCTCTAACAATATGCATTAATAGAAGGTGTTGCAGAGGGGAGGCGCCATTGGCTAGAGTAAAATCAGCAGACGCTGAGATTTCAAATCGAACTTCGAAAAGGGGAAATTACGAGGGAGAAATATGGGAAGGAGGAAAAAAGAGGGAGAAATATGGAAGGTGAAGATGGAGAGAGATAGAAAGGTGGGAACATTATAGACTGTCTTAATTACAGCTTTGAGAGAGCTACTCTCTAGCGATTTTAGCATGTCAAAAATTTTATAGGAGCCACAAAATACATTGATACAATCTCGATAAAAATTACCCGGAGTGAGAATGCACTTTTATAGCGAAAAGAAAGTTATTTTTTGGTTTTAATTTTCTGAAATAGTATTCAGCAGAAATTATTGTAATTGGACTTGAAAAAAATTGGCGCAGTGCGAATGTCATTTTGAATAACATATCGCTATAAAGAAAGAACAATTACCGCAAATAATATAGCTCACCAACACTTCTCAGTCTATTATAGTCTATCAACTACATCCAGCTCTTCTTCTTCAACTTTTGAAAACAAAAGAGTGAAATTTATTAATTTTAGTAACTTTTTGAATTTTTGAAATTTTTTATAACACCAATACTTGAATTTTATGAAAATTTTCGGATTCTTCACATTTTTCGAATTTTCGGAATTAATCGAATTTTTTAAATATTTCCAAGTTTTGGAATACAGACTCTTATTCTCCTTTCACTTGTTCCGCCAGAATGAGAAGGTATTCATTGGTGAGCTCTTGGGCATGAGAGTCTAGCAACTCTTAAACATCTTCAGGTTCCATCTCAAGCTCCAGTTGGTTGGCCATATCAATCACAGTCGCAGTAACGTCATTCATAGGATCTTCTATGCTTTAAAAGTCAGCCAAAAATTGAGGACACAACTTAGTCCAAACTTCACAGAGGTTGGTTTCCTTGAGGTCATCCCAGGAATCTCAAATGATCTTGACTGCACCTATAATTTTAAATGACTTCCAAAACTGCTTTAGGGAAGGAGCTCCTTCATTATTTTTTACGATTGTTTTGGCAAAAGTTCGCCTGAGTTAGTAGGCCTTGAATGATGAAATTACTCCTTGGTCCATGGGTTGTAGCAATGGCGTCGTATTAAGTGGCAAGAAAACGACCTTAATGTCTTACTTAAGATCAACAACAGACTGTAGATGACCGAGTGCATTGTCTACCACAAGCGATGATTTAAATTCAAGATTTTTATCCTTAAAATATTTTTTGACAGAAGGAGTAAAATGAAGTAAAAATCAGTCTTCAAAGAGAGATGCGGTAACCTAAGCTTTTTCATTAGATTTCCAAATCATTGGAAAAATTTCCTTTGCACAGCCCTAACGCGCTCTCGGATTTTTGTAATGATACACAAAGGCTGGTTTTATTTTAAGTCTCCAGCAGCATTCGATTCCAACAACGTTAATCTATCCTTAGAAGCTTGAAATCCAGACACTGATTTTTCTTCTTTTGCTATGTATGTCCTAGAGAGCATCTTCTTCCAGAAGAGGCCTGTCTCGTCAACATTAAACACTTGCTGGGAACAGTATCCCCCTTCTTCAACGAACTCCGCTGATTTCTTAGGAAAATCACTAGCAGACTGCTCATCAGCACTTTCTGACTACCCTTTACACTATAATGCTATGCAAATTGAATCTGGATTTAAACCTATTAAACCATACCTTACTTGCCTCAGATGTTTCACCCTGAGATTCCTCACCTTGTTTATCTTTTATGTCCTAAAAGAGACTTTTAGCTTTGGCCTGAATAGTTGCAAGACTTAAGTTTACAAGGCGCTCAGTTTGATCCTCGATCTAAACAATTAGAAGTTTCTCCATATTAGCAATAAGTCCATCATGTCTCCTTATCACTGTTAATTTCATAGGAGCAGCATTTTTCACTTCCTCTAAAATCCTGGCTTTATCTTTAATTATACTAGCTACAGTAGTACGAAGCAGCTCAAACTTACGGCCTATATCAGTAGTTGACATACCATCCTCACAAAGTTTATTTTGGATTTAATTTCCAAACACACAAGCTTTCTAGAGCGCTTTTTGGCTAAAACAACACATACACAGTGTGCCAATTTAATAACGAGAAAGATATCAAAGCAGAAAAATAAACAACATTGAGGTCGTGAAATGGTTATAAATTATCGAAATAATCTCCATTTAGGTCAATACATCGCTAAGAACGATTGTACAAGTCTTTGAAGCACTGTTCGTACTGGTCCGAAGCAATGTCCTTCAAATGCTACGTCACTTCCGCCTGAATAGCACTGATATCGTCAAAACGCTTCCCTTTCAGAGCCCGTTTGATTCTCGGAAACAAAAAATAGTCAGCTGGTGCTAAATCCGGTGATTAGGGAGGGTGCTCGAAGGCTGTGATTGATTTGCTCGCGAGAAACTGCTTCACGATGGGAGCGGAGTGAGCAGGTGCGTTGTCGTGCAACAACAGCCAGCTTTTTGAATCGAACAGTTCACGTCTCACTCGACGCATGCGGTCGTGCAGACGTTGCATTACACCCAGATAGTAGTGACTGTTGACTGTGCTGCCTTCGGGAAGGAACTCCTTGTGAATGATTCCTTTGATGTCGAAGAAAATGATCAACAGAGTCTTGACGTGTGATTTTGCCAGTCGAATCTTCTTTTGTCTTGGTGAGTTTGTCGACCGCCACTCCATGCTCTGCCTTTTGGTCTCCGGATCGTATTGGAAACACCAGCTTTCATCTCCTGTCACAATCTGCTTAACAATGTCAGGGTCACTGTCGACAGTTTGCATGAAATCGCGACAGCAATCGACTCGTCTTTGTCTTTGCTCGGCGGTCAAACTGTGCGGCACAAATCGGGAACAAATCTTCCTTTTTTCTAAAGCTGTTTTTAATATTTCGCGAGCCGTTTCCTTATTGATGTTTAACACCTCGGTAATCATACGACTGGTAATTCTACAATCCTTGGTCACGAGTTGACGGATTTGTTCAACATTTTCCTCCGTTCGCACGGAAATCGGCCTCCCTGGCCTGTGATCGTCCTCAATCGACTCCCGACCGTCACGAAAACGCGCATTCCGCTCAAGGCAACGGGCACGAGATAGATATTCATCCCTATACACTTTCTTCATGTCCTGGTACGCTTCCGTAGCACTTTTTCCCAGTTTAAAATAAAATTTGATTACCGATCTCTGCTCCATCTTCAACTTTCTGACAACACACACAAACACGGTCTTGCTTCAATGGCAATGACTCGCGAACAAATGAACCGATTTACACACACGTGTGCTCTGTTGAAAGAGCGAACTCTAGCGGTTCGATTGGTGTACCATCTGTTGATCTTGCGTTTATGGTACGAGCGGGAAAATTTCTGTCTCGTTATTTAATTGGCACACTGTACACTAAAATTTTCCTTTATGTTTGCCATTATTAAAGGGTAAAAATCCAAGAAATCTATAAATCAAACAATAATAGTTCCTGGAGAAAATCGAAACGTAAACTGACTGGCCCCGACGAATCAACTTGTTCTAAAACAGTTATTATGACAATGTGCATAATAAGCAGATCTGGGACGGAAGAATGAAACAATGTTGTCACTAATTGTAATACACATATGAGCAAAACAACTAAAAATTTAAATTATTACAAAAATTAAAAAATTATAAGAATTCCAAAAGCTTAATTATTTCATAAATTCAAAAAATTAATTTTTAAAAGAATTTCAATAAAAATAAAAATTCTAAGAATTTTAAAATTTTCGATAACTATTGACTACTGGACGGATTTTCATAGAATTTGGTATTAAGGACTTTAGGGAAAAGTAAATAATAAAATGATTAAAATGGTTCACATAACCTAATTACCGATGAAAAAAATGAACTTTCTCTCATATCTCGTAAAATAATAGTCATAACAAAAAAGCTTTCAAGTAAAATTTATAAAACTAGTTAAATACACTATTCCTTGTCAATTACAATTTTATCGAAATATTTTCTGTTTTCAAGAAACATAAAGTCGTGATACACTGAAAATTCCTTGCATGATTTTTTATTTGTTATAAAAAAGAAAACAATATTCGTTGCAACTGAAGTGAACGTGATTTACTATAAATAAGTAAAAATGTTTCATTTCCTTTCGTAAATAGTAAAATAGTACAAATGAAAATAAGTGGATTATCTACGACGAAGAAATGTCCATTCCTTTGGTTCGCACAAAAAAAACTGAAAGGAAATGGATAATTCACGATGAAGAAATGAACGTATACGTAAAGTTAACGTTAGTCAGTTCAAATGAGGTATATTTGAAATAATTTTATATTGTACTAGCAGAAGTGTCAGTTGAAATTAAATGGATTTAGTGAATCTAAAACTTCGACCGTGTAGCATGTAAACATTGCAAGAATAACATAGTACACAGTTTTAACCGTCAAATAAAGCAGAAATGAAGAAAGCCGGTTCGTATTTACCTACATATTTAGATGGATGAAGAATATCTTCTCTGTGAAAAATTGAAAATTACGTGTAATATTATGGGAAAATAATTATTGTATTAAGCTCTCCCTTCCCACAAATTTTTTATCGCCATATAGCCTATGCTACCCGCAGGCTAAAATTATATATCTATTCTAAGTATCGTGACGATATCTTCAAAACGAAAACTGTATGAAAACCAGCAAGAACACAATAATCTACAGAAAATAGACGAACAAAGGAACAAACGAAATTACTTAATTTAACGAAAGACAAAAAAGTAAATAGAGAACGTTTAAGAATCATAGAGTGAATAATATCTTCCTATTATTAGATCGATTCTCTCGTCCACGAGTTCTGCTGGTTCTGCTGTGAGAAAATTGTTTATATCGTTAAATACTTTGAAACAATGAAAGGACATATCCAATTACAATTGGTGGAAAGTCTACGTCTAATTATTTAAGTTACTTACGTAGTTTTAAAAATAGTTTGCTTTGGAGTACTCTACGCCACACGAACATATCATTAAAAACTATTTATTAGGAATATTTCAATTAAAATCAACAAATATTTTGTTGTCATGTAAACAAATCAAAGTCGCACACAGAAATTGAAAAACGGTAGTACCTACGTTACAATTTTTCGCGGATAGATGCATTGGATTCTCAACTTCGGCGACAATGGGAGTTGGCTTTAACGATACGAAATAATAATTTTGCCTTATAATGCCATTCATAATAATTTCATTATCTATCCCCCAAATATGGAGAAAGTCACGTGTTAACCATTTTTAATTTTTGACATTTATACATAGGTAATTCATAAAAAATACTTCTGCATGATACCTGTATCTTTCTTCTCTTGTTTATTAGTTAAATCAGTAGACGAAATGTTGATTTCTTAATTTATCTATTTGAAAATTAAAATATTTAAAGTACCATATGTAAACCCAGTAATTGCCGCTTGTTATTAACACTTGTAATCAAATTTTTAATAGTGTAATTTAAATAAAAAGGATTTACTTGGAGAAAGTATTTTAATTTATGCCCCCAGTGACAGTTTTGGGGCAAACGCAAGTAAATTCCCAGCGAGAGTTTCGTCATAATGGGAACAATTAAGTGCTTATTATTTCTTTCTCGAGTGAAGTCAAAGGAAAGACTATGGTCGCCGTTTCTTTGAAGTAAAATTAAACAAAGAGCGGACATTTAAAATGAAAATAATAATAGAAGAAAAAGAGAAGGTAAAAACGAGAAATGGGAAGAGGCTACCCTAGATGGTTTAAAATACGCCACGGTGCCATTTGTTGTTATCAGTCGCTTGCCAAATAAGGAGAGCTCAATGTGACTACATATATTCAGCGGCAACTACTATACAAATTCGCATGCACTCGACGGGGTCAAGCAACACGTATGCGTCGGCAAAGAGGCCTTAGAGCCCTCCTGGTGAAAGGTGACTTATAAAAAGGACGGAGTATGGGGTGATCGCCCCTCTGCCACCACTATAGGGCCATCCAATAGAATAAAATTGCTATAATTTCTCGTTCAAATATTTGTAGTCAAATCAATATTCAACGGTATGAAAATACATTTCGGTATAATGTAGTATGTGAAACATTTATCACAATGAATTGGAATTAGGTAGGGGCTCGCGTTGAGGATCCTTGCATTCTGGGAAGTGACGAGGAAGATTCAGAGTCGAGAGGGAGCGAGCAATCACTACGGGAGCGGTGTATGATTGAGGAAGGGAGCGGAGGGCGAATATAGAGCGAGTGGGAGGGGAAGAGACGAACAGAATCAAATGGTAGGAGCTGGAGAGGGTGACGCGAGGTTTGCGTGCGTGTAAGAGGTGTAAGAGAGAAAGTAGTCTTAAGAGGGAACGAGTAGTGAAGAAGGGGCGGTTAGGGCCCTTAAGGCCCTCTCCGTTTATCCAAGGGGGAGCGATGAATAACACGTTATACGCATGTACGCTCGCAATTTTTTGTCTACACTTAAACACTTCCAGCCTTCATTTAGGATACTCTGTCGAATGAAATATTATTTCCCCCCGACTCAAATCCTTTCTCCACACGCTAACCTTTTCCCTTCACCCTCGTACATCTTTTCCTCGCTTCTCCCATCTTCCTCCCTTTCTATCTCCCCCTCCTTTCCACTCCCAATACGCGCACGCACGCGCTGGCTTCGCATTACGCACCCGTGAACACTTCCCACGTATTAGACACGCTCCGACGCGGACACCGGGATATCCTCTTCCCCTACCCCTCTCCCGTGTCCGGCAGTTTCATTTTCCACCTTCCACCACGTCCCACAATCCTTTTCCTCGCGAATTCTAATCGTCACTCGCATTGGTCCGCCTCCCCTTTTTTTTTATCTCGCGCAAAAGGACGATATTCGAGTACGCATTGCACTATAAACTCCCTATTTCTTTTCATTTATCATCATTCAACCGCGTTCCCTCTTGATTTCCATTTTATTCGTCCGCTTTCTCCTCTTTGCTCAGCTTAGTGCCCTTTGTAAATCGCCCTCCAAAAGCGCTCCATCTTTCATAGGTTTCTAAGTGGCTCACACCTCTTTCGCCGAAGGTCCCATATTTGAATCGCGGGCCGGCGTAGCATGGGGAGGAAACAAAATACACAGAGAGAGAGAATAAAGTGAGACTGGGATGGGGAGGGGAGTGAGGGACGGGAGAAAGAGGATAAAAGTGGGCGGCGCCATGGCCCATTAGTGCGTCCGGTATGCGAGTGAGGTAGAGGGGAGAGGAGGGGAGGAAGTAGAAGGGGAAAGGGAGAAGAAGAAGGGGGAGAGGGTGGGGTGGGAGTGCAATATCCGAGGCGTAAGTATCGGTAGAGGGCAAAGAGCGAGTATGGGAGGTTTCGGTGAGGGAGTGGTGGGAACGAGTTCGAGGGGGTGCCAATGCGCCTTCATTAGTCTTCTCGTGAGAAGCAAAACAATCCCAGGCACTTACTCCTCTTCCCCAACCCTCCTTTGCCCTTCTCCCTGAAACATCGAATGCCCCGAACAATGGGGGAAAAGAAGCTGGCGTCGAAGATGCTGCGTCCCGAATGGAATTCCGCGGTCGAAATCGAAACCTCATTACTCTTTTCGCAAAGGGAGGGTGGAGAGTGCCTCATTTGGAATGATTCGCTAAATGGAATGCATTGCAAATCCAAAATCGCTGATCTCTTAATCTAGTTTCGACAATATATTTCGGGTTAACATTTTTAAGATTGAATATATATATATATATATATATACATACACACACACTACGGAAGAGGAAAGGTAAGTAAGTATATTTAGTATAGTTAGGTGTTGAAGTAAACTCAGTGAGCACTTACCGGAAGTATAGCCGCTGGGGTGTTGGAGAGACACATTTGTAGAAGTTATTGGAGCTTTCGGGATGATCCCTTCGTCAGCACAAGAGAGACACAACTGATATGGCAGTGACACTGGGGTGAAGGTGTGGGGGCGGAAGGGAAGGGAGCCTGGAAAGGTCGGGGATTGGAGGATGCAGGGGGGGATGGAAGGGGAAAGAGAGGGTGGAAAGAAGGAAATATTAACGGATATTGAGGCCGGGAGGGGAGAAAGAGTTTAAGATTTGGATGTGGGCCAGTTCCCATTGACGGAGTTGGGGGGCGGAAGCGTCGTCTGGGAGGGCGCGAATGGCCCTCACAGTGAAACAAACACTGAAACAAAGATTATGATTATTTTCATGAACGGCCACGGGTAACTGTCGTTTAAGACTAACGCTGTTGCGATGGCCGTTCATGCGAATGTTGAGGGAATTGCTGGTGAGGCCGACGTCAAAGGCGGGGCATTAGGTGCAGGTTAGTAGGTAGATGACGTTGCGGGTGGTACAGTTGGTAGGGGAAGTTATGGGGTAGGTGATGTTAGTGGTGGGGTTTGAGAATGAGTTGGAGGGTGGGTTTATAGGGCATGTTAGGCATCGGGGTCTGCGACAGTGGTGGGGCCCTGCAGGGTGCAGAGGAGTGGGTGATGGTGGTTCTTTTCTCCACAAGATATTGGCTAGGTTGGGAGATCTCCGGAAGGAGAGGATTGGGGATGTGGGGAAGGAGACCTGGTCGGGGGAGGAAGTGAGGATTGGGTGGGCAGCCTTTAAGATGCTCTTTGGGGTATCGTGGATGCCGGGATAAATGTGGTGATTAGGGTGAGTTGGGGGTAGAGTCGGGGGTTGCGGGGCGGTTGGAGTGTAGGTTAGGGCTGCTGGGTGCGACTGCCCATCGGATTTGATCCCGGATCAGGTCCGGCGGGTATCCGCCTTGGGGGAATGCATTTTCGAGGACGGAGCAGTACTCGGAGAGTGAATCTCTGTCCGAGCAGATTCTTCGCTCTCGGCGGGCTAGGGCGAAGGGGATTGAGGCTTTGGTGTGGAGGGGGTGGCAGTTGTGGAAGTGGAGATATTGAAGGCGGTTGGAAGGTTTTAAATGCACTTTGGTGTGGATTTGGTTCTCTCGGATGGAGAGGTCGACATCCAAGAAGGTGATACTGGTGGGGGAGGAGTGGTAGGTGAAGGAGAGCGTGGGGTGGGAAGAGAGGCGCTCTAAAAAGGATTGGAGTGAGGCGGGTCCATGTGTCCAAAGAAGGAAAATGTCGTCGATATACCTCAGCCACAGGAGTGGTCTGGGGTGTATGTCGAGGAAACGTTCCTCCCATTCACCTAGGAAGACATTGGCGTATGAGGGCGCCATGCGAGTGCCCATCTCAGTACCTTTTATTTGTAGGTAGTGGCGCCCTCCGAAGGTAAAGTTGTTCTTGTGGAGCACTATTTCCGCCAGCTTCGTTAGGAAATGGGAGGAGGGTCTTGCGTCAGGTGGTCTCGAGTCAAGGGATTTTTTAAGGGCGGACAGTCCATCGTGGTGGGGGATATTTGTATAAAGGGAGCAGACGTCTATTGTTGTCATGATTGTGTTAGGTGGAAGGGGAGAGATTATAGGCGTTGAAGAAAGTGGTTAGTATCTTGGACGAAAGATGGGATTTGACGAACGAGGGGTGTCACTGCCAAATCAGTTGTGTCTCTCTTGTGCTGACGAAGGGATCATCCCGAAAGCTCCAATAACTTCTACAAATGTGTCTCTCCAACACCCCAGCGGCTCTCCTTCCGGTAAGTTGCCCTATATATATATATATATATATATATATATATATATATATATATATATATATATATATATATATATATATATATATATATTACGGTTCTAGGTCTTTTCCCTCCAGGTCTTTTGCCTCCCGTACTTTTCACTCCCGGACAATTTTCCTCCCGATTATTTCATTCCCAGTCTAAAATATGGTATAGGTAAGGGAACAATACATAAGCTAAGGATAATGAGAGAGCAGGGGGGTAGAAGTATGGGGAGGGTGGAATAGATCCTCGAAATATATAGTCAATATGAGTATCAATCGACTGGGAATATTATATAGATTAAACATATGCAAGCTAAGGTAATGAGAGGGCAGTGTGGAGGAAATAGGGAGAGGGTGGATCATTCGGAACCAAACTGTAATTTCCCAGCTCTGCATATATGTTTAATCTATATCACATTCCCACCCCCCCCCCCCCCTACCCTCCCATTATCCTTAGTTTGCTTTTCATGCATTTGTTTAATCTAAGTATATAAAAGTCCCAGTCGATTGAGACCTATATCGACTATGTACTATGAGGATCTATTCCACCCTTTCCCTACTTCCACTCCCCTTACATATAGATACCATATCTTACACTGGGAGTGAAATAACCGGGAAGGAAATTGCACGGGAGGGAAAAGACGGGGAGTGATAAGAGGGGGGAGTGAAAAGTTCGGGAGGTAAAAGACCGGGAGACAAATGCTCGGGAGGGAAAAGAACGGCCACCATATATTACAGATATACTCGTATATACACACAAGAGCGTTTTCGCGACACATTTCTGCTAAAACTCACCCAAAATCTAAACTTTCTACCGCGATAGACACTCCCTGGACAATGGAATGTTCGCAACAAGAAATCGCTATACAGAGGCGTCATATATGAGGAAAACTTGTATTTACACCAAGCGCGTTTTAAAATCAATGCAATAAACATCAGCAGAAATTTGCAGGAATTTTTATCAAAATAAATATTTTATTAGCTATTTGGCTATTTTCCTATGATTTAACACTCGCTGAGTGTGTATTAAACAGTGGAAACGCGGTAAGAAATAGGTCTCTTAATTTCAAAATAAGACGTGTCATAATTAATCTCACCGTTTCTCAGGCAACTCATCGAAATCTTCAGGTTAATTTGAGAGAGATACGGAGAACGCGAAATAGAAAAGGAGAGGGAGTGTAAGAGGGAGGGAGAGAATAAAGGCAGAGGGGGGAGAGGGGGAGGGGGGAGGGAGGAAGGAAGAGGCGGGGAGGGTGGTATGGTTTGAGATGGCAATGGGAATTCCCGCGGTGTTTCACTCATTTTCCCCGTCAGCTCTTTTCTTTTCGAACTCTAACTCATTATTATGAAATGAGATCACGCCTGTATTTGTAATTCAGGATGAACGTAAGATTCGCCAACAAGACTATTTTTAATTTTAATTTCTTTTCGACATGTGACAATTGGAATGACAGTTTCATTCTCAAACAAAATTTCGCTTCGGGAGGAAAAGAGTACAGTTTGCCGTGAGTGGACATAATACGCTGTTATTCTCTAGATCAGGGGTTCTCATGAAAAAAACTGTCGTGGCCGCATGTGCGACCACGGTGAATCTCCGGTGGCCGCATTTGTTTTATTTTTTAGTATAAAAGTCGTCAAACACATGTAAGATCAAATTTTTTTATAAACATGCAATAACTCATTCATGTAATGTAAGTTTATTACACGGAAATTCATCCACACCCCTGTGTTCTGCAGATAACGGAAGAGCAGCTTCAAGATGCTCGTCCTTCAGTTTGTTTCGGTATTTACTTTTGCGGAAATGAAGTGCACTAAATGTTCTTTCACATGTCATATTCTCTCACATGTCCACTAATGTCTAATATCGTGTTTTGAAATTTCTCAATTATATAAACAGTTTAAACTATGGCTAAGCCTGGTTGCTGTGGCTGGCGATTTATTGAACTGAATTTTAGCACTTATAATCAAACATAATATCACATCATTATCACAATTAGATGCACTTGCTAGTTACTCAAATATTTACGATAAAATGAGTGAAAACTATGAAAACGACGCATCAGAGAACAACACAGAGCTATCCAAATGTGAGGCAAACGTACTTCTTACTTTCAGATGCACTCATTTACGAATGATTTTCCTAGAGCCATTCCCTCTCTCTAGCTTAGTGAGGAAAACATTCGTTTGTTTTCTATCAAAACCAAACTTCTTATTGCCGCCCCAACAGAGAGAGGAATAATGAATGGATGCATAGCATTTTTCTAATAAGTTATGATACGTTCTCGGCCAGCTGTTAAATTCAATTAACCTTTCCTTTGTATATAAAGAGAGGCATCTGAATTATATCTCTATATTCTGAACATCCACTCTGTTTATTCACAAAAAGGCTCAAGACGGGTTTGAGTCGAATTACTGGGTTGAGGACCCCTTGTATGATGGAAGTTGTGTATTACGGGCTCTCATTAATTAAACAAAATAATTGCGTTAAAAATGAGTAAATGACTATCGAACCGTCATAGGATGAGCTTTCTTTAGTTAAACTTAAAATAGTTGCGTACCTACATTCTTATACGAAAGAAATGATTGTACATTCAATATAATAATTTAAGAATGTTGTTTACTTTGGTTGCTATGAAAATCATTCCCCTCTCCTTACTTCTCTCTCTCACTCTCCCTTGTATTGAAAGCATTCAAAGCACGTTTACACATCCATAATAGGGACTGAAATATCAATAGTATTTCGAGATCTAACAATGTATTTGGTAGGCAAGACAACGTCCCATTACATTAGCAAGATTTCCCCAAAATGTGTGATTTATAAACGTTTTACATGAATGATTTCGAAATGTAAGCGGAAAACGATGAACAGTATAAAAAAAACTTGATAGTTTTTTCAAAATGGTTCATATCGGAAGATCGTAGATTAATTCTTTCTAATTTTAATCTAAAAAAGAGTGAAAGCTTGCATGTCGACAAGTCGATTTCTTCGTATTATTTTATGGGAAACGGAAATTTTTTCCTTGGAGTCGGACCCAGGACTTTTTTCGATATTTTTTGCGTCGCCACCCTGAAATATGCGGATAGAGCATTCAAGGTAAATTTAGGGTTTCTATCTATATTATTTATCGAGTTAACGGTAGAAGGGTGTTTAGCGTGTCTAGCTCCCAATGCTGTGGTCGCGGGGTTCGAATCCTACCGACGACCTGTATAAATAAATATTATTATTCGCATTTTTTTTCTAGCGAGCGGGTGTAGCGTTTCGTCAGACAAACCAACAGATCGCGGAAACTATATATAATAAAAGCGTATCGCCTAAACGCATTCGAACCGTTGTCTACATCTCTCCCCTCATAAACGGAACAAAGACTTGGAATATTCCGAAAAATAATAAAACAGGCGGTAAAGGACACGATAAACATGGGAGGACAAGAAAGACAGTTTTCGCAATTCAATTTCATTATCGTACATTTATAATATAAAGCAAAATAGAAATTACTTATTCGCGAATCAGGTGATATAAATTTTATTCCCGTAAAAATCATTTTAGTGTAATATTGCTCAAAATACAAAAGCCGAAGGACTGACTGATATACTATTTCAGTATATGTATTTCTCAATCATCTTTCAACGAAAGCTGATTTGAAGTGCCTGATTTTTAGAGTCCTATTTACGGTTTTCTTCCAGATTTCACAATCACAAGACCCATGTTAATTCCATACAATCAATCAGAAAAACATTACCGATAGGTGGGTGTGTAGATTCATTCATGAAAGTGACGATCCGATACTAAAGAAAGAGTCATCGAGAAGACAGTCGACGCCGTTGTTCATGTCATGAATTATTATTTACTTCAAGTACTCGAAATAAACTTACTAACTGACCGTAAACAAATACAATATGTGCTGATATTTCATATTGAAGGGGGGTCGCATGCAGATTAGCACCGTCTACTAAACAGCAATAAATTATACTGAGCGTATTTTATTATAAACCCTTTCAACGAAGACAAAAATACTATAACTAATTAAATCCCAATAATGATTCAAAACATTACGCGACCTAAATTTCACCTCAGTAAACCAAACCGCCCAATTAGAAGTGGAAAGACAAAGCATAGGCCATATAATCATTTGAATAAACAGAAGGTCGATGGCTGATTGTCCTATGCTTGTTCAATTCCACAATGAATGCAAATAAAATGGGGTCCGCATAAGAAACATCGCCTATTGCCATTTAGTCGTCCCTCTGCGCTCAAATATTCACTCCTCATTCCGGCAACTCACTCCCTCTCTTTCATTCCTCTCCTCCCTCCTTTCCTTCCCTTCTTCTTCTTCTCCTCATTGCCTCTTTCCTTCTTCTCCTCTTCTCATTCCCTTCCTTCTTCTTAGCCCCCTCCCTCTTTCCTTCCCCCTCCTCCCTCCCTCCCTCCATTTCCTTCTTCCTCCATCCCTCTCCTCTCGATCCGTCTCATTTCCTCACTAAGCACTTCGAGGAAAGCATTTCTTCCGATGACAATCTCAAATTTCTATTTCAAGACTTTGGCGCTAGTTAAAAAGTTTTTACATGAGTATCATACCGTGCTGATTGCCCAACCTTCTCTACAAGAGGCAGCCTCCATGGACTTTACGCTTTACTCTCTTTCAATTCTAACCATCATACCAATTTTGGTCCTTTCACGCGTTTTTCCTTATTCCATTATCGACTCTCTCAAATATCTTTCGACTGAGTTTTCAATCCCTTATGGCGAATGCAATGTAAATGTCGCCCCGTAATTCACATCGCCACTTTCCCTGTCGGCTAAAAACGCCTTCGTTGTCTCTTTCTTGGATTTTTACAGAAAAGCATTCTCCACGGCATTAACTAATACATATTGCAGAGTAATATTTTATTTGCGAATATTTACGTATGCTACTTTTCTCTCGGTGATATTTCTAACTAAAATAATAATGCCAGCAAATTGTTATTCTTAGTGTAAAATTTTAAATTCACCCCATTTTAACTCGTATATTTTTGTTGTTATCAATGCGAAGGATAGATATGGCGGTTCAGAAGTATTTTTCTGAATATATTTTTCCCGATTCGCCAATCGAAATAAAATGCCGAGTTTTGAAATGATAATGGTCTGAATAAAATTTAATTTCTACTATAAGACTGTATTTTTTTAGGAATGGGTTATAACTAAGCTATTAAAGTGCGTTTCTTTAGAGTAAGCGAAGGAGTAACCCACGCAAGGAACGAGATAAAACTTAAATATGTTTCTCTCGGTAGATTTACCTTTTGAAATTTCAATTTTCCTCCGTGTAAGGCTGCAGCCGTGATGGGGCGACATGATTTAGCTGAATGAATTTTTAAAATTGAAAATAACAAATTTAATGAAATTCTATATTAGAATTTAGAATTGAAAAATCACGTATCTCTAATGGCAATGAAAAGATTTTTATGAATATAACTGGAGATTCATTTTATACGTGCGTTTCTTTTAAAAGGAAAGAAAGCGTGTTGCATGTTGTTCTGTCTGTACGCATATGTCAGAAGCCATATCGTTTGACGGATTGCAATGAAATTTGATATTTAAGATTTGTATAAAAAAACAAAACAATGACATATTCTAAATTGATGGCATAATTGATCCAAAGATCTTTATGCGACAGGCATAAGCTGTAATGTGGAAACGTGAACAAATCTGCAATGACCGGGAATCGAAACCGGGTCTTCCACTTGCCTTGCACATACTACGGTAGTTCAGTGGTAGAATATCCGCCCGGCAATAGCAGATTTTATCACCTGTTTCCACATTTCCCATTATTACAGCTTATGCCCGTTGCAAAAAGATCTTCGGATCGCTCATTCCACCAATTTATAACATAGGCATTCTCACCATTAAGATAGGGTAGGGGTTTTCTTTGATGTATCTCCTTGAGGGCATCCGTTGGGGCTGATTGATACTAGCATAGTTAGCCTGGTCCCAACCCAAGAAAATATTTCCATTCTGAAACAGAATGTCTGCTATGGTAATTCAGTAGTAGAATATCCGCCCAGCAAGTGAAAGACCCAGGTTCGATTTCCGGTCATAGCAGATCTTTTCACGTTTCCACATTTTCAATAATGACACTCTTTATAAAATGCTAAAATTTCAACCAAAATAGTGCAATCTTGGAGGCTTTAGTTGTAGTAATAGACAATATTGATATACCAAGTTCAGCCAATTTTCAATTCTGTGCGAAAATTACATACTTAAAATCCTATAGTAGAATTTCAAAGAATCTGGGATTCAGAAGTCTCAGAAATCAGTCGTTGAACTAACAAGACTTTTTATTAGGTCATCCGCGTTACTGGAAACAAAACATTAATTTTCAACTGCTATATATTTGTAGAAACCCATCCTACGATTCTTGCGTGTTACTCCTATTGGTTTATTTTAGACACGCATTGAAAAACCTTTCCAAGGTTAGTGGTGCAATATGAAATTACATACTAAACATCAGTGAGAATTCTTTTAGAGTTAACCATCTATATTTTCCATTTGTGGAATCAAATAATTGGTAGATGTCAAAGATGAGATATTTACGATGCAAGACTAAAGGCTCGATGAATATAGGTAAGTACGTATGTCATCTCTCAACAGCTCAAACGCTCAAGATTGCCTCCGTTCATTTGCACTGACCCTTTTGACTCGCCTTTTTATTCTTTTACTTCTTGTTAACCGAATAAATATATACCCTCGGCAGAAAATCTAATTCTGCGTCAAACCGCCATTTTTGTGCACGATTAACAGATACGAAGCTATTGGAAAAATCCCACAATACTTCCATCATTGCACTTTGTATCAGAGCAGAGGTTTTCAAATGGGCGTACGCGTACTCTTGAAGGTACATACGTGCGTCGGTTAAAAAGGGTATGCGAGAATATTAAAGGACATTACTTTTCTTCTTACGTCAGCTGTCATGCATGACTTCGGAATAATTGGCAGTTATTTTACGATTAAGAATAAAGTTATAAATCGTTGTTAAGGACTCTTTACAGACAAAGCGTAATGGAGATAGAATTTTTTTCCTGCATCACGCAGTGGTGGATTTAGATTTATGTGAAAATAAAACGATAAATATTTATGGCATATATAAATATGTGATATTATGCGGATTGGCGTAAGCACATAGACAGTGAAGCTGGACGAAGATCGTTGAATTGGAAAAAGCTGGGCGTGAAAATGTGTAGATATAGTACAATGTCGTTGGAAGATTTAGAAATATGGCTCATGCAGTATTGTGTATGACTCCATGTTCTATAACTGAGCGAATTTGAATGAAAATAGTTATAGGGCTGTTTTTGAATAAATCAACAGGAATAAACTACTCTTCATTGTTGAGCTAAATCGCTCATCTCTCTTCGCAGTGTCTATTCTGAAGAATAACATGCCTAAATAGGAAATATTATTCGGTTTAGTTTAACCGTTTACGCACTAGAGCGGCGCACAGAGAGACCGAAAGAACAGAGAGACTCGGGGACGACTAAAACGTGTATTTCCGTCAAAATCTCGAAGTCAATTTTTTCACTATTTCAATACTTTTTCTATATAGCACGTACGCGATAAAATGAAAGTTTGAAGACCGCTCTGTTAAAATCAATATATCTTATGACTACATAGCAGAAGTAATAGCATCCAAAATGAAGATGATTTAACTATGAATCGAATGCGTATAAAATGAACGGAGAAATCTCCTCACAATAACAGTTGTCACCGACCTTTCATTGTCTCTAAATACTTTTGAAACGGAAATCTTTACTGACATCGTCTATTTCACTTTTACCCATCATCTGTATCTGACATATCCATTTAAATAATTATATAAAATAATAAAACGAATAAAAACCAATAAAAGTTTGCCATAACGGCTAATGTTATGCTCAATCTAGGAGACGTGACGATACGTATGTGACTGGCCTTTAAGATTGACACATTTGAAAATTAGCCATATAGATCACTTCATCCAAATAACTTTCAAATTCCCTCTCTCTGGCCCGTTAAGAAGAGAAACTGTTCTTCGGAGCAACAAATTTTAAATTACTAAATTATCACACAAGAAAATAAGTACTTTAAAAGATAACCTGCGTTTAAAACGGAGAGTTCTCTTTTGCAACTGAGGCTAAAGCACTTCAGCCCAAGTAGAGCGCGGTTAAACGCCTTCCAACGGCCGTGGACCGAGGATCCCTTTGAATTTATCGCAGTCATTACTCTGTAAACTCTTGGGACGGATAGTCTAGGTAACTCCTGTAGACATAAAACGATCGTGTGAACTGAAATGCAGCCACCGTCAGCGGTAATTCACAGAAAGTCGATATTGACAAGAATAAGAGTTGATTGACCCTTTTAGCGTGGCATGAAAAGCTGCCACCTGGTATTTGTAGCTGAAATGTGCACATAGTTTAATCAAAAACTTGAATAGTTATAGGGAATATTTTTATTATATACTTCACAAGTTACACGAACAAATATATTCAGAAATACCTAGGACAACATTTCTATTAACCCGTTCTCTTTAAATCCGTTACACTTTTCTCCTTAGATAAATTTTATATATCTAAATGCCGCCAGAGAATAAAGGAATTCTGCTGTGGTTTTTGGACGAACGACCTTTACAAATCAGATATTCCTGCGTGCCCCGCATGAGGCATAATTTTCCTCTGGATCTCTTTGGAATAGACTAGAGAAGGGAAGAGTGATTACAAAAGAAAGACAGACTAAGAATTTTACGGTTGCAAGTTTGAAAACTTCTTGTACTACATCTAACAATAAGATTGAAAGTGTGGAATTCACTTTTCGTACAGAGTCAATTTAACATAATAGCAACTACATTCATTCTATACTGCAACTCAAAAATAGAATGCTATCAGGCTGGCGCAAACCGAAATTTCACAAACTAATGAATAAAATTAGCGATTTTGCTTAAAACCATAATGATTATGATTCAAGATTTAACTTGTCGGAAAAAGATACAGTAAGAGTAAAAGAAAAATTATTTGAGAAGACAAAATATAAAAAGTCTGTAATACTCCATTTTCGAGTTATAATGCCATAGTGTGCGAGAAAGAGTTATAAATATATATATTTGCAAATTAAAATACATACAAAAATAAATGAATTTCTTGAGTAATCAACTCTATTCCAGTTCACAAAATGATAAACACACACACACACAGAGCTGAGACATTGGAAAGTCGGGCGACTGCCTGGGGAGTCAACATTTTTAGGGAGTTTTTTCGACGGTCTATCTATTATTTGCTAGTGGATAAATTTTGTCTAGCACAGATTCCGTTGATAGAACGGTAGTCTAAATGGCAGTTCCTTAATCAATTCGTCACAATAATTTCGATTTTTATTTAAAAAATAAAAAAAGCATCTTATATTTGGTTTTTGTACGTATGTCTGTCTGTCTGAATTTACGTTCACAACAAGAGCTTTAGATGATTAACGGACTTGCAAATTTGGTATATGAGATCGTTTTTAAATGGAAGACGAAAATGTCTGCTCGGGAAAAATCCTTCACAGGTAATATAAGAACTTTTTGTTTTAAGTCGAAAAATATTTCCTCGGAAGCAATATACCATAAGAAAATCATTTCTTTTGAAGGCGTTTTTGAGAAAATGGACCACAAATACATTCCGTTAAATCTATTTTTTGCATTCATATCCAAGATTTTATTAAGATATGAGAGGAAAGTATCATCCCGAGACCTATCACTCAATAGGGACTCTCACTTTACACTAAAATGCGCGTGGAATTCTCATACTTGGGAAATGTTAATCAATCGAAACTGCCATACTATCGGAAATGAAAGCTAAAATTTCTCCTTAAGAATCTAGATCGAATTCCATTAAATTTATCATTAAGAAATCATTAAAAATTCAATTATATAGTAGTACCAATAGACGGTGCTTTCATTCTGCAAGCATTTTAGCCTATTCTGCATAATAGTGTAAAAGCATATAATCGTGCCAAATTTCAAGTTTCAAGATAATTTGGAAGTGCCTTATAATTTGTATCCTCCTATAGCTTCCTATATCCTATGTAAGATGCAGCTATATATTATAAGAGATATTTTTGTCAACTTAACGGAAAACGTTAACATTACAATAGCTAACTCTAGTGAAATGGACCCAATTCATGCTATAGGTAGGTACATTACCCCTACTTGTTTAGTACTTGTTGAGCGGCGTATATAATAAATTATAATTAATTTGAAGACGTCTTCATTGATTTCTTCTGAAGAAAACTGAGCCAAAAGAACGATAGTTACTATTATTATTTCCGTCGCATCGTATATACGTCTATATTCAAAATTTATTGAAATCGTCAGTGTTAATGAAATGTACTTAGAAATGATTATTCCCTAATAATGTATGACGAATCAGCGCTTTCAAATATAAGACCTTAAAAATAAAACTAGTCCATTAACACGAATAAAAGCCGACGTTTTTTTGCAATAAAATTACCACGGAAAATTCAAATTTCGCCTTTGAGTCCGATACAAATGAACGAAAAACGTCCAGTTAACACTGAAATTGTTTACAATGCCAACGGTTGTTTACATTTTCATTGTAAATTACGCAATAACCTACCGGTACTTTGAAATAAAAAAAGAGAATTTAATTCTCCTAATTTTATTTCTCCCGCGCTTTTTACGAAATTAAAGATGGGCTTAAACTCGACGCCTGCGTAGAAGAGGAACAATATGTTAGTTTCAAAAATTGTTTTACTAATAAGACCTCAAATAAGTTAGAGTCAAACATGAAGGCGAATTGTTACAACCAACATTCATATAAATGAGTAATTAACAAGGATTTAATAGTTACATAACAAAAAACAATTGAAAACTTTTAAAGCACACGGTGACATCCGAAACACGTCTCCAGGAAAAAGTTTTATTTGGGCACGACCAGTGATAGTCTAATATGAACCAACCTATAGACTAATTAATCCATAGGGTGTGTTGGATTGGTCCACAAAATCAATTTTACAACATCATATTGCGAAATTTCGAAAAAGCGAGCGAAGTACATGCGACATTCACAATGTGAATGCATATTCAAGCAATGTTCATTTCAAATGTTCCTGAATTAAGAATGTTGTTTTTCTTCCATTATTTCCAAGTCTTGCCTTTAAAAAGTTAATTCTAACATACGGTTTTATACAAATTATTTTCCGCGACTGTGTACGAGCAATAATAAGTACTAGGCGACTAAATGTAGACATTTTTCCTCAATGCTTATCAAAAATGCTATGTTCGCGTTTCCCTTTTAAAGGAGAATTTTCCACTTTCTTACGGTGACGATTGTATACATGGACATGTCGACCCTGAGGGTTATTATCTCATCGGAATTGTGCAGTCACGATCGCGTTTCGGGCCAAAAAGCCCCCGAAAACATAGAGAACGAATAAGAGCGGAAGAGATTAATGAATGAATGATAATTAGAATTAATTACCATATAAATTTTCCACATGTTGGAGGAAGAGAAGTACAAGAAATCAAATCATTCGCGTCGCTGCGAAAGAAAGACCACGCTTGCACGCGTTTTCTCGTAAGGGAAGTCTCGACGCCGCAGAATAGAGGCGAAGTACACGCCGCTTCGGGCCAATCAACGGAAATCTCTCTCTCAGTCGTTCAGTAAATTTGCGAATGGCGAAGTGTTCACGTGAGAATGCAACGAAAAGACATCGAAAGAATCACGCTATTGAGAGTGCGAGGGAAGACGGGCCCTCGTCATAGCCGGGAGGCCTTCCATCGGGAGCGAAAGAGGGTGAACGCAACACAACACGGGTGGGATCGAATATGCACATATTTATAAACACAAAGAGAAAACACTGTGACGAAGGGCAGTCGCCCGCGTCGTCGTAAGCCACTAATACAAAAGGAGGGAAACGGACGGAGAGACGCTAATCCAAGTGGAACTGGGTAGGCGAGGGAGGATAACAGGGTCGAATCGGTGGGAGGGAGGGAAAGAAGCGTCGTACTCACCAGAGGAGACCCTCCAGGCGGCGGTCCGAGGCGACGCGACGGCCGTCGTGGCTTCCTCGGAGGGAGATGCGGGGGCGTCGTCGGGGACTCTCGTTTCCTCGGCGAGCAGCTCCCTCGCGTCCGCCTCCCGCCCCAACGGACGCACCCACTCTTCCTTCGCGGCTCTCCCGGAGCCGTGTGGACGCGGCCGCGTGTGTGGCGACGGCGCGGTCCCGCCCCCGCCTCCTCCGCCCCCGGGAGGGAGAGAGAGATGGGCGGGGCGTAGTGGTCTGCGAGGGGCGGAGTCCCCTCGTCCGAGTGGCGCCACCGCCGCCGACGGGCGCCTTTCTCCCTCTCGCGTGCGAAGGCGGCCTAAGACACGCGGCGGACACTTTCTCCCGAGTCTCTCTCGGACGGACGCCGCCGACGTCTCTCCCTCCGAAAACAAAAGCACTGCGAGGAGCTTCGATCACTTCCCTACCGTCTCGGCGGGAGATGCCGCTTTAGTCCGACCGAGAGCAGTCCTTCACGGGCGAAGAGTCACAGAGAACCGGTCGCCCTCTCGGAAACGCGCGCGCCCCCGGTCTGATCGAGGGGGCGCCCCGCGGACGTGGAGAGATCGAGAAAAGGTGGTGCTCGCCGCGACACTTACGTCACTCCGCGGTGCTCGGCTCTCGACTGACGCGCGGTCGTCCTTTCTCCGTCGCACGGGGTGTGAAGCGCACGGCGAGGGCGCTGCGATCGGTCCGAAGGAGACTGCGGAGCTCTGGCGGCAGCGAGAAGAAGTACTCGAGGGGCATGCGCGGGGAGGAGAAGGGTCATTCGAAACGGTGGGGCGATTGGGGAAAAGAGCCGTGGAGCGCTTTGGCTCGAAGCGCGAACATCGAGGGGCAAAAGGGGCGAAGAGGGGGTGCGAAAGGGAGAGAGAGGAACGCGAAACGAAGGAATATTTGGTTTGGGGGTCGAGAAAATGGAATGTCGGAGAAATGCTGTAGCGGATGGAGAGAGTGGCATAAAACGGATGGATACAGCAAGGCGTGTGAGGCGGAGAGGAGGCTGAGGAGGTGAGATCTCAGGAGAAGCGAGGTATTTGATCTGAACTGATTGGATAATTGCTGAGATTTCGGCCACTCCGGCATCTGACTTATTGCATCGCCCTCACACAAGGAAAATAAAAAAACAAAAGAAATGAAATATTTATAAAAGTACAATTAAGAATTAGTCTCTCCAACTGCCGAGGATCACGAAAGAAAAATATAATAACGAACGGGAAAACTGTTCAAACAAGAAAGGAAGCGAAGAAGCCTTCGACTGACTGTGCGAGATAATGAAACCAGGAATACTTCATTCGTCATAACATTCATAATAAACAACAGATATTTCACTCCGGTTAATTTTTAATTTTCATAATTTGCCACGTGGGAGATCATTCAGCAGAAACTGGTGGTCATCCTGATCTTTTATCTCATATAAGTACGCGACGCTGTCTTCCGCGAAGAGCAGTAGCGGATCTAGATGCATTGGTATACCTGAATGGACTTATATGAAGTTATACAATTTGCTACTTATACCTACATTTGGGCGGAATCTTAATTGCTTTATCGTTTATATGTTATTACGCGCCTTGTAAAAAGCCATGTCGAAACTTATGAAAATCTAGCGTGTTTTTACTTTCTCCATACTTAGTAAAGGGAAAGTATTGCGATCACGAAAAAAATTGACTTCGAGATTTCAATGGAAAAACACGTTTTGAGGTCACAAGAACACGTTTAGACTATTTTCGGAATGATGTCTGTGTGTGTATGTGATTGTGCGCGCTCTAACTCAAAGAGCACTTGCCATTTCGTTACCAAACTTCATATATAACACTTGAGCATGAGCACAAAGAAATGATTAGTTTTTGGACAATAACGGTTAAACGGAAGTCGAGGTTTATTCGGTACCCAATTCGGCTTTTGCGATATTTCTCCGTTAAAACATCGTTATTGTATATACAGTTCTATACAAAGGCTATAGAGAATGCAATTTCCTACAACTTTCATTTGAAACAATTTTCCATAGCAGTTATTGTTTAGGAATTATTTATAAATAATCGGTTTTTTCGATTTCCGTGAAATATCTCCTTAAAAACGTCCTTATTGGTAATCTTCGTGAAAACCAAAGTTGTAGAGAATAATATTTCTTCCAGGTTTTGTTTGAAACAAATTTTCGTAGAGCCATCCATTTCGGAGATATTTTTCTTTTTCTTAATACCAGTATACAGCGCCAACACCATGTAGCGGTGAATTCTGTAAACATATTCAAAATATACGTAATTTACGGCAACAAGGACGAGTCTTCTTTTACGATACGAAATAATAATTTTGCCTCAGAATGTTATCATAATAATTTAAATATCTATACCCAAATATGGAGAATGTAATTTGCTACAAATTTCATTTGAAACAATTTCCCATAGCAGTTACTGTTTAGGAATTATTTATAAATAATCGGATTTTTCGGTTTCCGACAAATGTCTCCTTAAAAACGTCGTAATTGGTCATCTTCGAGAGGACCAAAGTTGTAGAGAATAATATTTCTTCCAGGTTTTGTTTGAAACAAATTTTCGTAGAACCATCCATTACGGAGATATTTAACTTATTCGTAATTTCCAGTATACAGCGCCACCACCATGTAGCGGTGAATTCTGTAAACATATTCAAAAAATAATTTACGGCAATAAGGGCGACTGTATTCTTTTACGATACGAAGTGATAATTTTGCCTTATAATGCTATTCATAATAATTTAAATATCTATACCCCAAATATGGAGAAAGTCATGTGTTGGCCACGTCAGATTTTTTCCTCTTGTGTTGCGATGAATCTTAAATAAAAATATATTTAAATTTAATAAAGTTTTACATTACACTGAACAAGTTTTTAATTGAACTATGTGTAGATTATATTAAAAAGTTACGTAGTAATTATTCATACAAGTTTTTGTCTTAGTCGCACTGTGCCACAAAATTTTCTTATTTAACCAATTGACACATTCATTAAAGACATCTCATTTTTAGGGCTATTTATCGTATAAGTTCTTTAAATTAGAGATATTTTTATATTTTTCTCTTCCAAACGAAAAACAGTTATTACAATGATTGATGTTCATTTACATGAATTTTAGCTATTTACAAAGTAGGTACATATTTTTATAAAAATTTGGTAAAATACGACTGATTTAAAACGTTTTAGACTACTAGATAAATACCAAAAACATTCCTAGTTAATACACATTCAATAAATTCCTATAATAATTAGGAAACGACCAATTGCTTCAAGTTTTGAGTTTAGCTTGAAAATTCGTGTGTGAATTTATTATACATTTTCAGATTATAACTTATGCTATAACGAGGAGAATGACAACAAATGTACGGATTTACGATAAACGCGCAAATTTCCGGGAATCTAATCCAGTAGTTTCTTTTGGTACATCAATATTTTTGTGTTGTTAATTCTTAACCTGCAGTTATAAGTAATAACTATATTTATGTGAAACTTGTTATAGAAGATCGAAATAAAATTATACGAGGTGGACTCAACAGAAAATGTAAATCGAGGAGTAGATTTACCAGTTTTATTCCCGGAACGTGAACATAAACTGTGTTTCAATCCAGTTACTTGCTGCATAGACACATTGATTCCATAAATTAAAAAACACTTTCTGATTCCACGAGAGAAAAAAACGTATCGTAGAGTGTAACCAAACATACCAGTACAACAGCCTGATGTCAATCCATGCACTTGTGCGACCTACGCCTATTTGAGTACTTCCCTTTGTATTATTTATTATAGTTATAAGGAGGTTTCTCCATTCTTTAATGAACCTGATTTTTAATGATTTTTCAACGACAAAAATGCCCTCATATTGTGCAGATATTTTCGATAAATTTCACAAGCCTTAACTCCTTCTGGCTACGAAATTTGAATGTAATTTCGCTCTTCAAAAATCAAAGAGATTGTTTATGAAATTGACTGATAGAAAGAAACAATACTCGCAGGGTCGCGGAAACCGCTAGTAGCTCAGCCATGCAGCAGTAAGGGTATGCGATAATAAGCAAATGATGCTTTGTGAATTCGATTGATGGAAAATTGTTTCGTTTATTTAAATACATGACATTTTAAAACCAATAATTCAGAGATTTCTCTTTGCAGTGCTACATTCGATTTTACACTCCGCTATATATTGACAGCAAAATGATCGAAAAATTTCGCACATTTTCATAAGGCCTCTAAGAATCTTACAATTAGTTCAGCACGTTAATATGTTGATATTGTTTACAGTTTCTCATAGAATAATCACGATACTGCATGGAGAGATTTTTTCACTGAACCGTCAGTCTGAAACTTTTCATAAGGGACAGTAAGGATTACGTTTTTAAAGATGTTCTTTACTACAGTCATATATGGACTATGTTGAAAGATTTTGTTACTTTTGCATCAATTTATCGCGCGCCCTTAAAAAAGATACTAGATAAACTATATCGACTGAGGTCTTCTTCACTTTGAAGTTTAGTTTTGGAGAGCTCAGTTGAAGAATCTAAAGAAATGATTAAAGACTGCCTCACTCCCATATTTTCGAAATAATTTAGGCTTAATATATTTCACCACATAAGCTACGAGTTATTCGTTCTTTTAGATGAACCCAAAGTGGAGTAAATAGCACTGCCCAATTAGTCTCCACACGTAAAGCAATTATCGTAAAAATCATATCAGCCTAATCGCCCGAACATCTTTGGGACTCTTTCCTTACAGAAGAGAGTCAAGCATTTGATTCGGTTCGTCTCTGTTTCCCTTCCTAACCCGGATTCTCCTCCTTCTCAAACAAACTCCACTTGCTCCACCAACAAACACTCAATTCTTTCTCCGCAGAACACTCCATTTCATTCTCATACTTCATTTTCCTGAAATCCTCTCTCGTTTACTTTATTTACTCTCTCCTCCTGCCATTATTGTAACCAATGCAGCGAGTTGTTCTTTTCATTCCCCTCTTTTTTCCTACCTCTTTCTCTTTACCCTATCTCCACCTCTTTATCTATCTTACCTCTCTCTAAACCTCCTCATTCACTCTCCTATTCTTCTCTTTTCTTCATTTTCTCTCTCCCTAAACTGGGCCTAATCTTTTTCTCCATCCAACGACTTCCTCCTCCCTCTCCTCCTCCCTCTCCCCTGTACCGAACCAGTTCTATATGATTTATCTCGAAACGGTATTTCGAGATGATTTGTATTTCTTACACAGGGGGAATTGCTTCCACAATACATTCATTCCTCTATACCGCAAATACAGCTCCTCCCTTCGTCCTGTTTCGTGTTCTCTGTCCGCTTGGGAGTTTTTTAATTTTGCTTTTTTTAGGATGAGTAAATTGATTGGAACCTTGATATGGTTAAACATAAGCCATTTTCACGGTTATACGCCGTTTAAAAGCTTTCTTTACTGATTTATTTATCTTATCGCCGCACTGTGAGCGATCTCAAATAAAAATTCTCCCACCCGCTACATTTTATACGAGACGAAACATTTTGTACCAATGAGAATTCGTCGCTCGCCAAATTCAGTGTTTTATTACTTTCTCCATACGTAGTAATGGGAAAGTATTGTATTCATGAAAAAAATCGACTTCCAGATTTCAACGGAAATACATGTTTTGAGGTCCCTAGAACCCGTTTAGACTATTTTCGGAATGATGCCTTTGTGTGTGTGTGTGTATGTTAGTGTGGGCGCTCTAACTCATAAAGTACATACCATATCGTTACCAAACTTCTTATATAACACTTTTACATGAGCACAAAGAACTGATTAGTTTTTGGACAGTAACGGATAATCGGAAGTCGCGGTTTATTCGAAACCCGATTCGGTTTTTGCGATATTTCTTTGTTAAAACATCATTATTGTATATACAATTCTATACAAAAGTTATAGAGAATGTAATTTCCTACAGTTTTCATTTGAAACAATTTTCTACAGGAGTTATTGTTTAGGAGTTATTTATAAATAACCGGTTTTTCGGTTTCCGTTAAATATCTCCTTAACAACATCGTTATTGGTAATCTTCGTAAGGACCAAAGTTGTAGAGAATAATATTTCTTCCAAGTTTTGTTTGAAACTAATTTTCGTAGAACCATCCATTTCGGATATATTTCGCTTTTTCTTAATACCAGCCTACAGCGCCAACACCATGTAGCGGTGAATTCTGTAAACATTCAAAATATACGTAATTTACGGCAACGACGTGTCTTCTTTTACGATACGAAATAATAATTTTGCCTCGTAATATTATTCATTATAATTTAAATATCTATACCCCAAATATGGAGAAAGTCATGTGTTGGCCACATCAGATTTTTTAAAATGTGTTTCGAGTATAAAACACCAAATCAAAATAAAGTCGAAGTAAATTAGACTGCTAAAGCTGTCGCGAGAAAGATAACAGCCTTGGCGACCTAGTTTTGGGTGGCGAACCTTTTGCAGAGGAGGGTTCATGGACGGTGCGCAGTGGTTGCTGTGTCTGCAAGAGACTCACGCGTACATAACGGAAGTAAGGTGAGAGTAAAATAAACGAATTTCGATTCACACCTCATGCAACAGGCGGAGTCATAACGCTTGCAATAGAAAGGGAACGTTCTCTTCTCAAGTTCAGGATTACTCTCCTTCTGGCGCCGAATCCAAGGAAACAAAAAAATAAATTTCCAGCACTGCTTTTCTTCCCTGAAAATTCGCCTTTGAATAATTTCTAACAGTATTCTATCGATGTATGTGAATCATGTGGCCTAAGTCAAAGCAATATAGAATTAAATGAGACATGATATGGCACTTTTGGTTTAGCCAGATGTCGTCCGTACCTCTTGGCGTAAGAACATTGTATGTTTGGTACACATTGTGCGCAACATTTTTTCACGCAGATATTTTTTTCCAAACCTTTCTCAGTCTAGCCTTCTTTGTAAAATAGATAAGTTTTTATTACATTACTACGTTCAATCAGACAACAATTTCACACTCGAGGAATTCTGGAATTTCTTACAACGGAGTTTGTTAATCATTTTCACTCACAATTGAAATTTAAAAATAAGCATAATGTTTATATGTTAATCTGTTGTAACCACATGAAAAGTAACTGAAATGAGCTGAATTTGATTAAAAATACATAAATAACCTGAAAGTACAATGATGGAATCTAGTTTTTAAAAGGTGTAGAGCGTCCGCATAAACGCGCATCTCATGTTTTACATGCAGTACGAGTGAAATAGAGTGGTCACTATATGACTCTGGACCATTGTTCACAGTAAGTTATCGCTCCACGATGTTCTTTCTTGAAAAAGCGCAGTACGCGAAGTCTTTCGAAAACAACATAATTGACAGCTTGCCCATTATGCTGCTTCGAAAAAAGAAATCAAAACATTATGAAAATTCTATTATTGTTTAATACAACAAAAGACTTTGATTTGATTTCAAGTTTTCTAATCACGTGCTTACAATGTTATTATTTTCCAAAGACTTTTACACGAGACGATTAAGATAATGGCCGAGGCATTTATGATTTAAGTCAGTTTCACGAACTCTTTGGGAGTTCACAACTTGTTTGAAGGGATTCGCAGAAAGCATCCGTATAGGAGGATTATTATTGATCTAATCACACATAAAGGGATTTGATAGTGAATTAAATACCATTCGATGGATTATAGTCAATAGAGATACCGCTTCTCCTGTCGCTTCGGCTGACTAATTACGAGGAATATAAAAGACGCCATGTCAAATTTATAATTGAAAATTATTCATTTCTATTAGAAATGAATAATTTTCGATTATAAATTTTACGCAGACCTCATTTGAAAATTTCGTTTACTTTTAAAGAGAGAAAAATATAAAATCAACAAAACATTTATGAGTAGTCTCACGATTCAATCAATCCGCAGTTGCAGTTGCGCTGGTATCTTCTTATATTTTGATATCTTTTATGTTAATGTTTATATTCGTATTAGAAACGAAATCGAATAGGGTCATCAAACAACAAGTTATTCTTAACGAATCACATGGATTGAAACTAGGGAAGTATAATCGCATTAAAATTTATTTACGAATAAAAGTTCTTTTTTAATTAATTTCCTATAAGTTGTAAATTGACTGTTTAATGGCGCATGGGGTTTATCGCCCTTTTTCAATGAAATGCGTTAATTTAAATGTGCCTAGGAGTAAGATTCGATCTTTTGACAATCATTATTTGGCACCCGAAAATTAACAATAATACTAGATTTTAGTAAAGACGCCAATCCATAGGGTAAGAGTTCTCAGAACATTTTAAAAGGGAATTCGTGACAAAAAAATAAAAAAATAGAGGTTCGCTTAGCGAAAAAGTTCGTGAACCATTTATAAGTGAATCTTACGAATATGAAACCTTTAATGATACGAAAGTAGAATAGAGGAGATTTGTAGGTGAATAAGAAAACAAAATGTACATGGAATTTAACTTCATAAGGTGAATAAAGATGCAATATACATACAGATACGGTAGCTTATATAAGGTGATATTTTTTAATGAACTTTAATGAGGCAGGTCGGAACTGCGAGCTTAGGGTTTTAAACGAGCGAAAGGGTTTTAAAACCCACTCTAACGAATGTTTGCCCCACGCATTCCCCAAAGCCTTTCTCGAACACTTGAAGGGGAAACGGCGTAGAAGAGCGATTCCGATGACACAGCGGTCATAGGTTCGAAACGGAGAAGAGAGAGAAAGAGCGTCCCGAGATGACGTCACTATCGAACGAAGATCGTGAGAGAAAGCGAGGCTGCGGATGCTGCGTGTTAAGGTCGAGAGGGAAGAATTCGCGGTTGAGGAAGGTCAGCCTCCGAAGAAACGGCGCAACGAATCTAGCGCAGTTCCCGAAAAGCGGCAAAAGAGTCCAAGCGAGGGGAGCTGAGGTAAGAAGCGTAGGGGTTGAGGGAGGGGGTTGAGGGGAGGGGGTTGAGGGGAGGGGGTTGAGGGGAGGGGGTTGAGGGGAGGGGGTTGAGGGGAGGGGGTTGAGGGGAGGGGGTTGAGGGGAGGGGGTTGAGGGGAGGGGGTTGAGGGGAGGGGGTGGGGGAGGAAAATCGAGCGTGGGAGAAAGCAGCGTGTCGCCAGAAGTACCGCGCCCGCGCCGAGAGCAAAGGAGGGCCCCCTCCGTCTCTTAAGGAGTAAGAAGGGGTGGGGTGGGTGAGGAGGGGGCTAGAAGCGACCTCGGGAGTTTTCGAGGCAGTCGTTTTGTAGAGAGCATTCCCCGACGCCTTGCTTTGCGCGCACAGACGAAGCGGCAGAGTAAACATTAAGTGTTCCCAAAGTAACGATTTAATGCATAAACATTTTTTCTATGCACAGGTATTCCTTCTGTTAATGATTATTTATTAACAGTTACTAACTCAAGTCTTCAGAAAAAGTGGGCGTAAATGTAATTTGTAATATCAATTTCCATAATTTAACATGTAGTTTTTAGCTTGACATGTGTATAACAGGGAAAATTGAATTATTGCTATAAACTTTATAATGAGGCAGAAAATTCTCACGAACTAGCAAGAATATTCGATTTGTAATTTCTTAAGCGAGCTCCTTCAGCGTCTGTCATTATATGATTAGCTCAAATGTTTGAAAAATAAACTGCATCAGTCTAAGAAGAAGCTTGACCAGGGAGGCCATAACTAGCTAAAAGCAAGAAGTTCCAACATTCGCGAATCATTACACGAAGATTTGCTATGTATAGTCGCCGAATTTTGAATCGACTAGGTGGCGGTGATAAGCTAAAACAATTTAGTCGCCAAACTATTTAAACTGAAATAAAAACTGCTGCGTTACTGTTTGTTGTTTAACTCGTTCATTTTCTAACGTCTCGGATCGCTGACACACTCGCTGTTACTGTGAGAGACAAACGCTTTCGAGTAAAAGAGAGTCACGCTCCGGGAACAAACTTATTTTTCTATTTAGATGCATTTCGGAGCACAAGCGCGCATCCTATGCGATTCCAGCGAAGCGGCATAAGAGTAATGGAAAGCTGTTCGTGCAAATTTATAATTAATCAAACCAATATGGTAAAATAAACAATTAATATGAATTAAGAAATGGATAAATAAATATATTTATTATTTTGTGGAGCAGTCATATGCGTAATATCAACGCGAACTGCAAAATATTCCCAGTGAAATTGCGCTTTAAATGACAGCATTATTTTATGATTTAAAAGAAGACCGTGTTAAGAGCGCATAGTGTACCTGCCGTAATTCATCGCCGACTACCTTCAGCTACAAACTCTCTATCCTCAGTGGTTATAATTTCAACTTATGTTAGTGAAAACAATGGGCAAAGTACTACCGACAACTCTGGTTAGGTAGACCGTTTTGTCATTTTTAATATTGCATGTAACGAAAGAAATCTCTTCAGAGGAATACCATTTTTTGTTATACCGAGAATATCCGACATCCGACATCCTAAGTTGGTGCAATGAGGAAGGAACGCAAGGGCAGAGGCGTATTGCAGAAGGGATGTGCCTCGCATTTCGTTCGCCTTTTCGTAGACCTCGAGGAGAAGCTGCATTTGCGAGCAGGAGAATAGGAATAGAATGTCCGCGCGACGAATGCCAGTATTGGTCCGAATGGCCCAACAATCGACCCTTCAAGAGGCCCCTTTGCGAACCGACCTTATGCTGCGCTACAAATTCATAAAGAAATATCGCTCATTGAGAACCTGCGATTTGATCGAGACTTTGTTTAAAATTGGAATCACCGAATGTGGAGAAGAACTGCAGCGTGTGAGTGCGTGGCCCGAGTAAATAACTTTCGTTTAAGTGTCGCATAGGTCAAACATTCAGTCGATATTCTCGCGGACTGTTGCTAATAGTCCTGGAGCCATTATAAAAATTAGCCATAAGCAAAGCGAGAGCGCTTGATAAATTCGCTACTGAACTGGAATTTAGAGCAAACGTTTTAAAGGTCCGATAATTATTCAACCATATGTAGGGATTAAAAATCCCATATCGAAAACATTCTACAGAAAAGATCACCTTTAAGCACCCAGTGGCCATTTCCAGCATCGGTTCACCTCTCTTCTCTCACAATGGCGTCCCATATCCCCTTCTCATATCATCTGTCTCGCTATTCCACATTTCTTCCTTCCAATTGGTACCCTTGCCTCCCATACACTCCCTCCTCCATGTTCTTTCCTGGTCTACCGCCTCTCATTTGTTTCTCTCAATTGCGCCATCAAGCAACCATCCCGATCCAACATTTCCTACCATCAACGTATATATTAATTGAATAAGGGCAAGGACAGTGTCAGTCACAACCCGAAGCTAAGTTTCCCATCCACTTTCACTCAGCCACGCTAGAGGGGAAATGGAGGGGAAGGAGATTCGCGGGGCATGAGGAGGTGCCCTCCTCATGCCCCGCGTGTAGTTTGAATCGGGCATGGAGCCTCAGTGCGCGGCGTCAGCAGCGACTTAAATAATTATTATATTAGTATAAGAATTAGCCAAAGCAGTTCAATTTGAATACTGAAACGGTACCTCTTTCGTAAGTAAAATCATGATATTGTATATTTTCTTTGTGTATTAACGGAACTAGCCCCACGAATCTGGTTTACGTTTACCAATTCAAAATGCCTGTTGTGTAATATCATAAGGAGATTATGGATTAGTTATAAACGATAACTTCTTTGCTTGCCCATTTATTCCTCCACTCAGTCCTTTTTAGCTATCTTTGGTGCCCTCGCAATAACCTGGCATTTGGCAGCCCAGATACGGAGTATTAGCTTATCTGAGACTGTGCCTTAAACGTGCCAAGTATCAAGGTATCTACATCTACATGATACCCTGCAAATCACCAGACTGGTGGGTGGCAGGGGGTGCAGCACACCAAAACCTACCTAATAACGTCCCTGTGGGAATCACTCTCCTGTTATGATCCCGTATGGTCCTTGGGAAAAACAAGCTCTGATATCACTCGGTCCTACAGTCGATCTCACGTATTTTATTCTCGTGATCGTGCCTTCCCATGTACGTAGGTGCCTTTAATATTCCTGATACCTCCTCTAAGAGAACTTCCGACCTAAATTTCTCCAGAAGCCTTAACCTAGCGCTAATTCTGCGATCCTCTAGCGATATCCAATACAACTCCTTCAAGAGTGATGTGACGCTTAATTTTTGCTCATATTTTTGCTTTACGAATCTGGTTGCTCTGCGTTGGATTCTTTCTAACTCAAGTATTTGTCCCTTTTCGTACGGATCCCATATGCTGGAAGCGTATTCGACCTGAGATCTGACCAATGATAAATAACACGTTTCTCATACCTGTTCTGTGCTGCTTCTTACTATTCTGCCTACGAAGCCCAATTTCTTATTAACTGTGCCTACGATCCTTCGAATATGCATATTCAATGATAGATCACGACAAATGGTGACTCCTAAATATTTAACGTACTCTGCAGATATTCAATCTATCAATTCTGTACTCCGAGTCTAATTCATTGTTCTTACTCTTCCAGAAACTCAATAGGGAACATTTGCTGTGATTAACTTCGATTTTCCAATCTTGACACCATGCTGAAAGGACGTTTAAATCTTCCTGGAGCGATTTTTGGTCATCCTGACTCGTTATCTCCTTATATAAAACGGTGTCATCTGCGAAAAGTCTTATTTTGCAGCGAACTACCGAGCAGATATCGTTTATATATATCAGGAATAGTAGTGGGCCTATGACACTTCCCTGTGGAACACCTGATGGGACTTTTACCGGGTATGAAGGTTTCCCATCAATAACTACTATCTGTTTTCTGTTTGAGAGGAAGTCTTTTACCCAACTCACGATATTAGGGTTTATGTCGTACTTTCCTAGTTTTCCTATTAATTTATTATGGGGTACTTTGTCAAACGCTTTTTTAAAATCAATGAAAATGGCATCAACCTGAGTGTTTTTCTCTCCGCATTGCAACAAATCGTTTACGAACAGGGCGAGCTGCATTTCGCATGACCTACCTTTCCAAAACCCGTGTTGGTTTTTGCTAAGCGAAGAACGACCATCTAAATAACGCAGAACAGAGCTAACGATTATATGTTCTAGAATCTTACACGATAAAGACGTCTAGGAAATCGGTCTATAATTTTCGGGGTTCTCTTTATCACCGTCTTTGTGGATGGGCGTTACGTATGCTAGCCTGCAGTCTTTTGGAACGGTACCATGTGCAACGGATTTTTCGAATATTATTTTCAAGTAAGGTGCGATTACCGAGGCTTTCAACACACGCGCGGTTATGCCCTCCGGCCCGGGAGACTTATTTTGCTTAATCGACTCTAGCTGGTGCGCGATACCTGTTTCAGAGAATATCAAATCTTTCATCGAATTTCCCTCATCATTCAAAGCTGGTTCCTCAAATTCGTTACTCACTGAAGTAAACGCTTTCTGAAAGTGTTCATTTAACAAGTTCGCTTTTTCCGCCCTATCGTGTACTACATCACCTGCCTCCGCTCTCAATGACGCTATGGTGGGGCCTCTATCATGAACCACCCTAACGAATGCGAAAATTAGAAAATTGTGACGTTTTACTTGTTTTTATATTTTTTGTTAAAATCTAAACTGTATCACCAGAAATAATACTAATGACAATTCAATCCTACATTTAGGGTCATTTAGCGAAATCAATTATGCCCGATCAAAAATTTATTTCTTCTGATAAATACGTCTGTCATCGAGGAAAACACTAACATTTTTGCTTTAGACACAAATTTTGATTAGCTGATGCGGTGGTGAATTTTCAATAAAATAAAATAAAATTAGTTCTACTAAGCTCTCGCTACGTAGTCCTGTTCGATCAAGGATTCATAATAAAAAGATGAATTACCATTATTCAAAGTTAACTGTGTTCAGATTTATAGTCCGTGGGTTTTCGTAGTTGTCGCAAAAGCGAACTGCAGAGAGACAACGAGGCAGGAGAGATTCCATCGACCGTCTGAAAGCGATGCGGGTGCAGACGCAGGCAGTGGATGACGTCCACGCAACAAATAAAGTCGAAATAATACTACAGGCTCGCTTCACTGAATATTTGCAATTAATGCGCAATATGAGACTTCTTGAATCAATGACGATTCTAAACACACAAATAGAAGCATTCGCGTTTTCGATGAAGGTGAAAAAGTTATAAAAGCAGTTGAAATAATGGATAAAGGTGAAGAGGGATTGCGAAGATCGAGTCTCATTTGTTCGGCCACACGGCGTCGTCCTGGGCGACGAGCCCTCCGGAGGCGGACCGCCTGCACGGCGCCGCCACAGCGTCCCACTCCCCTCCCTCCCCGTGGTGGCAGTAATTCACGTCAAGCTCTCCCTCCCCCTTCAGTTCACCCCTCCCCTCTCGCCCCTCCCATCACTCTCCTCAACCGCATTATTATTTCTGGTGCACCCCATGGGATGGTCCGCGCTAATTATCCGGGGCTTGCTAATTACAGCTCCTCTTCTTAATTAGGGACCCGCGTCCTCCTCGAGGACAGCGTAAGGGCCGAAGAGGAGCGAAGGCAGAGGGAGGTAGGGGGAAGGAGGGGGCACCAAGACGCCGGCTGATGGGATAGAGCATGAGATGGGTGGGCGTCGAAGAGGGGGGGGGGAGGGTGACGGGTAGAGAAGGGCAGGAGGTGGGAGGAGGCTTTTCTCGCTTACATGGCGGTGTTTGAAATGGAGATTGGGAGGAGGGTTGAATTAACAGGAATAAATGCCGTCCTTAGAGTTAAAATGACCTTGAAATTCTTCCTAATTAAACATTCATTTGTTGTGTATGAGGATTCAAAGTGTGTTATATATATATATATATATATATATATATATATATATATATATATATATATATAATACATATATATATATAAAATAAAATCGTAATGGTCATCATCATCATGCTGCGTAACTCTCTAATTTTGCGAATAACTCCGTTAAAAGTTTACTGAGATGTCTGAAATTTGTCAGGATTTCAGTTTTAATGAATCTCTTCGTTATAACTAAAAAAATTTGAATGAGGTCACGGGTTTGACCCTCATAGGATGAATGTCGTTTCCCATAAGTTAACACGTAAATACCACATATTTGGTTTGAAGGCTTTCATTCTTTTACTTTTTAAAATATCTTAAAATTAACTTATCGATACGAAATTTACGCTAAAACACGCCAAGATGAATGAGGATTCTTATTCTTATCGTCGAATACTCAATCTCATGCGTATTCTCTCATATTTTGAATTTATACTGGAGATTTTGTAATTTTTTTAACATTCAATACTAAGATTCCATGGTTACGGGTATTGTTGTCCCCGATAATTTCAGTGCATATGCACTAAAGTCCCCTTTAGACGACAGCGACCTGCTTGTGCGTCTCTCTCTTTCTCTCTCTCTAAACAGATATTTAAAAATTCTTATTATGAGTTATGAAATTGTAATATAATTTTATTTTTCCTGCTAATAATAATTTATTTGTTATCTTGAAAGATACATAATGAAAATGTAAATATTTAACGATAATAGCATTTGTTTAGAATGATTACAGAAATTCCTACACCTGAAATAATTTGTGACGGTTTTGATGTAGCGACTTCTGCAGATAGTGACAGTACGGACAATACAATGATTCAATACCAGCCTGAGTATTTAGCAACTTTAATTCCAACTGGATTCCCTCCTCAACAACTGAAACTAAAGATCGGTGCAGTAGTTATATTACTTAGGAATATTTGTATTAAGGATGGACTTTGTAATGGCAGCCGACTTATTTTTCGTAGAATAGAGAAACGTATTCTTTACTGTGAGATATTAACAGGAGACCACAAAGGAGAAATAGTTTCTATTCCTCGAATAAAATTATCTACAAAATACGATACAGAACCACCATTCATTTTGCACAGAACTCAGTTCCCTGTTCGTCTAGCAGTTGCTATGACAATTAATACCTAAAGCCCAGGGACAAAGTTTCGAAAATGTAGGTTTATATATAAACCAAAATAGACCAATTTTTGGACATGGTCAACTTTATGTAGCTACATCCAGATCAAAGGCACGTCAAGGTGTGAAAATACAAGTTACTGGAAGTGATAATAGAGCGGAGAATCAAATAATTAAAAATGTACTTTATAATGAAGTGTTAAATTAAGTATCATTTAAATAAATTATTATTGTTAATTTATTATTGGAGAGCAATTGTGTATTCCGTATAAAATACTTACATTCATTTAAACCCATATTCCCTTGAAATTATTGTAAATCCAATATGTACTACACGGTAGAAACGAAGAAACAGCAAAGGAGAAGGGGGTTGGCGAGCGACAGCGAGCAGGGGGCTTGCTTCCTAGTATATATACGTATATGTATGTGTGTGTATATATATATATATATATATATATATATATATATAATTTTTTGAGGTCAAAACATGATTATTGATGAATAGTTCTTTGGAGAATTCAGCGGAAGGATGAAGTTGAGATGGAGTTGAAATTCAGATGTGCTTAAATCAACCGCTCAATTCAACTTCAAAAGTATAATTACATATTCAATGTCTGGTTTGTAAAAGAAGAGGGAGATGTGTGCTCGCAGAAGATCGCAATGAGAGATGAAACTTATAATTCTCTCTTCCGGTAGGTTTTGGGCACACACCACCAAAGCCTTTCTCTTAAAATTTCATATCCCATTCTTCCTTCTATGAATTCTTCCAGTAAACCTCGTTCCCTTTCAAACTTTGACCAACCCATTTCTACTGTCTACCCATTATTACTCTAATTAAGTCCCTCTCTTCCCCTGCTTCATTCAGAACTTCCTCATTATTTTCCCTCTCAGTCCAACTGATTTTCTCCAATATACGCCATAGCCACATCTCAAACGCCTCTAATCTCCTCACATCTTCTTTTCTCATTGTCCATGTCTCGCACCCATATATGTAATGCTACACTCCGTATCAGTGTTTTCACTAAACTCTTTTTAATCTCTCAACTCAATCTGCCTGTCAACAGCTCTCGTCGTCTCGTAAATGCCTCTTTTGATCTTGATATCCACGTCCTGATCTCTTTTGTTCTTCTTCCGTCATTTGACAGAATACCGCCTAAATAAGTAAAAACATTCTACCTGCTCCAGCCTTTCCCCATCAACTATAACATTGACCTGGATATATCCACTCTTGGAAAATCTCATAAATTTTGCTTTCCTTGTATTAATTTTCATCTCGAATGCCTTTGCATTTTCATTTAAGGAACTAAATAGCATCTGAATTACTCACCAATGCTTTGTAGTCTGCATATCCAACCGATTTAACCAGGCTCCCTCCAACTTTTATCCCCTTTTCTATATCTTCCCATGCCTCCATTATCATTTCCTCGCCATAAATGTTAAACAATGCTGGTGAGACCCCACTTCCTAGCGTTGCCCAATCCGATTCTCCTGCTGCACAGTCTGGTTCATATACAGATTTCTGATTAAACGTCTATCTCTCCAATCAATTCCTATATTCCTCAACACCTTCATCTGCTTAGGCCATAAATCTCTATCAAAGGCCATTTCGAAATCTACAAAGCATGTGAATACATCCTGGTTGTATTCAGTTTTTCTTTCTACCAATGTCCTCATAACCTCTATTGCATCCATGGTGCCACGACCTTTTTGAAACCCGAACTGGTCTACACCTATATAGCTATTGGTTTTTGCTTCCAGCCTCCTGTTCTTCAAGGGTATCAAAGCAGATCTAGTGAAATCCTTTGTCCATCCCCCCTCTTCATATATCTTACGGCACAAAATTCTCTTTTCCCTCTTTTCTTAGCTCTTTTAACATTTCTACCGGAAGGTCGTCAACTCCTACTGCTTTCTTTGACTTCATGTCTCTAAGAGCCTTATCAATCTCACTATTCAATATTTCCGGCCCAACATTGTCGCATTCTACATCTTCCTCCTTCTCTCTTAAATGTAAGAATTGACCTTATGGTCTAAATTTCGCCCGAATAAAGACGTGTTTCTATCTATCTCTCTCTCTCTCAACAGATTCTGGCTTCAAATCTTCAGCATATAACTCTTCAATATGTATACTCTTTCCTTCTATTCCTCGCATCCACTGTCTCGTATAACAATTTGCGTTTTTATCTTTAATTGTGGTCAGCATATTTTCTGTCTTGTTATATGTTAACTCCTTCACTTTTCCGAACAATAAGTCTACTCTGCCTTGTCTCTGCAGCTTCTCCATGTCCTCACATTGTCCCTTCCACCATGACTCCCTCGTTTTTGTAATTTCCCTCCTAATCTTAATGTTTAACTCTGTATACATTCTTCTTCCATAATCTGCATTAACCTGCTTCTAGCTCCTCCTCTCTTCCATCTTTTTAATAATCTCCTCTGTTACGCAGGGCTTCCTTATTTTTTTTAGGACGTTATTTTCCCTATTGTGTTATGCGCGCTTTCTCTGATACACGTTCTCATAGACCCCCAGTTGTCCTCTACCGATGTTGCTTACCTGCATTTCCGAAGCCTTGCTTAACAGCTTCCTTATAATCTTTCCCCTTTATCCCCTTCAACCTTTCTAAGTCCCACTTATGTACCCGGTTCTTTTTTATTATTTGTTTCATATTCAAACGAGACCTCATGACCACCAAATTGTGATCAGAGTCTGCATCTGCTTCTGGAAAACTATTTGAGCTCAATACACTATTTCTATATCTTTGTCTGACGATAATATAGTCGATCTGATACCTCTGTATGTCTCCCGGCATCTTCCATGTGTACCTTCGTCTGTTGTGATTATTAAACCACGTACTTGTGGCCATCAATTTGTTTCTTTTACAAAAGTCCATTTTCTGCCCTATTTCATTCCTCTTTCCTAGGACAAAATCCCCAACTCGTTACCGTCTTTGTCTTTCCCCACTAAAGCCTTCCAATCTCCCATGACTACTAAGTTCTTTTTAGCCTTTACTTCTCTCACAACTTCCTCGAGTTGATCGTACAACTCATCCAAATCACTAGTGGGCATATATGTACTTTTATCATTCTATAAGCACTCTTCTTACAGAGGAGGATATAGGATATATATAGGAGGATACTAATGTCTGGCCCAAACTACTACAGTTGGAGAGCTGAAATTTAATACACAGGTGAATCAAAAAAAATTATCGGAGGTATAAATGCAAAATTGCAACAATGTTTATTTTCATGGCCGTAAAACATTATAAACAATTTTACTATCATTTCATGGTTTAGGTAGGTACTTCTAAATGCACTATGAAGCTGAAATTTTTTCAAGAGGTAGAATTTGCCAAATAATGAAAACGGGAATATAGAAATTTGAAAATATTTATTTGTTCGGCCGTAATAAATTCTCAAATGTTTAACAAATTGACTAATGTTTATGTACTTTCTTAAGATCCAGGAAGCTGCAAATTTTAATGGAGTTAGGAAATAACGTTCCGATGGTAAATAACATTGACAATTTTAGAATAATGTATTGTTGTGGCTGTTAAAAATTAATAAATTTTAAACAATGAAATTCATATAAATGCACTTCTAGAGGTGCTACATTGATGAGATTTTGCATAAAAGTGAGGTATTCGTAACAAATGCTGAAAACGTATATGAAAGTTTTATAAATATAAATTTTTGGGGTTGTTTATACCCCAATATTGACATAAGGAAAAACACGTAAACCGGCAAGAAGATGCAAACTGTTGCGTTTAAAAAATTATTTGTCGGCTCATACTCTTTACTTTAGGGTGAGAGAAATAGCTTGCAGAATGCAAGCACACCTTCACTAGTAATCACTAAGTTCACTGGTTCTACCTTGACCTCCACTAACATTAATCGGTTATTTACCTGCTGTGTGTTAATCACTCGTTGCCCCACTTTCTTATCTAAAACTATCGCTACTCCTCTCTGGCTCTACTTTCCCCCTCCACTATGTTATATTGCTCTGAAATCATCGCTCCAGAAATCTCCATCCTCTTTCCACCTGACTTCGCCCAAACCCAAGACATTTATCTTACCTCTTTTCATTTTTAGCTTTATATTTTCCAGCTTGTCTTTCCTAAGAATCGTCCTCACATTCCAAGTTCCTATCCTGATTTCCAAATTCTTCTTTTTCTTCTTTGTTCCGTCGACACGAGCTGTGTGAGAATTTCGTGGGATGAAAACCGAGACGGCCGTACTTCCGTCACTGCCGGACGCGACACCAGCCATTATGACCATGGTCCCGTACACGTCGTGAATCAATTCATTATTAAGTTGTGACTTATCCGACAGATAAAGTGGTTCGGAATATTTTACAGCATGTCACGGATGAATGGAAGTGACGTTGGTATAAGTGCTTTGGAGGAACGTATTTTGAAAGTGCTAACGGAAATCGAAATTGAATCGGTGTAAAGTCTTTTCTAAGGCTCAATCTTAGATTGAATTGAATACTTCTCGTACCAGGGGCGGCCTGAGGAATTTTACCGCCCTGGGCGAGATAGCACTCCAGCACTCCCGTCCGTAAATGTTTGTTTGGATATTTACATACTATAAGTTAATTTATTTATCGCTCCATGAAACTTATTGATATTGAATAAATAAAAGGAATTTCATGACGATTCTAGCCTGTTTCACGATATAAATTGGTGTTTAATATTTATTCACTTGTATAGATCGGGATAGCGCTTCAAAGAATTAGGCAATCACCCGACTCGTCCGTACCTCAGGCCGGTCCTGCCTCGTGCGTATGTTTATATGCTTGTTTATATGTTAGTTTGTGTAAATGTTAGTGTGTGTGCATATTTATTACCGTTCGTAAAGGATTAAACTCTAATTTTCTTCTTAGTCCACGTTACATCGAAAAAGAGTGATTTATTAGCCTTATAAATCTATTGTTTGACATGTCTCAGCGTTTTAAATTCTTAAGCTTTTTTCTAGATGTATGAATAAATAGCAAAGAAATGTGATAAATGGAAAATTTTCGTTTTAGTGACTTCCTTCTGCTGTGAAAAGGCCAACCGATTTCTTTTCTCGTCAAGTCTCTCTTCTTATTTAAACCTTTTCCCCTCTGCACACCATGGACCTAGGTTACTTATGTCTCGTTTCTTGCCTTCATTTTCTCCGCTTCAAAAGCCGTTCTTCCAAACTCAGCCCCTTACACCCCACTCTGCGCCACACAAATCCCCATTCCTCTTTACTCGAAACTCTGTGATTTACCGATTCTTCCAAATAACATATTGTTTTGCAGTTCACGGCTTCCTCAGAGACCTCGATCAGTATTAGGTGCAGGTGGGAAGCTCAATTAAAAGAGTAAGATACTGAGACAGACAGAGGGAGGGAAGGGGCCGATGACGCAGCGCGAACGTAACACTCTGAATCTCCACAATAGTAATACGAAGGCGTTTCTTCAGCTTTCTTAGCGGTCGATCACTTTATTGCTGTATCTGGTTCTTTCCGCAAAAAGAATATTTCCCAACTTGTGTAAATCACGTCCGTATTCCAGAGCTATGAGGTATATATTTCCCGAAGCGCTCTTCTCCGATAATGTCCTCTGTAGAACTCACTATTCCGCTGGCATTCCGACTTTTAAGCGCTACCCCTTCCACTTCTCCACTTTCATTTCCTACATCCCGATATTCTCTGCCGCCCTCGCTCTTTGGCCCCCTCTCCTTGGCCCCCTCTCTTTGGCCCCCCCTCCTTGGCCCCCCCTCCTTGGCCCCCTCCATCTCCTTCACTCCCTCCATTCCCTTCTCCCCCACCTACACATCCGCCCCAAGTTAATCACTGTAATAACGGAGATGCGAGCTCATTTGCATAAATAATACGAGACTCAGCTGTTGGCTTCATTTCCTCCCGAATTAGATGGCGGGCAGTAAAGAGGGCGGAGGAGGAAGGCGAGAGGAAGAGAGAGAGAGAGAGAGAGAGGGGAGAGAGAGAGGAAAGAGGGATTGTAATGGCGAGGGAGATGAAAGTTGAGGAGTCGAGGGAAGGTGAAGAGGGGGAGAGGAGAAGGAGAAAGCAAAAGGGAATCGAGGGTGCGTGCGTGTGTGCGGGAGAGAATTACGCAAGATACAACACGAAAGAGGTAATTCCCTTTTCCGTATCAATCTAGATTCCCATTTCCCATATTATCATTTCTCATAATTGGACAGAAATATTGTACAATATATACGATTTCTGAAAAGCCACTTCTTTTTATTAGTTTCAGTAATACAATGGACATTTTAAAGGCGATTTGCCAACAGATTAGGAGATGCATTGTTGGTCCGGCGAATGTTTTGGCCACCGGATCTTGCGAGGATGGCTGAGTAGTTGACATGGGGTGGCCATCGGTCAGAGAAGAGGGGGAGGCGGAAAGAGATGGAGAGGAGAACAAAGTGTAGGCGGAGACGAAAGAGATGGAAGGAGAGAACGACAGCCACCGAGCTATGTGAATGGACACGAGAGAAAGTAAACACTTACTTTATTGCTCTATGAAATGCCACTAATATCAAATAAGCCAAATATTCGTACATGAAATCCTAGAAAATGCCTCTGCTCGGTTCGTGCGGAGTTGCCGTCAATGTTCTTAAAAAGACTGCGGGATACGACATCTGGGCCTCTATATCAGAAGAGCAGCAAGAGCCGTTTACTGATAACTTCAACACTCATCGGCAGAAAAATTCCATTCTTCGTGATCGCAATCTCTCTTCTTTATGCTTCCCTACCCTCGACACCTCTCACGATCTCTTCAATCTCTATCAATCTCTATTACCTATTACCAACATTTTCTCTCAGTTCTAAATACGGTTTTTCTTAATGCCTTCTCCGTTTCTATGATAATCTCTTCCTCTTATTCTTCCTCGTCCAACTACAGCAAACCCTTTGCATATCTGTTACCTTGAGCTTCCTTTGTACTACACTTCCTTCCCCTGATTCCGTTTAAGTTTGGCCATTTAATTACTAACAGAATTTATTTAATTTGATATTTCATCATTTCATTCATTTTCATCTCTTGTCTCGAATTCAATCCGCTTATAATGTCACTAAAACTACTCCACATTCCCACGGCCGGCCGCCGTTTCATTACAGCTCCCTTCCAATCTGCCTTTCTCTAAAATCTCCCTATTACTCGACCTCTCTGCATTTCTCTCATCCTTTCTCTCCCTACAATCCCCCTCTCTCAACCTCTCCCTTTCTCTGCCTTTCCACACTTTTCTCACATTTACGCTTCTCTCATTTAAGAAGCCGAAGCCCAAAAACGGTTCTCAATAACATTTTCCATACTACCTTGTCATTAAAGCTGAAACAATAAGGATTTTCTATTGGGGAACTTCATCGCCAACGAGGATGTGGGTTTTTAACGAATAAGTTGTAAAATCCCAATGAACAGTACCTGTTATAGAATTTTATCAAATCATCACAAGTAAATGAAAATGGGCATATAAAAATTATCGTTCGAACAAACCCATTTTTAGATGACTTAGGCAATAAACTTTTTTCGAGGTTTTAACATTCATTAATTTGTCTGATTTATAGACACATTTGGCACAATTACATTAACGAAAGACGTAACCTCATGGATAGAAGCGATACATTAAAATCATACAAACATATACCCTAGAATTATTTGCTCTTCGTGCGCTTTTTTCGTGTTTTACCTACCGAAATGTCTTAGCGCTCTCATTTTACTCGTAATGATTAATTTAAATGACCAATTTTACTTTGATCGTACTTTCTCTATTAAATTGCAATAGTAAAACAGAAATAAATAAAATTATCGCTAACATCTTAAGAGAAAAACGTAGTCCGCAACAATAAATTCGGTTAATCTTTTAATCATCCGAAGGAGGGATAGAGAAAGGAGGAGAGGGATAAAATCTTTGATTTTAGGCAAGTTGGGGTCCTCCCCTTACATATACACCCTGGAAGCGAGAGAAATAAAGAGGAATGGCAACTCTGTCGCCGGCAGTTAATCGTCCGGACTACGGCTGTGGTCGCGGGAGCGAGTGCGTGCTCCCTTGGGTGGGTGGGGAAAGGGGAGGGGCGGAGGGGAGGGGGCTGAAAGGGAGGGAGGGAGAGAGAGAGAGAGAGCACTTCCGTTCATTAAAAGCGGCGATAATTCGGTTCGCCGCGCGCACCACCGATTGAATCAACCGACACTACTAATCCCCGCCGATCGCTTTTTGATCGGATGTTAATCACCGGCATCGATTTCCAGATGCATAAGCGGTGCACGTCGAGAGCGGCGCGTTGGGGGGGAGGGGGAGTTTTGTGGGGAGGTGGCGCTGCAACGCGGAATGGGACGGAGGTGGCGTGCGGTGGTGGGGAGGAGGAGGTGGCGAGCGTGGGGTGGAGGGTGTGGTGTCGGTGGGACGCCAAAAATGGGCCCGAGGGAGAAGAGGCGAGGAAATTGGAAGGGGACGCATTTTCACCGCGAATATAACGAATTCAACTCGTGAGCTAAGTGATACGCTCAAATTAACGCATTGAAAGGGTAATCAGTTGAAACAATTGCGGAATTTCACAATAAATGACGCATTAATTATCACCAATTAGCAAACATAGAAGTGGCATTTTGGATGGCAATCAATTCAAAACTGTTTACGCTTGGAGTTTGAACGTTGAAACGCTTTACGACACTTCCCAAAAGAATAATTTGACAACGCATATTCACGTTCGCCTCGTTTTAAAGGGCGGATTAACATAAAACATATAGAATCATTTTTATAAAGAAACATTTCTCTGCCCAAGCCCTGGAAAGTTTGTGAATTTCTCTATGTGAACTTAATCAAATGTAAAATTCTCTGCTATCGGTATTTTTAAAGAAAGCATGAATGCTGTAAACATCATTTAGGCTGCATTAAGCATGCGAGACAGAATCATTTGGGGAGGTTAGTGGAATATCACTCTCAAAAGTTCACCTCAGAGCAGTAGAAAAATATTTTCATATCGATAAGATATGTCAAAAATTCTGTAATGTCTCGTAGGAAATTATATTTTGTATGATGCTGGAGAGGAAACCTTTCCCAACTCTCTCTTACTCCATCTTCCTATAATATCCCTTTTTTAAGCGTCCTTTATCAGCGAAGCAATAGTAACGGAATCTCTTAAGGACACATTTCATCTGTCCATAAGACTTTCATCTTTTGAACTACTTCATGGGCTTTGATTAAATTAAATATGAGTGAACCTTATTAAAATTTATCGCAGTATTATGATTTTGAACTGCATCCGTCAATTCTACTTTACAGAAGCACTTAAAAAACTTATACTCGCATCTTATTACATGGCATCCATCAAGAACCAATTAAATAACTTATTTTTCTCTCTCTAGCCCTCATGTGAACTGTAAAGTTTCGATTAAAAAATTTATTCGGATAGAAGACAACATTTGCCATTAAAAAGTCCTCGAAACCACATATCGTAATGAGGACTTAAAGTTTCGGAGATAAAAGTCCCAAGCTTAACATAAAATATTTTGTTTACATCGATCGCTACGACAATTCTATCAGTAGACAACGATAAATAAATATTTTTCTCTCTAAAGCTCTTGTAATAATAATAATAATAATAAAGAAGGCCTTTAAAATCTCCGTGTATTCCGTTCATGCCTTCTCTACCTGCACCTGCCTTCCCATTCTGCTCACTTTCTTTCTCTCTCTGTTTCTTCTTCTTTCCGCCTCTCCCATTTATATCACCATCTTCTTTTATTTAATCTGTCTCTCTGATTCCTATTCTCAGAAACATCCAACTGCTCTAAATTTTAGTTCACGTCTCAAATTCACTCCTTCTAATTTCCATCTTACTTTCCCCTTTCTTTTCGAGACAACGTCCAGCATGAATGAGCGCCTCCTCGACAAGTTTTTGGCTCACAAAATATACTGAAATATATTGAAAATAACATTGTACGAAATGTTCCCGTTATATAAACTTCGATTTATATTGCCATTTATTGCGAGTTAATCAAATTTCACGTCAAAGTAGTTGTTTCTTAATGTTGCACTCCCACCGGGTCGCAAAAACAAAATGTTTGAAGAACACTGATCAAGAAGTTCAGATTGGAATATTTATACTTATGCTGATAGAACCGACAGATCGTACTGATAAAATCTATTTATTACTCATGATTTCGTTCTTTTTATATTTATAGAAGAAACACTTTTTTAAAAACGTAATCCAATTTTATTCTCATGCGATATCCTAATATTCTGAAGTGAAGAAAATCATATAAGCCTAAGATTGTTTTGAAAGCGCGCCACAGGCATTATAGCATAGCTAACAACAAAATGGCTACTTCCGACGACTCATTTTCAAAAGTTTCCTTGAATAACAATCAGATTATGCTGTAATTTTACCTGCAAATTCGCCTTAATGAAGCGATTTGTTTCCTAAATAATTTTATTGACTTCAGTTAAAATTCTTTTGTTGACAATGTTTACTTTCAGCTCACAGATTAGGAACCAATTTATTGATTTTTGATTTGAGAAGCAGCATACGAGGTTAAAAGATAATTATTCTTTTTGAAAAAGGATGTGCTCTCAAAGTATTAGATGGAAAATGTTTAATCTCGAATAAAAACTGTGGTCGACAGGGGACCATATGGGTTTCCTCTCAGGGCTCACGAGAGTTACAGGGACAGTTCTCATATTCTTATACGTAGATTAAACGATGGATTGTAATACCGAGGAGTTTCTAGACCAAATTAGCTTAGGACTTCACAATAGCATTTCAAGAGGGGGAAATTCGACTTATGGAGCAGGGACAAGTTGATTCGTATTAAGGTACTTCTGGAGCATCCAAATTGTTCCTTTTTCAAAGAGCTTGCGTCGGTCGGCATTTAACCTTACCGCGTGGGCTGCCGTGTATACCTACACGACACGGCGTAGCGAGAGCGTTCCAAATGCCGTGTTTCGCACGTACGTACGTGCAAGCTCTATTTTATGCTCCAATTACTCAGCTACCCTTAAATATATGTGCATGAACCTTCGAGAGATGAAAGAGGAGGCTTCAAGCTATACGTTGGTAATTATATCGACCTGTGTTATCGTTCTTTATTATTTTTCTTTGACGGGCGATTTTGAGATGTCAACAACTGGTATTTTCCTAGTTTTGACTATGGCGTCGAGCAGTAGAAAGGGTTTGACTGCTGAAAATATTGAAGATGCGTTGAATGACTTACTCGTTGATTCGGAAGATGATTTTACGGACTCAGATAATGATTCTAGTGGAATGGATAATGACGGTAGTGACAATGGAGGTGAAGAACATGCAACTGATAATGATGCTGTAGAAAACTTTACGTATTGATGTCTTGACTGCAAGGTGGGGCACTGTGTGGATGGCTGCTTCAAGGCCTACCACAAAAACTCAATCAATAAGTTATGACATTCATAATGCAATGTTTAAAATAAAAAAAATATGACAAATGAAGCACAGTTTCTGTTATAAAAATGCATTGTGAATGTATATTCAAAATTTCATTAAAATCAATTGATAATCTCAAAAGTTATGGCATATTATATTTAACTATGCGTAGAGACGAGGTCACAGCTATAATCCCTCCCGAAATAAGGTTTGATAGGGGATTTAAATCCTCCCGCGAAGAAGGGTTACATTTCTGAAGGCTGTGAAAAAGCTAAATTACTTCACATTATCCTATTCCATAGTCTTCATTTTTATACTTTTGCTAATATCAGAAAGATGAAGATTGCAAGTTATCGTGAAATCTCTCGTTTAATGGAGAAAAAGCAGCGAAACCAAAATCTAGAATTTTCTTGATTCCTTCCTCTGTATTTCACTTACATGGCACCTAAGGATATATATCATAGATACTTTCCGATTTAAACTCTAATCCTGCTCGCAGAAGACTTCCAACAAGTAAAATCCATGTCTTTGGATGAATTTGTTCTAAGGCATCATTCGGTACCACCCACCCTCTTCAGTACTTCGAATTTTTGCGATGCAATTCTCCATCGTCGAAATCTCCTCATGATCATATTCGACCTTTCCCCTCTCCCGCTTAAGACCCTCCTCCCATCTCCCCCACAAGGGCCTCTCCTCGACCACACCCCTTGAAGATCCTTCCTCCCCCTCCCTCTATCTCCCGCACTTCCCTTCCCCATCTCTCCCGTAATGCATCGATTTCACAACCGTACTCTCTCCGTAATTGCACAACCGCCACCGATCGCCTGTAATTAGAAAATCCTCTCGCTAATTGAGTTTCATGAGCAATCTAATTTTAATCGCTAATTACAGGGGTGTGATTCCGAAGAGCTTGCTCACAAACCATTTCAGTCTAAACGCCTCCCCCTTCCCTCTGTCCGACCCACAATCGCCCTCGCACCTTTTTCTCCTCTCTCCCTCCTGTTCCCTTCCTCTCTCTTTATCCCATATCATCTCTCCTCTTTCTCTCCCTCCTATCCTCTTCTCCCTCCTATTCTCCCATCTCCTTTGACAACGCGCAATGGGTCTAAACTGAATACGCTCCGCCATAGTAGAAGTATTTGCTGGAGATGCCGAATCCAGGTGAATTTATTACAACTCATTTACTAGTCGCCTTTCGGTGGTTGTCCCTAGGAATTTATTATTCAAAGTCGTAGGTGTACAGGCGTGGCATTTGAAGGACATTTAATTTTGCATACAGTAATTATGTTTTTATTTTAAAAAACATCGAAATTAAAGAAGCGGACATAAGGTGGATTTGCAAGAGAGGAATCAGAAATTTAGGGTGTAACTTGTCGACACGAAACATCCTATAGCATGTCCGTTCAAAATTATCTGCGGTATATCGGACTATGAAATTGAAACAACTTTTTTAGAAAAGCAAACTAATTATTGAATATCATCAAATTTAAGGCGATTAGAGGAATGAAACAAACCTGTCTATTTCCTGATCTTAAGCTCTTTGAAAATAAGATTTAACTTAGATTCTAACAGTGAAATTCTAATACAGTGATGTGTCAAAGTAGGTAAATCAAATATTTACCATTTTCTGAAGTAAAAATTTTCCATAAAATCAATAAATTTGTTGATAAGAAACCAAAATAAGATAAATATATAGAGCGGAAGTTAATAATTGTTCATATAAACAACTGTTAATTGACGTGGAATGTCATGTGAATAGTTGTGAAAATTAAAATTAAACTGTTAAGAAATAATTGTAAACGGTAGAATCATTTTCCATTTATAATATTATTTTCTATTAATTTGAGAATTAAATTAGGTTTTAGTTTCTTTATGTATGAGCAACAATTCGTAAAGATCTAATATGTATTTCCGATGCCAAAGAAACATAAAGAGGCAAGTTTTCACATTTACTTTGTTTTTGAGCCATTTTAGGCGCGTTTCGTTTCCAACGTATACGTTTATTAGCTTCTGTCTGTCCGTCCGTACGCATGTTCGTTCTCGACTTTTACCGAACGGCTTTTCGTAAAACTTGGCATTTAGGACTTAGGTCTAAGGACAATAAGGAAATGGCATAAACGGTTCACATAACCCAATCAGCGGTGCCACTTTACTGGAAACTAAAAACGAATTTTCCTAATACAGTGAAACTCACTTATAACGAACTCGGATGTAACGAATCCTTGGATATAACGACCACCCTGAGTTGGTCCGGCCAGCCTTAAGCTATATACACACTATGCGAACGAACGACAGAGGACGAAGTTTCGGGAATTCGGAGTAATTCGGAGTGTGGGTTCGCAAAGGTGTTTACACCAAGCGAATGTTTATATTCGTTGATGTACGGTTATTTAGACCAGTTGTCTTGCTGAACGCCACTCTCGTCCCCTGGCTGTCGAAGAGAGCAGACGTGCCTTTCACTTCCTCCAGCGGAGTCTTGTGGATTTACGAGCGACCATTGCTGCATTAGCAGTAGTGTAGAAGTACCTGTATTGTTAAGTAGAACTAACGCTTCTTTTGCATTATTTTATTAACCTTTCTTATACTTTATTACTCGTAGTAGTAGATATCTTAACCTATGACCTCATCGTCTTTTGTTTTTATCGTCATTACTTATTGTTAGTTGTCGTATTTCGTAGTGTAGTAGATTTTTCTAACACTCCATTTGCGCATTGCTTTTCCTCACACCGAAATTTATACCGTAATTGTTATTATATTTTTCTTCTCTGTACACGTAGCTTCTTCCTCTTATTAGAATTGTACGCTGTTTGTGTGCTAACCTGTGTTATATTAACGTTGTTTCCTGCTTACTAACGTTGTTTGTGCAGTGAATCACCCCCTCCCTTTCACTTTTTACCTGCGTTAACCCTAGAGTACAGCGCTTAAATCAGCCCACGAATAAGTTAGCCCAGTACTTTAAGTTATATTTTTAAAACATTTAGCTAGTTCAGATTAGTTTAGAGTTTAGGATGGCTACCCCAAGGACCCCCCTTTCCTCCTTTTTGCGCGACGCTGGTTTGGAGGCCATGAGGTCTCGAATCACGGAGCTTGAGAGGGTGGTGCGGACCTCCTTCAGAGGATGGAAAAGTCCGAGGCGGCTTTGGTGCGTGTGAGGGGTGCGGGGTCATCCCTGAAAGCAAACCGCGCCAAATTGGCGGCTCGGGTTGTCCGTCACTCCTTACCGCGGGCTAAGGTTGTTCGGGCGCGTGAATGCGGACGCCAGCGGAGTAAATATCGGTAGAGTAAGACAGGGCTGTTGCCTATCGCCGATCCTATTCAATATAGTATATGGAGAGAGGCTAACGCAGGAAGCGTTAGAAGGCACGGGAGATTTCAAAATCGGAGGAAGGAATATAAGAACAGTGAAATACGCGGATGATCAAGTATTTCTAACAAGAAAGGAAAAGGAATTCCAGAAAATGATAAATAGACTAGTGATAACAGGTAGAAAATACGGTATGGAAATTGATGCAGAAAAATCCAAGGTTATGCGAATATCAAGTAAAGAAGAAGAAAATTTGAACATAAGTATTGGAGGAAAGCCATTAGAACAAGATTCAGATTATAAATACCTTGGAAGCATCATAACGAGAGAAGCAAAATGTACAGATAACATCAGGACTAGAATAACAAAAGCAAAAGCCGCTTTCAGAAGAAAGAAACTCCTATTAACGGGAAATATAAAGCAGAAAATCCGCAAGAGGTTGATAAAATGCTATGTATGGAGTATAGCTTTGTATGGGGCAGAAACACGGACGCTAAGGAAAAATGATATTAAATATTTGGAAAGCTTCGAAATGTGGACATGGAGAAGAATGCTGAAGATAAAATGGACAGATAGGGTGAAAAATGAGGAAGTTCTACGAAGAATAGGAGAGAAGCGAACGATTATACAGACTATCAGAAAGAGGAAGGCATTACCTGAGGAGAGAGTGCATGATTAAAGAAGTGCTAGAAGGAAAACTGGATGGAAAAAGAGAAAGAGGTAGGAAAAGGTTTCAGCTTGTAGACGACTTGAAAGGGAAAGAGAGCTATCAAGACACGAAGAAAACTGCGGAAAATAGGAGTATATGGAGAACGCAAACCGCGCCAAATTGGCGGCTCGGGTTAGCCTGGGTGCGGAAGCCGGTAGAGCGATCGGGGTTGTCCGTCACTCCTTATCGCGGGCTGAGGGTGTTCGGGCCGGGAAACCCGGTGAGTGGAGAGTGGTGTCCACTCGGGGGGATCGTGGGGTGGTGCTGCGGAGGCAGGGAGCTGGGAACACTTCGGTGGACCCACTTCCTGTTAGTAATAGGTTTGCGGTGTTGTCGGAGGACGACTACGAAGCCGTTGCGCCCGCACCCGCTCCCGTCTCCTCGGTGGGGACCGGGCCCAAGGGGAGATCGGAGGGAAAGAGGGGGCTGTTAGTGTTAGTGTCCGGCGTGTGGTGGCGCCTTTACTGTCACGGGCCCGCCGGGAGGGTGTTCATGAGCGGGTGTTCTCCAGGTGTATACCAGGAGGTACGGTGCCCCAGGTGACGAAGGAGGTCAGGGCGTCGGTTTTGGGCACGGGTTGCTCCTCGTTGCGGGTGGTGGCCCATGTTGGGACCAATGACGCCTCGAAGCGCGGCTCCGAGGAGGTTTTAAGTTCTTTTAAGAACTTGGCCGCTGAGGTTGCTCGTGTCCGAGAGGAGTCGGGTTCTGATGTGCGGCTTACCATCTGCAGCATTGTCCCTCGGACGGACTGCGGTTCTATGGTTTGGATCCGTGTGGTGGCCCTGTCCGTAGGCTGTGGGACTTCTGTAGGGGCAATGGAGTGGACTTCTTTGACCTGAGGCCGGTGCTGGACTCATGTAGGGTACCCCTAAACGGTTCTGGTGTCCACTACACGGCCAGGGCAGCGGATGCGGTAGCGCGTAGGGTTTTTGAACACGCTAGGTTTTTTTTTAGGTTAGACGAGGATAACACCAATATATCTGTTAGAAAAGAGTCCGCCAACATTAACCCTAGGGAGTCCAAAGATAGCAGAAGAGTGAGAAGTAGAAAAATAAAATTGTTAGATCAAGTGGCGGGGAAATCCAGAAGGAAAATATCCGTAGAAAAAACAATAAAAATTATTATTATGAACTGCCGAAGCATTCGAAGGAAACAGGCTGATTTTTGCCACTTGTTAGTTAAAAGCCATCGTGCAGACGTTGTATTGGGAACTGAGAGCTGGCTATCGGCCGACATTAATTCTAACGAGATTTTCCCACTTGATTACGTGGTATATCGCAAAGACAGGAGGGAAAGAGTCGGAGGCGGAGTTTTCATCGCCGTCAGAAAGAGTATATCAAGCCAATTAGAGGAGATTAACGTCAGCGAACACTGCGAAACGATATGGTGCTCCCTTCGTACGAGAAATGGTAAAAAATTATTTTTTTGCTCATTTTACCGCCCACCTGACTCGGGAGTCGAGAACATTAGAGAACTCAGCCGTACATTGCAGGTGATAGCTAGGAGAAAGAACGATCCAGTAGTCATTCTTGGAGGAGACTTGAAAGAATTTTTGTCGTACGTGCGAGAAATTCGAGGAGGTCAGTCCACAGTACCTCTTCTACGTACAGACAACGGTGAAAGTGTACACGAGTCATTTACTAAGGCTAGTATGTTAAATCGGTTCTTCGAAAATTGCGTCACAATAGGCAGCGGTGATTTCATTGATTTCCCTACTCTTATAGACTCAAATATGAGCGACATAGAAATATCCGAAAGCGGTATCGTTAAATTACTAAGTCAGGTCCATAAAAGAAAATCGCTAGGGCCTGAAGCCATACATGCATTCATTATAAACTCGTTGGCAAACGAATTAGCTCCGTACCTTAAGATTCTATTCAGAAAATCTTTAGATGAGGGTATAGTTCCTTTGATATGGAAAACAGCCCACGTTACACCAATACATAAAACGGGAGGTAAATTAAAAGTGGAGAACTACCGCCCTATATCGTTGACGTCAATCTTCTGTAAGGTTTTTGAGCACAATATCGGTAGCTCAATAATGCGATTTCTCGAAAGCAAAGAAGCGCTTAACAATAACCAGCATGGTTCCCGGAGAGGCAGGTCATGCGAGACTCAGTTAGCTCTACTCACACAAGATATTGTGAAAGCAGCGGATAAAGGAATAGGAGTGTATGCAGTATTTTTAGACTTTAGGAAAACCTTCGACACCGTTTCTCACGTGAAAATAGTGCAAAAATTAAGGTCAATTAACGAGAAAATTGTAAATTGGATCGCCTCGTTTCTTTCCGATAGAACCCAGAGAGTAGTCCTCGATGGAGTTGCATCAGACGTCGTCAAAGTGACTTCCGGCGTGCCTCAGGGAAGTGTAATCGGACCTCTGTTATTCTTAATATATATAAATGATTTAGCGGATAATATAAAGTGTAAAATTAGACTCTTCGCGGATGACACACTTGTGTATGGAGAAATCAACACAATACACGATCAGGAGAATTTGCAAAAGGACCTTCAGGCTATTACGAAATGGTGTAAAGATTGGCAGCTCGACCTGAATATAAAAAAATGCGCCGCAATGAACTTCACACGCTCCACGAATTTCAACCGTTACCCGTACCAAATATCTGAACTAAAGCTAAAATACGTCAATAGCTACAAATACCTACGAGTAATTCTCAGTAGCAATTTGTCTAGTAGAGAGCATATCAAAACCGTTATAGCAACGGCAAACAGAATTCAAGGGCTTTCCCATGGGCGTCGGCAGGGGGGGTGGGGGGGGGGTGGGGCAAGGGGGGGCAGTTGCCCTCCCCTGGAAACGTGTAAAAACGTAAATATTATATTAGATATTATTTTAAAATGTAAAAAAACTGGGCATGCGAAAAAACTTAACACGTTGCGTAAGGATGGCGAGAATTCTCGCTCCCAACTTCGGTCTTACAGCAGGAGCGGCCACCAAGCTCATAGAGACATATTTGCGAAAAATGGAGGGAAGTATAAAGCAAAACAAAGGCAACATGTGCGGGTCGGATCCGCGAGGTAGTTTTTACAAGATTTCCGTCTCCTTTGTCTCCGAGGGTGAAGGAAAAAAGGGATGTTTTCAAGAAAGTGGGGGAGGGGGGAATTTTCCACATTGGTCTCATCGGCATATTTGACCTAAAAGGGCATACGGCATCCCTGATTCCAGCGATTCTGTTTCCCTCTTATTTATATTATGAAGACAGAATTTTCCCCTTTCCACTCTTTGAGAATCTGATTTGCACGTGAGTTGAGAAAATATTTTAAAGCACTCTTTCGGATGTTTCTAAAGGAAAAGAATAATTGGAGGACAGGAACCGCTGTATCGTCTTTGACGGCTTATTTCTGTATGGAAATTCCATGACCACCCGCATGCGCCTTTCTTCTGAGTGGGAGGACACGTATGCGAAGATCATAAATGCTACTGCTGGCAATCTTTCTTTCTTTTTGAGGGTTTTCGATTTTATGACCTTACGGGTGGCTAGAAAGAAATCTTACCGACGCGTCGGCAAACGTCGCGACGTTCCCAAGAAAACTTTCTGACACGTGTTTTACACATTGGTCTCTTCACCCTCTCTCCTTTTTCTTTTAAAATTTCTCGAAAAAGAAATTACTTCAAGAGCCTCAGATTTTCTTAGTTTGTGGAAGAAGTGACATCGCAGAGAGAGTGAGTCGTGTCGTACTTTTGCAGTAAGAGTGTGTGCATTTTGCGTAAAAATTAATAGGACTGGTTAGTATTTTAACACGTGAAATATTTTAATTATTTGTTTTTAATTTCTTTGGTTTCGCTTTTGGAGTTTTTGTGAGAGAAACTGTTTTAATTTTGGTAGAAGGATATCCTAACGATCCAGATTTTCTCATCACTACGTGGGACATCTTCACTCACAACATTGTCACTACATCGTCTTCCATTGGAGAGGTTAGTTTGAATTTAATGAATTGTTACTGTTTATATTAAACTTCTTTTAGTAATTTGATTTATTTCGAGAGATTTACTTCAATTATTTCTAGGTGTATTGTGACATTTCTCGGAATAATTTTAAAGATAGAAACTAGCACAACAAGTAAAAGTCGCAGTTATATTAGATTGTTACGATTGGTAAAGCAATATTCAAATAATTGTTTAATTTTATTGTACATTAAATACATAATTCAACGTGTAAAAATGTTATGTCAGACAAAATTTAGGCTTGCCTTTTTGATACAAAGACGCTTTATATTTGACTCAGTAATAGAAAGAACTTGAAAAAGTTCTTCAACTACGTTCTTTATACATGTCCTTTTAATATTTTTAATATGAGCCGTTGACGAACAACTTAATTCGCATAAATACGTTATTGAATTTGGAACGTTACATCGATGGCATATTCAGATATTGAAGCATATTCACACCTTTAGCTTTAAGCCAAAATACATCTATAGGTAGCATAATAATTTTAAGTAGTATGATCGTTGCTAAGGTCAATCAATTCCTCTCGTAGTTTCATGATAAATTCCTTGCATCATAAAATTAATTCGAGTTTGTTTGTTTAAAACGCTTTTAAAAATTAAATATACTCGGAGTGTGCGGCACACTAGTCCCTTCCTCTCGGCAAACTAATGCGCCACGGCACACCGGTTTAGAACCACTGCTTTAAGTTAATTTCAAGAAGATATTCAGTACAGTGATAATATAATTCATAGTGATTCATTGATGTGGATTTGTGGTCAGTTGGGGGCCGGTTAAGTAAAATTTTCCCGGGTTGGGAAAAATTCGTCCGCCCCTGGGTAATAGGCATTTTTGTGTTTTCCCCCCCCCTGCAAAAATTTCTGCCGACGCCCATGGGCTTTCCCTTAGAGTCCTGCGGGGATGCCCCTCGAATGTGAAGGAAATCGCATACTTTTCCCTAATACGACCCATCGTGGAATACTGTTGCGCCGTCTGGGACCCTTTCGAGGAGGGCCTGACTAGAGAGCTCGAAATGGTTCAGCGTAGAGAGGCTAGATTTGTAAAAGGAGAATATCGGTATGATGCGAGTGTATCAGAGATATTGAGGGATTTGAAATGGCAGACGTTGAGGAGTAGAAGAATTGATTACAAAAGGAAACTGAAAAATCTGAAAGCTCCGAATTCGTTGAAGACGTACGCGGCATAGTCTTCCCCATCGGTGTTAGTGAACGTAATGTTAGATCAGAGTACAGGAGAAAATATGTCGAAACAATCGCTAGAACAGAGAAATACTACAGATCCTTTTTCCCTTACCGTTAAGACAGTCCAACAGAGGAATTAGTTAGAGTTCACTTGGTGTTGTGACACCCCCTGCCAAACGCTTCTAGCGGCTTGCAGGGTATTGATGTAAATATAAAAAACCAAGTTTAACCATGAATAATCACGGACCTGTCAAGGGACAGACTACCTATGATGATGATGATTGCATTAAAGAACTAATTCATCTGGATAACTGTCTTTGACCCCTGCTATTTTTATATTAGATAAAATTTTGGATTTTGAATTATATAAATAAATTTACTTGTATTTATTACTAATTTAAATTAAAAAATATATTTAACTACTATTCACATTCACATATGTGGAATGAAATATTACGGAAAATGAAGCGGAAAAAAAATTAAATTCCGAAATCCAAACGTTAATCGTGGTCAATAGGAACGTATCAGACGTATTATCTTCAATAGAGTTAATTGGACGGAACACGTAACTGCACGTGACCCGTGTCACGACTGTGGGAGAAGCGACAATATGTACCATCAGCATTAGAAAACAATGTATAAGATTCTATGAATGGGTAAAAAAGATGGCGATGTTTTGAATTTGTAAATATGACTACATGTAGAATAGGAATCTAAAATAGAATCATAAAAGAATTCAAGCATAAAGAATGTTACAAAATCATTATTAATCGTATACTACGAGTTCAAAAACCTATCAGAGACAAAGAATATTCGGATCCTTTAATTACTAGGCCTCCCCTATAATTACGGATAACGATGAACGAACATTTTTCGATTATAAGCGACGTCTCTATCTTTTCCATATCGCACCAGATTTATTCTCATCTCCTGTAATATATTTCTGTGGCCCTTGCTATCACCCTTTCGTGGATCCGATGTCCTACTCGGTCTATTATCTTGTCACAACGTCTCTTTCCCTCCTGCCGCCCTTGTTTGTTTCTTTAACAATTCACTCACTTTTCCATCTCCTCCTCCATTGCATTTTTCCCCTATCCCCTATTCTTTTCCCCGTCTCCTTCCCATTACTTCCTTTCACTTTTATTTCTTCATCCCTGTCATTTCTCCTTCTCTCGCTTCTACTGGAACCCCCCCCCCCCTCTCCCCGTCCCTCCTCCCCCCTCCCTCCCCCCCCCCCCCCCTCTCTCGTCTCGTTGTCCCTCTGGTGGCGAAGGGGAAAAAGCGCAGAGAACGTAATTTTGACGTCGGCCAATTGTTATTCCCCGGAATCCGTTTGGTAAAAATCATAGCCGCCGGGCTCACACAGGTCATTCGGAAAACGCCATTGTTGTGGTTGTGAGTGGGTGCACGAAGTGATTGAGAGGGAGGGAAGGGGTGGGGGGGAGGGAGTTGTGGTTGATACGAGGGAGGGGGAGAAATCGAGGTTGCAGATAGGGTGGTGGGTGAGGGGGGGAGTGGCGGAGAAAGGTCTATAGTTGGGGTCTGAAGAAAGCTATCGAGAAATTTGTTTTATCTTAATATATAATTTAGTGTTTGTATGTATGCCCGTTTATAACTTAAGAACCAAAAGTTCCACAACTTTCAAACTTTGCACATGATTTAATATGATCCCTGAAAAGATTTTAGGCAACTTTGTTTCCCCTCACCTCCTCCCTATACCCCCCACTCTCTTGGAATTTTTTTTTAATTTTCATATTTTTTTCAATTTATTTTTACTTAAGTCGTACATTATCCCTTCTACAATGCGTTTACAAAATTTGGGAGGCCTATGTTTCCCCGCTCCCCCATAATTTTGATTTAAATTTACCCAATCCTTAGACAAATTGCCCCGGGCAACGCCGGATACTGCAGCTAGTCTATATAAATAAAATTGTAATCTCTGTCTGTACATTTGCTTTTTTGGCGGTGTTTTACTTTTTTGTGCGTTTTGCATCACAAGAAGACGTTTGAACCTGTTTGCAGATTTGTTGTCTGTCTGTTTGTTTTTTACAGCATCACGCAAAAACGGCTGGTCGAATTTTTATGAAACTTGCAGCGTATCTTTAGACTGGTCCAGCTTAAAATATAGGCTATGTGGTGTATCTCAAAAAAAATTTTAAGTGGGGGCTTGGGGGGCATCGATTTGGTTTTCCGACGATAACTCTCGATTAAATTAACTTAGGAAGGTCAAATTTGATATTTGTCACTTTCAATGCAAGTATAAGATCAAGTTTGTAGATGATCAAAATCAGACGAAGGGGAGGGGGGGTTGTGCGGAGGGGCACCCATAAGAGAAATCGCTGATTTCAAGCTAACATCGAAGAAGTCTAATAAGAAATATTTTAGGAAAACAATTTGGGTAAATATTTTAGGAAGAATATTTTAGGAAAAATATTTTAGGAAAAACCCATCGTTCCTACGACGCATTGCAGTATCCTCTGATGTCCTGTCGCTGCGAGTGAAGCGATACCAACTGGGTATGCGACATAGATTACAATTTACACGAAAGTACCTTTTGGTTAATAGTTAACGATTTATTAGCCAAACCAAAATAACAAAATGACAATTCACCCGTGGCACTGTGAGGTTCAGGCACCGTGGACTTCACTTGAAAGTTGAGGCGAGGTTAGCTCAGCTGACGTGGGAGCTGCATTGGTTGGGAAGAGAAGATAGCGAAAGTCCGCTGACTGCCTCGACAGAGTACCTACTAGGGGAAGAGGGGAGGGTTTCACAGGTCACTCTGGAATTTCCAGGTGCTGGGTCGTGATTGGTGAATATTTAAACGGGAATGACACACTTTTTGGCATATATATTTAGGCGTCCAGAAAAGGCCGCGGCATCTCAGCGGAGCGGCGCACGGTGAGACGGATTAGCAAAAAGATGGTCATAAATAGGGAAGGTATATATTCACACCTAAAGTCAAATAATGAGGCACTATTGAGAGGAAATAATGTAATTAACAAAATTTGGCGAAATTTTAACGCTTTGAAGCGCATTTCATACGTCAAATTTCAAGAAACGCAATATACTTAAATTTATCCAATCGCATTGATAAGAAAGTGAAAGCTAAAATGCAATTGTATTCAGTCGTACTATTCTTACTATTTACCAGTAGATAATGATCTAAAATATATTAAAAACAAAATGCATAACAATTACGAATGTGAATTTTGCTAATAGTGAAAAAGAAAGTAGAGTTAACAAAACAAGTAATATCTACAATACAATGCCATCTGTTTAAAAGGTTGTAATGAAAAAATTAATCTAATTTACTTGGTATTTCCAAATTGTATTTGCAACATTTAAAAAAATCAAGAGGTTTACAAACCACAAAAGAGTACTTAAGAGGACATTGACCTTATAGAACTAGATCGTTATTTACAAAATGTACAAACATAATTACTGTCATCGTGTTCACAAAGATAAAATGTATTAATTAAGAGGACATTGTTCTTAAAGAACTAGATCGTTACTTACAAAATGTACAAACTTAATTACTGTTATCGTGTTCACAAAGATAAAATGTATTCAGAAACGCAGGAAATTAATTACTGAAATCGTTTTTACAAAGATAAAATTATTTACGTAATATACTAAATTAATTGCTATCACTGTTTTCGGAATCATACGAATCTGTTTCCTCCTTTTCAGTTTCAGATAATTCGATCTTAGGAGATGTCAACAATAACAAAACTTCTTTAGGAAAAGGCGCTTTTTTCTTTTGAGGTAATTTCTTCATGCTAGAAATGAGAGGATCAGAAGATATGACAAGTCTCTTGATGAGATCCTCGATTATCTTCCTTCTAGACATCTTAGTTGAAAATCCCTCACGGAAAAATTTAATGTCCTTATTTCTGGCTTCCTGCGCCTCCTCCGATAACTGCCCTATAGGTAATATGCTCGCAGATATGACCTGAGCGCTATGAATTAAAATTTTGTGTATAGTAGTCGGCATGTTGTATCAAGAGTACTTTTCCACGAATAGTCTTGCTGTTGATACTGCATAGTCTTTAAAAGCAGTTATATTTATGTCATACCCGGATGACGAAGACTGAAGTATGGTTCCAAATCTCTTGATTATTTGAAAATCAACTCCTGTAATCGATGAAGATATTTCGAGATTTGCGAAAAATGTGCGGGTAGTATTACCATAATTAGTACTTCCATAGCCCGGTTTTGGCCGATCAACAAGAAGGGCCAATTGTTTTTTAAATTCCATTTGAATTCTTTTTTTGTTTACCGCCACTAATTTTTTTCAATCTCAGTTCGCGCCTGCCATTTTTTAATAGGCAGCTTGTATGACAAATGAAGCAAAGCTTCAAAAAAACGAATCCAAGCGTGTAATGGAGACAACCCGAATTTAAAATTTTCCTCATTTACTTTTCTCTCTAACATTTTGTCTATATCGTTGAATTCTTTTGATGTTGAGTTACAGACAAGTCCAGTGTAGCAGCTCATATCAACACCTGCCATCATCCCATCACAACAAAAAATTTAAAACTTCTGAAAACGGTCACCAATGAAAACAAACTAGACGCCTATGAAAGCCTCTAGATACACAACAACCAAAACAAGATAATGAATAACGACGCTGGCCCTATCCCCCACTCCCCTCTATTTCAGTTAATGACCAATACACCTTTCTCTTTCCCCTCCCCTACTCCTCCAACGGTCAACAGCAGTATAAATACTCCGCCTAACACTACACACATTGACATTGCTGAAGATGACAGCGTAGCTGTCGAAACGCGCGTCCTCTAAGTGGTCTTGCGAGTCTTGACACGTAAGTACCGCCTTTACGGTGAATTGGAGTTTTTTTAATTTTTCCTATTCTGAGTTACAGAGATAACATCTCTGATGTGAGTAGATTTCGTGGACGTAGCTGCATTACACTTTTCCATCAATCATGGTTAAAAGCATTTTGTGTTTCACCTGAAGCCTACTACATCCATGAGTAATGGTTGAGGAGGCAAGTTTACGTATTTCTTCTTCAATACATGCAATTTCTTGTACTATTATATCCGCATTTTCATGAATAAACTTAAGCCTTAAAGGCCTACAATAACGGGTTGATGATGGTCGAGGAATATTCCGAATGACAATTTTAGTAGCGGATTCTGTTTGTCCACATATGAGTTGCAAAGGAACTATTGATGTGAAGAATATATATTCATCTGAATCCGAGGCATCATCAAATTTCTGTTTATATTGGCTGTGGCCGGAACTTCCATCACAGACCCACTTTGAGATCAAATATACATCGTTCAGTTGTTCGTTGGACATAGTGGCTATAACTTTATTTTGAACCTGTATAATTCGTTCGACCGTATGATCTAATAAGTCCTGAAATTTTATTTCCGCACTTTTATCTGTAATTGTAAAATTGTAAAATATTGTTTTCAAATGTTAAATACTTATGATATAAGAGAATCCAGGTATTTTATTCGGCATTCCTTTGTAAATTTACCACTAAAAGATATCATTACAATTTCTCAGTACTAAAGTAGTTTTAAACATTATTAATGTCTCATTGCTAAAATGAATTTTGAACATTTATAAAGCGTTAAAAGCATTGTTACTGTTTCAGCGGGAATATATTAGTGCCTTTTCTTGTACCGTAAAAAATCATTTGTTAATAATAGAAAATAAAGATTTTACCGTAGAATTATATTAATTTCAGCATGTTTGCAGTACGCCGCATTACATAGAAGTTTATTTATAATGAATATAGTTTATAGTTTTAATTTGTTAATTATCATACTGTCAACTAATATTGTATGATAAATATCAGCTCAAATTTATAGTGTCGCACCAACGTATATAAACAAGTAAAACTTTTACTGGCACAAATATGCGCAAAATGTTTTTCCATTTTCAGAAAATAGAATGCCTAATCTTTATTATCCAGTATAAAAGTTTGTTTAATAAAGCTTAATACTATACTAAAAGTCTTTATGAACAAACTATTTATATACGTATTTTAAATTTTATGTTTAGTCAAAGAAAAAACCTTAAAAAAATACAAATGAACGGGATTAAAGTTTTAAAATGTATAATGAAGTTTTAACATACCCCCAGCAACAGAATCCATATTAAAGTTATGTCACAATATAAGTGTTAAAAGAAATTAACGAAGGCAAACCACAACGATGTTACTCACACGCTACTGGACGCCAAGAAAACGTTACTGTAGGCCACCAATTTTGACAACAGAATCCATATTAAAGTTATGTCACAATATAAGTGTTAAAAGAAATTAACGAAGGCAAACCACAACGATGTTACTCACACGCTACTGGACGCCAAGAAAACGTTACTGTAGGCCACCAATTTTGAAATGACACAATGTCAAGAGATTGCCCAAAAGGAGTGTGTTATTACCGATACTTTGTGCGTAGGTCGTTTTAGACTACAATTAGAATAATAAACAGGAAATATCTGACATTTTGATTTTTTCATTTATGACCGCGGCGTCCAGCGGAGGGGTGATTAGTTCGGCCTTGGTCTCACTCTGCCGGCCTTTGTCTATTGACACACCTCGGGATTCTGGACTAAGTTCCTCGGGATGATGGGCAAAGTTCCGAGGGTGGAAAAATCGCCACACGGGTGAAGAAAATACAAGGAAAAAGACTTTTGCCCTCCAATTTTATTCTTACAGATTAATGCTCAGGCAAGACCAAACTAACCACTTGCTCTATTTTAGACAACTGTTGAACCAGTATTTGGTCCACATGTATGCTAAAATAGAGACAGAAAGGTTAGTATTTATTCGGACTAATCAGAGAAAATTGAGGGCAGAAAATTACATTCATCTGCAGGATGCATTAAGGCGGGACGGGAATATTGAAAACTTGGGTAGGTTGGTCATACTGCTGTCCAGTTTCACAGAAGGCTCAAGGTACATGCACGAACGCACACAAGATGCGTTCTATGTACGTAAATATTCCCATCCTCACTTATTTATCACAAACACAACTAATCTGAAGTGGGAAGAAATTAAACAAGAATTATTTCCTGGCAAAACTCCTCAAGATCGTCATGATTTGGTATCTAGACTGTTTCATTTAAAATTGAAAAAATTGATCGACTTATTGACAAAGGGTAAGATATTTGGGGCTACTCGATGTTTCATGTATTCCGTGGAGTGGCAGAAACGTGGCCTGCCCCATGCCCACATCCTCCTGTGGCTAGAATAAAAAACAAGGGCGACTCAAACAGATGATGTCATCCGGGCTGAACTGCCAAATCCTGCAGTGGTCACGGAACTTTATGGTATTGTGAAGACTCACATGATCCACGGTCCCTGAGGGCATTTCAATTTGAAATCGCCCTGTATGAGATATGGTCACTACTCCAAAAGTTATCCCAGACCTTTTGTCAATGAGACGGTCACAGGTGAAGATGGATATCCCACCTATCAGCGCAGGCAACCATCGGCTGGCGGGTTCACTGCCCAGATTCGTTTGCATAACCAAACTGTCGAAGTGGACAACAGGTGGGCTGTTCCATATTCACCTGTCTTATCAAGGACGTTTAAAACGTTGAGTATTGCAGCAGTGTCAAGTCAATCAAGTATATATGTAAATATGTCAATAAGGGGAGTGACCAGGCCTGTTTCGGTCTCCAAAACGAACATGATGAGGTAATAAAGTATCAAACTTGCAGATACATCTGCATTTCCGAGGCAATTTGGCGGATCCTGTCATTTCCTATCCACGAAAGATACCCCTGTGATGCACTTAGACATTCACTCGAGAATGATCAAAGAGTTTATTTTGAGCCTGGAAATGTAAGAGAGCGAGTGGATAATCCCATGAATACAACTCTTATGGCGTTTTTCCAACTTTGTCGGGAGGACAACTTTGGGAGAACACTGTTGTACGAGGAAGTGCCGTCTTATTATACTTTCAATAAGCAGACGGGTGTCTTTTGCCGAAGGAAACAAGGCTGTCCTATGGAAGGCTATCCAGGTGTGAGAAAAGAGCACGTTATAGGAAGAGTGTACACTCTGCACCCCAATAACAGTGATTGTTATTTTCTCAGAATGCTGCTCCATACTATTAGGGGAACCACATCATTTGAAAGCTTTAGAACTGTTAATGGTGTGGTCCAGCCTGTTTATCAGGCAGCTTGCAAAGCACTTGGTTTACTTGAAGATGATTCCCATTGGGATGATACTTTGAGAGAGGCAAGCTTATGTCATAGCCCCTCAAAGCTGAGACAGCTATTTGCTATCATGTTGGTGTTCTGCAACCTGTCTGACCCTGTAGGTGTATGGACGAGATACAAGGATAGCCATTCAGGGAACATTATGAGAGACTTAACAAGACGTTTTCCTGACCTTAATGCAGTACTCAATGCCTATATAGAAAATCACTGCCTCATGTTGCTCCAAGATATTGTGGTATCCATCGGGGGACAGCCTTTGAACCAAAATGGCTTGTCGTCACCCCAGACCTTTGATGAAACAAATTTAAATAAGGAGTATTTAAGGGAGACGAGCTATGATCAAACACAAATGGCAGAATTCGTGCTTGAGAATGAGCCGAAACTGACGGATGAACAAAAATATATTTATTTACAAGTATTAGGTAGCGTGAACTCCGCTTTAGGAAAGATGTTTTTTACTGATGCGCCAATGGGACAGGCAAAACTTTCTTAATAAATTTGATTTTGTCAAAGGTCAGAGGTGACGGTAAGATCTCTTTAGCTGTTGCTTCATCCGGAATAACAGGTACTCTACTTCCGAGTGGAAAAACTGCTCATTCAATGTTCAAGGTCCTCATTGAAATCGATCGGATAGAAAACCCAGTATGCAATATTGCAAAAAAATAGCAACATGGCTAAGGTTTTACAAGATTGCGTACTTATAATCTGGGACGAGTGCATAATGGCGAATAAAAAAGCAGTGGAGGCCTTAGACCGAACGTTAAGGGATATCAGAAATAATGACAGAGTCATGGGAGGTGTGACTGTTTTATTTTCTGGTGACTTCCGTAAGACTCTGCCTGTAGTACCGAGAGGTACCAGGGGAGATGAAGTTAACGCCTCTCTCAAACGTTCGGTCCTCTGGCCTCACGTGCAAAAACGATCTTTGACTATGAATATGAGGGTCCGCCTGGGAGGTGACGCACGCAGCCAGGAGTTATCAGATCTGTTACTGAAAGTAGGTGAAGGCACTTTGGCAGAGGTAGACAGTGAAATTATTCTTCCTGCTGCTCTTTGCACAGTAGTCTCTACTGTAGAGGAATTTATTTCGTATGACTCCGGGATGTTCATGACATTGCAAGGAAGCCGAACTCTTGGCTGTGTGAACGTGCCATTTTGGCCCCAAAGAACGACCAGGCGGTTGCAATCAACAGTACAGTTCTCGGCAGATTTTATGTTCAGGAAGTCGTGTACACATCGGTGGATACTGTCTTAAATCGGGATGACGCAGTACATTATCCCACAGAGTTTTTGAACTCTGTTGCTGCACCTGGACTTCCTGCGCATAATATCACTTTAAAAGTTGGAGCACCTATAATGCTTTTACGGAATTTAAGTGCTTCAAAACTTTGTAACGGTACTCGATTGCAGGTGAAAGCCCTACATCGAAATCTCATTGAGGCGACAATTTTAACGGGATGCGGTAAAGGGGAATCGGTCTTCATCCCCCGAATACCCCTTATACCAACAAACTACCCATTCGAGTTTAAATGCCTGCAGTTCCCGTGAGCGTCTGCTTTGCCATGACAATAAGTCCCAGGGACAGACGCTCCGGATTGCAGGCGTTGACTTGCGATCCAGCTGCTTCTCACACGGACAGCTTTATGTCGCTTGCTCGAGGGTGGGTAGCAATGGGGATCTGTTTGTTTGCGCCGCCGATAACAAGACCAAAAATATAGTCCACAAAGAAGCATTACACTAGCTTATGCTTGAATAGATATATTCTTAACTTTTTGAATACCACTAGCATCTGGTCCGGAATATTTTGACGGAATATTGATTCGCACCTTTCGTCAAAGCAATCCGCCCGAGGTGGGGCTGCACAAGTTAACATTTAAAGTATTCGAAAAATACCCTATGTATTATACCTTGACCGCGTAGAAAACGACCTTCTTGGCGACCAGTGGGCGGAGCTAAGGATACCTACCCCACCTCCACACCTTCCCACCCCTGCTATCCCTTCCTCTCACTCTTGAGCTTAGAGTCCCTTGTAAGCTGCTCAGTGTTGTCAGTTTCCCTCAAACGTGGGCCGTAGGCCTGTTTTACACTTATGAAAAGTAGCGGCGTTTTTAATTTTTCGGGAAAAATAACAAACCAAAAGCTGGCAACCGCGAACAAGTGAAGCTCCCGCTAGGGTCGTTCACGAGGGAGGGAGTTATAGCGGGAGTGGGTGTATACCCCTGCTCGGAGGGGATGCGCAGGAATTTTCGCGCAGGACGTCTTCTACGCGGTCAAGCTATAGTTCGAAATAAATTCCTGTTTAATATATGCATACAATTACTGATGTTCCGGGCAACGCCGGTTACCACAGCTAGTTATTTTATAAAAAAGAGTTCAAGGCAACAAAGTTAATTAGTTTAGATAACGGGTTAATTTGTATTATCATTTAATTTTAATTTCATCTCTCGAAAAATAATTTCTATACCAATTAGAAATTAATTCAATAGCAAATTAAGAATATTTTAAAGAAAATGTTTAAATTCTTTTCACAACACCGATGAAATTATCTCGTCCGCCACAAAAGTGTAATCTGTTCTGATATGTCAATGCTGTAGAAATCGCTAATTTTGTTGAGTGGCATTTAAAAAATCTTTATAGCTAAATAAGAAGAGTAAGAGAGAAGAAAGTTTAGTCTTGGAATTATTTATTTTTCCCTCAAAATCCGCAAAAGGTTTTCTAGGAAATCAGTAAGTTTGTATTGTCAGAATTGGTTAGAAGAACCATTCTTATCATGACCAATGTGGAGGTACAAAAGTGATATGCATAAACGAGCAATAGGCCCAATAAATATTACAGCTATAAAATAAAAACTAATTTGTTATAAAGAAGTCATAAAAAAATTAAATCCATTTTACAAATTCATGATTGTGGTCTTAAGATGTTAAAGGGGTGATATTGGAGGCAGAATATCTGGAGTCATTCTGGGAGCGTGGCCCACATAAGGGTGCTGTATAGCAGGATTTCAAAACTACTGCCCCCTCAGGCATACTGACGATTGTCTTCTATGGTACTCAAAATCACCATATCTAGGACAAAGAGTTTACTTTCTTGCGTTTTTTTCTTAATTGTACAAAGCGCTTAAATAATAACTTTGACGTCAATTTGTTTCCATTAATGACTTAATTAAAAGAATAATAGTTCTCGCCCGATAGAAAAATAATTGGTTCTCGTCAGATTGAAAGATGTTGGGAAACCCTGCTCATTCATTTTACTTAGGACGAAGTGTATCCTGATTCCGCACGGATAAATCGGATTGAAAACGACTTCGCTTCCTGCATCCCTCAGATGAGAAGTTGTTAGCCATCTCGGATCCGAGATCAGTTCTTTCTTGCTCAGATAATCTGGTAGAATGCAACATACTCTTATAGGTTTTAGAAGATTTTTAGGCTGTAACTGGCAATTTTTCGCAGTAATATGCTAATGCCGATTTCCCGTCTAGCTACGCATTATTTAGGATTTCGCGAATTTCAGAATTTTGAAACGAACCTTTGAAAGCGTAACCGCGTGTACCAGAACCAAGCCAAGAACATGCATAGGCAGGCAAGAGCACTGAAAATTTCTCGACTTGAGAAGCAAGAACAGAAAGGCTCTAAGCCGAAAGAATATGACTTCCTTCAAAGCACGAACGGTTTCACTTAAGGAGCATGCTAAAATAGAACCGTAAAAGCGAACGCATCTGCTGCGTGCGTATTGAAAGTAACAAATTACGTATGATGACACGGGTTAAAACATATTCTTGCTGCACATCCCTAAGTTAGGTCACAATCGACATGACTCACTGCAACAAGAACGTTGTATGTTGATCATCCACATGTAAATGGGAAATCATGATACTGATGATGAGAAATTAAGCGATGCGAATAAACAGTTCTAAGCGCTGAATTACTGATTGCTTTGTTTCAGTAGCTATCATCAGAAAAACATTTCCTTTCAAGAGGCTGAAATTTTTTGCAGCGACGGTATCTGAGATGTTACTGTTGGGTGGAACACCGCTTGTAGGCGTGGATATACACTTTCAATAAGTGATAAATTTTCAATTCAGCATCGATACCTTTACATATTTCTCTTTGGAAACAAAAATTAAAAATTACATGGATTAAATCTAGACTCATGCGTCGGAGCCTTTCATTATACAAAGTACTGAGGTATTTCCTCGACGGAGTTTACTTCTGAAATCTAAAGTTATATGGGTCTCAAGTATGCTATGATATGAGGGCCCCTAATTAAGCAGATTCTACTTGAATTTGGTGGAAGACAACGTTGACGAGACGATCATTAGAGAAACAATAAATGTGTTTAATATTCAGGAATCATACAATTGCTTTTGTAAAATAAATACTACTAACAACGGTTTCTTTAAGCTCATTACGGTAATGTTTGACCCACCATATAGTTCGAAATCATTTATTTGGCCCATTTCAGTTTAACCATCGTGGTAAAAGTGAGAGAGGAGGTGGAAACTTGAACAATTCGTAGCGCATTCAATGCTCTTCGAATTACAGCACGAGATTCCTTCTAAATTGCCATCTAGTATGAGATCTCTTCACGATAGAGAGGCTGAGTACCTGAGTCGGAGAAACGATACCTTACGAACTACTGGATAGAAAAGTGACTCGTCACTTAATGTCCGTAGGAAATTAATCAGAGACTTAAAACAAACACAGAAAGTCTAACGGAGGGAAAACCTTCAATATATGTGAAAATAATTGACGTGTATCTCTATGAAACGAGAAAGGCAAACAGACGAAGGTGTAGCGATTTTCGGTACAATCCTTGATTAAGGTTGTCGAAGTTTTGACTCTATTTTTCATCTGATTATGATTCAGTCAGTAGTTAGACTATGGAAATGTGGTGCACCCAACTCGACCGTTTCCGCCCAGTCTTAAGAGGAAACATGGCGGCCAGCGAAGAGTGTGCAACAGCGCCTCAAACTCGGTGTCACTTTCATGAATGACCGTCGCGCAAACGGCTCGAACGCTGGAAGATAACGTCACGAGCATCAAAGAGAAGCGGTACCACAAAGAACTCGCATTTTCAACGAAAAGGGATTTTATGAATTCGATGAGACAAGGAAATGTTTTCTATATGCAGAGCCGGTCTATTCTCGCGATCGAGGGTAAACATAATCAAAGTTCGCGCAGTAGGTGGTGCGCGAATCGACTTAGCGATATGTAGGAATCTCCACGAGGGGGAAATTGGGCGATGAGGCAGGAGTGGGAGGAAGAAGGGGGCAGCGGGGGCGGTTTGGTAAGGGGAGGGTGCGTTAAGTCGGGAGAGGGAGGGAGGGTGTTGGACAATTACGGGAAACATGGGACAGGAGGGGGTGGGAGGAGGGTACGCTTATGACAAACAGAAGGACGCCATCGCTAACTCTCTGTCATTTATAGCTGCAGAATATCCCGCCGCCTCCCCGCACCGCGACTCCCGAGCCTATTCCTGCCCTCCCTCTCCCCTTTCCGTATCCCTCCCCACTTTCCTCCCATCTCTCCCCATTCTCCCTCTCTCACCCTTCCCGCGCTACACGCTGTCAATCCTCCGACATAATTCCCCTCTAGGTCGCTTCCTCGGCGTGGCTCAACTCTCGCCACTCCCCTCCTCCTCTTTCCTGTCGAATCCCACCTCTTCCCGCTCTCAGAAACCTCTCCCCCTTCCTACTCCCCCTCCCTCCGTTCCTCTCTCCATGATCCCTCTTACTGATCTGTCCTCCATATCGGTACTCCCCTTCCTCCATTCCCCGTTCTCCCAAAATCTCGCCCTCCCATACAAACACCACCTCCCCATCACATATCCCTCCATACATCCTCTCTCGGAAGCATTTTTTTAATGACAGCCCGTATAGCGCATCTGCGTTTTTTCATGCCGCCGTTTCACCTCACACGTCAAGGCTAATCATAACGTCAATTTATTACGAGGAGAAAACGCGCTCTCCCCCACTTTCAATTTTTTCCTACGCGTAACACGATACTTGGCAATGCGGCTCGGAGACGAAGTGCTTTAGTTTAGAGGATGGTGTAGTTTTGAAGAATGAATGCGATCCGCCTTTTTCCGGCTCCCATTCATGGAAGGTAAGCATGGGAATCCGGGTCTACTGTATTTCGGCGATATAGGATGTAATAACTGAACTGCAAAAATTGATTGAATTTTCAAAGTTGCTCTAAAGAAAGTTCGATGGTTTGAGTTGAAATAATATTTCGAATTCACTACAAGTACATACCGAATACGATCACTTTATTTATATTAACCAAAAACCCATTAAATACGTTATGACAACAAAATTACACACTGCATTGCGCCACTTCGAATTCAAACGTGTTACATAACAATTTAAACCGAGTAATAATATTTTTTAATTTATAATTTAAAAGCTCAAATGTAATGGGAAATTGCAAATTTCAAGGAATATTTTTTTACAAGTTTCTGTTCCTACAATTGAATATACTTGCAAATAAACTAATCTGGAAACTTAATGTGATCTATTTGAGTTAAAATTAAAGGTTCTAGCTGTCTTTTCTCGTATATTCCAAAATATGGTGATATAGGTATGTGTGAGTGGATACAACCAGCAGTAAAAAAGCTTCCTCCTTCCGCCTCAAAATTACGCGTCCTTTTGGAACTTAGTAACCATTTTTATTAGCATTTCTTTTCAAACCCGATTCCTGCTCAATTTTTCCTCTTACCTTCTGCTTTGTGACTGCTTTTTCTTCATTTTTATCATCACTATATCTAAAATACGGTTATAGGCCGTCATTCGCCTTGCATAAATATGGAAATAATCTCCAGCGTCTTAACAAATACACTGAAATTTTACATTATTCGCCTTATTTTTATCGTTGCGATGAAATTCTTCCATAGTTATGTCAATTGCCGTAAATAACCATATCCAGTATATAGTATATAAATAAATAAATAAATATATATATATATATGTATATATACACACATGTACATACACACAATAGAAATGGAACAAAGATGACCAAATATAGCACATCACTTATAATTAAAATTAGGTAATAGAAGTATCCCATGACCAAAGAAATGAAGATAAAAACAACAGGAATTATAATGAGCGGTAAACAGCAATGTTTCATGGAGGAACTTAGATTGACAACGCCAAAATATTTCTAAACTTTAGAATAGAATCAAGAGAATGATTCCATGAAATAAAGACTTAAATGTTTCAATATAATTTGAGATACTGCTCTTATTTATACGACAAAATATCAAGCATCTCGATAGCATATTTCCTTATTCCAACAATGTGCCATTCATAGATTATGCCAATCAAAGTGGTTTCAGTATTTTGGAAAAATATTCACGGCGAAGTTATTTCCACTCAACATAGGATGATGATGAGTAATGTTTTTATTTCGCGTCACAATTATGTGAAAAAACGCAGTGGAATGCTATTAGGCGCCATTCAAGTTCATTTCGAAGATAAAACAGAAAAAGGTTTTAATTAATCGATTGATTCAGCTAAATGAAATTCTGTTAACAATGATTTCATTGCATCGCCGCTAGAGAAAGCTGAAAAATGGTAAATTTTATATGTCAGTACTTCTCAGCATACGCATAAATTCCATTAATTTATGAAGGTCTTTATATATATATATATATATATCGAACTTTAAAAATGTAAGGTTCGCTAAGTAAATTGCAGTTGTTTATGTAGTCATAATATAGCGGTCGAGGTCAGTTAAATTGTAGAACCAGGAAGGAGTTGACGCAATGATTTAGGAACTTATTACGAGAGAACGATACGAAAGCAACATATGAACTTGGTCAAATTTCTGGTAGAATATGAGAAAGATATAAACGCCATATATAAATCTAACTTGAAGTAGGTTTATCTGCAACAGAAGTAAACAGTAAACACAAAATGAGAATTGTCAAAGTAGATAATTGTCTAAACTTCCCTACGAGATCATTTGCACCGAATTCTACTGGCTATAGAAAGAATCGGAAAGGATTAGAAAGTATGTCTCCCTATCTTTGCTGCAGCATACGTTCGAAGACGGCAGACACTCTTCTAGTTCAAAAAGACACGACAGAGGTCCCAGAGGCTGGTTTGCCAGAAAGCACAAACACAGGACACTAAATCACAGAATGACATCACAAGATCTTGAAAAACCTCTAGCATACAGAGCAGAAGAAGTGGAATAGTAGTAAATGGACAGACATGTCTTGACGCAGGAAGTGGGTAGATTGACTGAAATGCCATAACACGGCGCTGCACCTATAATAAGAGAATAGATTAAAATTATCTGATTTGCCTGTGGCGTAACGATAAAATAAATTAACGAAAATTATCCATCTTAATTTAATCGGAGATGTGACGTTATTTCGCTGAAATAATATAGAATGAGTGGGTTGAATTGCTAGTTCTCTAAATATAAACCGTGAAATAGGTTTTGAAAGGCTCACATGTTCAGTGCAGGAATATGAAATGTTATCCGAGTTGCAATTCAATATAAATGCAACGAAACAAATTTCATATTATAATTGTTTATTAGAGAGTCACTGGAAAGGCTATCCAACGACGCATACCTAGTGAGGTATTCGATACTTGGGAGGGATTATAATCCAAAGCAATTGGGCACTTGTAGAAATCGTGGCTACTCGAAATGGATAAGAGTTTCTTAAGTGTATTCAATCTTAACACAGTCCTTTCGCTGCAAAAGCCAAACTATGTAGCGTCATCAATTTACTTCTTACGAAGTACTAAATAAAATGCAATTATTTGCTTCTGGTATAGTAAAATCTACCATGCCTATCACGCGGCAGATTTATTCCTTCCTTAGGTATAACATTTAAAAACTGCTCGAGCAATATCACTACCCCGTAAGCTCTCAATTAAAACTGCGCAAAGATAAAAAAGATTTCGCCGATCAGGGCAGCACGAGAGAGTGATGAATACTTGAATGAGATACATAGGAAAGAGAGACGATTTCTGTGACTTCTCTGAATCGCTTATTTTATTTATTCGAGAGTGAACAAATTGCGGTTATGAAAGAATATGCTACGAAGTTCCGCGGAGTACAACTGATAAGTATAATCTCCAAGAAAGGCGAATGATTCGCTTGGTTTTGATCCAAAGTTGAAAGTCTAATTTGACTTTCAATAGCAGAAAGTGATGAGAATGTTAAATTATGGGTAGAAAAATTTACTTCTATCATCTTTTGGTTGGAAAACAGACTTCGTAAAGTATTTCATTAGTATTCCTAATTGAAAAATAGACAAACCCGACGCAGCAACACGTTCTGATAAAATTATTGCCTCTGAATTTTACATATAATTTAGCTCAAACAAATGCTGCGCGATCGAGTATTTCACTTCAGTACTTCACGATGTTTTTCCTTTACGGTGGAATCCCTCAATCGTGTCTCCCGCCATTCTGTTTACTCCTCCGATTCTCGAGAATCACTCGTATTTTCCCTTCTCCCCTCCATTACACCGCACCCTTATTCCGCGATGATGTTTTAAATCCAAACTGCCTCCCAACATATACTTACTACGCCTCTGCACACGGCTTTTCCGTTCTCCCTCGCATTCCGCATAAACTCTCTCCTCCCCCGCCTTACCCCTTCCCCCCTCTAGTTCTCGCACAAACGCGTCCGACCGCTCAACCATTCTCTCTCCCTCTCTCGCCCCGAACGCTGATCATCGAAGCGACCACTGAGCTTCACCCTCCGCCCCAACGCCTCCCCGACGACCATGGAGGCTCGAAATTCGATTTCCTCCCTTCAGAGAACCCGAAACAGCGCCTCTTTACCTCGCGTCCCCTTCCATCCATCTCCGACTACCCGTCTCGCTCTCCCCCACCCCACCCTACGAATCCCTGTGCGACCCCCTCATCCCTCTTCTTCTCCACAAAAACCCCTTTTCCGCCCTCCATGCCGCCGTGGCTAAAGGCCTCGCTCATTTTTTCGTTTATTTTTCCCAATTTGCCTTCTTGTTTAACGTGGCGCCTGCGAGGGTCGAGCCGAGCGATTCTGGCCGTGTTTGCACCCAAACACGCAAGCAATCACTCAGGAATTGGCGCCGAGGGAGTGCGGGGAAAGATGGAGGGGGAGGCGATGGGGCGGAAGGTAAAGGAGGAAGCAGTAAGGGAGAGAGAGATGGAGGGAGAGAGGAAGAAGGAAGGGGTAGCTGGTCACAGAGCCGAGGAGTGATAACGCTGTGAGGGAGGCGGCGAGGGAGGGATGGCCCTCGTGTGGCGCGCGGTGGTCAACAGGCGACGAGAAAGTAGCGCGGAGATGTGGAGAGGGAAGAGCAGGGTGCGAGGGTGGAAGAGGTGGATGAGAGGGAGGAAGAAGTGGATGAGAGGGAGGAAGAAGTGGATGAGAGGGAGGAAGAAGTGGATGAGAGGGAGGAAGAAGTGGATGAGAGGGAGGAAGAAGTGGATGAGAGGGAGGAAGAAGTGGATGAGAGGGAGGAAGAAGTCGATGAGAGGGAGGAAGAAGTGGATGAGAGGGAGGAAGAAGTGGATGAGAGGGAGGAAGAAGTCGATGAGAGGGAGGAAGTGGATGAGAGGGAGGAAGTGGATGAGAGGGAGGAAGAAGTGGATGAGAGGGAGGAAGAAGTGGATGAGAGGGAGGAAGAAGTGGATGAGAGGGAGGAGCGAAGAGGCAGGTCGTGAAATGTGGATCTCTGCTTTAGCCCATTAAGTTCGAGAATGGTTTATTGGGCGTGCACTTTTCGACTTCTTTCAATTTCCGAGCGCTTATAATTTTAAACCGGGCCGCGGAAGATAAATCGTATCTGATATTCATAGTTATTTAAGTAGGCATTTTTTTCAACGACTTAGAAAATGTCATTCGACAAATGGGCAGTTTACGTCTTCCAGTGGTTCGAGATTTTTTCTGCATATTAAATTTATATTTTTTACTAAGGATTTGTTGCTCAAAACTTTAATTCGCTTTCCATCGATTCTTCCCTCGTATTTTCAGATTTCTAAGTATCGCTATTTACAATGATGGCGACGGAAGGACCGCGGCATTTTGGTCGCAACGCTCAGATGGCGAGAGTATAATTTCGAAGGGCTATCAAGAACGCGATAAAGGACTCGAATGAGCGAAGGGAATTGGTCGAGAGAGTGGCTTAAGGGAGGAAAATGAATAAAGGGTTGAGGAGTAATCGCTCTAAATAACAGCGCAGGAATGCTGGGTAATAGCAAAAAGCGGGGAGCAGAGAAAGGGATACGATGACGAAAAATTATAAAACAAACATATTCACGGAATCGAAAAATCCACTTCCGCGTAAAAGGTCTACTGTAGCACAGTTTGTATACCATTCTAGTCGAAAATTTTGATATTTTTTGAGAATTATTACTCGTCTATTTAAATAGATACAATTTTACAACTTTTTACATTTGGGAAGACACTAGCAAAGACAAAAATCATTAGTCATGTATTACAAATTGCTTTGAAATGAAATTACCTAAGGCACATATTTGTATATGGATTTTTGATTTAAGCAACTTAAGCACTTCTTCCTTATACACTCTAACTGAAAAACTTTAACGATACGCAGTAGTAATAAATCGTTTCCAAAAAATTTACTAGAAATACATGTTAAAATATAAAAGATATTTGTGCGAGGAATCTTTGAGTTGGTAAATCAGAAGACCAGAAAAACTGTATAAAAGTATAATCGATATTCCTCGGTAATGCTTGTTGTAACTCCATTCTATAATAATTTATTTGTATAAAAATAAAACTTATGTGGACATTGTAAAATTGTTTCGTAAGATTTGTATTTTTACACAAATTAATATTCTATAGAAGCTTTTTTATAGTACGAAGGGAAAGCAGCTCCTAAAAGAAAATATTTAACATATTCCAACAAGACTCCGATTAAATTTGAATAATTGACTGTAAACAACAATTAGAGCATAACGATAAGATTTTTATTCTTAGTGCTATCAAATAACTGCTTAACGTTATTATAACGCAAATCAAATTCATTCGATTTCCAGAATAATGGTATTCTTTCATTCAGAGATGGAGACTTAGTGAAGCCACGGAACCCTTACGTTCAAATATTTTTTCTTCCAAACCCTAACTAAGGGATGCCATATCGCAATAAAATTACCTTCATAATCACTTTAATTTTTATTTACATATGTTATGTGTCTTACAGTTTACAAGTAAAGCCCATGTTTCCTGCGATAAATAAGAGAAGTTAGAACCCATCGGGTCTTTTTCTCTGTCTATTACGGAACCCCATTTAGCTTCTGCGGAACCCATAGGTGTTCCGCGAAACATTTTGGGAAACCCTGCACTATACCATACAGAAGGCGTATGATAAATAAAATCACACATTACAGGTAGATGTGACATTTACGTTTAGTAATATATGCGTATTGTTGAAAAGATGAACTCATATGCGGGCTTTACTTTCTATAATTAAACTCGCAATCTTGTGATGAAAAACTAACTTCGCCGACCTCTTCGTATCTATCAACAATTCTGTCAGGTATCAACACGCGCAACCAATCAATAGATATGTACTCTAAAAATGTTCGTATTCTATAGTAATTATTGTAATAATAGTGTTTTAAAATTATAAGTAGAGATCTATTTCTGTAGAGTTAAACGATTGACGTAATTTATTGTTCTATTTTTAGGCGCGTTTCGCTTCCAGCGTCAGCGCCTATTATCGTCTGTCTGTCCGTCCGTCAGTCTGTCTGTCTGTCCGTCCATCCGTCCGTCCGTATGTTCGTTCTCTGCTTCTACACAACGGATTTTCATCAAATTTGATATTAAGGACTTAATATAAAAGATAATAAGAAAATCACATAAATGAATCACGTGCGCCAATCAGGGATACCACTTTACTGGTGACAAAAAATGAACTTTCCGTCATATCTCGTTAAGTACTGGACATATCAAAATCCTTTTCAAATAAAACATGTAGAACTGGTAAAGAAGAGTATTTATGTTCCTATACATTTTCATCGTAGGAGTAGCCGTTATCAATAAAATCAGTCTTAATTCGATTTGAAAATTTCTTGCATGGTTACTTCTTCATTGTTGCTAACATAAACAATCTCACAAACAAACGTTTAATTTCCATACTTGTGCGTGCAATATTTTTAAATACGAAGAAAATGGATAATTCATGAGGAAGTAAAGAACTTTAAAACGATATTTCCCTTACGTAATCTTTCATTTCCTTCAAATACTCCATTGCACGAAACGCGCCCATTTGCGATGCGCTGTAAATTTTCCTAACTTGTTTGTTTTTATCACTTTTTATTTCAAATAAACTTTTGTGATCAGCTCATATTACATTCCTTTGTTTAATCTGCTCGGCTACATTACGTTCCTTGTTTATCATACTCCCATCGTTCCTGTCAAAATTTCCATGTAGAATTTTTTGTCATACGCCATTATTTATCTCCGGTCACATTTCTCAGTATTGTGTTTTAAATTTCTTATCCTAAGAAATAATTCCACAGCTCATAGCATGGAAACGAAGTAGTAATCATAAATTAGAATAGGAACAAGGGGCGTTAGGACGATGTTCAGAGGAAGTTAACTAGATAATAGGAATGGAAAAGGGTAAGATAAATATCTCAAAGCTTTTGCGAAGTTCTCTTGAATGAAGATTCTGAATTGATGACGTTACAGTCGGCTATAGAGACGGAAATGGGAGGCAAATAGTTGTAAGAATAATTTTAGACAATAAACCAGGAGATGAGTTCCTAAAAACAGAACAGATAAAGGAGATAGAGACGGTGCGAGATTGAGGAATTTGGCCTAAGAATGAGATATGAAAGAGAAAATGGCGCATTTTTACTTTCTCCATACGTAGTATGGGAAAGTATTGTGATCACGAAAAAAATCGACTTCGAGATTTCAACGGAAATACATGTTTTGAGGTCCCTAGAACACGTTTACACTATTTTCGGAATGATGTTTGTGTGTTTCTGCGGGGATGTTTGTGATTTTGGGCGCTCTAACTCAAAAAGTACTTGCCATATCGTTACGAAATTTCATATATAACACTTTAGCATGAGCACAAAGAACTGGTTAGTTTTTGGACAATAACGATTAACCTGAAGTCGAGGTTTATTCGAAATCCCATCGGTTTTGGCGAAATATCTCCGTTAAAACATCATTATTGTATGTACAATTCGATACTACGGTTATAGAGAATGTAATTTCCTACAACTTTCATTTGAAACAATTTTCCATAGCAGTTACTGTTTAGGAATTATTTATAAATAATCGGTTTTTTCGGTTTCCGTCAAATATCTCCTTAAAAACGTCGTTATTGGTGATCTTTTCTTGACGACCAAAGTTGTAGAGAATAACATTTTTTCCAACTTTTGTTTGAAACAATTTTTCGTAGAACCATCCAGTTCTAAATATTTATACCCCAAATATGGAGAAAGTCATGTGTTGGCCAAATCAGATTTTTTAGATTCGTGATAACATATAGTTGGTTTAAACACGACAACTAACGAATGTATACGTGAAAATGCCGTGGATCACACAAAGAAATCACATCAATTACCTTACATAAAGCTATAAGTGTTTTGAACTTTCATAATTGGGGCGGAACCAGACTCTAATTACAATTTGGTGGTCACGAGGTCTTGTCTGAAATGTGAATAAATAGCAAAAGGAATTAAGCTCAGAAATTGAATTTAGAAGTGCTTATGGGAAAGAAACAGGAAAGATAATCAGGATGCTGTTAGGAAAGTCTTAGAAAACGCTGATAGGAAAACTACCGTTGGACTGAAACTCAAATGTTATGAAAGCATGTATTAAAGAAAGTATGGAAGAGACGGTATGAAAGGCAACAACAAAGAAAGTAAAAAAACACCTGTTGCGGAATGTTTAATATAATAAAAAAAGTAGAGAAGAGGAAGAGGTGAAAGCAAGTTAATACGGAATTTGGTACGGGGATATATCGAGAATTAATCAATGAAATAGTAAGTAAACTACAAAAGCGATAATTAAGGGGGAAAGCGAAAACAGCGAAACTGCGGAGGTAAGGCAGAATAGAGGATATGGAAATGTTACGTTGTTAACAATTATGAAAATGAGAACTTCATTTGATGTCGCAGTATGAAAAAGCGTATTTTATTTATTGAGGTTTATTTAAAATTGCAAACTTAAAATCCTTTATGAATTTGGTAATATAATTATATGAAATAAAGTAATTAATTCAATTTAAAAATGTTAAATTTATATCTAAAAGCAATTTTCTCAGAATCTAAATTTTGAAAAAACCTTAATGCACTCCATGCTACCCACCGATTCGTCCAAAACAATTCATTGGTAGCGTAATAAATGACATCATAGATCGCACACACACACACACACACTACAAATTTCAGTCATCTATCTCTAGCAGTTTACTTGCTATTTTAATTTCATCGACTGAACAGACGGATAAAATAATACGCGCTAAAAATTGGGAATTATATGAAAAATATAAAAATCGAATGGGAGAATGATGCATGCTGGGCCAGGAATATTGGACAGTGAGATTGAAAGAGACTCATAGAAATTTGAAATGTGAGAAAGCAATAGGAGTTGATAATCGCCACGTAGAAATGTTAAAAGAAATAAGAAAAATCTGATGTGGCCAACACATGACTTTCTCCATATTTGGGATATAGATATATAAATTATTATGAATAGCATTATAAGGCAAAATTATCACTTCGTTTCGTAAAAGAATACAGTCGTCCTTATTTCCGTAAATTAGGTATATTTTGAATATGTTTACAGAATTCATCGCTACATGATGGTGGCGCTGTATACTGGAAATTACGAATAAGTTAAATATATCCGAAATGGACGGTTCTACAAAAATTTGTTTCAAACAAAAGTTGGAAGAAATATTATTCTCTACAACTTTAGTCCTCCCGAAGATGACCAATTACGACGTTTTTAAGGAGACATTTGACGGCAACCGAAAAATCCGATTATTTATAAATAATTCCCAAACAATAACTGCTATGGAAAATCGTTTCAAATGAACGTTGTAGCAAATTACATTCTCTATAACCTTTGTATAGAATTGTGTATACGATAATGAGGTTTTAACGGAGAAATATCGCAAAAACCGAATCGGGTTTCGAATAAACCTCGACTTCCGGTTAACCGTTATTGTCCAAAAACTAACCAGTTCTTTGTGCTCATGCTAAAGTGTTATTACTTTCTCCATACGTAGTAATGGGAAAATATTGTGATCACGAAAAAAATCGACTTCGAGATTTCAACGGAAATACAGGTTTTGAGGTCGCTAGATCACGTTTACACTATTTTCGGAATGATGTTTGTATGTGTCTGTGGGGATGTATGTGATTTTAGGCGCTCTAACTCAAGACGTACTTGCCATATCGTTACCAAATTTCATATCTTACACTTTAGCATGAGCACAAAGAACTGATTAGTTTTTGGACAATAACGATTAACCTGAAGTCGAGGTTTATTCTAAATCCGATTCGGTTTTTGCGATATTTCTCCGTTAAAACATCATTATTGTATACAATTCTATACAAAGGCTATAGAGAATGTAATTTCCTACAACTTTCATTTGAAACAATTTTCTATAGCAGTTATTGTTTGGGAATTATTTATAAATAATCGGATTTTTCGGTTTCCGTCAAATGTCTCCTTAAAAACGTCGTTATTGGTCATCTTCGAGAGGACCAAAGTTGTAGAGAATAATATTTATTTTAAGTTTTGCTTGAAACAAATTTTCGTAGAACCATTCATTTCGGAGATATTGAACTTTTTCGTAATATCCAGTATACAGCTCTACCACCATCTAGCGGTGAATTCTGTAAACATATTCAAAATATACCCAATTTACGGAAATATGGACGACTGTATTCTTTGACGATCCGAAATAATAATTTTGCCTTATAATGCTATTCATAATAATTTTAATATCTATAACCCAAATATGGAGAAAGTCGATACATCAGATTTTTTCCTCTATCCAGTTCTTTTCCCTCCCTCCCATTCTCTCTCTCTCGACGATAGCGACTATGCCCCTGCATCTTATACCGCCGGTGATGCATATACCTTGACATGCCACGCGGCATTACACTTTGCACATAACCAAGGATATTATAATAAAGGATTCCCTTGAAAAAGATAAATAGAGCAAATTAGTATGAAGATTATGCAACAATTAGTATCATTTCACACGCAGCTAAAGTTAATCCCAGGATTAGTAACGGAAGGCTCTGAAGAAAGCAAAAAAATCTATATTGGTGCATATCAGAAGAAACCGATTTAAAGATAAAAAGATGTTAGGGCCTTTAGACGAGGACTAACTCCTTAAATACGTAACAAGGGAAAGAAACTTGTAAAATAAATACATGAGATTTTCAAGAGGAGAGGCAGGTGCTTAATAAATAGATGGGTGATAATCAACGGTCGGCTGGATATGTCACAGAAAGGAAAGAGACAATGAGGTAGGAGGAGAAAACGAAAAATAGATTTATTAAAAGAAGAAGATAAAAGCTAACGTCTTAAACCGGTAATATTGGGCTGATAAAACCGGTGAAATTAAACAATTCTATTAATTAGAAACGGAATATTAGGTTTGAATAGGATAAATTAAAAAAGATATTATCGAGTTAATATTTATAAATACCTCTTTAAAATGTCTTATATTTAAAATAAAATAAATTACAAATGTTAATCAAAATTTCTTATCCCCTGCAGTGTAATCATCCTCCGTAAGATAGCTAAGCTATTTCATCACTTCCCTTTCGAGTGCAATTACACCTCGCCTCATCCTCTTCCCCCCCCATCCACTCCATCTTTAGTCTTCGTCTGCAACAATTCGAGGCTATTTTGAAGACTTCCGTTAGTATTCCATTGAAAAATGTAAATTTGAGAGAGGTGCGACTGTCGTAACACATATTGCAACAAATTGCTCTGAAACCACCAATCATCCGGTGTTAATGAAGAAGCGCCTCGCAGCCATGTCATGAGGTAAACTTCGAGAAGCCAAGAGATTCCTGTAATGCGTCATTTGACAGGAGTAGTACATTTTACGAAGAGGTCCTTGGCTGTGCTATGTCCGAATCTACTTTGAGAGTGGACGAAGCTCAAAACACAAATAAAAAATCTGTACATTGTACATTTTTTGTAAAATATGGCTTATGTAGCATTGTTTATGACAGCAAGCTTTATAACTGAATAAACTTTAATCAAAATCGTTAGAACCATATTTGAATAAATCGAAAATAGATGAGGATAAGCTACCCCTTACCTACATATCATATCAGTATGAATGGTTATATTGTAAAATAATAATTAGTTTCTTAGCGTAATAATTGGATATTTTGAAACGTTACAAAGCGATTAGATCTTAAGAATTTCAAAAACTGTCACTACTGGTATCGTCGAATAAAAAAGTGCTAAATAAATTCCTAAATAATGATTTGAGCTGATAACTTTATTTTAAAAAACACTTTTACTTAACTTCCCTTCATATTTATTTATTTATTAGTATAAAAGCCCGTCAATATGAATGGCTATCTTTAGTTAAACTTAAAATAGTTGCCTCCCTCCCTCTCTCTCCTAACCCCTCTCCCTCCCCCCCTCTCTTTCCCTTCTCCCCCTCACTCCCTCTCTCTCCCTCCTCCTCTATCTATTCCTCCCCCACGTCACTCGCCCTCATTCCCTCTCCCCAACTCCCTCCCTCTCTCCGACTCCCTCCCCTCCTTCCCTCTCACTCCTTCTATCCCCTCCCTCTCTTACTTCCCATCTCTCCCCCTCCCTTCCTCTCCTCCCCCCCTCTCTCGTATTAAAAGCATTCAAAGCCCGTTTATACCCATATGGATTGAATTAACAATATGATATTGAGGTCTAACAATGGAATTGGTAGTCAAGGCAACATCCCAATGGCAAGATTTCCTCAAACTGTCTGAATTAAACGTTTACATATGAGCGATATTGAATTGTAGGCGAAAAAAGATGAACAGAATAAGAAACTACAATGTTTTCTTCAAAATGAAATGAAGATTCTATGTCAATTCTTTGCAATTTAATCTAAAAAAAGAATGAAAGCCTGCACGTCGAAAAGTTGATTTTTACGTGTTAACTTATGGAAAATGGAAATGTCTTCCTTGGAGTCGAACTCAGAACTTTTTGCGAGTTTTTTCGCTATCATCTAAAAAAAGGTGTATATTGAGCATTCCTGTCAAAATTTAATTTTGAGTTTCTACATCTTTTATTTATCGAGTTATTTCCATTTATAAATGATCACCAACCAACGAGCCAACACTTGTCTACATATTATTATGAGATTTGTCACACATCAACACTCGCTCGCTATAAAAATGCGAATAATTCTAGAAAGAATAGAGATAATAACTCTAAATTTGGCAGGAATGTTCGATTCACATATTTTAAGGTGATGACGAAAATAAATCTCGAAAAAAGTCCTGGGTTCGATTCCAAGGAAGACATTTTCATTTTCCATATGGTAACACGTAAAAATCAACTTTTCGACGTGCAGGCCTTAATTACTTTTGAGATTAAAATTAGAAAGAGTTAACCTACGATCTTCGGATCTGAACCATTTTGAAGAAAAAATTATAGCTTTTTATAGTCTTTTTCTGCCTACATTTCGAAATCATTCATTTTATAATTATATTATTATTATTATAAGTTATAATATTTCTCACTTCGGATATTTCGGTATGATAACATAATTTTGAATTTTGAGTTCCGTTCTCTCACATCGTCTGAGGTTCTGTTAAATCAAAAATATTATTCAATGAAAAGTTCATCAGTCAGATAAAACGTAAATTTTTCGTTACGCATTTGTCCAGCATTGCAACAATTATTCCAAATTTATTAAATTCTATATTCCAGAATTATTTCTCATGAATGTATAACACGCATTATTAATAACAGTTATAATACGAAAAAGATAAAAATAAAATAAATTTAAAAAACATTTTTAGTGTATACACACTTTTACTTCAAACTGCACTCAAAGGTGGGAAATAATTTTTTCCTGAACAAAAAAAATATTCAAAACTTTGTATGCTTCGTAAAAGTGGGTGGCTTTTTTCTCTTTTAATTCTTATATTTCATTTTCCTCATAAATTACTTCTTATCGTTGGTCACTTACTTAACATATACTCATATTAATTCCACTCACTCTTACTAAGCATAGAAATGTTTGAATAATATTTTTTGTTCTGGAAAAAATTATTTTCTACCTTTGAATACAGTTTTAAGTAAGTGTTTACACACTCAAAATGTTTTTTTAGTTAATTTTATTATTATTATTATGCTTCCTTTCCAGGGAAATTTTTTCAGATTTTTATTGCGTTGTGGTATTAATTTAATTCACAATTATAAAAAATTACCTTATATTATAAAGCTTCAATGTGCGTTTTCTGGTATAAATGATTTAAGATTGCCTGGCAAATATAGTATGTGAGTTTGCATTAGTATGGTTTCTTGGAATAAGTTCTCTTAGATCTTTATTCAACAGAGAATTTATAATAAAAAAATTTTTATCAACACTTATACAGGTGTTTAAAAAAGTTTACAAGGTTATAATTGAAGTTTTAAAAGAAGTTACGTATAAATCTATGTTTCTAGGTTGTGTAAAATCTGTTTTGAGCAGATTTTCGCATTTGTCTTTTTCCTGGCAATGGTACTATTTTCTTCCTGATGTCTAGGAGAGAAAATCGTGATGACAGTTCGCGTTTGATGGCGTCGAGGCGTTTTTAGGGGATTGGTAGTTCCGAGGGGCGTGGCCGGAGAAGAAAGCGGCGGCTAGTTGCGTTGGGAGGTGCAGATTTCACGTGGGTGGCGGAAATTTGATGGGCATTGTTGGGAAATACTGCCCACGGCCGTGCGTATTGGGTTTGCTCAATGGCAGCATTGGTTGCAGGCAAACATTTTCGCTCTGCTCGATGGCTGAAGGCATTGATGCTGTTTTGCTTGTCGCGGTCGATATCTTTTTACATTTTTCAAGACTTCATTTTTTTCAATTTATGCCTTTTATGAAACGCTATGTTATACGTTCCCTGAAAACTTTACTTGGATTACTATACATATATGTGATTCAGAAATTACGACTTTGGATATCATTTTTAAGATTTCCGCTCTGAAACTTTAAATAACATTAATAATGGTGTAGTTTATAGAATATACACATTTGTTCATATTTTGAATAGGTATACTATATGAAGGAAATCTGATAAATTTTTAACAAATAAAAGAAAAAAAAAATATGTATTTTCTTTTTATTTCTTCATTTTGAACTCGATAAAAATTATCTTGCAATATACTTCATCGTTTCATAAGCTATATTAACTTCACTCCCGCAAAAAAATCGTTTCCATGGCCTTCCTCTTTCATATACGATATTTTGTATTTTGTCAATTCCAATCTTCGGTTTGGTGTACTATATGCTCACATAATGTCTCATTGGCCCAATATAACCTTCGCAAAATGCAGCAGTGCTAAATCCTACCAACATTACGACTCTATCGAAATCCTACAACATGCTTTCTCAACATTTTCTCTTCTAATTCATTCTCTCTTCACCTAGCTCTTGGCGTGCATTCAATTGCGCAGACTACGTGCGTCTTTGGGTCGTTTGAATTCAGTTCAATTTCTGCAAGATACCTAAGTAAGATCAGGCAGCAGGGCCAAAACGAGGGTGAGACGAGACCCCGACCGCATCATTCATTCCAGGGGGAGCACCAAATTGTACATCGTATAAATATGTATTATATCTCTCTATATTATTAAATCGTAATGGTCGTCATGATGTGTTACGCTCTAATTTTGTCAATAACTCGATTAAAAATAAACTTAGAAGCCTGAAATTTCTCAGGATTTCAGTTTTAATGAATCTCTACGTTATGACTAAAGAAAACTTCGAAAAAGGTCACGGGTTCGACTCCAGAGGATAAATGTCCTTTCCCATAAGATAACTCGTAAAAATCACCTCTATGGCTATGAAGGTTTTCATTCTTTTACTCTTTAAAATATCTTAAAATTAAGTCATCGACACGAAATTTGTACTACAACACGCCAAAATGAATAAGGATTCCTATTCTTACAGTCGATTACTCAATCTCATTCGAATTCGCTCATAATTTATACTCGAGTCTTGGTAAATTTTTAAACATTTCAATAATAAGATTCCATGGTTACCGGTATTGTTGTCCTCGGCAATTTCCGTGCATATGCACTTGAATAAAGGCTTAAAGATCGAAAATAAGATTGAAGCTTGTTCGAAATGACCGAAAATATGAATTTAATGCAAGTAAATCGAACGCAGTATTCATGTTATTTATATTTTTTATCTATATTACTAAAATTCTATTTCTGGTTGTATCTCTCTCTCTTTAACGCTCTATACCTCAGCCATTTTTAATCTATGGGAATTTCAGCCCTCTAAGTTTATTTTTCATCGAGTTATTCAACTATTTTCTTAATTTGTTATTAAAAACCAAACATACATCACTTATAAAATATATTCATTAACTCATATTCAAAACATAATCCCGTTAAACTAATTTAAATCCAATAGGTACATGGTAGGAACGAAGAAACAGCGAGCAAATATAAAATTTATTGAATTGACGTGATAAAGTGAGATTGTCGGCGACGATCAGACAGTAATTATAACTATTATTGTATACGTCATAAAATACATGGTTTGGGATAGGGGCGCGATTCATGTTCTTTTTCCCGGTCGCTGAAATTAGTCTCGGCTCTGTCAGGCAGCATTAGATTTTGTAGTTTAGGCCTTATGCTAGGCTAATTATGGATTCAAAGCTTGTTATGCAAAATTTCTGCAATCTTATATTTAGTGCTTTGCTGATTTCTCGTTTCTTCAGTTAAACTCGCTGAAAGAAGCCGCTACTCACGTCTTCAGTTCTTCGAAATGTATGCTGATATTTTTAGGTTTTGCAAAGTTATTGAACTAACCTTTTGCTATCTGACGATTCTGTTTCATACCTGAAACTGCGTTGGAACTAAGTGTTTATTTAAGAATATAATTTCGGAAGTTCTAAATACAAACCGAGTAACTGGCAAAGAGATTATAGAAGTCAAGGGAGCAGTACTCAAAGAATTTACAACTTCGATTTGTTTAGACCAACTCATCACTAAGAACGGGTCGATACGCGAACGCAAAATTTCGGACGAATATCTCCAAAAAATTTAATTTAATAATTGAGGAATAGCAAATTATTATTCGACAATTATTCAAACGAGCCCAATATGTACTTGGAAGAATACAGCGTCTGCAAACGACGGAGAGGATACGGAGAGATCAGGGATTACCTATATTAAAACATTAAAATTTATTTTTTCTATTTTGTTGACCAAATATAACGCTGAGAAATACGATATAGAGCATTAAAGCCATCCTAAACAATTAATAGCATAATTTAAACGTACCGATTAAAAAAAACTACCACCGGCTGAAAAAGTATTCGCACTGCGATTCCGGCTCTAAAACTGTGGTTGTAAGAAAACAAAACGAGACAAAGAATTATATGTTTCACTTTACTGAATCTCCAGTCAATAACTGATAGAAATTCACTCAATGTGAAGTTTAGATAATCTATAAACATGTTCTTGAATTCAGTTCTATGTGTATTTATCCAGTCAAACTATTTTGCAGTTTACGCTAAGTTATTAAAGTATTTCCTTCAGTTAATGTGTTGGCCTGTGTCATGTGTGAATGCCTCTTTCTTGCAACTGTTGTTAGATACAATCTTGTTCACTTAAGGCAAACTGCCTCTTTGCCATCTTTTCGCAGCGAACATTTAAACAGAAGTAGGTATGGGACCATCATAACAGCTTATGCCTGTCGCATAAGGATCTTCGGATCATCCTTTCCATCAATTCAAGAAGTAGGTATGATGAATAATTTGGCTCAATTTTCTATTGTCTTTATAAAGATCTCGCCCACAAGCTTCACAGCTGCTTGTATTTTAAATTCTAATATTAAAAATTATTTCTCATTATTGCATGAATAATTTTATGAATTACTTGCATTGAAAAGATAATGTGAAGTGTACTAAATTCAAGTAAACATTAGAATTATGAAATGTTAGTCATACTCGTAATTAGAATTAAATATTCAAATACCTCCTCTATATACAAGAAGAAGTGACTCGAAACATATTCCACTGCTTTAATATCAGTTCCGAATAAAAAGCCATATTAAATTATTGAAAATAATACTCCTAAATGGCGCTGAAATTATAATTTTTATATGAATATACGCCCGGAGGTATCCAGTCGCAGCTAAAAATACGTTAATATTCATATTAGTTGGAAAAAAGAACAAGTTCCTCAGATAAGTAGTTTGCAGGTAACTTCAATCAAGACCTTTTTTTGTGAATTTCAGCGAAATATTCATATAGCTAATATAGTTTTCGCCTACGAATAAACCGAAAAATATTTTTCTATAAGCAAAGATTAACAGGCTTAAAAATTGATTTTAGTGGATGAATACAGGAGCGCCATATAATACTTGGTACTACTGGGTTATCCCGGACCCATTTTGAAAAATAATTTTTTGATATATTTCATTAAATTTTAATAATTTATTCATTCTAAACAAATTTCAACATTATATAAAAGATAATGAATTAGTTGACATTGCTATAATGCATTGTTATAATTTGCCAAATAATGAAGAAGATGCGGTAGCTTTCCTAACCCATTACTGATCGAGCCGTCGCGACATTTACAAACCCGATCACCGGACAACGGGGCGGGATACTTAGGTTCCGGGCGAGGCGAAGGGCGCTGTAGCTCCCGGAGACGACTACCCATTAAAACAAAGCGAGCCGAAGGCTCACCAATATATCCTTTCAATGTTATATCCTCTTGACTATTGCGCCGTAAATTGAGAGGATATAACATTGAAAGGATGTATTGACGAGCATTCGGCTCGCTTTGTTTTAATGAGTAGTCGTCTCCGGGTGCTACCGCGCCCTTCGCCTCAACCGGAACTAAAGTATCCCTCCCCGTTGTCCGGTGATTGGGTTTGTAAATGTCGAGACCGGTCAATCAGTTTCTATTAATGGGGTCCGGGATAACCCAGTAGTACCTAATATTTTTTATAATATGTTAAATAAAGAATAATGAGCGAATTATAATAAATGTGTTTGAATATGATGTTGAATTAAGGACGAATGGGTTATTTCAATGTGAAGAGGGTTTTCGTTATTTCTTTAAAAATGCGTTTCATAACAAGTAGAGAATTGTACTTTTTTTGTCGTTCGATTCACAAAAGGTTTGAAAAACAAAGTATACCAAAGTAGCCGTCGGAAATTTTCATTTCATTCTTTTTTTCGCTGCATGTTTTCCTGTGAGACGAGAATTAACTTTATAAAAACAGCCATCATCTTTCCAACGGTTGCTTGTAATTAAAATACCTATATCTTTCATAAGAGAGTCGCTGCATAAATACCAATTTTTCATCGTATAATTTATAAAAAAGATACACGTGATATTTTTATCAAATAAAAATCCAAGTCGAGAGAAGTTTTTTCTGATTATTTGGTAGCTTTTCGATTACTTGGGAAAACACTCGCCATGGATAAGTTATTAAAATTGGAGTGTGTAATCAAGGAATCAAATGAGCTTCGTATGGTGTGTGTGTGTGTATATATATATATATATATATTCAGGGGCGGCCCAAGGAATTTTGACGCCCCGGGCGAAATAGTATTCCAGCCCCCCCCCCCCCCCCCCCTCCCCCGTAAATGTTGGTTGAGATATTTATAGAATAAAGGTTAATTTATTCATCGCTCTGCAAAACTTATTGATAATGAATAAATAAAAGGAATTTCATCATGATTCACGATATAAATCACTAATCACTTGCAAGTAATGCATATATAGGTGGTCAGGATAGCGCCCCCAACAATTAGGCGCCCCGGGCAGGCGCCCGGCTCGCCCGTACCTCGGGCCGGCTCTGTGTGTGTGTATGTATATATATATATATATATACACACACACACAGTATGTGTGTATATATATATATATATATATATATATATAGGGACGGATTAAGAGACCCATGGGCCCCACGCACAGCGCGTTTAAGGCCCCACCGAAATCGTCAATTTTTTTTAAAGTAACATTTTGCAAGATTTTTTATCTGAGCGGCAACACTTGGAAAGGGTTTCGGCAAGACGGGGTAGGGTCAACCCCCTTGTCCTCGCGTGTTTTGCATACGGCCTAATCCGGCCCTGTAAACAAGTAAGCTAGAAGAAATCCAATTCTCAGGGATACCTACTTCGGCAACGGTCATACCACGATGAAAACACTGGTTCTCGTCCGATCACCGAAGTTAATAATCATAGGGCCCGGATAGTACTTGGATGGGTGACCTCCTGGGAACACCGGGTGCCGTTGTCATTTTTGCAACATTTTCTCTCGTGTTTTACGGATCCCGTCGGAACGATTGCTATTTTTCCGACTTACATCTTACTTTCTTTCCTTGAGTGCATTTTGTCGAACTGGATCCGAAAAGCTTATATCCGATTTAAAAAGTCGACCTAATTTAGTACTGGCAATTTTCTATTCTTTTAAATAAAAATTATGGTTATCATATCTTTCTGGTGACGTTTAAACGTTAAAAAAATTGGTAATAAGCTCCGTTGAAACCAGTTATTCGGCCCACCGAGAACTGAAATTTTTAATGTGTAAATAAAGGTTGCACACTCATTTAATGTAATATTTCAAAGAAGCTGATGTTTTGCAGTATTTCAACAATTTGAGGAAAATAGAAGAAAGAACAGCTCGATGAACAGGAAAAATTATGGTATGGGAGTCAGGAGCGTAATTTAACAATTCCATCCACGATTAAGAGAACTATGGGCCCCAAGCACAACACATTTAAGGTTCCACTCAAATCGTAAATTTATAACAAGTAACAGTTATTTTAAGGTTTGTGATCTGTGTAGCAGCACTTTGAAAGGGCGAGATGAGACACGTTCGGCCAGCAGTGGGTCCTCTGGGCCCCACGCACTTGCGTGTTTTGCGTACCGCTTAATCCGACCCTGTACGTATGTGTATATATATATAACACTGGTAGTGTAGTGGTTAGCGTGTGGGCTTTCCGTTACAAAGTTCCGGGATTCGACCCCGCGTATGGAGGTTTTTCACAAAAAAAACTATCATCGGTGCCTGACAGTAGGCAGCAGTACTGTCAGTATGGTATAGAGCCGAAAACAAATTATGTTGGCTGTAGGCGTGATCGGGACGATTTGAACGGCTACAGTACTGCGATGTGGAAAGCAAGAGGGAAACTACCACATTAAAATTCCCTAGTAATGATTATATATGGTTGGACAATATGAGTTCTCTCGCGGTGAAATATTCCGGAGGTAAAATAGTCCCCCAATCGGATCTCCGGGCGGGGACTGCCCTGAGGAAAGCATTTGTCGAAGGTAACTCACGCTTAAGTACTTGGAATGTGAAAACCATGAGGAAGGCAGGAAAGCTAGAGAACCTGAAAGAAGAAATGAGAAGAAATAGGATTGATATCATAGGGCTAAGCGAAGCTAGATGGGAAGGAGAAGGACAGCTCGACTAATTGTAAGAAGAATTCACGTTAATTTACTCCGGAGGAAATAGTGGGGCAAGGGGAGTAGCTCTGGTACTTAGGAAAGATATGATGAAGAGCGTGACAAAAATAACAGCAACGAACGATAGGTTGATGGCAATAAAGCTAAAAGCTGTCCCAGTGGACGTGTTGATAATCCAGGTACATATGCCAACGTCCACTCATGAAGAAGAAGAAATTGAGGAGATGTATGAACAAATTAACGAGATTTATGAAGAAGACGGAAGAGGAAAGGTCAACTGCATAATAATGGGAGATTGGAACAGCATAGTTGGTGCAGGACAAGAAGAAAATGTTGTCGGTCAATACGGACTTGGGAAAAGAAACCGAGGAGGAGAAAAACTGGTAGAATTCTGTGTTAATAAATACCTAGTAGTGACTAATACATGGTTCAGAAAGCATAAACGAAGGCTGTACACATGGAAAAGCCCAGGAAATAGAATGAGATGCCAAATAGATTACATCCTAGTAAAACAAAGATTCAGGAGCAGCATAAAAAATGCTAAGACATTACCAGGAGCAGACATTGATTCAGATCACATCCTTCTAATAGTCGATGTAACTACAAAGCTTAAACAAATAAGGAAAACGAGAAGAGATAGACAGACTTGGGACCTAGAAAAACTGAAAGAAAAGAAAGATTCATTCAGCATAAAGTTAGAAATTTTTAAAACAAACCGAAGACCATGGATACAGAATGGGAGGAAATTAAAGCCAGTGCCAAAGATACATTGAATAAAGAAATTGGAAAAAAAGAGAAGAACATCAGAAAACCATGGATCACTAAGGAAATGCTGGTGAAAATGGATGAGAGAAGAAAATAGAAAAATGTTAACAGTGAAGAAGGTAGAGCCAATTATAGACGCATAAACAATGAGTTGTGGAGGGTAACAGATAAAGCTAGGGAAATTTGGATAAAGGAAAAATGTGAGGAAATACGACAGATGGAGAAGTTAGGACGGTACGCCATGATGTACGCTAGGGCCTGGAGTTAGAAGATAAGAAGCCTAATAGGATTCGTGATAAAGGAATTACTAACACAGATGGAAAAATAGTCGCAGAACCAAAGGATGTAGCAAAGGTATGGGAAGAATACATTAAGGAACTATACATAAAGCAGGTAGGATCGGTACAAATGGAACTGGAATACCGGCAGAGGTACTTAAAGTCATGGGATCCGAAGGACATAAAGTGATTACGAAAGTAATTAACAAGATTTACGACTAGGGAGAGTGGCCTCAGGATTTCTTAAATGTAACAATGATCCCTCTAAAGAAGAAGCCAAGGCAATGCAGTGTGAAGACTACAGAACGATAAGCCTACTGTCACAAACTTCGAATATCATCACGAGGTTTGTTAATAAAAGATTAGAGAAAAAGGTCGAAGAAATGCTAGGGGAAGATCAATTCGGCTTCAGAAAAGGACGAGGAACCAGAGGTGCTATCGGTGTAGTGAGAATCATACCAGAAAGGGCAATAGAGTACAGTCAAGATTGCTGTATATGTTTCGTCGACTGGCAGAAGCCCTTTGATAGAGTGAATTGGATAAAATTGATGAGGATATTGAGGATATTAAAGGATATAGGTGGAGACTGGAAAGAAAGGAGACTGATCAGGAATCTATATGCGAATAAAGTTGTAAAGGTCAGGTTGGAGATGGCGGACACCAGCGGAGTACATACCGGTAGAGGAGTAAGACAGGGCTGCTGTCTATCGCCGATTCTATTCAATATATATGGAGAGAGACTAATGCAGGAAGCGTTAGAAGGAACGGGATATGTCAAACTTGGAGGAAGGATTATAAGAACAGTGAAATACGTGGATGATCAAGTTCTTCTAGCAAGAAAGGAAAAGGAACTCCAGAAAATGATAAATAGACTAGTGATAACAGATAGAAAATACGGTATGGAAATTGATACAGAAAAATCCAAGGTTATGCGAATATCAAGTAAAGATGAAGAAAATTTGAACATAAGTATTGGAGGAAAGCCTTTAGAACAAGTTTCAGATTATAAATACCTTGGAAGCATCATAACGAGAGAAGCAAAACGTACAGATGAAATCAGGACTAGAATAACAAAAGCAAAAGCCGCTTTCAGAAGAAAGAAACTCCTGCTAACGGGAAATATAAAGCAGGAAATCAGCAAGAGGTTGATAAAATGCTATGTATGTAGTATAGCTTTGTACGGAGCAGAAACATGGACGCTAAGGAAAAATGATATTAAATACTTGGAAAGCTTCGAAATGTGGACATGGAGAAGAATGCTGAAGATAAGATGGACAGATAGGGTGAAAAATGAGGAAGAACTACGAAGAATAGGAGAGAAGCGAACGATTATACAGACTATCAGAAAGAGGAAGGCGAACTGGATTGGGCATTACCTGAGGAGAGAGTGCATGATTAAAGAAGCGCTAGGAGGAAAACTGGATGGAGAAAGAGAAAGAGGTAGGAAAAGGTTTCAGCTGGTAGACGACTTGAAAGGGAAAGAGAGCTATCAAGACATGAAGAAAACTGCGGAAAATAGGAGTATATGGAGAACCAAGTTTAACCATGAATAATCACGGACCTGTCAATGGACAGACTACCTATGATGATGATGATATATATATATATATATATATATATATATATATATATACAGTGAAAATCGGTTAACACTATATGTTAGGGACCAGCACAATCATTTCATGTTATCCGAATTTTGAGTTAACCGAATTTCATGTTAACAGTTTTAATGGTAAAATTTTCATTTTTCAAATATGGAATTAGGCTCGCAGGCAAATCCATGTTACATATCAATAATCGGATGCAATATACAACCGAAGATACTACAACTATCATGGGGAAACCCTATCTCAAGTTCCATTTCGTGTTATCCGAAGAATTTTGCACGTAGCTATATATTTTCGTAAGACCGAAAAATATTTTCCTGTTAAGGGGTATTTCGTGTAAACCGTTTCGCGTCAGCGAATGAATATATACTGAAATATATGGGCACTGGAACGGACCGAGCACGCGTTTCGTGTTAACCGATATTTCGTTTTAAGCGTTTTCGTGTTAAGTGGTTTCCACTGTGTGTGTGTGTGTGGGTGCTGTGTGTGTGTGTATACACAAGGCCGTGCCCAGACATTTTGTCGCCTGAGGTAAGATATAATATGGCGCCCCCTGGCCTCGCTGGCCTTATGAATTTATTTTGATAGGCTTTCATTTTTGTTAAATTTTGGCGCCCCCCTTCGAGAGGCGCCTGAGGCGGTTGCCTCGCCGCCTCACCCATCGGCACGGCCCTATATAATGGAAAAAGATGTAAAATATCACGAAGTTGAAGATGAAATGGATATACAATGAGGAAACTAAGAAGAATAGGAGAAAGCGAACAATCTCACGGATTATATAGAAGAGAAAGGGTAACTGGATGAGGCATTGTCTGGGAAGGCAACAGGAGAACTGGAAGGAAAAAAGGAATCAGGAAATAAACGGTTTCAAAACCAAAATGACATGAGGAGGAAAGAGAGCTGCTAAGAAGATTGCAGGAGACATTTGTATGAGAAGAAACAGGTTTAACGACTAATAATCACGGACCTGTCCACGGGCAGATTGCCTATGATACACACACACGTACCCCGAACGGCCCCTTAAACGGTAACTGGGCTACGTACAACGCCAAGTTGCCAGCTTTGTATAACACACATATACAACAGAGAAGTTCTCCGACTATAATAATACCTCGAACTCAGTATTTGCCAATATTCTATAAAAATAAGTACAAGAAGAAAGGCACTGATAATCTACTTCGATACTGTGGATTGTTACGGAATTAATGCGCACAAACCATAATCCAAAGTCGGTCCTTCGTGTGAAGGAAATTAGGCAAGACGACATTTTATACTAGAGTCAGCTAAAGAATTTTTAAAACTTGAAATATGGCCGTGTATTCAAAAGAAGACCTTGATGAAATACTTCCTGGAATTGAAAGAGTTCATATATATATATATATATTGGGCAACTAGGTGTTCGCATGAACGGCCATCGCAGCGTTAGTCTTAAACGACAGCTACCCGTAGCCGTGCATGCGAATAACCACAATCTCAGTTTCAACGTTTGTTTCACGGTGAGGGCCATCCGCGCCCTCCCGGACGACGCTTCTGCCCCCCAACTCCGTCAATGGGAACAGAAAAATCCAAGGTTACGCGAATATCAAGTAAAGATGAAGAAAATTTGAACATAAGTATTGGAGGAAAGCCTTTAGAACAAGTTTCAGATTATAAATACCTTGGAAGCATCATAACGAGAGAAGCAAAACGTACAGATGAAATCAGGACTAGAATAACAAAAGCAAAAGCCGCTTTCAGAAGAATGAACCTCCTGTTAACGGGAAATATAAAGCAGGAAATCCGCAAGAGGTTGATAGAATGCTATGTATGTAGTATAGCTTTGTACGGAGCAGAAACATGGTCGCTAAGGAAAAATGGTATTAAATACTTGGAAAGCTTCGAAATGTGGACATGGAGAAGAATGCTGAAATTAAAATGGACAGATAGGGTAAAAAATGAGGAAGTTCTACGAAGAATAGGAGAGGAGCGAACGATTATACAGACTATCAGAAAGAGGAAGGCATTACCTGAGGAGAAAGTGCATGATTAAAGTAGTGCTAGAAGGAAAACTGGATGGAGAAAGAGAAAGAGGTAGGAAAAGGTTTCAGCTAGTAGACGACTTGAAAGGGAAAGAGAGCTATCAAGACAGGAAGAAAACTGAGGAAAATAGGCGTATATGGAGAATAAAGTTTAACCATGAATAATCACGGACCTGTCAATGGACAGACTACCTATGATGATGATGATATATATATATATAGTTTCCTTGATCTGTTGGTTTGTTTGTTTGTTTGTTGGGTGGTTTTTCCTTGTTTCTTTGAGGTAACGATACACCCGCTCGCTACAAAAAATGCGAATAATAATATTTATTTATACATGTCCTCGGTAGGAGTCGAACCCCGCGACATTGGGAGCTAGGCACGCTAACCACCCTTCTACCGTTAACTCGAGAAATAATACAGATAGAAACTCTAAAGTTGCCTGGAATGCTCTATTCGCATATTTTAAGGTGGCGACGCAAAAAATATCGAAAAAATCTGATGTGGCCAATACGACTTTCTCCATTTTTAGGGTATGGATATTTAAATTATTATGAATTGCATAATAGGGCAAAATTATCGTTTCGTATCATAAAAGAATACAGTCGTCCTTATTGCCGTAAATTACGTATATTTTGAATATGTTTACAGAATTCACCGCTACGTGGTGGTGGCGCTGTATACTGGAAATTAAGAAAAAGTTGAATATCTCCGAAATGGATGCTTCTACGAAAATTTGTTTCAAACAAAACCTGGAAGAAATTATTCTCTACAACTTTGGTTTTCACGAAGATTACCAATAAGGACGTTTTTAATGAGATATTTGACGGAAATATAAAAAACCGATTATTTATAAATAATTCCTAAACAATAACTGCTATGGAAAATTGTTTCAAATGAAAGTTGTAGGAAATTGCAATCTCTATAGCCTTTGTATAGAACTGTATATAAAATAACGATGTTTTAACGGAGAAATATCGCAAAAGCCGAATTGGGTTTCGAATAAACTTCGACTTCCGGTTAACCGTCATTGTCCAGAAACTAATCTGCTCTTTATGTTCATGCTCAAGTGTTATATATGAAGTTAGGTAACGATATGGAAAGTACTCTTTGAGTTAGAGCGCCCACAATCACGTACACACGAACACACACACGCACACACAGACATCATTCCGAAAATAGTCTAAACGTGTTCTAGGAACCTCAAAACGTGTATTTCCGTTGAAATCTCGAAGTCGATTTTTTTCGTGATCACAATAAGAAAGTAAAAAGTCCGGGGTTCGATTCTAAGGACGACACTTCCGTTTCCCATAAAATAACACGTAAATATCGACTTTTCGACGTGCAGGCTTTCATTCTTTTTACTTTCTCCATACGTAGTAATGGGAAAGTATTGTATTCATGAAAAAAATCGACTTCCAGATTTCAACGGAAATACATGTTTTGAGGTCCCTAGAACACGTTTAGACTATTTTCGGAATGATGTCTGTGTGTGTGTATGTGTGTGTGTGTATGTTAGTTTGGGCGCTCTAACTGAAAAAGTACATACCATATCGTTACCAAACTTCATATATAACACTTTAACATGAGCACAAAGAACTGATTAGTTTTTGGACAATAACGGATAATCGGAAGTCGCGGTTTATTGGAAACCCGATTCGGTTTTTGCGATATTTCTTCGTTAAAACATCATTATTGTATATACAATTCTAAACAAAAGTTATAGAGAATTTAATTTCCTACAGTTTTCATTTGAAACAATTTTCTACAGGAGTTATTTATAAATAACCGGTTTTTCGGTTTCCGTTAAATATCTCCTTAACAACATCGTTATTGGTAATCTTCGTAAGGACCAAAGTTGTAGAGAATAATATTTCTTCCAAGTTTTGTTTGAAACTAATTTTCGTAGAACCATCCATTTCGGATATATTTCGCTTTATCTTAATACCAGTATACAGCGCCAACACCATGTAGCGGTGAATTCTGTAAACATTCAAAATATACGTAATTTACGGCAACAAGGACGTGTCTTCTTTTGCGATACGAAATAATAATTTTGCCTCGTAATATTATTCATAATAATTTAAATATCTATACCCCAAATATGGAGAAAGTCATGTGTGGGCACATCAGATTTTTTAGATTAAAATTAGAAATAATTAACCTACGATCTTCCGATATGAACCATTTTGAAGAAGCATTATAAAGTTTTTTTTATACTGTTCACCTTTTTCCGCCTACATTTGGAAATCATTCATATAAAACGTTTATAATTCACTTATTTTGAGGAAATCTTGCTATTGTAATAGGATGTTGTCTTGCCTGCCAATTACATTGTTAGACCTCGAAATACTATTGATATTTCATATCTATTATGGGTGTAAAACTGCTGTGAATTTTTAATGTTTATTAATGAAAATAGACCCACGCATCTGGTGTACATTTAGCAGAGCCAGTGTTCAATCATGGACAATTATACTGCCTTACCTTTTCACCGGCTTCTTGCTTACAAGACATAAAAGAAAACATTTCCGAAAGGCATATTTACACAAGAAATGAAGCTGGATTTGGCGAGAGTGATATAATAGAAAATGAAATAATCGTAATATTTTAATGCAATACGCTCGGAAACGGTTTGTTTACAAACAAATTTGGATGACTGTTAAGAAAAGCTATGTGGAAAAAGTATTATTTATAGGTTAATTTCAGATTTTCATAGAATGAAATGTTTTTGTATATCCCGCATACGCCCTAGAATTGGCAGAGTAAGTAAATTCACTAAACCCGTTGAAATTCAACGTGCATTTACATTAATGTGCAATAAAATTGAATTCAAAGAACATGCTGAACACAGACATTTCATCTTAAATTTCCAGGTTGAGATACAATGATAGTGACCAAGACTGAATTATTTAATTTATCTTAACGTTTTGTTTAATTTTTCATAGTTTTTCAGAATGTTGCTGTTAAGTTTAAAATAAAAAATTCAAAGCAACGTTGTTTTTATAGTGTCCTAATATTGTGAAATCATCATTATTTATAATAAACGTGTATTTGTAATAGTAAAACGTTTTTACCAACTAAATAACCTTTTTATAGGCAGGGGCCAAAAATTACCCTAGGTGGATTCGATTAAGTTCTTTTCCAACTTTCCAGGGTTAAGAAGTCAAAACTCATAATAGCTACATACAGCCATAATGTACATATTATTATTGTGTATTTCTGTAATATTCACTCTAAACACTCATCCATCACATAGTTACACCAACATGAGTGCCAGTCACTCTGATCGGTTCGTGTGGACCCTCATAAACATTATTTCTCCTTCGTTTCTCGAGACGATTTTCCCTTAAACATCGGGTCACCCTCACACATGGACCTACCCGTGGAGTATCGTCGAAACAGAAATACCCTAGGAGTCAAGAGAATGTGGATTTGGCGTATCGGAGTTCGAATCCCGACTGTGGTTTTCATTCGTACGCGCAACTCGCCGGTGACGTCACAGAAAGGGAGGTTAAAAAGCGCGACCCCAAACGGGTGGACAGCCGAAGATTAGGACGTCGCTTGAATCACAATGCTCTCCTATTCATTCTGCTTCGTGCGAGTAGGAGCGGGGAAGGGAGGGGTGGGAATGGAGTTAGGGGATGAGAAGCGTGTGATGGAGCAGGTGGCGTGGCACGTGGGGGAAGGGGTGACACGCTCATGGGGGTGGGGGTGGAAAAAGGAGTGGATCTCCGATTGTTATTTGACATATTTCGTTATTCTAAGGATACTCCCATTTAACATGACATGGTCTTGCAGATTTTTTCTATAATTTTTCTCGATTAAATAGGTGCTGCTCGAGACTCAATAGAGACGGCAGGGAGTCAAATAACTCGAACACAATGCCCGTCAGAAGATCGCGCGTTGACCTTTCATAGAGAAAGTCCATCTATTCGACTGTTTTTATTTTCGATTCTCGAGAGTTCGAAACACGTCTCCCTGAATAATTTTTACATATTTGGCGGAATGTCGTATTGTCTAGGAAGGGGGGGGGAGAGAGAAGGGGAGAGGGATGAGTTGTAGTGGGGGGAGGGTGCGATTGGAACCTGCCTTTTTGTTGTCGAGACTAATTAGCGTAAAACCGAATTTCGTGTCTGTGTGGACACGTGCGTGCGATTCGCCTTTTCGTTGCAATCGCTCACTCACTCATTCTTTAGATCACAATCCTCTCTTGTTCGATGAGCCGGTTTTCTGTAAGAGTTACAGTTCTATCCGAAAGGACAATTTTTATATTGTATAAGTGGATCGGAATGTAACATTCCGGCACAAAATACCTTAATCCATGCAAGAAAACGTACGAAAACAGAATATTCAGCATATATGCGGCAATCTATTATCGAATGAACCTTTACATTATTGTTAAGAAACGGACGAATGAACAATTTTCACAACGCATATCGCATGAGAATCGAAAACAGGCGCTTTCGCCGCCGACGACTGCGAAGATGCATAAGAAACGCGGGCTGAGTTTTCTCAAGCATTCTATGGTGGCTAGACGTTTTCAACATTATTGGCTGAATATCAATTTCCAGAGAACAACGTAGCGACGAAATCCGTATCGACCGACGTCATACTTTCACGCACGTTCCTCTAGCCACGAGGCTTCCTCTATAAAACCTCTTTTCTCCATTCCTCTTCCCTGCACTTCTGGCGCCCTCTTCTCCATCCACGGTCCATTTCCTCTCCCTCTACGTCCTCCTCCCTCAATTCGCATATCCCTCCAATTCCCACACGTCCTGCACGGCCTTTTGTCCACCCAATACTCGTATTATTCTTCACAGTTAGGGAAACAAAGCGAAAAAGCAAAGCAAAAGGAAACAAAATAATGGGCACGAAAGAAAAAAATTGGAGGGAGAGGACTCCCTTGGGACGTTTACGCTTCCCTCTGTTTTGTTAATTTCTACTATCGCCGTTTTTACTTTTACTTTTTTTTAGCGTTATCGACAATGCCTCTCGCCAGCGGACACCAACCTCCTCCCACGCCCTCCCCCCCCCTCCCCTTCTCCTTCACCTCTCTCTTTCGCCCGCATCGCGGCAGCCGGCCCACCCGTACCTCCGAATGCCCCTCTCCCCGCCAAACCCTCCACCCCCCCCTTTCCACCCACACACACTCGCTCCTACGGTCGCCCTGTCATTGGGGTGAAGGATTGGTGCTTTCCGAAGCTCGACGTGAGCAGAAAAATGGCGGCGGATCGAGGACGGGGGGGGGAGGAGGGAGGGAGGGGGGTCACCGCTTATCCGAGCATGGCAGTTCGGGAGTGTGTGTGTGTGGGACGTGGGGTGGGATGGATGTGGAAGAGGGAGTGAAAGGAATGGAGAGAGAGAGAGAGGGATTGGGAGAGAGTGTGTGTGTTGGGTTGGGTGGTGGTGAATAGAAAAAGAATCGGAAACAAAGGGATTGTCTCGCGATGGAGGGCGCGCGCGGCAGAGTGGAGGCAGAAAGAGAGAAAGAGAGGTTTGGGTCGGGGCAATATGTGTCCGCGGTCAGAAAGACGGGATCGGGAGTGGAGAGGGAAGTTGGGGAATGGAGGGAGGGAGAGAGAGAGAGAGAAATGAGGTGCCTCGCGGCCATTTTTCCATTTTAACGGAATCTGTCACGGTGCGGACGGGGATCGAGTCCCGCGAGACGGCGGAGGACAACTTGTCTGACATTTAGCCACTAGTTCTGATATTTTGTGTCCATGTAAATGTATCTGTGTGTGTGTGTGTATATATATATATATATATATATATTTATTTATGGAGATAGCAAATGCCAATGTTGAATATGCTGAGAATGCAGCTGTATATGTGGAAGTTTAAAGCATGCCATTTCAAATTCTATCAAATAAAATAGTTTACGCTAAAAGTCATAATGCGATACCATTATTTGGTAGGTAGTTATGAGGAAAAAACGCTTAGGAGCGACTGAGTCCATTCGACATATTGTCTCTCATCGACTGACGTATATCTAAAATTGTCAATAAAAAACGCGTCAGGAAATATTTTCTTTAGCGCAGCACCGCACGCAGAAAACTGCAGCGAAATATATGTATGTAGTTCCTTGTTGGATCTTAAAAGTAAAAAAAATATTATGTTGCTACTTGACAAACAAACTGAATAATCTAAACTCGTATTCTCAAATTTTAATTGGTATGAAATAACTGATAAATGAACAGTCTCACGTAATAAACAAACCGTGATTTAATTCAAGTAAATGACGCAGCACACATTCCGCAAAACCAATATAAAGGTTTTTACCCTCGAATACTCTCGAATTAACGAGAGGTACTCTATCGTTATCGAGTTACTAAAATTTTAAATCAATGAACTAAACTTAAGGGGATAATGAGCTGTTCTCCAACTTAAACACCCTTCGGAGTGAAGTTGATTACCTAGCAATTGATGACACAGGATAAGTATTTCCAGTGATGTAAAGAAAAGATCCGTTCCGTGTCTCCCATCATCAACAGCATCGTTGGTGTTCCGCTTGCAAACTGGTCCGCGATTCTAAAACTGATGTCTCCATATTATCTAGTAAAAAAAGCTAATTCGTCCATTTGATACAGAAAATTTAAACTCTGGCGAACTAAAAAATACATATTTTACGCAAGTAAGCCTTATATATATAAACAACTGCTCAATAATTTTGCTCATGTTCGTGTGCACCTCTCGTCTTCCTGGTGCCAATCGGCATAGCAGTGTCGACTGATGCTTTCAGAGTCCGAGAAATCCGCAGCGACACAAAGTTCCTATGTTATCGATGCATAAGAATTATCAACTGCATAGTTAACGCGATAGAGCCGAATATTCTTTTAAAAAGTTTTATCTGCGAAAACAGTGATACGGTCGAGAGTAAAGGATTGTAATCGACCAAGCTGAGGAAGCGTTCGAAAATCCACATCGTCTCTCGGAAAGGGTCAACGTCGCTCAAAGAATCAAGCAAATTAGGAATTCGAGTGCCAAGATCAACAGTTGAAAGCATTTCCTTGTCACGACCGACTTCGTATAAGCTGTTTTTCGGGTCTTTGGGCATTTCCTTGAGGAATGATGTGAACGTATTTTTCGTCTAATTTTTGTACGAGTTCGACTACTAAGGATGGAACAAAAATTGTTTTTGCAAAACCGATATAATTTCTTTTTCGAAAACATTTTTTTTGCGTAAACCAAAAAGTGCAGTGCAATTTTGCAATAAGGCGGTCTTTCTATGACTGAATATACTCTTTTTCAGTAATCATGTTCAATTATTTATTTTTATTTATTTATAACCTTAACACTTTAACATAATTAGATGCACGGTAACTTTCCGCCATTTCCTGTCGAAAGAAAAATTCATTCTTGAAAATAAAACTGATCGTATATAAGCTCATATACACGGATAATCATCGTAATCCGTTAATAGAAGAAAAATCTATTTATTTCTAGTAATATAAAAATATTTTGAAGGTACGATTTGATTTGTACGCGTATCGGGCTACATGTTTCGTTGCAAAACATCTCATAATCCAAGATGTCTATAGAGTACGCGAGTGAAGCGTTTTTATTTGCTGGTTCCTCCTCCTCACCGATCATCCGCCTCCGAGACCGCAGCCTCCGCCTACAAGAGGCACTTGACGGGATCACCGCGGACACACATTCCATCCAAGTTGGTAGCAATGAAGACGTTAATCATATAGCCGATTCGATCGATCGTCTTAACTTGTCGCTCTCCGAATTCCTCTCTCCCACACACGGCATCTCTCATTCATTCCCTTTCCTCCGACCCGACTTATGCCGACTTCGGAGTCCCAACCTCTCCATTCCCTATTCTCTTTCCTCCTCTCTCCCTCCCTCCGCCTCCCCTTCTACACTCTCCTCCTCCCCCCGCCGGCTCCTCTTTTCCTTCCTTCCCATATAAATGATTGGACTTCGACCCCGGGAGCCGCGAAATGTGTGTTTGGACGCTATCACGCTCGGAATGGCCGTTTCGTCGAGCCGTAAGGAATCGTCGTTCGTTTGGCATTAAAATGAATTTGTATTTGCGTCCCTCCCTTCTCTTTCTCTCTCTCTCCCCCCACCGCCATCGACCTCCCCCTTTCCTTCCTCTCTCTCTCTCTCTCTCACATTCCCTCTCTGGTGCGACACACGCGAAAGAGAGCGAGGGAGGGAGGGAGGGAGAGAGCGGAGGGGAGAGAGAGAGGAGAAGGAGACGAAAGAGGAAAGGGGAGGAGAGGAAGAGGGAGAAAGGGGAGAAATGGTATCTCCGCGCGATGTGTTTCCTTCTTGTTCAATGAATAAAGTGAGGGAATCACTCTTTTGTTTTTCTGATTTTTCCAATCGCGATATGATGTTTACGCGAGACAAACAACTAAGGCTAATCAAGCCAATGGGTAATTTTTGTGATTACACATCGAAATGCGGACAAACATTGATCGAAAAAATCGAGATTTTTAAGTTTCGACCAAATTACTTTTGTTTCGACGGTTCAGAGGTTTTTTTTTGTTCGCCGTGAGAGTGTCATGTGGGGAATTGGGAATTGTGCGGAGGAAGGAGGGGGAGGGAAGGAGGGGGAGGGAAGGAGGAAGGGAAGGGGGAGGAGTAAAGGGGGAAGGAGGGAAGCGGAGTGGGAGACGGGGAAGCGGGAAGAGAGGGCGGGGTGGAGGCCGTGGAATGAAAAGGCGACTGATACAGCTTTTGAATCATTAATTAGACGAAGCGGGGAAACAATCGCGCGAAGAAATGAATGCTTGAAAAATTCACGAAGGATCGGAACAATTAGATATAAGTATTAATTCTGTTTTTTTTCCACAATTTTTGTGACATGTTATTTTGCTGCGCATCCACTCGGCCGAACGAACATGATATCATAAATAATGAAAAACCAAAGGAAGATCGTAATTGGTTCATAGGGTTGATTTTTAGAAATTTTTGCGAAATTGATTTGCCGATTGTTATTTAATGAGGCCTTGCTACGGGCGTTAAAATCTTCGCAAATGGAAAAATACTATCGAGGGTATTTGTAAAATGCAAGAGCGATGCGAGAGAATACTCTTCGCCGAAAAAAATAATCAACTTCCTCGCTATAATAGTTCACATTATCTAATCTCGTTTTGTTTTAATATGGAGGTCTTGTGTCGTGCGATTGCTATTTAATGTTACTACCTATGCCGAGTATATGATTAATTGTATTAAGCAATTGCTTTGATTGCAATATATTATGTACTAAAAATTCGCTCGAAAAAATCAAATTTGCCAAAGACTCATATGTTTGAAAGTACTATCTTACGAAAATGCTTCTCGCTTCGTCTCGTTTGCTACTCCGATGACATTACTTCCAAATAAGTCATTCTGAAGTATTTTAAATGGAATTTGAAGCAATGCCAATTTACGCATTTATTTTAGCTATCGATGAAACAGCATCGACAGACCTTTACTGTGATATTTAATTGGATTCGATCATCTGGGAACGACAATCTCGGGGCAAAGGGCCACGCGGCAAATCGTTGGGAGCGGCGGAAATCGACTAGACACTTTTTACTTATTTCCATTCATTTAATTTGCAACTGTAGAATTTATTCAACATTTAAACAAACGAGGGAAGCTGGACATACTTCCTCGCGCCATCAATGGAGGATCGCATGCTAAAACAGAGGGCACTTGAATGTGTGACGATGATATCCAGGAACGAAAATTGAAGATCTCCATAGGATCAACCTCGGCTCGCAGGCCGGAGTGGGTCTTTTGATGAAGAAATGATTCCGTCTAAGACGACACATGGCAAACATTAGCAATAATCTCGGTTTTCCAGGGCCATTTATTATGGCTATCTTCATGACGCACTAATTGCAAATTACTTATACTAGCAACTATTTCAAGAACTTCAATCCCCTTAAGCCCGGTTCACATTGAATGTAAGGACGTAACAGAAGAACACAACTTAGTCGTAACGTAAGGTGAAATTCTCGCATCGTTCACATTGACCTATGCCTACTAAGTTGAGCCAATCAGTAAACGTTTCTCTTCTCTTACGTTGACCAATAGAAACACTCCATCTATGACTTGATGTTTTGTTTTGAATTCACAGTGGAATAATATTCGACCTGACTTTCTTCTTCTGGTTCTTGAACTCGGAGTTAGTTTTATCCTATAGATACGGCTTTTCCCTCACCAATTCTATCAACTTCGACTCCATGTTGAAGATCTTGTGTGTTTACAGAGGTTTTGTAGTTTTTGGTCACACGTGGCGCTGGAGTACGAGCCATGATCGTACGTGATTGGAGAACTTAAGAACTCGTTCTCGCTCGTGATTGGGCAACTTAACGACTTGGACTTATTATAAAAGATGAACATGAGCCATCTTTCGCGTTACGTTAAGTTCTTAAGACGCAATGTGAACGGTCCCGTTCCCACGCACATGTTCAACTACAAATTAAGTTGCGTTTCTTAAAATAAGTTCTTACGTTAAGTTCCTACATTCAATGTGAACCGGCCTTTAGTTACCCGCTCCTTTAAACGTCATCTATTCACTCGTGTGTTGTTTTATGCACCACACGAAAGTTATGAATTCTATTTGGTAAATATAGGCCATAAATTTGAGAGGGAGATGAATTGTGTATTTTTGTAAAGTATAGATAAGCCTGAGCACCCTTCCTCTCACTCTATACTTGACCTCTGCTCATCATCTTCGGATAAGGATTTCCTCATCGCAATATGGAAATCATTGTAAGAGTCGTGCGAACTAAATCTCTCGACGTAAATAATTCCACAGTCTTAGTTAGTCGAGGCAAGTTCTCTCTCTCCCTCTCTCTCAATCCTATTCGCGTGACAGTTGAACGTTTTCTAAGAAATACTACATACATTTTCATTATTATGCAGTAAGTCACGAAATACGTTTGGCACGAAACTTACTAAGGAAGAGCATTTTTTTTTAATTGAGAAGGCCAAATTTTCCTTTATAAAAATTAATACGAAAAAGTTACGTGATTTTCAACTTTCTTAGTGATTTATATAAAATATAAACTTCCAGAACAACAAGAAAAAATTGATATCTATGTGATAAAATGTTAACAGAATCGTATTGTATAAGTTTTGTATTCTTCTTCCTCGTGAAATTCGAGATCACCTACTGTAAATGTTGAGCGGATACGTCTTCTTTATTCATTCATATTTTACATTTCGAAAAGAACGCTTAAAAACGTAAAAAAACACGTAATAATTATCATTTCTTTTTAACCACAGTTCACTTTACTACAACCTTCGACTGGCATAAATTCAGCGCTAAGCTCAGCGCCTCTGAATATTCTGTGGGGGTTCTCTCCGTTCCGTGTTTAGTTGGAGAGAGAACGATCTGCATCGCGGAAGAATGGAGCTCATTATGCACGTTTGACGGATGAGAAGGGGGATTGGAGGGGAGAGCGGAAGGAAGGAGATGAAGTTTTCGAAGATGGAGATAAGAGGAGGCGAAATGATAAGTATGGCTTTCGAGGGGTGCGTAGAAAAGAGGATTGAGGGTGTGGAGAGAGGCATAAGGGAGATAGCGGCGATAGGGCACAGAGGACGCCCCCGTCCTCGGATTCGCGCCAGTCTCCATTTCCTCCTTCCCCTCCTTCCACTCACCCCTTCTTCGCCCCTCTTTAAAATACCTTCTCCACCCCCTACTATATGTCACACTCTCCTCCTATATATATATATATATACATACATACAAACATACACTCCTCACAGCCCCTATTCTTCCTCCTCTTATATCCCTCCAACCCAACCTCATCCATCTCCTACTGTCTCACTATTTATTCTGCTTAAACCTCTTTCTCTCGTTGTTGTGTTTCTCTTTCCATCATCTGTCCTTGATGCAGGCCAACAGTCCTCTCCTCCTCCTCCTCCTAATACATATGTAGTTAAATTTTCTATCTCATATCTTGTTTCTTTGAATTGTGTTTGGATTTAACCGGATACTTATAACACACATTAGGTTCTCGACAATAGCGAGGATTACGTGATGAAAAATCGCAGCGGATGTCAAATCCGCTAATATTAAATCCAAAATCTTCTATTTTATAGAGAAATAAGGAGTTAAGAGGGATCAATCCTATGGATATCTTAAAGCAGATCCATGGCCGATAAGAACAAACGTATGACAAGTGGAATTTATATGTTAAATGTAGAAATGAAAAGTAAAATAGGGTAGTAACCTAATTATGTGAGTAGTAATGAATGGTATTGATAGCCGAAAAGCTATATTGACCCACGTTGGTAAAACCGCTTTCATATACCTACTGGAAATATAAGACTGATTCCTGCAATGCAGAATGTATCCAATATGTTATAAGTAGAGGGCAAATGAAGATTCCTTACGCCAGAGGTGCATACTGCAAAGATAAGCCCTCATTATGACAATCCTATGAAATGCAGGTCCATGTGATATAAGAAATAACATTTCTGTTTTACTGAACACGGGGACAGACCACAAGCTGAAAGAAACAAAAAAATCGGTACAACATACAATGTACAAACTTTCTCATATATTAATGCGTCGTTTAGTTATCTTTTGAAAAATATGAACTATGTAGAATCGTTATAAATATCAACTTAAATAACTATACGAAATTTGATGAAAATTGTATAAGCCGTTTACAGAAAATCCAATTGTTATTAAAGATACCTAGAATAAACTAGCCTTATATTCATTTTTTGAGAAATATGAACTATGCAGTATTATTGAAGACGTAAACTCAAGTAACTGTACGAAATTTGATGAAAATCGTTAGAGCAGTTTTTGAGAAAATCGAATTATTGTTAAAAATGCGTAGAATAAACTTCCCTTAATTATTGAGAAATGTCTACCATTTCTTCATAGCTTCTACTCGGTATGATAAAATGCCTAAGTACGGGATTTAATTAATTTTCATTTTACCGCTTAGGCTCCAGAGCCGCGAACAGACAGACCCACAGACAGACGGCACTGCGAAAACCACTTTTTCGGACTCAGGTACACCTAAAACGTATATTTCCGTCATAATATCGAGGTCGAATTTTTTCGCGATTACAATCTTTTTCAATATATACTTATTGTTAGTATATGAGAAAGTAAAAAGGTTCACCTAAAACATACGAAGATACAGTATAGACACAAGATTATAGTGGAAAAATAAAACAACACCACTGCTTACGTATTAAAAGTATCAACTTACGCATTACGACACCGCGGATTAAATCTGTGCATAGTCAAGGTTATCCCGTGAATGTCACTTCCGACGTTCCCCAAAGGAGTTTCTTGGGTCCGATACTTTTTCTCATATATATATATATATATAATATATATATATAAAATAAATACTAGCAGCCCGTTGCAGCTACGCTTGCAAATAATCTAAATAGCTCGGCTCTATGTTAGATCTTCTTTTTCCCCTATTCATTTGACGTGTTTCCCTATTTCTTTGTCTTTCTAGTACTCTCCGCTCCTCATCTACACGGGCAATCCTGTGAGCTTCCGCATCTCTTTCCTACAATACTCTTCCTTTGATCTCTGGCTCCTCTTCCTTACTCTGGCAGCTGTAGCTGGGCTAATAGCTCTCCTTTTTTAAAATTTCTGCGATTTTACAGCAATATATTAGAGCAATGTCACAGAGTTACTCAATCCTAGTTTAATATCGCGGTATATCCAAAGGGGAAATTTTTTTAATTGTACCTTACCTTAGTTGCAATGATTATCGTTGCACCCTTATAGACAAACTCACAAACAGTTGCTTTCCTTCAAGTGTCTATCAACGACTGCTTTTAACTTCTTACAGGACCTACTATACAGGCGACGTCAATGCAAGCGTTTATTTAGATTATCAATGAAGAGAAGATAACAATAACGCTTTTCTTTTATCTATTTCAAGGTTTAATTGACCTTAAAATTTAAGGCCAAGTAAACCTTCAAATTTAAGGCTTAAATGAATCGGAATCAACAATGAGAGTTTCCTTGGCAACACCCGGAATGAGTACGAAAAATCCGCAAAATTTCAAAAATGAATGCGTATTTCTGAAAAATTCGACCGCGTAACGTGTAAACATTGCAAGAATAAGATAGTATAAAGCCGATATAATTACGCGAGGCTTCATACGCACGGACTGACGGACGGAAGGACGCAGCTTCACTACGCGCATAATATATAGGATAAACGATCTCGGAAAAATTGTAAGTAGTAGGTAGTTGTAGATTATTTGCGGACGACACATTGGTTTACAGATGAATTCGTATCGAAGATGTTCAGATCCTCCAACGTAATCTACATTCCATTTCGGAATGGTTTAAGAATTGGCAGTTAGAATTAAATAGTCATAAATGTTCCTCAGTTTTTGGCAGGGTAGACAATAACAAGTTATCAGTGGTATTTTCTCGACACTGGCCCCACCAAAACGGTGAAAAAACAGAAATATCTTGGAATCGTATTTACGAAAGATTAATCTTGTAAGGAGAGCATATTCGAAGGATCGTAGGAGCAGCTCGTAAAAGGCTGGGATTTTCTTGTAGAATATTAGGTGAATGTGATGAAAAGACCCGCGAATGCGTGTAGCTTATGGGACACGTAGGAGATGGGCCTTATTCAGAAGTTAGGAAAAATTCAACGAATTCATGAAACGTAGATTATGTTACTTTTTGCGACCGTGACTTACGTGATTGATCGTTAAAAACATAGTTTCCAGATTCGGGGCTTCAGTTGAAGTGGTGAATTGATAAGTTTATAGTTCTTGATCAAAGCTGACTATCCCGAAGTAGTCCTAACAAACGTATTTTGTATCCAATGAAATCCTATAATATTATATTTACGTATGCTATCTTTGAAATTGTGTCTGAAATACGCTTAGGTGCTCGATAAATATGTAATTCGTTGTTATCTTCAATTTAACTTATGCAAATGTTTCCCATTTTTATTATTATATAACTTTTTAGCGATTTTTTATAAAAAAGAGCTTATGTATTCGGTTCATCCGTCTGTCTGTCCGTCTGAACGTGTACAAAATAACTAACAAATTATATAAGATATATAGTTCTACATTCGGACTAGATATTGAAAAAATTTGGGGTCCGTCTGTCTATCCGTTTGCTTTTTAACACGTTAATAGAAAACCCCTTATGAATTATCTACATATACGGATCCATTATTGCTTTCGTATTGTTGGCCGTATTCACAGCAACGAATGTAAATAACAAATATGCTTTAAAGCGAAATTAGTGAAATTACCTATAAAGTTCTAAAATTTTAATCTATGAAATATTTTGTCGTTGTTATGTAATGTCAAATGTTTTTAAAGAAATGTTTACGTGATATATGCTGCTTAACATTGTAATGGTAAAATACATTCCTGTGAGATTAGTTAATTAATTTTTCGAAACAAAAGTGAAATTGCATAGGTCTGAAAATGTATTTACAAAATTAATGTAATGAATATTATTAAAGATGCAAAATTTTCCAGATAGGTTGGTCTCCAGGAGATTTTTTTTATTTTAGTACTCATAAAAAAATTGCCTTATGTAATTTGCTCTGCAATTCTTTCCTCACTTGTATTATAACATGACCTGTATGCAGGGGCGGATTGGGAGCAAAAATCGACCCGGGCAAATACTCGGATATCGGCCCACCTAACAACTAAAATAATGTTGCGGCCCATATTTTCCGAAACATTACTTTAGAATACGGAAAAGCGCCAGCTCCTGGTCGAGGCATCAACCCAGTGGCGTATTGAGGGTTTCTGGCGCCCGGGGCAAAGAATAATTTTGCGCCCCCAGTAGCAAAGGGATTTACGAGGGGAAGGCGGATAGGTGCAAATCGCACCTCGACCCGACGGGAGCAAATTCGATATTTTTGCGTCCCCCCCTATTTGGCGCCCAGGGCACGTGCCCCACAAAGGCAGCCCCGGCCCAGGAGCAGTATCGGCCCACTGGGACTTTGCCCGGTGTCCCGGCGGCCCAATCCGCCCCTGCCTGTATGTATGTATATGTGTGTGCGTGCGTTCGTGTGTATTTCCTATAAGATAACAAAAATCGATTTATTCATTTTCAAATTTAAGTACGAAGAAATTGACACAATCTTCGGACATGGAATTTTTTAAAAGGAAAATGGATTAAGTTTCTTGTTCTTATCGTCGATTTCCGCCTTCAGTTAGAAATCGTTGAAATTATACGTTTAATTCACATATTTTGGGGAAAATCGGCTGTTTAGCGGGATGTTGCCTTGACGACCATGACATTGTTAAACCTCGAGTTTACATTGCTGTCTTCCTAAGCGTAAGAAAAGCGTGCTTTGAATGCTTTAATAAAACCCTCAAGAAAAACACGTACGCAATCGTCACATCTTGTTAGAAGAGGAATATCAGCTGAAGGCCGTATATTGTACTTGTGAACGGCACCCCTCCCCTCACACGGACGCGCCTCTTAGTTTGGAAACCACTGGCTAACGTATCTCATTGCAAGAATTTTGCTCTAAAAATAATCATTTCATTAAAATGAATAAATATCTGTTATGGTGAATAAATGTCAGTCTCAGCGCACGTATTCAATAGTTATATCCCCATTGAACTACGAAAAAACTTCCTTTGACGTTCTAAAGCGAGATAGGGAAATAATTGTTGCAGAGCTTTCAGTAAACATTACCCTTGATGAAAATCGGTCAGAGATCCCAAAGAACTAATCCACACACCTGAATTAACCTATTAAGAATTCCATAGACGAAATGTAAGGGGAATGTAAAATACCCGACTTAAGATGTTTCGACTTACGATATTAATACATTGATACCTCGAAATCGACATCCGATGTCGTACTTGCAGACACACGATATTCGACATCCGTGTCCACTTTCTTCTGCGTTTCTTCGTCCGATATTCAGTTGGACGATATGACACTGTAGGTATTAATGTATTGCTTGTTTTAAGTCTTAAAAATGTTTATTATACAATAAATAACACTCATTGGTTCTTAAACTATTAATGTATAGCCTAAATACGACTTGGTACATATCTTTTTCCAAGGTCCTGGAACATATCTCAATTTATAACATGTAAGCCTGTGGGAAATTGATATTCGACTTACGACAATTCGACTTGCGATGATTCGACTTACGATGTGATTTTCAGGAACCTCGTTAGAGTCGTAAGTCTGGAACGGCCTATAGAGTAATGTAGGGTGTCGAGAATTCAAATCTATCTATAAAACAAGCTTATATAAGCTTAATAGTTCATCTGGTATTAATCCAAGTTCTATTTCATTCGAGTATGATTGGAGTACTTTGCTAAAATGTTTTACAAAGGTTGCATACTAAATCATCCAATGTTCCTTAAAACCGATAATTAAAAGTTGTTGCACTGGAATGGATAGCAATGTTTCTTGCAAACAACACAAATTTGATCGCCGAATTTGAAATTTTCTTTGTCGGTACGATTTTTATCGTTAAAAAGATTTCCTCTCGGTCTTCCTGAATTTCGTTTAACAAACGTTGAGAATTATATAATCTTAACTGGGTGTCTCACAGTTTGACGCGAGGTAAGTTCGGCGCGGGACAGTTCGGCGCAGCCCCAACTCGGATAAGGGACGTTATGGTGCAGATTAGAATCAATGATATAATGAACTAGATGCTATGCCCGTACATTGCCAGTGTTAGCAAATGATTTTACTTTCTCCATACGTAGTATGGGAAAGTATTGTGATCACGAAAAAAATCGACCTCGAGATTTCAACGGAAATACACGTTTTGAGGTTCCTAGAACACGTTTATTTTCGGAATGATGTCTGTGTGTGTGTCTGTGTGGATGTACGTGATTGTGGGAGCTCTAACTCAAAAAGTACTTGCCATATCGTTACCAAATTTCATATATTACACTTTAGCATGAGCACAAAGACCTGATTAGTTTTTGGACAATACCGCTTAACCAGAAGTCGAGGTTTATTCGGAACCCGATTCGGATTTTGCGATATTTCTCCGTTAAAACATCATTATTGTATACACAACTCTATACAAAGGTCATAGAGAATGTAATTTACTACAACTTCCATTTGAAACAATTTTCCAAAGCGGTTATTGTTTAGGAATTATTTATAAATAATCGGTTTTTTCGATTTCCGTCAAATGTCTCCTTAAAAACGTCGTAATTGGTCATCTTCGAGAGGACCAAAGTTGTAGAGAATAATATTTCTTCCAGGTTTTGTTTGAAACAAATTTTCGTAGAACCATCCTTTTCGGAGATATTTAACTTTTTGGTAATATCCAGTATACAGCGCCACCACCATCTAGCGGTGAATTCTGTAAACATATTAAAAATATACGTAATTTACGGCAATAAGGACGACTGTATTCTTTTACGATACGAAATAATAATTTTGCCTTATAATGTTATTCATAATAATTGAAATATCTATACCCCAAATATGGAGAAAGTCATGTGTTGGCCACATCAGATTTTTGCAGAATAAATTTTACTTCTTACGCATGCAAAGACTGTGAAGGAGGCGAAATCTAAAAAATCCTAATATGTAAAATTCTGACAATAATCTGTACCTCTGGATAATAGCATTTTTAAGAATACATAAATTTATTTAAAAAATCTCATGCATATAATAGGCAGCCTATGTGGTATGGTTTGTAAGAGAAACTTTTATTTTTCGAGGCATTTTTTCCTATGGGAAAAATAATCGATAATTTTTAATACGGTTGGAACGTATGGCTTGATTTTTTGTAGACAAATTACCTATAAAATCACTTAAAATAGATTAACCAACAAAGGGAGTATCCACATGACAACAGTATATATTTTTACTGAACTAAGTTTGTAACATTGTCAAGTGATATTACTATACCATATAATAGAGTAAATTTCACCTGCAAATCTTTCACATAAAATTCCCCACCCCGCCACGAACGAACGGTTTGGAATGTCCATACAATTTTGGCAACTATTGATAATATTTAACAGTCTTTATTTATTAATCAAATGGAATAGCTATTGTTTTATTTTCGGAAGAAAACCGCTCTCAGAATCGCTGAGAGTTATTACCCGTCAATAATGACAGGTATAAATAGCATTAAGACGAAATCCATTGTTCCTTCCTCCTCTTCTTCCTCGCCCTCTCCTTCTCAATCTCCCCTCAAAAGTGTGCCTCCAGATGATTATAGTTTCTGAGATAAGGTATTCGATAAAATCCCAAACATTACATATTTTAAGTGAAAATTTGTTTAGTTCAGTTCTTCTAGCGGAAAACATCGTAAAACTCAAGTAAATAAAATAATTTTATTCTTCTATAGATTTGAACTGGACCTGCGCCGAACTGTACGTTCCTGAGAAACATTTTACTCGTGTGTGCGCCGGACTGGTCCCGCACCGAACTGGCCGGCGTCGAACCGGCCGCGACGAACTGTCCCATTCCCGGGATACTTGGTAACAAAGGATGTAGAAGGGAGTTTGATTAGTAGGTAACTGTAGAAAATTTTAAGTAAAACGAGCAAGACAGTTCTACGCCAAATTGTAATAAGATATGAAAGGAAAATCGGTTGAAATGTATTGAATTGCAAGAGAAATATTCTAGGTAATGGAAATTTGCATGAATAATATTTCCGATAAATTTCCTTCTCGATTTAGAAAAAGTACATGTAAAAATCTTAAAACATCCCGTCTTATTTTATAGCAAAAAGTGGTATAAAATTAATTTTAATTCAGTTTACAGGAAGACCAGAAGACATAAGACAAGAATCTACGCGCAAAATCAGAAACAATGGCGCCGAAAAAGAGAATAACCTCTGAAAATGGATCCCAATAAAACCAAGGTGAATTATTCTTCATATTTCCTCAACGGTAATGAAGTAAGTCGGAAATTAATTGGGTCAATTCGCCATTATAGAGATCTTAAAGAAGTCAATAAGTGGTTGAAGATGAGACAGCGTAGTTAAATGCTTATATTTTATTTTGGCATGTCTGACGGTTATTAGCTCTAAATCCAAATCCTTCGACAATTTTTTTCATCGTCTCTTTCTTAGTGAAATTTATCTTAACCGAGTTAATTTTATTCTTTTACCGGCCTGTATCAAATAACCAGATTTCTCTATGGTCGGCACATGGGCCATCAGAGGGAGAACAATTCTTTTAAAAAGTTATTCTCGTGACCGAGCCGGAAGAGCAAAGGAGATAGCATGGAGAGAAAAGAGGAGGGATGGGGAAGAGGAGTAGTAAGGTGGGGAGTTAGGGGGAGGGCTGGGAGGAGGGGAGAAATGGGGGATGTTATGAGAGGGGGTAGAAGGAGTAGACCTCCGGCTATTCCTCTCACTCAGTCGAGCGTGATTTTCGCGCCAGTGTCTTGACCGATGATGCTCCATGCGGGTGTGGTTGAGCACCACGCCCCCCACGAGCGAGCACCATGGCCCAAGGCGAATTGCCATCATACGCCGGGCACAAACACTATGTGCAACACGAGATGTAATATCCCCACAAATCAACAACGAAATCCATCTATAGAAAAGCGCGATGCATTTATAGTGCAAACTTGGAGTATTAATGAAATTAGAAACCGAAGATCGACTCTAAAAATAAATTGTCATTTTATGTCAGCGGTTCTCAACCGGAGTGACATGACACCCCAGGGTGACGCGATGGCTATCGAGGGGTGACGCGAATATCTGATAAATTCGCAGTATCATATTCTGACTTATAAACATACTAAATAAAACCAGGGGAATAAACAATCGTGCTTATTTAAGTGCCGTAATTTTATCTTTATGTGGTTAGGGGAAGATCCATTTAATCTTTAAAGGTGACTTGAAGATAATGGAACTGTAAACGGGGTGACGCATAACTGAATGAACCGAACATAGGGTGACGCAGACAAAAAAAAAGGTTGAGAACCACTGTTTTCAGGGCCGCTTTAAGGCAATGGTGGGCCCTGGGCAAAGTTTGATCTTGGACCCCCCCCCACTCTCTTTACTTAAAAAAAGGGAACTATTTCCTTGTTAATTACTTTATAAAACTAATTGAAACAGACGGTGCGACACTTCTACACACACGAAAGTGTCGCACGCCATAAATCTAGCGTCTTTTGCGTAATTCATATTTATTTACATTGGTTTATGTTACTCACGTCATACTAGAATACTTGACGAGTATAAACAAGTGAAATTGGATCAAATTTTATTATAAAAAAGCACGAATTAAAACGTAAGTTTTTTAGGTAAAAAATGCGCCGCTTAAAAGTGAGCAGTATAAAATCTTTGTTTCGAGATCTAAGGGTTAAGCACATGGTAACGACGCTCACGCGGCGTGGGCCCCTAAAGTCAGGGGGCCCTTGGCAGTTGCCCACTTTGCCCATTGGATAAAGCGGCCGTGACGGTTTTATAGGAAATGGTGAGAACGATAGAGTTAGTAAGCGGCCAATATTAGACTTGCCGTTTCAGGAAAATACGAATCATTCAAACGTCGAGCGAAAATTCGAAGGACTGTTTATCATTCGATATGTTGTCGTTTATTTTCGAAGTGTTCCAAGATTAAATTATGCGCCAAATATTTCCTAACGAGTGGTTAATAGAGAAAATCCCTATTCCTCCAATTCAAATCGGAACATACGAACTACAATCGGAATACGGTTCCAGAAATACGTTCCATTCTTTCGCTCCGAAATTACTTACTGTGACATGGTGCTCCGGTCAGTGCTCGTTGGCGCGGAAGCGGCCCGTGGAGGGCCTCTGCTTATTCCGACCTCGGAGTGTTTCCGTGGGCGGGGGGCGTAGGAAGGATTAAGGGGGAGGAGAGATGGAGGGGAAACGGGAGTTAGTGCGGGGGAGGCAAGTTATCCTGGGGCGCGTGGGGAGCAGAGGGAGGGAGGGGAGGCAGGAAGGGAGAGGATATTGTTTAGCAGAAGGGAATTAATCACTGCCTCCGATTTCACCCGTTCCGTTTTTTCCGGCGCCAAAGAGAGAGCGCAATAACTCCACTCTCTTGTCATATTCCGTTAGGAGCTTATTTTAAGCTCACGTGGTGTGCGAGTTAAGCGGAACTCTTCTCATATTCAAACGTTTCCGGACCCGTTTAATGTCGAAATATATAAATATTCTGAATTCCCTCGTACCGTATCTCTTCGCGGTGCCATTCCAGTTTATTTCGTCCCATTTTTTCCCGTCAGAGCGTGCGCACAAAATATCGAAAGCGTAATCAGGTTGAAGACGGCGAGCGGAACGGAAGCGGGTTTAAGCCGATGAGGGCGCACTCAACGGAAACCCCCGTGGAGGTGGGCGGAAGTGAAAGCCTTCGGAAAGAGACTCGCAAAAGACTAGCAGCGAACGATTGAACTATGCATCTAAAAACTGGATTCCTTAAAAAGGAATTAGCTAACATTGTGTATTTATTCCTATTCACAACGCGTCTCTGCTCCGAAACAAACCTCTACGATTTAGTGTTCCCATACATTTAAAAACGGTTAATTATATTCTAAAATAAATGAAATTGATCAAAAATAAATTTCTGAATAAAAATTTATTTTGTAGATTAATCTATATTTGAAGACTTCACATTTTCAAAGGTTCTTTTCTCTACATTTTAAATAGCTTAGAATTAAAATTCTAAGTTTGTATTTGATCGAGCTTAGAGCTATGAAATTTAAATTTAAATATCAATAATATATAGAGGTAACGATAAGTTAAATTAAATTTTCTTTGTAGCCGAAATACTCATTTATTTTTCATAATCTTTTTATGGCTGTTGGAGAGACAAATCATTAAATTTCATTTTAATCAAGAGTTGAGATCTATAATACTATTTTGAATCAATTACAGTGATTACTGCTGAAAATGGAATTGATCGTAATGTTTATAAATCTCAACTCAAAAAAGTAACTGTAACTCTTATGAAATATTTAATTTGAAGTTGTTAGGGGAAAAAGAAAAGTTTTAATGGCGATCATGATTTTGATGACGGCGATTGGTGAAAGTTATCATCTGTTCACTTAAAATACTACACTTTCAGAAAATATGGCACTGTCGATGACAGAACATCGAAATCCCGGACTTTTATGCTTTATAATGATAGTACGCTATACTAAAAAGCTTAATTTTAATTATGAAAAATCATTATATCGTTGCGCCGCATAATTAGTTCTCACAATCCTATTTTTAAATTTTAAGTTTCAACGTATCGCTTCACGTCGTCAAAAGACTTTGTTATCTTTCGTTAGATGCTCGCTTTTTTATTCTTCAAAACATTCATAATTTAGCTGAATGGGAGCTGTTTCCTTCCATTTGATTCCAACCTTATTTAAAGGACTCCTTTTCAATAGAATTGATGAGTTTTGAGTTTACACAACGCGAAATTAAAATTCAAACAAACTAAATAAATTCTGTAAACAATTTAAAGAATTAAATGCTATCTCAATCGTAAGAAATGGCGGGCGAAGGAGCGCATGTTCCTCCAAATGCTTAGGTGGGTCATAAAGCGCATTCACGCAATAATACGGAGGCTGCAGTGGGAAAGGGTCAGCTGGTTTCTCGCGTTCTACTCGACGCTCGACCAAACGGCCGCGCCACACGCATTTCTTGATGAACATTCTCATTTCTTATTTCAAATACAGCAAACGAAATTGGGATATCTCGTGGACCAAATCGAAGTGTATGTTAAACGGCGAACACATTGAAGGCAAAGTACGTGAGAACGGCATTCGAACGTACGTACTTCAGGGGAGCGAAATATTTGCCGAATTATGATTTTGCCGTCGCTTAGCATCAGTTGCTGATATTATCATTCCACAGTTTCAAATGGAGAATGTGCAAAGCAAATGACCAGCTACATAGCTTTCTCCAAATATCGGCAATTTTCATTTACATATTTAACAAAAATATATAATGAAAGTCCGTCGACCATCGTATCGCTAGTTCGTTCCCGATGCGTACAGTGGAGAGAAATCCCTTCCATCGGACACTCGAGGACCATCCGAGAGGACGGCGGAACAGCCTCTCCCATTAGCGCTGGAATTTGCCGAAAGACGCTCTCCCTAACGTACATCGCTTCCGAAATGCCCCTCCGAGGAAGAGATTGGGAGGGTAGAGATGGACGCCGTCGAATTATGATTTACGTGTGAGAGACGTTCGGGATGGAAGCGATCCCTGGGCTGGGTTGGAATAGCAGGAATAGCTCCCTTAATTTCTCTTTTTATCGGTAGAAGATGAGGATTCGATATTTACCGTTCTCTATTGTCTTAAACGCGTCAGAGCAGAGTCAGTGGGAATTGACTCGTTTCTATTTTTACAAATAACTTTTCTAACGTAAGGCAATTATCATTTCAGTGAATGAAATGGTTCGAGTGAATTAAGATTTTCAAGAAAAAACAGTAAAGTAAGTAACAGTAAGCTGCGTTGTTTGAAAAAAAACAGTTGAATTTACAAACCGAAGTTGGTAGAGCTTGAGTTATCAAAATCCATAGTTCGCTTAGCTTCCACAGATTAGTTCCGGAGTGACAACTCCATTTCAAACGCGTGCAATAAAAAAACAGCACAACCAGCACGCTTAGCATGACAGGCTAAGGATAAACTAGCTTTAATTTGTGAGTTGAGCTTCCCCCACAACACGAACTTCAAGGATTTCATCTACACCTTTGTCAGTCCTCATTCGGCAACGTGTCTTCATAATGTTCACTGCGTTCCTCAGTCACGTTCAGAAACAACCATTCTGATCTATATAGGCTCAATTAAAACTTCTTCTTCTTGCGTTATAAACTTGCTACTTCTTCTACACCAGCACCTGATGAATCTAATCGTGAATCTATATCCATATCTAAAACTTTTTAAATGTGTATACCACTCATTGCAAAGTACCTTTTCTTCACTCAGAGATTTCTATAGAACTGGTTAGCAGAGCAATATGTGTCGAGGTTAAAAACACGCCTGAGGAGATCGACACCTAAAACTACTACTTTTTCATTCCGTTCCAAGATACAGATACGTCGTCCAACTCTACCGCAATGAGATGTAAGTATTCGTGCGGGTTATCTGCATGTAAGAACATGACACTTCCCAACATATCACAAATGTATGCTGGAATTTATTTATGAGGTAACCCGAAAACCATCATAAAAATATTTCTTTGATTGGAGTACACTTATTCTTAGTGTTAAAGGTTATACCAATCGTCAAAGACACTGGTAACTTAAAGTCAATATATGGTCTTTCAGGTCAATCCCACACATAAAATCGCTCTTGGAGAATCAGGAGTTGTCGTTTCTCTCCAGCAATCTGGAATCGCTTTTCATTGTAACATGAGAGAGAGAGAGAGAAGAGAGTAGAGAGAGATATCAGGGCGGTGTCTATTCGGCCATCTCTCAACTGGGCCGAGGGACTTTGTGCTCACACGCCCTTGCGATCACATTTGTGTATTGCGATCACATTTCGTCTTCAGACGGAGGTCATGGCCGGTTTTAATAAGGGAACGATTTATAAATCAATCAGCTGAATCTCGCTCGCGAGTCACTGCGTGGTGGGTGCTATATGGCGTCTCGCGTACTTCTCTGATCCGATCGGAGTGGCGCAAGCTAAGCGACCAACATCCCAAGAGGGAAAATCCGGCCTAATGCACAAAAATGATTATGCAATTACTTACGGCATTTTCATGCAGAGAACGCACGTGCTATCAGACATATCGGCATGGCTGGAGAAAAACCAGCAAGGGCAGAGGTTTTTCATTGAATTACTGCATCTAAAATGTATTGCCGGAGGAGATGTTGAAAACTCCGATTTAAACTGTTTATCGATAAAAATGGTTGCTCTTCGGAGAGCATATACTTATGTTCGGGAACACTTTTATAGGGTCAGATGATGAACTATAAAACTGAATTATGCCCGCTAATATTGAAATTGAGTTATTATGGATTAACACTCAACATTAAATACCAAATATCTTCTTAAATTTAAATATATGTTTCAAAGAATAACAAACGTTGATGATTTTTCACATAGGTTATACAATCGGTTATAAATTAACCAAAAAAGTTAAACATGAGGCAAATAAAACAGAAATCGACACATTTCACACCAAAATGAAACTCTTTAAAGTGAATATTTTGGATAGAGATTCCAAATTGTATAGAAATGCGTTAGAATTTTAAATATTGCAGTTGTCATTTTTTTATAAAGTAAATTTAATCACAATATTTTTAGAACTCATCGCTATTTTCTTTACAATACAAAAGACGAAATAAACCAAAGATAAATTCAGAATTATAATTTCAGGAAATAATATATTGTAATTAGTACAAGACTTCAAAGTACAATAAATACAAAAGAATTATTTGCAAGACGATAGAGACGTTTTAATTAAAAATAAATCTGAATGTACTATTATATACTTCCAGCATCGCGCATCCATTTGTTATTTTTTCGCATGTGCCTGTTCATCTTATTAATTTTAGTAAAGGGAAGTTTAAACGATATAACTGAGTTGAGCGTACGTAAAGCTGCCACGGTATGCCATTAGGAGATTCAAGATAATATTAACAATATGGGAAGGAATGTGTTCACGTCATTTAAAAATCAAGACTACTTTAACGATAAATACTTCAGAGCATTCTTCGTAATAATTTCGCCATCTTTTGTGAGAAATGTTATAAGATGTCAGCAAGCAATATATCGCAATTTTTGCAAAAATACATTTGTTAGAAAAAGCGCTATAAATCTCTCGATAGGTTTGATCGATGCACGGGCAACTCGAGCCTCCAAAGGAGGGTCGCGGAGGGTGAAAGACAGAGAGAGAGAGAGGGGGGAAGGAGGGAGGGAGAAAGGACTCGTAGGGAATAGGGAGGTGCGCGTGGGAGGGAATAGGGTGGCCGAGAGTAGCGGGAGAAAATAGGAGAGCAAGGGAGATGGACGGAATGGGAGTGGATGGGATGAGGAGAAGGAGAGAATGGAGTGGGTAAGGAGAGAGAGAGAGAGAGAGAGGGGGGGGGAGATGGGGTGTGTGAGAGGGAGGAGGCGAGCGGGTGGGCGCGGGATTTGTTCGGCGGGTGAGAAGGATGAGGGGGAATTATTGAGTAAGCATAAAAATTGAAGGCTCGTAAATTCATTTATTAATGCGTCCATGACGCCACCTTCCGAGCACTGCCTTCCTCTGTTCCGAGGACCAATCACTTCGCGCCGGCCTCATCCCTCCGGAATTCAGCCACGCCCCCTTGCGAGAGAACCTCCTCTCTCTCTCCCTCTCCTCGAAAAAATTCCCTCCCTCCTCTTCCTCCCCCTCCTCCTCTTCTCCTCTCCCTCGTCTTCCCCACCTCCCACCTCCCACCCCTTCCCACGGCCTCACCCTCCACTCGCTCGACTCCGCGCCTCCATTCCGATATTCTCTCTATTTCAGAAAACAAACCGTTTTTCGAAAAACCTCGAGAAAGACTTCCTCGGTCTCTTTGCGTTACACTTACCTAAGTCTAGGAAAGTCAGGAGGATAAGTTGTGTCGACATTACCACGGATAAATTTTTTGCTGTTATATTGCTGAAATATTTGCACTATACTTCACCTACTCCGATTTTAAAATCCAAAATGGCTGACATGATTTCGGCGTTAGAAAATATAATGCGACAACATTTTTGACAACTGAAATCAAACTCATTATGTAAATTTCGACTTTAATTTATAGGGTAAATTTCTATAGTGAGTTTGATTTAATTTTCACAGTGTCGTTTCACGAAGTGACGCCATAGTTAGTTAACTATATATATTTTGACAAATATCCCTTCTTTCAATTGAAAAACTCGAATGTTTTCAGTATAGTACAAAGAAAAAAGTTCTAGTAAATGTTTGGCATTAGTTAGAATTTTCTAATAGGTAAATCAGTTTAAATTGTTTGCAAGAAAAATCAAACTCAAAAATTTCACGTCTACCATTGTCAAATTCTTAAATTTTTATAAGATTTCAAATATGACATCGTGTATGGTGGTATTGATATTATCATCGATATCAGTCAAAGTGTATTCGTGTAAAAGCGTGAGTCTCACGTTTGCTAGTCGTCACTCAGACATTTAAAAGTAACTCAACATATTCTGTCCTCAAATACATTGTTTACATATTGCAGTTTGGTTTTAATCATCCTAGAGCTATTTAACGACTACAAATTACTAAATACTTAGTTAAATTTAGCCTATAAAGGACGGACGTCAAAAGGTTTCTACACCACCAGATTTCCTTCTATCGCCGTGTACGTTCACATCCTCTTGTTTCTAGTTGTAGTACTTCAACATATATTTACATAGTAAGAGGTAATTATGATGGAGAAAAAGGGGTGCTGTTGTTGAACCCGCGTGACCGGGCCTTACACTTCCTTCTTCGGAAAAAATTATTTTTGGAGAATAATATGTGGTTATGAAAGCAGTTGTACATCAAACGAAAACATAAATTAGAATGTTTTACTCGTTTATAACGAAGAGACCGACTCTGAAGGAGAAAATCGAAAAAAATCGGTTAGTGAAAAGAGCGTTTGAAATTGAGACGGCTAAACAAGACGTCAACATTGATGAAAGTTTGTGAGTTTCAGTCTGATTGGCTCGCTTTCTCTTAAATGTTCCTTTCAAAGTTCAATAATAAGGCCTTCGGTCATTGAAAATGTGTACTTTCCAGCTATCCGTCAGAAGCCTTTGTAGCGAATGATTCGGAGGTTACGCATAATTATATGACATGATGAATTTGAGTTTTTGCTTCTTCCTTATCAGAGGCCGTGACTGGACATTTTGACAATATTTAAACCGCAAACAAGCGAGACCGCAAAATGGCTGTTCACGAATAAGAGAGACCACGTACATCGACCTATCACTGTGTATTTCCCGTACCTCTGAAGTTATAACGAATTAATTCTTGAACTGGTTTCGGATGCAAAGAAGATAAAGGGGAATGGAGCACACGTCGTAATGAGAACCCTTTTCCAGCAGATATGTACGGTTTATGCGTGTCACTCGGTGTATCATGACAGTAATTTACCTTGAATTTGCTTGGTGTTTGAATGTTTTTGGCCCAAAAGAAGGTCCGTGCAGGGTCGTTTTATTTGTTTTGGCCCAAAAGAAGGTCCATGCAGGGCCGTTTTATTTGTGGCGAATGGCGGTTTTGAACCGCGGACGAGCGATACTGGATGCGCGAACGGCGAAACTGGTCCATAAATGGGTAAGTGCGAACGAGAGATCACCGTGTGCCTCTCTCTCTGCCTCATATGTATGAGTCTGAAAGAGGAAACAAGAAGGGAGCGAGTGACAGAGAGAATGTTACTCCCTGCGGATTGACTCGGAACCGGTGAAATTAGACGACAGATATGCAGTTCGAAACATAAAAAGAAGAGAAACAGAATAGAGTTCAAGCTATTCGACCAAAATATTGTCTTAAAAAGATATTTCACTGCCTTTTACAAATAAATTGTCTTAAATTTTTTGCCAAGCAGGAAAACACAAGGTAAAGAAATGTCGACATTACGGCAACTTGACTGAAAGGATCCAGGTGGAGAAATGACATTAATTTAATGTAGCGAAGTATTTCATAATTACACCACTCTAACAACCGTTTCGTGGCTTCTAGGGCTGCCTAGAGGCTTAATTTTAAAGTTACCGCATTGATGCTATTCATTTGCTATATTTTGTTACTATCCAAATTTGAATTTCTACGGGTTTCTGCAATGTACAGTAAGATGGCATGTGTACAAAAAATGAGGGATAAAGAGATATTTTGGGTGACTTGCTGCGAGTGAGAAACAAAAGAAATGCAACGTAAGGCGAATGCGGTGACCTTATCGTGACGGTGTTGTCAGCCACTGGATTTCAATTAGACAACGAGGATTCGAGTAATTATTTCGCATCTCGCATAAGGTGTCCGGTAGTTAAATAAATATTTATATATTATAATAAAAAATTTAATTGATATGATTAAAATGTTTTACGTAAATAGATCCCAAATATCGGATAATTAAAGGATGAAAGGTGACGTCTTCTAATGCATACAAATCCCCAAATTACGCAAAGAAGAGATTCTGATGTGAATTCAATTCCATTTCAAAGATCTGGAACCAAAAAATCTCTAACGATGCTGTGGCATATACCAAAATAATCATGGCTTAATTATAAACGACGCACGTGGACAAATGATGCTATTCGCACCTGTTAAAAAATAAGCTCTTTGCTGAACTTCTTGAAGATAATAAAACATTTCTTACCCCGAACTTAAAAACCACTAGTTCCGTCTCATTTTTCCTTTCAAATGGATTACTGAGATACTGTCTACTCAGTCAGACAAACTGCAAAATACTTTGCTGCGTGAAATTATGTTAGACTGAAAAATTATACGAAATATCCAACTATTACAAGAAAATGCGCCGAATGAATCTCACAAGTCTCAATGAGATGAAACACGCCTCCGATTGCCGTCCTTCAAATCTCACTCATACCTATCTCTCGTTCTTTGATGAATGAAGCACTCAAGTTGAATATTCCAATAAATAAAACAAAAATTTAATGAGACGTTTTTCTTGATACTTTCTTTGGAATGAGCTTTACTTAAAAATAAAAAAGTTAACCTCATTTAAAAAATTCCGCAACTCCTGATATTCTCATATAATAAATGAATCATAGATTTTAACTGTTTTTCCACCGATTTCATAAATGATGCCTTCGATTCCCTATGTTGCAATTTTTTTAGAATGAACTATTTCATTGTTTATTAAAAACTATTATATATAGGTATGTTTGCTCTAGAAATTGCATATCTACCGTATGACTTAAATTGTTTTTACTATTTCAAATATAATCACTTTCTGTAATTATTCTTATATTAATTGTATTCTTTTATGTTGTGAATTAATGCTACAAAGTTAACGATTTGTAAAGTGGTAAGGTTGAATTTGAGGATTCTTAAACTTAACATCATTAATGAAGATAATATTCTTTTAGTCTTTCATATTGAGGTGAACAATCGCAGACGAAAATATAATTATTAAAATTAACGAAAATTCATTCTAGAGTTAAATAAACACTAGAATTTCGGAGATTTTAAAATGAAAATAATATAGTGAATAATATAAATATTGCCCATAATACTAAGAAAACTAACTTTTCATATTAATTGCCTTAAAGAAATTTTCGAGTATTATGGTAATCATTCCCTAATATTTGATTTATCATAGAAACATATGCGATGACGAAACTATAATAGAATTCTCTATAAAGAGGAAATAGCAGAAATATTTTCTCATCACCCGAACTCGATTGGGCCGGAGAAATAAAACTGCGGCCATTATATTACCAATAAATTACGAGCATTACTTTCTAGTTACGGTAAGAATAAATCCTCTCCGAAACGCCCGACAACATTGGTGAATTACACCAGGACAGTTTGATGGAAGCTAAAAAATCGAGGAAAAAAAGTAATTCACCAAGCGAGCACAAAGAGAATTATTAGATAAAGAAGAATTCATTCAATTTCTTTAGCTCAAACGAAGTATTTAAATAAAGCACTCACATTAATGCCCTCAACATTTTAGCTTCTTGTAAAATAAATTAATCTTACTGGCATAAAATATGTGATTGCACAGTGTATCCCATTAAATGAATCTCGAATTTAACCAATTATATGTAACAAGTATTGATTAGCAAATAAATCATTGGTGTAAATAGACTCCAAAAACTAAATTTCTCAGAAATGTGGGAATACGATCCAAAAAGTTATATAATAAGGAAACTAATAACTTTCATTATTTACAGTTTCAAAACATAGAATAATAAATCCATTATAAAGGAGAGTGGGTGATACAGCAACCGCAGTTCATTTGGACGACAGACCTACAGGTGGCAGCAGGGTTTATTATTTTCGACGGATTTCCTTCAGAAGGGAGGAATATAGAGACGCACTTTACTCGGCTCGAATGTCGAGAAAGAAAGAAAACGATGGGAGAGGATTTAGGCGGCGGGAGAGGGGAGAAGAGAAGCGGGAAAGCGCGACGCCTCGGAGTGACCTCTCCTTAGCACGGGATAATCGCGTTCGTACGAATTTGCTCCCGTGATGTGGCAAGCGCGCCAAAGAGCTATGAGGCGACGGAAAGAAACGAGACGCCAGGTAGAGGGAGAGAGAAGAGGAGGCGAAGAAGAGATAATAAAGTGACATAGGAGAAGAGGAGGCAGAAGGAAGGAGAGAGGTGGGGAAGAGGGAATGGAAAGGAGAGATTTTTAGGAAAGGGGGTGAGGGAGGGATGCTGCCCCAGACTGGGGCAAGGATGTGGTGGGTGGGCTCTGCATCGCCCCGCGAGAAAGGCTTCAGTAAACATACATTGAGAAATTAGGTAGCTGTTTTAGCGATAATGACAGGAAAGCCAGATGCGCATTTCAGCAGCAAAGGAGCCGTCATCAGTGGTTGTACACCGGTGATAGATTACAAACAAGCAGGAGTAATGCACGCCGGGAGAGTGGAAAAAATTAATCGCTTTTCTCTCGAAAGATTCAAGAGCTGATATTTCGTTTATTTTCTTTCGAGCAAGTTGGCGACCTTGATAGAACGCGGTGGCACAGACACACGGACAAACCGAATATAACAGGTGCTTTCCTTCCTTTAAAAAGAAAACTTCTAAAAAGAGGAGTTTCATTACCTTTTTTTCAGCTGAAAGTGCAATATAATTTTGAACTAGATCTGATAAGGAGTCATGATAATTACTTGCCAAATCCGTTGACACCAAATGCGAGGATTTCGTAATTGCTAGTCGTTGAGGTAACGGTCATTTCCTTCTTTCTCGACAAATTCATTGGAAACGGGAGAATCTCGTCCACCCGAAGCGAAAAGGGGCTCTCGTTCACAAGATTCTCCATTGCGAGCGATGAGTTTGGATCTTACGCAAATGTCGCAAAATGCAATCTAACGGCAATCGATGGAGAATGAAAAAACTTTTATGTCGTTTTCTCTCGAGTCATTCTTCAGTGACGCGCTTTTCTTCGAAATAAGTTTCTACTCGAGCGTCTTTGCAATCCATCGCTTTGGCAGACGCTGTTAGAATCCAATCCTGTCGGGAAGCACAAACCCCGTTTTGTGCCTGCGAGCGGTTTTGCATACCAGCGTTCAAATCTATAATTTATAATTACCTATATACCAGACATATATTAATGAATTTTCCACTCGCAGATAAATATCATTTGCAAGTCGTCCTGTTTTTATAAATCTATCAGATTCGTAATTGCGAGGATAGCATACTCGTTTAAATTCTCGCTTTCCTCTCCAGCCTCCCTCCCTCCCTCCCTCTCTCCTTGTCTCCCCTTCTCTCTCCCTCCCTAGACACTCGTTCTTAACACAAGGAGCACTAAATCCGCTCGCTCGCACGATCCGAGTAGTATTTTTATTCTCCCCCCCTCCATTTCTTCTCCCCCCCTCCATCCCTCACTCCTTTTATGCTGCCATCGACCCCCTTTCTCCCCTCGTAAAACCCGAGATAGGGCGTCAGGGCGGGCGGGTCCAGCGGATGGGAAAATAAGGACTCGCGTTCTCAGCCGACGCCGCGGCGGCGGAATGGGAGGGGGAGAAAATTAATGCCCGCAATTCTTCGAAATGCATTTTAAATCAGTGCTTTCTGTGCCTCGCCCGTCCATACTTCATAATCAGACGGCCTGCATGTGCTACCAGCCACACCCTCGCCCGCCTTTCTCCCCTCTCACTCCAGTCTTCCTCCCTTCATCCAGCCACCTGGAGCGTTTAGTTGGGCGTACTCGTGGGCGAAATGAAGCAGAGAAGGGACCGAAGAGCGTAGGGGGAAGGGGAAGGAGGGGAGGGAGGCCGTAACTTCGCGGGAGACCTTCGTTCGCTCGCCCACTCCCTCCGTCCACTCTCTTAAATTATAATTAGGTTCAAGCGGATTAAGCATATCCGAAGAGGGAGAGAGGATGGCGCGAGGCGTACGCCCTCCTTTCCTCAGCGACGCTAACCTTAATCCTTTTTTACACCGCGCCAAACGCGACTGCGTTCATCCGCCGACCGAAGCAAAAATTCGACGTCGAGCAATCAGTAAAGGTTGCATATATTTGTCTCCGGACGCACGCCCTCTCGATAGGGAAGAGGATCTGGCTGAAAAAGGCCACTCTGCACATAATTGCGGGATAGAATTTGTGGAGAGCGAGAGAAATATTCGCCCTTCTACGTGTGGTCATTTGAACGTTCGTTGTAGAAACAACAAGTTGTAACTATTTAAATATTTGATGGACAGTAAGAGGAACACTTGTCAGCGCACGATTAGGTATTTCACGACATGACATACCCATAATTACACGTAAGGAAATTCACAAAAGAAGAGCGGAACTCAATGGCTATGCACATAATACTTTTACAGCTAACACGATTCAAAGAACTTATCTTCTCATTGATAGATTGGGTAAATCCAACAGCCCTAGAAAAACACGTATTTTGGCTTTAAAGCAGTCTTCATCGGTAGAAATTCATCGGAAACGATTCTGAAGAATATCGGGAATAAGCATTTGCTTCTCCGCACATTTATATATATATATTTAACGGATGCAGTCTATCAATTTGATTTCATTTAATAGATGAAATTGAGATTAATTTTCTAACAGGCATACCACCATTTGAAACTATCCAAAATCCTTTTCCTTAGGTACTATCCCCCTGTGTCTTTCTTAACGTCCTCTCTTCCTTTTCTTGTTTCATTCTAATTCCTGTCATTAAGCTTATTGATTGACAGAGTAGGATTCTCATATCTCAGAAGTCATAATAAAAGTATACGAAAAATGAACTATTACACAAAAACATCTCTTTCGGAAATGTCTACTTCAACAATATGACTCTGTTCTTGTTTTACCGGCACAACCGTAACCTCAAATGAGGACAAAAGGAGACCAAATGCCATTTTAACATATATAAAGAGAGACAAGAAAAATAATTCTCCGAGTTATCGATCCTTTGGCATATAGACTTTTCAATTACTTGATATCATGTTTTTGAGATCAGGTCATATAGTATACAATCTGCAACAAAAATGGACTCACAATAGTAACTCATATATGTTCATATATAGTTTGCTCCTTCATGTCGCCCTAGTGAGTACCTGAAATATCACACATAATATTCAAGCAATGTCGAGATTTTTATGCCTGAAACCAGTTTAAAGGTAATTAAAAAGGGCGGAGGGGGGACTACGGTGAAATCGATGTTATAAAAGATAACTCCTTAACAGTAAAAAGCAATAATGATTAAGGAGTTACCAGTTCTAAATGTTGAACATAATACAAATAAGATATTTTGACACTTGGTACCAGGAACGAGCTCTCATCTGCCCAGCACGTATGTCATAATTACAGGAGACATTTACATTATACAAATAATCTTATAGTTAAAAACCCGAATAGTTTTTTCCTTAAACACTAATCATCCGATTTATAGATAATGGTAATTTTTAACGTATACGACTGACAAAATACACTCATTTAGCTCCGCAAATCCATTTAAATTAACTTCGTTGAATCTAATGCATTTTTATGGAGAAAAATAACGAATCAATGTGAGGAAAAGCATTCCCAGGGAGTGAAATTGGCTAGAATTTTGAAATGATCTCGTCATTTGAACCTCCGGAACATCTATCATTATCAAATCCGTGGCTCCTCAAGAAGTATATTGAAACGGTCCAGTGCGGCTGTCAGAGAAAGTCATCAGCTTCAAATCAGTATCTAAATAAAAAACATTGCCCAAAGGGATGAGATATAAATTTTACATGTTAACGGTAACTTACCGCAGCAACCTGGGCCGAGTGCGTCAGCATCTCACCTTGCAGGGTCCCACCCCCTTGCCCCTCTCGCAATCTCTCTTTCCATGACCACCCTCTCCTCCGCTCCACTTTTAACTCAGCTTCCTTATCCACAATCCTTCTTTCTTGTTCTTAGCGCTCCCCTCTTCCTCCGCCTCCAGGTTGACAGCCCCCAACCCCACCCGCGTCCCGTCCAACACGTCGACCGCCTCCTGCCCATACCTCACCCATCCTCTTTAGATAGGACTCGCTCCCTCCCTCTATTCCAATGATTCCCCTCGCACCTTCTTGCTACATCTTAAACCACAAAGCATAACAGTACAAAGGGAGGAAGTGGGGTGAAGGAGAGAGAGAAAGAGAGACGGAGGAGAAGAAGGATGAAGGGAAAAGGGAGAAACTTTAGAGTAGGAGTGGGAGGTGAAGAGAGAGAAGAAGGGGAGGGGAGGTGGACAGCCGTAGCAAGTAAAAGGAGGGAGAGAGAGAGATGAGGGATTCGCTGGAAATGGTTGAGCGAGGAGGCTAATGGGGGTGGAGAGAGGAAGGGGTTGCGTAAATTGGTGGGCCTCACTATTCGACGCGTGGAATAATTGGAGGGAAAAACCCCTTGGCTCGCTCTGCGGAGGGGGAGTGTGATGGAAGGCTGTCCGAGCGAGCGATGGCTGCTGCTGCGGATCCGCGATCCGAGCGTGTGAGAGGGCGCCGCCACCCATCTCTCTCTCTCTCTCTCTCTCTCCTGCTCTCTCCTACTCTCTTATTCTACGTTTCCGGCGGATCCCCTCTCCCCCCGTACGCATACACGCTCCTCCCCCTTTACCCTAACCTTTACCGTGGCAACCTTCAGCGTACCGTTGTCCACTCTTGTCGTTTCGACCCTCCTACAGCCCTCTCCTCCCCTGCTATTTCTCTTCTCACCTATTATAAGTCTATTCATTACCCGTCTCATATTCGCCTCTCACAACCTCTCCTCCTTAAATCTTCCTTGTGCAAGTATTTGATCCAAATTATCCGCGGCACGCGCGAGAAAAAATGCCCTACCTTAATAAATTTATCTTCTTCTCGGCGATATCTTAATTTTAATGGATTACGTGCCTTCATGCTACCCGGGGGCCTTCGGCATCTACTTTAGAAACTATATCATTCACGGTAATCCTTCGATTAGTATCAAAAACTGATAATTACCAGTGAAAATATTTTTGTGCTCAGATGTGGTATATATAAATCGGTTAACAAATGGTACGGCCATACAGTTATAGTCTCTTGCTTTCTTAAAAAGTAAAATTCTATATTTTGAAATTATTCCTCAATGCACGCCAACGGCAGGAACAGAATTACGAGAAAACTAAAAGGAGTGGAAAGGAATATTATTTGGGGTCTAACAAAAGTCACAAATATACGTAGTTAGCGATAGTAAATATTAATGTTACCATGAACGAATCACAGCCGATAAAAACAGCTTTTTAGTGGAAATGCAGATCCTAATTCTTATATGGAAATTAGAGCCACCTTATTTTGCAAATGGAATTCAGACGATTTCGTCTTCATTTTTCAGTTAGTTATCTACAATGCTGAATAAAATGTCTTTAATCGAGTTATGAAAAGGTGGAGTTAAACAAACAATAAATTCAATCAAACTTAGAGTAATAAAATTAAAATTCAACCTTAGAACTTAGCAAAAAAATATTTATACAAAAACAATGGTAATTGTATGTCGTGGTGTTACACTCAGGCCGAGTTCTTTTTTGGCGTTATCGTCTAACTTAAGTAAATATAAATCATATAAAGATGCTTAAGTCTCATTCATTGATTGCCTGATCTACTAACATTCTATGATACACATAAAATGGCTACATTTGAAATTTATTTTTATTGGTAAACTTCATTTACATACCGAATATTCCAAAAAAGCAGTTTCAAATTCGAAAAAAGTAAGTTTTCCGATTCGCTAGTAATTATGATAAATCAGTATCACGTCACACATAACTCTCCCAAAAGGTTGGCCAATATTTTATGAGTAATCGAAGCCATACAGACATAAGATTATAGTTAGAGATAAATTGTATTACGATATGAATTCCAAATATTTAATTAATTTGTATTAGTTCGCATAATTTCCGTTGGACAGAGGAAAAAATTCATTTGATGTAGCTTGTGTTTACTGAAATTCAGGCGAGAAGCATACGCATAGTATGAGCGCATTAACAGATAATAAGTAACTTATTTCTGTAGGACATCGTAATCAGAGAGAAATAGCTATGCAACTTCCACAAAAGGGTATTATTTAAAACACGAAGTTTCGCTACAATTCTAGCTCTATTAGATGTCAAAGTGATATAAATAAGGAGGAAGTATGTGGAGAGGAATAAAACTATTCTTAATAAAAACCTTTTTGCGCAAGTAACAGAATATTTTTTTCTGTGATTAAGATGAGTAAATTCCACAAAGTGGAGCCTTATTTCATCGATACGATATATAGGCCATGTTTCGAATTAATTACTAAACTTCTGCCTCATTCGTAGAAAGTTTCTAATAATTCATTACATTTTAGATGAATTGTATTTGAATTTTCAGTTTCCAAGTTACAAAACAGCATGAATTTATTTATTATATCATTATTTAATTTTTTTATTACATGTAATATTATTTTTTATATATTTACTAATACATACCAATCACCTTATTTATAGGCGATGAAAATATATTTTATATTTCAGCTATTCATTAAATTTACATTAAATTAGTTTGAAACTGATGGCAGATTGAGGAGAACCATCAGACGAGTCAGTCGAGGCCCATTAGGGTACAGTGGCTGAACCCTTAATAAATATATGTTTATATATATATATAAATACTACGGAAGAGGAAAGGTAAGTAAGGATATTTAGGGCAACTAGGTGTTGAAGGAAACCCAGTGAACACTTACCGGAAGTAGAGCCGCTGGGGTGTTGGAGAGACACATTTGTAGAGGTTAGAGCTTTCGGGATGATCCCTTCGTCAGCACAAGAGAGACACAACTGATATGGCAGTGACACTGGGGTGAAGGTGTGGGGGTGGGAGGGAAGGGAGCGTGGAAAGGTCGGGGATTGGAGGATGTAGAAGGGGGAGGGGGGAGAGGGGAAAGAGAGGGTGGAAAGAAGGAAATATTAACGGATATTGAGGCCGGGAGGAGAGAAAGAGTTTAAGATTTGGATATGGGCCAGTTCCCATTGACGGAGTTGGGGGGCGGAAGCGTCGTCCAGCAGGGCGCGGATGGCCCTCACCGTGAAACAAACATTGAAACTGAGATTGTGGTTATTCGCATGCACGGCCACGGGTAGCTGTCGTTTAAGACTAACGCTGTTGCGATGGCCGTTCATGCGAATGTTGAGGGAATTGCTGGTGAGGGCATTGGGTACAGGTTAGTAGGTAGATGACGTTGCGGGTGGTACAGTTGGTAGGGGATGTTATGGGGTAGGAGATGTTGGTGGTGTGGTTTGAGAATGAGTTGGAGGGTGGGTTTATAGGGCATGTTAGGCATCGTGGTCTGCGGCAGGGGTGGGACCCTGCAGGGTGCGGAGGAGTGGGTGATGGGGGTTCTTCTCTCCACAAGATGTTGGCAAGGTTGGGAGGTCTGCGGAAGGAGAGGATTGGGGGTGTGGGGAAGGAGACCTGTTTGGGGAAGGAAGTTGCCCTAATATATATATATATATATACACACGCGCGCGCGCGCGTGTGTGCATACATAAGTGTAAATGAATAAGCTCCTTCCCCTCAGCATATTAACCATAAGGATATTCAATTGAGAGCAGCACCATAGTGACACAATTCAAATACCTTAGTTTGTGAATGCATTTATAATCATTTCTAAATACCAAGTTTAACGAAATTGTACAGGAAGAAAGGTTGAAATTTCAAATTTTATTCTGGACAATTTGGCAGCCCTGGTTGAATGATAGGACTAAATTTCTCCGGGCATTTGAAAGTCCATCATACTTGTACCTACGTGCTCTGTGCTAACAGCTTGTTATCAACCAATTCTAATTAATCAACCAACAAGTTTATACGTAACGATAACAACTTTCCTAAAGATGACACTGTAGGTATATACGAGCAAGTGTAAGTGTATAAACAAATTAAAATTTGCTATCCTATGTGTCACTCTAATTTGGTTTTCGTAATTACGTCAGTTCGGTAACAAAATGGTTTCCTTTGCCGACTAATGATTTTTCCTTTAAAAACGTGGAGTTTTGGCGATAAAAACAAATTTTTGGATTAATTTAACGTGTACGATATATGAATTTAGGGGTAATAAAATAAAATTCCTTTAGCCGTTCTTGGGCTCATGTTCCGGATTCGTGACATGATTCTAAGTAATTGTAAATGCAAATAAAAAAATATGCTACAACCGTTCTCGTGTTAATCGAACTGAGGGAGGAAACCTTTCTGGAATCGACAAGTTGATATTTCTGTAGACCAGAGGTTTCCAACCTGGTGCTCTCAAGTATAAACGCTCAAGTCCCAAATTTAACAGAGTTAAAACCAAGTATAGGTTTGATCGATTGAAAATTTGTACTAACCTTTCTTCAACTATTACCGTGTATATTATCCTCCCATTTAAATTCACGCTGTCCTTAACAACGGAATCACAAACACCGACAAGATGTTTATTAGGTGTTCTTTACAAAAAGTAAAAAATGTGCGTGTTATGGTAAGGTAGATTTTGGTACTTATGGAAATAAGAAAATTATATAAATGTGTCACGTAAACGAAGCACCTCGCCACCTTTCCATGTATAAAATGAATTTCCATAATACCTCGTAGAAAAAATATTAGTCATATAAAAACTGTTTCAAAGAAATGTTGTAGAATTAGTAATTTAACATGATTACATAGTTAGTAAAGAACGTCTATATATGCACGCAAAAAGTTTACATCTTTCCTCTCTTGTTATTGTTAGATAAACAATGGGTTAATGACCTTTCTTGTTAAATAATATTTCTGGCTAAGCTCTTGTAGAAGTATCTCAAAGATTGGAGAATTGTTTTATTTATGAAAAACGGTTGTATGTATAAAACTAATACTTTTCTGGAATGATAACAAATATAATCCGTGGGCTATAATTTAGATGAATATATCGTTGCTAGACTAAGAGATATAAACTCGATAATAGGCATTTAACGAAGAGAGAAATTGAACGCGGCGGGCGTATCCCTATGATTGACTAAAGTGCTTCTTTGAGAGACGGCTACACAGCGAAAACTGCTTAACAACACACGCGCCCGCACGCACACGCACGCACGCACACATCGTGTAAATAAACGTCTCTGGGCCGCGTGTTGATCATAAAGTGTGATTTTAACGACGGCCGGGCAGAAACAGAGGTGTAAAGTAGTACGACTCTCCACTCCCCCCCCTTAAACCTTCTCCTCCTCCCCCTCCCTCCCCCACACCTCGACTGTACTCGTCCCCTTCTCCCTCTCGAGGCGTATTTTCACAAGACATTAATTCTCATTTATTCCCATTAAAATTGTGAGAGGCTTCGCACACAGCGACAAAATGTTAAAAAGAAAAATGTTTTTAAAATATTTTGGAAGCAGACTGTTATTGCAATAGAGGCCAATGGCCATCAAGGTGTCTCACACCTGAAGTGCGTTTTAATGTTTATATCTCCATAACTGTCGAGTGATGAATGAAATATGGACTTGGGTATGTGTTTCAGATATTTAAAAATGTGACTACGTTTGATTAGAAAATTTTATCTTTTAAATGAGTTTCCATTCCTCTTAATACGGCAAACGTGTAAAATTTCCGACCGAACAAAAAACTTGGGTACTTAATGCGTAGGTTGTAAAATTATGGCAGCGAAAAAAGATTCCCATTTATGCATTAAGTAACTAAAAGTAATACAGCGTTTGACCAGTCATAATATCATTCGATTAATAAATCGCGTGTGATCGAGCGAAGACATCGTAAACATGTTAATGCACGAAGTGGGAAGACGACCAATAAGAAGATTCGGAATCGTTCGCAAATGGAGAGATAAAATTGATTTCATTAATAAAGAGCCAAATTTTCCTTCGGATAGTTTAGGGATAAGAGCACCATTGTTCACCGCAAGCTAACGATACCGATTTTGGATAACGATTTGTCTCTCGATTGTTGGACGTTTATTGAGCGCTAAATTCACGCTTCCATCCAAAAAGGATTATAACATTCAAAACATTTAAGCTGAAAAAATGAATGGCAAAACGCTGGGAATGCACGATTATCTTGAGCTAAGATGGGTAATTCAACGGACCAGTCTCTCTCTCTCTCTCTCTCTAAGTAAGAGAATGTTAACAAGAATCTATATATTAAAATCCGTCGATGTCTATGTACGTGGCTATCTGGCATTCACCTAATTCCAGTGATAATTCGACAAATACGATAGCTAGAGAGACGTGGTTTTCACACGTCGTTTCCAAATTTCGTGTAGATTTGTCCGTTCTTATTCTAATTTCGAGAAAACGCGCGGGTTCCAGTACAGGCAGCAATTCTTTTTCCCCATTTAAAATGCATTGAGACGCTTAAAAATAAATAAGCCATATGGGTAACCGTGGAAACCAGCATTTACTGTTGGTCGACGTTACAAAGATTGATCTGGGTATCTTTCCGAGGACATTAATATTAAAAGGATTCTATAGCGGAAATTCTAAGTATGGCATATTATTTTCGTATTTTAGACTTGTGTTAAATGATAGTGCATGAAATTGTTCATATCGTATAAAATGTAATTTTTACAATTCGAGGTGAGGTTATAACACGTCTGTTTATTTGCAGGTCTTCTGGTTCTTGTTTTCATTAAGATCTTTCCATCTCTCGATTTGGGAATATTAAAATCCAATTGATTCTCAAATTTTTCCAGAGTTACTAGAAGTATTTCGTTTACATTTTCTTAATATCGCCTTTATACCAATTATTTTCAGTTACAAATTTGTTTATTTGGTTTGATTTAATAAGTTAAAATTGTTTTTAGTTTTTCTTTGTATATAATTGCTCCGAGACGAAAACGAAGCTTAAATGGAAGAAAAGAATCTGATAAGAAAAGAAAGGTGGTAAAAAAGAGCAATGCAATTGAGGAAGGTGTATCTTATGAGAGATTTACATATGAATACACAGTGTTTAGTATAATTTCTATTCTAGGCGATGGAAACTATTTGTTTAATTCTGTTTCCATGCATTTGTTTGGTACTGTGGAACATCACTTACAACTCCGCACTCAAGCTGCAGATTTTGTATTGACCAAATGGTATGATTATCAACTGTTTCTGTTAGGTTATGAAACCAATTATAATAGATTATAACTAAAGTTAATCATTATGAAACTCACTACAAGCTCATCGTGCATGACAATGTTACTATTAACTATTGTTAAAGTGTTGCCAGGGCATCATATTTACTTAAAACTTTTGATTACTCATTGTAAAAATCATTAATATAGTTCATTAATTGAAAATGTTACTTGAAATTCCATATCAAGCTTCAGAAAATTATGGATGGTCTAATGAAAAAACACGTTTTGGGAGTTCCTCTAGCTATGGTAATGGTAACAGAATTTCAAAAAATCTGATGTGGCCAACACATGACTTTCTCCATATCTGGGGTACAGATATTTAAATTATTATGAATAGCATTATGAGGCAAAATTATTATTTCGTATCGTTAAAGAATACAGTCGTTCTTATTGCCGTAAATTACGTATATTTTGAATATGTTTACAGAATTCACCGCTACATGGTAGTGGCGCGGTATACTAGAAAAAGCAAAATATCTCCGAAATGGATGCTTCTACGAAAATTTGTTTCAAACAAAACTTGGAATAAATATTATTCTCCACAACTTTGGCCCTCACCAGGATTACCAATAACGATGTTTTCAAGGAGAAAACCGAAAAACCGGTTATTTATAAATAACTCCTAAACAATAACTACAATAGAAAATTGTTTCAAATGAAAGTTGCAGAAAATTACATTCTCTATAACTATTGCATAGAATTGTATATATAATAATGATGTTTTAAAGAAGAAATATCGCAAAAATCGAATCGGGTTTCGAATAAACCTCGACTTCAGGTTACCCGTTATTGTCGAAAAACTAATCAGTTCTTTGTGCTCATGTTAAAGTGTTATATATGATGTTTGGTAACGATATGGCACGTACTTCTTGAGTTAGAGCGCCCACAATCACATACACACACATACACACACACACGCCCACACACGCAAGCACACACACACAGACATCATTCCGAAAATAGTCTAAACGTGTTCTAGGGACCTCAAAACGTGTATTTCCGTTGAAATCTCGAAGTCGATTTTTTTCGATAACACAATACTTTTCCATTACTACGTATGGAGAAAGTAAAAAGGGATTTGCCTCTTGTCCATATTTTATTGGTTTTAAGAGATGCTGATAAAATTGTTTGCGCAGAACTTCAGATCCAGATACACAACCTAGACTTTATAACACTGTTAAGTCTTCAATGATGTTCTGGTTCTATCTTTACACGCAGAATATCTGCGTAGGCCTGCTATTGAATTAAGAAAATCCTACTCGCAGAAAAAAAATCTGATGTGGCCAACACATGACATTCTCCATATTTGGGGTATAGATATTTAAATTAATATGAATAGCATTATGAGGCAAAATTATCATTTCGTATCGTAAAAGAATGCAGTCGTCCTTATTGCCGTAAATTACGTAAATTTTGAATATATTTCCTGAATCACCGCTAGATGGTATTGGCGCTGTATATTCGAAATTAAGAAAACGTTGAAAATCTCCGAAATGGATGGTTCTACGAAAATTTGTTTCAAACGAAACCTGACAGAAATATTATTCTCTACAACTTTCGTCCTCACGAAGATTACCAATAACGACATTTTTAAGGAGATATTTGACGGAAACCGAAAAAACCGATTATTTATAAATAATTCCTAAACAAGAACTGCTATGGAAAATGGCTTCAAATGAAAGTCGTAGGAAATTACATTATGTATACCCTTGGTATAGAATTGTATAGACAATAATGATGTTTTAACGGAGAAATATCGCAAAAACCGAATCGGGTTTTGAATTAACCTCGACCTCCGGTTAACCGTTATTGTCCAAATACTAATCAGTTCTTTGTGCTCATGCTAAAGTGTTATATATGAAGTTTGGTAACGATATGGCACGTACTTTTTGAGTTAGAGCGCCCACAATAACATACACACACACGCGAACACACACACACACACACACACACACACACACACACACACACACACACACACACACACACACAGATATCATTCCGAAAATAGTCTAAACGTGTTCTAGGGACCTCAAAACGTGTATTTCCGTTGAAACCTCGAAATCGATTTTTTTCATGAATACAATACTTTCCCATTACTACGTATGGAGAAAGTAAAAATCAGATAGGAATCGAAACGTCGCGCCGCGACGCCCTCTATGCAGAGGTAACTGACGGGAGGGTAAATCCAAGTCTTGTCTTTTGAAAGCATGTACCACAGACAAAGACGTCTTGCTAGCTCCCAGTTCGATTTAAGTTTCGAAATGTATTGCAGCAACGATGGTCCGAAAGAAAATTACATTTGATTTTATTTAGACTGAGAATTTAATAAAGATAGTTTATAATGGTTCTAAATACAATATTATGCGAAAAAAATTACGTTTGGGACGATAGAATACTGCGCGAGATTGGTTTCATGATGGTTTCAAGGAGGTACATATTAGGAAGCGGATAAGACAGACAAACTATTGGTTTTATTTTGGCAAGGTTGAGGCTCGTTAGCCTCCTCTTACACCAAAACCCAACTCAATTGTTAGGTTAAGTGGAGAAAGGGAGGAGCGAAAAGATGAGGTGCTACAGCAGGAGATAGAGTGGATAACGTTTTAGAGCGGTCAGTTGGGCGCCGGACAGTTGGGCGCCAAAAGTAGATATGTTAGGCAGCCGAATTTACAGGAGACAAATTATTTGGAATTTTGGGCGCCGAAAATTCAAACGGAAGTTTTGGGAGTCGGTATTTTACGAAGTTATGCTTCTCAACCCCGCCGTATTAGATAGCGGACTTTACGGCTAGTGTACGCATGTGCGTACGTGTGCAGTCGTGGACGAATGCGTCCGATTGTACGCGTGAGTTATTTTATTTACTTATTTACGTTATGGATCGGTTGCTTTCGGAGTATCACCATAAATTAGTATAAGCGCCCAGTTTTTTTTTTTACAAATTACGACCGAAATATCATGTGTAACCCACTGTTCATTTTTTGCTTTTAAAATTCTTCTTTTGCATTAAGATCTTCTAATCATGGCTGTGAAAATTTCGTTGATAGTCATAGTGAAAGTGCGTTGCATTACTTTCCTTACACAGACACTCGTTCAGACACTGCGTCCAAAAATGTGGCGCTTCAATTTGTATATTCCACTAATGACTATAAATGCATCGCCAGAACTATCCCTTACCTCAAAAAACTATGCACAAAGCTTAAATGATTAAATATACTATCCCCATGCATCCGGCGGCATTATATACTTCTTGCACCCAACTGTATAGCGCCCAATCGGTCGATGCCTTCTGTCCAATCGTCCTGATCTCCGAAGTAGTGCGTTAAGAGCGGCTGGAAGAGGAATCGGCAACACTGGGAAGCGAGGGGAGATGATGCAGACGTCCCGAACGGGCGTTCGAATCTCCGCCGCATTGGTTTTACCAGTTTGAAAGTATTGACTTTCGCCTGGTTGAAGATTTTTTAACCGATTGCGCAGTCTACCGCACGTATAATATTTTTTAAATATTGCAGTGCTCGAGTTTTCTCCGAAGATAATCGTGTATAATATTCCACTAAAGTTAATCGTTAGTTCAACTTATCTGATCACGTTTTTTCGATTGGCACATTTATCACAGTCGATTTTCGGTTTTTTTAGTCAGCTATTCATATGGGATGGGAAGAGTCTTGTTAATTTTTAATTCTTGGTCAGAATATTTGGAAATATTTTGCAGACTTTGAGATATATGCTGATTGAGCGATATGTATATATATTTGTTGTATTTAATATGCAGTAAGGGTGAACTAGTGGTTTTCCGATTCTGATATTGTCCTTTTTCTCAGGGCTGATAGAATGCTATTAAAGAAAAACTCATCCATATAGATCCATGTTTCCTTTCGTATTTATCTTGCTATACTATCAATTACCGACAATTTTTCTTTCGGCAAGTGTTTTCAAAATCTTCGACTTGTTTCGCAATTTATGCAATATATCCTAGGCATTTGCCTTCACGGAGCACATTACCAAAATAATGGTTGTCAATAACGGAACGGGGCAGGAATAGATAAAGAATGTCAGCAGGTGTTCAACGTCTCTAGGATCACTGGCATCTCGTGCCTTCGTACGTTGTAACTGACTACTGCCGCGGTCGAGGGAGATCCTAGGAGAAAGAGAGCCGTTGCTCGATTTTAGAATTCGTAATTGAGAGTATTGCGAAAACCTTTTACTTAGTATTTTGCCGAAATCTTCGCTGAAACCTTCCTATTTTCCAACACTGCTATGCTTCAGTCTCAGTTCATTCCGCGTTTAGGCAGTGATTTCAGTTGTTTTAGAGTGACACACGCACGCACTCTATAAACGTGTGCGTGTCTTCATGCGTGCGTGCGCCCTCCTATGACCCTATCGCGTTCCTTCTCTCTCCCACTCAGCCTCTCCTACCGGCCTTTATTCTTTTCCCTTCCATCCAGTGCGTGAAAGCCATAACATTCGGACGATGGATGGATGGATAGCAGCCGATAAAGAGCTCATGTTTCTTAATCCGTACGTGAAAGCCTTGATTGGAAAACAAAAGGGCAATGGCCGCCGTGTATGCCAAAGCGGCAACTTTCATTAATAACCTCTCTCTGCGGAGGGGAGCAAATAAAGACGCATGGTTGTTCTGATACAACGATACCGTGTTTTCAAAAAGTATCGAAAACGCTTCCCTCTGTTTTTTCCATTGCCTTTCTTGATCCCGACGCGTCCATTAGCCGCCATATAACTCTCGCAGTCCGCGATTTTTATGGCCCGCGGTCCTCTTACACTTACACGCGTTTTCGATTTGTAAACTCGACACTCTACAATCTGGTCGGAGAGCTTTTCTTGCTGTACACTCTCCCCCTCCCCCATTCTCTCTATCTCGCTCCCCCTCAACACCCACTCTCTCGTTTAATCCAATAAATATCGCCGAGATGAAGAAATGAAATATGAAAACCGAGTCTGACGATTTCGCAAAGAGCAAATTGCTGCGTATGGGCGGAGAGCCTGCAAAATTATTTACTTCGCAAATTTAAAGTGTTTAAAATGGATTATATGAATTTTAAACATTTTATGCGTACAGGATCAATAAACTAAACTATTAATATTACGTAATACTGTGGGGCATGCCCCCTGCTCTTTGACGCTCGCCAACCCAACCCAACCCCACTCCCTCCCTTTGTTCGCTGTTTTTTCGTTCCTACCATGTACATACCTATTGGATTTTGATTATTTTAAGGGGATTATGTTTTGAATATGAGTTAATGAATATATTTTATAAGGGATGTATGTTTGGTTTTTAATAACAAATTTAAAAAATTAGTTGAATAAAGTGATAAAAAATAATCTTAGAGGGCTGAAATTCCCGGAGATTAAAAATGGCTGAGGTATAGAGCGTTAAAGAGAGAGAGAGAGACCACCAGAAATAGGATTTTAGTAATACAGAGAAAAAATATAAATAACATAAATACTGCGTTCGATTTATTTGCATTAAATTCGTATATTCGGTCATTTCGAGCAAGTTTCAATCTTATTTTTGATCATAAACCTTTATTTAAGTGCACATGCACGGTAATTAGCGAGGACAACAATTACGGTAACCATGGAATCTTATTATTGAAATGTTTAAAAATTTACCAAGACTCGAGTATAAATTCAAAATATGAGCGAATTCGAATGAAAATGAGTATTCGACGGTAAGAATAAGAATCCTCATTCATTTTGTCGTGTTTTACCGCAAATTTCGTGTCGATAACTTAATTTCAAGATATTTTAAAGAGTAAAAGAATGAAAGCATTCAAACCAAAAAGGTGATTTTTACGTGTTATCTTACGGGAAACGACATTCATCCTCCGGAGTCGAACCCGTGACCTTTTTCGAAGTTTTCTTTAGTCATAACGTAAAGATTCATTAAAATTGAAATCCTGAGAAATTTCAGACTTCCAAGTATATTTCTAATCGAGTTATTCATAAAATTAGAGCGTTGCGCATCATGATGACCACTGCGATTTTATAATGCAGACTTTTAATAAGACACATAAAGTTTTATTCCGTAAATATGAAATCTGAAAATATATAACAAAGAAACTTAAACATAGAAGGAAAATAAGAATACTGCAGTTTTTACAACGCCTCTTATTAAATTAAAAGCACGACGTAAACTTCTGCAAATGCGGAAAGTGACTGACTACCTTCTACGGCGTACGGCAGGGATGGCAAATACGTAGCACGCGTGCCAGGAATGGCACGCAGGTGATTTTACTTGGCACACGCAAGCTTGTATTTTCTGTATTAAAAATGAAGTTTCTTAGAGAAAGAGTAAACTAGTGGCAAGCGAAAAAAAAAATTCTGACGGTTCACACATTAATTTCTTGGCACGCGACTCGAAAATCATTTGCCAAATCTCTGTTCTACGAATTTAGTCAACAGATCCATTATCACGCTTTGTGATTTATAAAAAAATATAACATTTCGATCGGTTCTAACATGCCGGAGAGCATAAAAATGAGAAAAAGTACGGAACCCAAAGCAATTCTCGGTTGTAATCAATTTTAAGCCTATTTAGTCCTACAAAATTTCTGTTGAAAATCATTTATCTATTGTAAAATAAAAACCACGCCTTAACTAAATAATCCATTTGTATAAATCTGTGTATGCGAGTGTCATCGGATCAAATTTCTCCTTCGCGACATTTTTCTATCGATCAATCTTTTGATTATTTAAGTTAAACTCGGAACTAATTTAATTAATAAAAACGGATCCCATTGTTTTAAATTGGGTTAATTTTGGATGTGTTCAATGCACAATTAATTATTTTCAAATATTAGGATATTAATCTAGAATGCACCAAGGGCATTATTTTCTCAAGTCGTTTAACAACTTCCAATTTTACATACATACATAATATAACTTGTAAAAGAGCTAATTATGGGAAATATGGATAATGGTAATAATACTAAATGAATGAATAGTTACAACAGAAAGGAAGATTCGAAATCACTAAAATTTCCATCTTTTGAGGATAGGTACTACCACTCACACACCACTGTTTTCTCTATAGTCGACATAAGTAAATTCGTTAGAACTGCGATGGAAACTCGCGATTTCAATAGTGATAATAATTACATTTGTTTTGGGCTTTGTAGATGATCTCGTTCCGAATTGGATGGAAAATTATGACTGCGAAGAAAACATTGAACTGCGGGCGAGCGAAGGGAGACGAGAGTTGGGATTCATAGGAGACGAATCCTATAGAATTTACACGAATTTAAACTTAAAAGTTAAACTTCTGCGCGTTTGTATTCGCTCACGCATGCGTAATGATTTTTTTGAATAACCAAATCATATGTTCAAATTTTCAGCTATGTTAAATAGACGTAGACGATTTCAACGCTGGGTGTTTTCCAAAGATTTGCGTTTTTAGTATTGCAAACTCTGGTTAACATTAGTTTATTTAATAGGTTCAATATTTTACGTTACCGAAACTCTCTTCATTTGGAGCAGTAGGGTCTATTTAGTTCGATAAGACATCGACTTATTTTCTCCGAGGATAGATTTATTTAGGTTACTGATTCAAAAAGGTTTCGCTTTTCTCGCGATTGCCCTCCTCTGGGCACTTGTAACCCCGCGCTCCCTCCCCTACAACCTTCCTCCTGTCGTCACCCTCCATTATCCTTGCCTGGCTAACCTGGCCTGATCAGCACCTTCCCAACTTGAAGTATCGTCTCTGTATTCTTGTTAGTCTTGACACGCGTACACCTCGTTGCTTAAAGAAGTCGAAAGGATACATGTTGATTGTTCTAGAAATGTTCATCGCGAGCTCCTTTTCATATTTCGGGTATTCATCCAGAAACGTATCCTCCGTCGTTGATTTTGGTTTCAAAAAGATAAAATGATTTAAATTTCAAATGATAAGGTGAATATGGCATACAATTTTCGAGTTATATTCTTTAATGTCATAATTACAAAGTAAAAGGGCTTCTTCTAGGAGGCGCGGGGGATATTGGTATGAGCATGTGCGTGAGGGACAGAGAGAGAGAGATGCATGAAAGCGAGGGAGGGGGGAGAGGAACGGGAGGGTGGAGGAAGTGCCGCAACCCACACAACGAAAAGCGGATAACAAAGTGTCGCGAAAAAATATCTCCCTCGGTAAAAATAAGGGGGTGGATTGGGAGGCGTGGAGGGGGTGGGTTTTCGCTAGTAGAGAGTGGAAGGGAGGGAGTTAGGTAGGAGAGGGGGAGATAGGGGAGAGGGAGGGAGAGAGTGGGGGAAGGGCAGCGCCCCAGCGATGATGAACGGTGGGTTTTAAAAATTCGACACGACGCCTCGGACGGCCCCCGATTACCGCTCCCTCTCTCTCTCTCTTCCCTCTCTCCCCTTCCATATCTCTCTCTCTCTCTCTCGAGTTCATTAAAGCCCAAGAATGATGTCCACGGTAAAACACCGCGATACACGTGTACAGTCATTTGCAAAAACTGAAGCGGTGATTAAAAATGGCGACACGAGAGAACTCACTCGGCTGGGTGGGAGAGAGGTGGAGAGTCGGGCAGGCGGGAGGGAGGGAGGAGGTTCTCACACGAGAGATTGAGCTGGTTTTAGGAGGCACTGGCATCGAATCTCCACCGGTCTTGGAACCCGGACGTCGGCGGAATTGCAACGCCGTTAGAAAGAGAAAAATCTTTTCATCGATTTATGAATAGGAATCTCTGGAGTCCGTGAATGCCTTACTCAACTATGTCTTCAATATCCATCAAGATATTTGACGGAAAAATTATAATTTGTAACGAGTTTACTAGCGATTTCTCATAACGAAACTAATATAAAATACGAAGAATAAGTAGTATTTTATAGGTTATCTACTTTTAGATGGGTTTTAGGCTCACCCCACCAAACCTCTCCGTCCAAATCGCTTCTTTTCGCCTTCTCAACACGGTTCACAGCTTTCAAAATATCCGATAGAATTTTTCTCTTTTCACCTTTCCTAGCATCTTCTATTCTATTACTTCTATCATCTGCCTTTTGCCATCAATAATTTGGCACACCTATTTCTCGCCTCTCACGAGCACTTTTTTATTTTTATTTGAACAATATTGGTCTCCTCTCAGTCTAACTAAAATTATCCACTGTATGCAACAATCCTACCCGAGACGACTTTGTTGATATTATTTATTCCTCAGAGTTGAAGATATACGTGCGAAAAGTTATAAGAGTCAGAGTTTTGCGCGTTCACTTTTCCTGGATGTTTTTAATGATACCCGTTGGAATGGTAATTGGGCACCTCCCGCCCCCTCGCCCCGTTTCCACACCTCCTCAGCTCCTCTTATATTTCCATCGAGAAACGAAACGAAATATTTTCAGTAACATGTCATGGACCCGATATCTTGAAAGTATTTTTAATTTCACTAGCCAACAAATCGAAACGCTAGCGTAAACGTAAACGCATAAAACGTGAATCGAATGATTAGGAGAGAAAGGACGCTTCGAATGGGTTGCGATTCCTTTTCACGACAGCGATCGCGACGAATCCTAGGCGGTGGGCATTTTCGGAGCAAAGTAGCCTCGGGAGCGACGCCTGCCACCGCCTCCGCGCCCCAGCCCCCGAGCGACTTTTCCAGAGAGAGAGAGAGAGGGGCACGGGACGGTGGGAGGGGGCGAATGGCCCTGCGTATGCATGCGTGCGTGTGTCTCGGCTCAAGTGATGGCCGCCCTCCTGGAAACGGACGCGGGGCGATGTGCGGGAGCCTCTCAACGGACGTTATCCGCTCAGCGGAACCGAAGCCTCAACTCAATCAGAGTGAAAAAAACGAGATGCATAATTTATTTCCGCGAGGCCATAGGGGATCCGAAGGGAGAGGCATCCCTCCTCCTCCTCCTATCTACCCTTCTGCCTCCGGGCGACGGAAAATGGAATATTTTTGGTAGGATTGGCCCACGCCCCCTCCTCCCTCCGCCCCCAACATCGCCCCCGGACGCCGCTCGCCCCCTTTCCTGCGATCTCTAACGCTCTCACCCCGGACGGTGGACGGCCCCCACCCGCCCACTTCCCTCCTTCCCCACGTCGCGCGAGAATGACGCACGGGACGAAAAAAGTGTGCGAGAGTGTGTGGTATGCGTGCGTGTGTCTTCACGTGCATTTATATGTATTTATCTTGATATAGAGCAAAACCGGCTTTTACCATTCAACTTCAAATTAATCTCGTTCATGCGAATGATAGAAAGCGTCATCATATTGAAATTGCTCGCATATGCTCCTTTCTCGTTTCACTCCAAGCCAAAAAGCCGATATCCTTCTGCGGAGGAACTCCGGGAGCGAATCCCGCGCGCGCACACCCACACAGACACGGCCGCGATTCTCTCCGTGCGTTCTGCAGGATGTGGCTCTCCCTCTCTCTAGATCGGAGCGTCCTATTCTCTCCTCCCTCTTTCTCCCCTCGCATCCTCTCTCTCTCCCTCTTTTGCCGAATGAAAAACTGGACTCCGTCGCTGCAGCTAATCGTGAATGATAATAGCGCTCAAAACCATTGCTTCGCCCGCTCCCCTGCCCACCAACACACGCTCGGCTAATTGGAAAAAATCGCAAAGCTCTCTCTTCCTCCCCTCTCTTCGCTAACATGCTGCGCCTAAAAAATTCCCCCTCCCAATCCTTCCTCCTTCTCCCTCATTTTTTTCTCTCTCTCCATTCCCTCTCTCGCCGTCTCCTATCGCGTTCTGCTCTGCTTCTCATCGCTTCGGCATCTACCTATGTTGTGCCCTCTGACTGGTTTTGCAACACGCCTTACTTTGTCGTCCACTCTAATGCCAGTGATCGGCATATTTCAACTATGAACGAGCGATGATGCCGGTTTGAGATATTTAAAAAGAGGAATTATTTGCGTGGTTCCTCCATGTTGCTCAATCGAACGCGGTGCTCAACACACACCTTCACGAGAAAAGCAAAAAATGCGACATCCGAAATTGCGGGTTTGTTTTGAACAACATGTTTTTATCTGGGTGCGTGCTTGTGAAAATTCTCACAACAATTGAGATGCAGGACGATGTAGGTTAGAGGTCTTTCAGAAATATTATCCTCCCATCTATACCAATGTTAAAGGCCATTTTAAGCCAACTCCATATAAAAATACCAACACTCCTATTAGAAACCACAGATTAGTTCCTTCGGAGAATAGTAAGATATATTCTCAAAGCGGAAAGAATGCTCCGAATGAAAGGTCGTCGGATTTCGAATCCAACCGGGAAAGATGGTGATGTGGTTGGCCCTCTTATCTCCCATTGGCTGCCCACCATCGCCCTAGTTTCTTCACCGATGATTTGTCTTTTTGAGGGAAACTCTGAAGTGAAACCTGACTTTATTCTTCATAGATTTAAATCCAGAGTTAGCTCACATTGAGAAAAAAATGATCGTAAACAGAAAAAATACCAACGTGAATATTCTTACAAGTGTGAGTATCCTGTAATTATGCAATCAACTCAATTGTGTGCGTATTCGAGTTATATGTTCCAAATAAGAAATTGTGGGAAAAGGTGCGCCTCAAGTGCTCACGAGAAATCGTAAGAATAAGATAGTATGTACACAGTTATAACCGTCGAATAAACTAAAAATTATTATTATTTTCCTTGGAGCGGCATTTAAAATAATTATTAGTAAATAACTCGCTAATTAGCATAACTGATATTGGAATGAATATGGAGAAAGTGGTGTGATGTAGCTCTCCGTGGTGAAATTCTCCAAAAATCATTAAGACAAAATACCTGAACTTTAATTCGATCAGTCTATTCTAGAAATACATAGGAAAGAAAATAACACCAGTTAAAAAGTTATTTGCTTCAGCCAAAGCTGGGAAAGTTCCGGTACCGAAACAAGGAACGGTTCCAAAATGGTTTCGGCTCCTAATTATTCTTCTCTGATTATTCTTCTTCCTTATTAAGTTGGATCTAATGTTTGGAGCTTAGTATCCAATCCATCTACAGTTGGTTTCCATATTTAGCATAATAGATTCTGGTGAAAAGCCGTTCAAAGATTACGTAAATCAGGAACTAACATTTAATTATTTACTCGAATACATTGTAAGAGTTCACTTTCCAATCAGTTTGATCAACTTTCTTTGCCCAATCAAACAAAAATATTATCTACAGTGGCAAGATACAATGAAATTGGAGACTTGGGAGATTAGTCGATCCTTCATATTTGAATATCATCCGTAATCGAAATAAATAAACACATTTGAAAAAAATCATTCAGAAGTAAAATTTGTTGTGCAATTCATCAAATATGTTTTATAAAGACGATGATTCAAGAAACGCTTTATGGATTTGAAGACGAAAATATAAATCAAACGTCTTGATGCTATCGACAAGTTAAAACTATATCTTAATCATCTGCTAAATAAAACTTTCTCATAAAACATTAAGATTTATCGCGTGAATTAAAATGAAACAAAAAGGTCACACATAAATCGAAAATAATAGGTTGATATTTTATTTAGACCTGCAATATGATATTGTCTTATAGGTAGGGAGACGAAATTTTAACTTAATGAAAGGTCAGTTTTGAACATAGTCCCATATATAATATTATAATCGTGCACCATGAGCCTGAATGATTTTTAAACAACTTCAATAAACTTTTCATTGAAAAAACAACAAGTAAAGAAAATTGTTTGCTATTGTTATGATTAACAAAATATCTATATGCAATTAAATCACCCCTGTCAGCGTACGCATCGCTATCAACAATTATAAAGTTTTCCTAAATTTTTAACCGAATCTGAAATGGGAATCCTTACTCCGGAACCGTACCGGATCCGGAACCGAACCGTTCCATTTTTTGAACCGAACCCGGAACGGAACGAGTTGGAAAATTTAAGGTCGGAACCGAACCGGAACTTGCCACCTCAGGCTTAATCTATTATAGAATTTCTCTGTTCAATTTAATATTTACCGGCGACTTCCCACTAATTAAAATTGACCTAGTTATTTCTTATTAACTAGTCATTTAAGGAAATTCATTTAAATGTGCTCAAATACATATTTATGTAACTTCTCGTAAAATATATACCTAAGGGGATAGCGTCGGTTAAGTTATATTTCAGCTACTCCGTGTTATTATTTTTCTCTGGCTACGGTTTAGTCTCATCCTAATCATTCCCACCTTTCTCAACCGAGACAATTGCTTCATAAAATACCAATTAGGAAATGTAATAGTTGCGGAGCCTAAAAAATCTAGTTGAAATTGTCTGTCGTAGGAAATCAAATGCACTCCGGATAGGATGTCATTGTGGTTGGAAATAGGTCCGAAAAAACGCAGTTTTTATTCCGAGATTACATTATCTGACACTAGTAGACGGTGCTTGCATTCTGCAAGAATTTCAGCCTGGTTTCAATAATAATGAAAAAAACACAAGAATTAGTTTTAACAATGTCGGATTTTTCCCAATTGTTATGACCAAAATCTTATTTGGTGTCTTCTTAGATGATCACATTATCTACTAGAAAATGTTATTACTTTTACATAAAGTATCCTTGGTTCGACTCCAGATATCCTTTAGTATTGCCATTTAAAAGCACGGGAATAAACGATTTTGACCGTGCAGACATTTTTTCTTTTGCTCATTAAAATACCTAAATATTAACTTAGAAACTTCAAAGAAAAACGAAACGACGAAAGAAATTCTAAATTATTTTATTGTAGCGGTCTTTTATTGTATCTTGCCTTTTAAAATTTAAAAAATACGTAAAAATGCGTATTTTTTGTGATTTGAACGCTTAATCTAGCATGAGTTGCTATGCAACCTGTATTGTTTTGTTATTAATTAATTAATGAAGCCAGTATGTTATAATCTTTAATGTTACCCGTCATATGACGGGTTATTATTCTAGTTGTCTTATATTTACGCTGTCCTTCCCCAACTCGAGCCTTCTCACCCGCCCCCTTCCCTTGCAGTCCCGAGGCAAGAAAGTCCGAGGAGGATTTCCCAAGACCCTTCCTCCTCCTCTAATTTTTCGGTTTATTGGTTGCGGCTCTTACTTGAGAACGAAATATATGTACGTATATCTTACCCAGGGCCCGGAAGAGTGGACAGTAGTCGGTGCAAATAACTGGGGCCCGGGCTTATTGGGGGGCCCGCTCTCAGGAAAAAGTTTCCTGTGAATATGAATCACAATACCTTCAATAAGTGACGCACAAACGGGGAGGGGGGCACCGGGTCCGGACCTCCCCACCTGGAAAATTATTTCTAAACTGTGGAAACATATATCGTTATTTTAAATCTGGGTTCATGGGCGCCGTCAGAGAGGAATAGGAGACGGTTTGCCCCATTTGTTTTTAACTTAAATATAATGAACAATGCCATACGCGACATTGATATAACTTGTATACAACTTTTGTGCTTGTCAATATTTCGGACCTCCCCCCCCCCCTCTCCCTCTTGAGAGAATTCTGTGCGCTAATGCCTGCAATCCGTTAACTTTGTTATCAACGTTTATGCATTATGTATACACCTTCGCTTTGCCTTAAATAAACCAGTGTCTTTATTAAAGCATATTGAGAAAATCGTATCTAAATCCATGTCCCTTCTGAGAATACTATATAGACTTAATGAAATAAAAGACCCGGCAGCTATGGTTTCATATTTTAGTGGTTGTGTTTTACCTGTGGCAAGTTATTGCTCTCCCATTTGGTGTACTGCCGCTCCTACAAATATAAAACGTTCAGAGTCAATAGAGAGGTTTTTCCTAGCCACAGTCCGACACCATGCACGGAATCCAAACTACAAGTTAACTTTACCCACTCTTTCTAATAGACGACAGTTTTCCGATCTGGCCTGCCTACATTCGATCATTAACGGTTTCTATCGCTCACCTGAAATGTCATCCTATTTTGCCCTACGTATTCCATCACGCACAACCCGTCTTCAAGACTTGTTTCATATTCCCAATTATCGCCTCTCTATTTCTAAGCGCTCTCTTTTCTGCCGTATTCCAGCAGCATACAACAACCTATTGCATCATCACTCCAAAGTTGACGTCTTTTTAGGTAATCACTTCAGAAAACAATTAGCTCTATTTTAAATAATTGATTGCCTTTGCTTTTTATGTTAACCTGCTTCTTTGTTGTTTTGTTATTTTGTGTTTGTTCATTGTTTCCAATGTATTTGGGCCAATGTGCTGTTTTTGGAACAAATAAATAAATAAATAATCGTTTAATACTTGTATTTTGGTTAATGTCACTTCCTCAGTTTCATGTTTATTTACATTCTTTGAACTTTTCATAAAAAGCTGACGGACCAACACATGACTTTCTCCAAACAGAGCAATGAATGTGATTACTCTCGACGTCAGCGTTCTCAGAAACAATTATCAGCGATTACACTGGAGAATCATTTAAAAATATTTTCAGTAGTCTTTATTACGTAAAAAAACAAGTAAAGAAAATTGTGAACTGCTTCTATAGATAACAAAGTATCTATGAGTAATTAATATCACCCTTGGAGGCGTACGCACCGCTATCAACAATTAGAAAGTATTATCATAGCAGCGGAAACAATGGTATCACTTAGCGAAAGAAAACGCTTGATGTATTTGTCCGTGTCTGGCCGGACGGTCTCATCAGTTAGTTATAAATATCTCAACATATCTCGGCCATTTCTTCAGCCAGTCCAGCTAAATTCGGTAGGATTGCTATGAATACGTTCAAAAAGCGATTGCTATAAAAAAATTTCAAATAAGTCCCGGGTTCATTCCATATGAATCTCATATCTCGGCCCATAAGTTTACACGCTAAAATTTAATTTTCGACATTCAGAGTTTTACTCTTTTGGAAATTAAAATTAGAAAGAATTGACCTACGACCTTCAAATTAGGACCATTTTAAAGGAAAATAAACGGGCCGTTTAATTTTGTTCGTCTTTTCTCACCTAAAGGTAAAACTTTAGCAAATTTTACGTTTAAATTCGCCGATGTAAGAAAAATCGTTCATTTTCGTCAATGATCGCCTTGGAAACGGGCATTGTTGTTTCAAGCCATATATACTCATATAAACCTATATTCCTTTATGTAAATTGGATGGATAAATGCGGTAAACTACGTATTTTAAAACATGCTAATGTTTGAAATAATTTACAAGGAACGTCGTTATAAGAGAGCTACTGAATAGCTAAAATAATATTATTGAAGTATAAGACTGTTTTCCTCTTAATTTTTTAAAACTATTCCTTTGTTTTCATCTGTAGCCCTTTGCAATCTTATTCAAATATTATAATTTTATCATTTGTTTGTTGGTTTTATTTTTATATTGTTTGTTTCCAAATGCCGTTTTAAACGGGTTCATTCGCCTAGTTTAGAAGAAAATCAAAATATCTCTTAAACTATCGGCTTTATGATAAAAATCTTCGAAGTAAAACTTCTATCGACTTTTATTCTCTACAACTTTTATAATTACAACTATTTATGAATATTGAGTTTTAAAGGGGATATTTGGAAAAAACGACGAAAAAACAAAATATCTATTAACCCTCGAGCGGGCGCGCTGGCGCACAGAGGGCGCCAGCGGAGGTTATATTGGTGTTACTATCTTAAAAATCAAATAATCTTTTCAGTGTTTCCTGTAACCTTTTAGTAGATATTTGCGCATCTATTGGAGGCGTTTCCTCTGTCCTGGAGTGACCCTGAGATGAGATTAGTTTAATTTTAGTATCCAAGTTCTGATGCAGGGGATGCACCGGAGAAAGTTAGAGTGGTGCTGCTCTTTGTCAAAGCAAATAATATTCCTAGTATTCCGTGTACACTTTTAGTAGATATCTGACCATCTATTGGAAGTGTTGGCTCCGTCCAAGAGTGTCCCTGAGAAGAGATTATTTTATTTTTTTCATCCAAGTTCTGGTGTAGAGAGTGCGCCAAAGGAAGTTAGATTGGTGTTACAGATGAAATAAACTTTCTAGTATTCCATGTATTTAGTAGATACCTGACAATCAATTAGAAGTGTTATCTTTGATATCTATCTATTAGAAGTGTTACCTCCCTCCGGAAGTGTCTCTGAGAAGAGATATTTTTTTCTGAGAATCCAAGTTCCAGCGTTTGCTCATGTGAGTGGTTTTTTCTTCATTGGATTTCTATTATTTCATGTAAGTACGTTGACATATTTTTATGTGTTTTAGGGATCGTAAAGAATACCTCATTGACAAAAAAAGTAGGGAATTATTAGGAGATCCTCTTCCAGAAAATGAAATAGACTTGTTTTCGGATGATGAGAACGAAGCTGAGCAAATAACGGAAAGTGACCACAATAGTGAAAGTGAACAAGAGTATGCTGAAGGCGATTCTGATAATGATAACTTCGATGAATAAGATTTTTTTTATTGGTAAAGACAAAAAAACCTGTTGGCAAAAAAAACCAGTGCTAAGTAAATTTGCGAAAACAAAGCCGGGAAATTTGATAAAAATATTTCCATCTGTAAAAGATTCAGAAACATTATGTACTGAGGTTGCCTTCTTCGAAAAACTATTTGATTCCGAAATAATAGGATAAATAGTGAAATATACTAACCTCTTTATTGAAAAAAACGACAGGAAACGGAATACATTCGTGATAGAGACGCAAAAACAACTAATACACCTGAAGTACTGGCATTGTTAGGACTTTTATATTTGTTAGGTGTAAAAAAATTGTCTCATACACATGTTTTGGAAATATGGGCCACTGACGGTACAGGATTAGAAATCGCTCATGCAACAATCAGTTACAAGCGATTTCTATTTCTTCTCAGATGTATGAGGTTTGATGACAGAAATGACAGGCCTGATAGGATGAAAACTGATAAACTTGCTGCAATTCGGTCGGTATTTGAACAGTTTAGAAATAACTGCAAAAACGTATATTCGCCAGGAGAATTCGTGACAACTGATGAGAAATTAATCCACTAATCTACTAATTCAAATATCAATCACAAATATTTTATCAATTTTTAATGATCAATTATATTTTTCATTTTCATTTTCTTTTCATTTGAACTATTCTTAAAATAGATGTATGTATTTGAAAAGTATATTTTATTGTTTTCTCACGTAAACATGCAAAAATACACGCTGGCGCACTCAGTGCGCCGCACGCCCGCTGGTGTAATTTTTGGTGGCGCGCCTGCTGGAGGGTTAAACTATCGGTTTGACGAAAAATTTTTCAAACAAAACGTGCAGCAAATTTTATTCTCTACAACTTTTATAATAACTATTTATGGAAATTGAGTTTTAAAGGAGACATTAAAAATAACGGAAAAACGACAACAATAAACATCCACTTCCGGTTGACCTATATTGTCCAAAAACTCTTGTCACTATTATTAAAGTATTATAGGTTCTCTTAATTAATCCGGCCCCATCTTGGACCGGGGCCCAGAACCTGTGTTTTGCGTGGGGCCCATGATCCGCTTAATCCGGCCCTGGTTGTGATGAAAATCCTATAATCGTGCCAATTTTCAAATATCTAGTTCATCTAGAAGTGCCATATAATTTTTATCCTCCCATATGGCAAATTAGGGCAAGACGACCCCAAAAATGGCGTTTATATCAACATCGGATTGCTTCCATCGATCGTAGTTAAATACGAATGGCATAATGATATAGCCCTTTGAATCCCTTTAAAATCTTACCCATATAAAAGCAGTAGGAGGCTGGACGATTCGCGGCCCAACCCCCGGCCGCCGCTCGGCCATGCGGGCCTCACTTTGCTTTATATGTCCTTCAAGCCGGCTCTGATTCTATTGGTAGTAAACAATTTGTAAATTGATAATTTCGATTGTAGATTAACAGATCCATATACGATTGGAATACATGGTATATCGAACAAAACGTTAATAAACACAAAAATGTAGAATATAATGATTTTACTTACGAAATAGTTAAGGTTTCAGCATTCAAATGATGAGAAAAGATTCAAATCTTTAATTGTATTACCGTAAATCGTAGGCGAACTTTATTTTGGGTCCCAGAAAAATTCCCAGTTTTTCTGATAAAAACTAAATATTTTTGATAATTCTACACGGACTTGAATTCTGTCTTCAAAAATAAGAAATTGCTAGGTTTGGTTTTTCTAATAGTTCAAATCCCGTATTTCAATATTGACGGAGAATAATTTTAAAAAGCAAATATAAAGACCTCTACACCGATTTACGTGCTTTTCTTCTGGGAAAACAATGGGGCCAAAATGGTTCCTCAAAATTGGAATTTCAACAATGGTGGATTTTTTCCTTCGGTTGCGAACAAAATCCTATAATCGTGCCAAAATTTCAAGTTTCTAATCCATCTGGAAGTGCCTCATAATTTGATTCCTCCTCCTATATCCTACGTCAGAAGCGTCTATATCTTATAGATGAGGCGTTATAATACAGGGTTTCCCAAATTGTGTTCCGCGGAACCTAATTGGGGTTTCGTGATAGGCAAAAGACCCGATACGCTCTTCCTTCTCTTATTTGCAGCAGGAAACATGAGTTTCACTTGTAAACTGTATACCGTAAGATACATAAGCTATGTAAATAAACATTATAATGATTTTAAAGTTAATTTTATTGCGATTAGGCTTACCACCTCTTAGTTAGGGTTCCGCGAGAAAAGATATTTGAATATAAGGGACCTGTAGCTTCAAAAAGTTTGGGAACTCCTGCTATAATAAATGCTGATACCTACATTCATCAGCAAACGAGCAGCCTCTGGTTTATATCTCTTCTCTCTTAATAAATAAAAGAGGATGTATGTCTGTCTATCTGTCTGTCTGTCTGTGGCAGCCATAACTCCTCAGAAAATAAAGCTAGGAGCTTGAAATTATGAAAGCAGCTTCAGGTTGATCATGGGAGTTGCAGTGCCGAATATAATTCAAATCGGCCCACGGAGTCGTGACCTCGGAGGTCACGGATCGGTTGGTCAAAATTTCAGTTTCTTGAGGATATCTCAGCAACTATTGGAGCAATTTTGATGAATCCTACACCAATATCAATGTTTTGATGATATACATTTTCTAGCTGAAAATGGACAAAATCAGTCCATTGGGTCGAAAGGTCTTAATGTAATGGCCGGTTCAAATTTTGGTTTTTTGAGTATTATATCTCAGCAACGAATTGAAATAGGTTTAAAAATATAAATTTTTCATCAGTTATTTCTGTAAAACATAATTTTCGCATTACTGAAGTATAGAAATTTACTAACATTTCATATCTTACATAAAAATTGTTGTTGAATTGGTTTAAATTGTTGTTTATTTCATTGAAATATTTGTTGTTTTTAATTGAATTATCTTCTAATCTAACATATAAAGGAGAATGTTTGTAAGTTTGTTCGCTTTGAATACTTTTAATACGAGATAGGGAGGGAGAGAGATGGATGGTAACGGAGGGGGAGGGTGGGAGAGGGAGGGAGAGGGAGAGAGAGGGAGGGAGGGGAGAAGGGAAGGAGAGGGTGGAAGGGAGGGGGAGGGAGTTTATACATTATTTTCGTAAGATTTTCTTCCTTCATTCATCTAAATAGGAAAATGCGGAGCGGTTTTCTTCATTTTTGCTTTATTCGACGGTTATAACTGTGTACTATCTTATTCTTGTGATGTTTACATGTTACACGGTCGAAGTTTAAGATTCGCTAAATCCGTTGAAATTCATCGGGCACTTCAGCTAGTAAATGAATAATGCGCTTGTTTCAGTTGATTCCAAATACAAGAGCGTTGACAAGTTTGACCTAATGCACATGGAATAGGGATTATAAAGAAGTAAATGTAAATTCAACCGGCCGAGTTAGCTAGGCAGTGTGCTTGCCTTCTAACCCAATGGTCGCGGGTTCGAATACCGCTTCGGACATGGATGTTGTGATCCGTCTTGGAATTTTTTCCCTACCTGCAGACACGCCTTTGGCATAATTAAAAAAAATATCTCATGGGTGCGTCTACATTGTTTATATATTATCTGAAATAATTATTGGCCTCTGGTGTTTTCCAAGTTATGACGTTTCTTACAAACTTCATACATGCCGGTTGAACACGTTCATATTATATTCTTAAATCAGTTTTTAGGCGCGTTTCGCTTACAGCGTGAGCGCCTATTATCGTCGGTCGGTCCGTCCGTCCGTCCGTCCGTCCGTCCGCATGTTCGTTCTCGGCTTCTACCGAACGGATTTTTAAGAAATTTGATATTAAGGACTTTCAATCAAATATAATAAGAAAATCGCAAAAATGAATCACGTACGCCAATCAGGGGTACCACTTTACTAGAGACAAAAAATTAAATTTTCGTCATATCTCGTAAACTATTGTTCATATCAAAATATTTTTCAAATAAAAGTTGTAGAACTGGTAAAGTAGAGTATTTCCTTTTCTATATATTTTCATCGTAGGAGTAGCCGTTATCGAGAAAATCAAACAAGAAAGTCTTATATGGAGTTGAACTTAGAAAATTTCTTGCATGGTTACTTCATTGTTGCTAACATAAACAATCTCCCAAACAAACGTTTAATTTCCTTACGTGTGCATGTAATACTATTAAATAGGAAGAAAATGGATTATTTATGATGAAGAAAAGAACTTTAAAACGCTATTTCCCTTACGTACAGGTATATAATTGCTTTCTAATACTCCATTGCATGAAACGCGCCCCATTTGTGATACGTTGTACGCTTTCCTAACTTGTTTACAAAAAAAATTTGTTAATTTTTTTGAAAATCACTAAGAAATTACTTAAATTGTCGCATGTGGCTCCCGAGAGCATTTTATGTTGTTGTTAAGGGACTCACTAATGAGATAGAAAAAGTGCGACACGGGGCAGCTAGAATATTAAATAGAAATAGCGATTGTAAACGAAGCGTAACTTCATTAATAGAAAACCTTAATTTGGCCTCGTTAGAGGAACGTAGACTGCAAGCTAGATTTAAACTGATAGAAAAATATATGTCGGAGGGAGTAGCGGATGAGATGGTAGATCTTATCAGAAGTCCGACATATGTAGATATATCGGAAGGCAGGAGAGCGAAGATAAGATCCGCGAGATAGGTAGATAGATTGATTGTAGGAGGGGGGGATAGAGAGGATCGTTTTTCCCTAGGACGATAAGGGATCGTAATAGGATCACGAGATGGAACATACTTTAAAATCTGTAATTCAGTTTATATTAATCACAGCAATAAAACTAATGTTTAATCAGATCGTAGGATTGAATTCTATAGCATAAGTATTATTCGGAGAATATCCATAACTGTTGTTACTACTAATGACCTCCTTCGAATTGAACCTAAAAAGAGCACAACTCGTGGAAAAGGTTAGAAAGAATCGATGTTCCCTCACTTATTCTTTTTTTGGATATATCCGTCCACCAATGGATTGCCTTAATTCTGCCTCGGCAACAAAGAGAGGTTCTTAAAACACAACCACAAGCACAGAAAAAATGACACTGCACCATCACTAGAACAGGAAAAATAATTCTAAATTACCGAAAAATCACGTTTATACTTCGAGAATACAGATTGAGCATAAGGAAAATGCCATCTTTATGAAAAGCCTTGTTGCTTTGTTTTCCACAAAGTTAATAACAATTTCCTCTCCAACAGAGTCACAATGACAAAATCGCATTGGTTTTTTAACTAGGTATATAAATTTATACTTTAGACAAAATTATATTTCGTGAAAAATCTTAACAACGATTAATCCATGTACTGTTCCAAGATTGTTAAAAGAAGCTTCCGATTATTGATCCATTGATCCATTACACTGCAAATATTCTTTCCGATGCGTAGGCCAGAGGTGCGCAAGCCGGTGGAGGCACCCCTTGAGAGAAGGGCGCGCACCGCCGTTTCTTTTTCATAATTGGAACGCGCTTCCGAGCGAGTTTACTGGCCTGGCGGCCATTTGGTTATTCCTTTTCAGAGTATTATTAATAGTAATTTAGTAGTAGTGATTAGTCATCAGCCCACTGCCAAGCGGTGAGACGGTGGAGAGGCCGAATACGTTGCCTCTCGAAAGGAACCCTATAATTGAACTACAATGAAAACCTACCCGAAAGTATTCAAGAGTGTTTTTGATTTTCTAAACAAAGTTGACAAAACCCCACACACTTAGGGAGAAATGGTGAATGGCTGGTTGAACGGTGTCTAAACTACCCTGTGACGGTGTCTAAACATGGCGTCTAAATGACGTCAGTTAGACATCGTTTAAACGATGTCTAACGCTGAATGGCGTTCGAGCAAGTGAAAGTCGATGTTTAGGCGGTGTTCAACTTAGACGTTGTCTATACTCCGTTCTTGCAAACCACTCTTAGTCTCGTTACGTATTTTTTGAATTATCTTTTGTTTCAAATATATTTTATATTTATTTGAAAAAAATTAACTTTATCTCAACATCTCTTGCGTATACTTAAACTTTACTGAGGTCGCGTCATTAATATTTTCTTGCACTTTTGCAGCACTAAACAAAGTTTGGTCGTCTAAAATGCTGTCATAAAATTCAGAGCCCGAAATTTAGTTATTTATGTAAATTAGCAATTCCCTTTTTAGTAAATGACCAGTACAGCGATTTATTTCTAGACTCCACTTTATTTCCATTATAGAAAGTATTCTTTCTGTAAAAGCAGATGACACAGCTCATGTCGACGGAACAAAGAAGAAAAAGAAGAATTTGGAAATCAGAATAGGAACTTGGAATGTGAGGACGATTCTTAGGAAAGACAAGCTGGAAAATATAAAGCTAAAAATGAAAAGAGGTAAGATAAATGTCTTGGGTTTGGGCGAAGTCAGGTGGAAAGAGGATGGAGATTTCTGGAGCGATGATTTCAGAGCAATATAACATAGTGGAGGGGGAAAGTAGAGCCAGAGAGGAGTAGCGATAGTTTTAGATAAAAAAGTGGGGCAACGAGTGATTAACACACAGCAGGTAAATAACCGATTAATGTTAGTGGAGGTCAAGGCAGAACCAGTGAACTTAGTGATTACTAGTGAAGGTGTGCTTGCATTCTGCAAGCTATTTCTCTCACCCTAAAGTAAAGAGTATGAGCCGACAAATAATTTTTTAAACGCAACAGTTTGCATCTTCTTGCCGGTTTACGTGTTTTTCCTTATGTCAGTATTGGGGTATAAACAACCCCAAAAATTTATATTTATAAAACTTTCATATACGTTTTCAGCATTTGTTACGAATACCTCACTTTTATGCAAAATCTCATCAATGTAGCACCTCTAGAAGTGCATTTATATGAATTTCATTGTTTAAATTTTATTAATTTTTAACAGCCACAACAATACATTATTCTAAAATTTTCAATGTTATTTACCACCGGAACGTTATTTCCTAACTCCATTAAAATTTGCAGCTTCCTGGATCTTAAGAAAGTACATAAACATTAGTCAATTTGTTAAACATTTGAGAATTTATTACGGCCGAACAAATAAATATTTTCAAATTTCTATATTCCCGTTTTCATTATTTGGCAAATTCTACCTCTTGAAAAAATTTCAGCTTCATAGCGCATTTAGAAGTACCTAAACCATGAAATGTTAGTAAAATTGTTTATAATGTTTTACGGCCATGAAAATAAACATTGTTGCAATTTTGCATTTATACCTCCGATAATTTTTTTTGATTCACCTGTGTATTAAATTTCAGCTCTCCAACTGTAGTAGTTTGGGCCAGACATTAGTATCCTCCTATATATATCCTATATCCTCCTCTGTAAGAAGAGTGCTTATAAATGATAAACGATCAACTCGAGGAAGTTGTGAGAGAAGTAAAGGCTAAAAAGAACTTAGTAGTCATGGGAGATTGGAAGGCTTTAGTGGGGAAAGACAAAGACGGCAACGAGTTGGGGATTTTGTCCTAGGAAAGAGAAATGAAATAGGGCAGAAAATGGACTTTTGTAAAAGAAACAAATTGATGGCCACAAGTACGTGGTTTAATAATCACAACAGACGAAGGTACACATGGAAGATGCCGGGAGACATACAGAGGTATCAGATCGACTATATTATCGTCAGACAAAGATATAGAAATAGTGTATTGAGCTCAAATAGTTTTCCAGAAGCAGATGCAGACTGATCACAATTTGGTGGTCATGAGGTCTCGTTTGAATATGAAACAAATAATAAAAAAGAACCGGGTACATAAATGGGACTTAGAAAGGTTGAAGGGGATAAAGGGGAAAGATTATAAGGAAGCTGTTAAGCAAGGCTTCGGAAATGCAGGTAAGCAAACATCGGTAGAGGACAACTGGGGGTCTATGAGAACGTGTATCAGAGAAAGCGCGCATAACACAATAGGAAAAATAACGTCTAAAAAAAATAAGGAAGCCCTGCGTAACAGAGGAGATTATTAAAAAGATGGAAGAGAGGAGGAGCTAGAAGCAGGTTAATGCAGATTATGGAAGAAGAATGTATACAGAGTTAAACATTAAGATTAGGAGGGAAATTACAAAAACGAGGGAGTCATGGTGGAAGGGACAATGTGAGGACATGGAGAAGCTGCAGAGACAAGGCAGAGTAGACTTATTGTTCGGAAAAGTGAAGGAGTTAACATATTACAAGACAGAAAATATGCTGACCACAATTAAAGATAAAAACGCAAATTGTTATACGAGACAGTGGATGCGAGGAATAGAAGGAAAGAGTATATTGAAGAGTTATATGCTGAAGATTTGAAGCCAGAATCTATTGAGAGAGAGAGAGATAGATAGAAACACGTCTTTATTCGGGCGAAATTTAGACCATAAGGTCAATTCTTACATTTAAGAGAGAAGGAGGAAGATGTAGAATGCGACAATGTTGGGCCGGAAATATTGAATAGTGAGATTGATAAGGCTCTTAGAGACATGAAGTCAAAGAAAGCAGTAGGAGTTGACGACCTTCCGGTAGAAATGTTAAAAGAGCTAAGAAAAGAGGGAAAAGAGAATTTTGTGCCGTAAGATATATGAAGAGGGGGGATGGACAAAGGATTTCACTAGATCTGCTTTGATACCCTTGAAGAACAGGAGGCTGGAAGCAAAAACCAATAGCTATATAGGTGTAGACCAGTTCGGGTTTCAAAAAGGTCGTGGCACCATGGATGCAATAGAGGTTATGAGGACATTGGTAGAAAGAAAAACTGAATACAACCAGGATGTATTCACATGCTTTGTAGATTTCGAAATGGCCTTTGATAGAGATTTATGGCCTAAGCAGATGAAGGTGTTGAGGAATATAGGAATTGATTGGAGAGATAGACGTTTAATCAGAAATCTGTATATGAACCAGACTGTGCAGCAGGAGAATCGGATTGGGCAACGCTAGGAAGAGGGGTCTCACCAGCATTGTTTAACATTTATGGCGAGGAAATGATAATGGAGGCATGGGAAGTATGCGCCCTCTTCCCCTTCAAGAAATTATTTTCTCTAGTTTATTTAGTTAAAATTAAAATTTTTTTGCGTCCCTTACTTAGTTGCGCCCGGGGCAGATGCCTCGTCCTAATTACGGCACTGGTCACCAGCAGATGAAAATTATGAAATTATATCGCATATTATACACGGTTACAGACAAACGAATTTTCCAAACTGTTTTCTTGGCTTTTCATTTGACTTTGTCCTTTGAGTTTCACCAAAGTCGATGGTTACCTTGGTTCACACGAAATTTCCTTTCAAATACCTTTTATCATGGTTCTCAACAACATCTATCTTCTTAAAACTTAAGGATATCGAGAAATTTGTTTGTTTTAGTATTATCGTGATGGTAAAATTACCTTTAAATTAAATAATGGTCCGTGTTCTGTGAGAAGATAGTTTATGCAACTGTGGTGGAAGCGAGGGGTGAGCGGATGGTAATGATAGCCTCTCTCCCTCCACATGGATACCCCTATTCTCCTCAATCGGATGCATTCTGGGAAAAATTCCTTGAGTCTGCGCCGCAGATTACACCTATAGGGCAAGGAAAAACATTCTGACAGGGATGGGTATTTCCAGAAAAAAGAGTAGTCGGTAGTGAAGGATTTAAGAAGAAGGAGAGGCAAATGGAACGATCTCTCCTCCTGTTCGGAAGTTTCTGGGGCCGCATCTGCCACATATCGTAGTTATGTTGTGGAGCGATGGAGAGAAATAAATTATTCCAATATAGATCGTTGGAGTACGTCGATGCTTTAATAATTTGCAATGTAATCAGTGTTTAGATGGATGAAAGGTAATGTGAAATATGTGTGTGTGTGTGTGCTTGTGAGAGAAAGTGATGACACACAACCGAAAATTATTTGATAGTGGATATCGTCTTGGAGGTGGTTATACATAACAGTGCGTCGAAAATAAGTGCTGGCGTATTTATTTTTGCATTTTACATTTATCTCTCACAATTACCATACGCAGTTCTTCAGGAAAAAGTTGCATCGACCTTAACAGAAAAAATCCAGGCGCTCATTAAAGAATGACGAAAAAACAATTTCACTTTCCACTCTTAAAAACCAGGTGCTAGTTATATTCGGAATATAATCATATACTTTTTGTTTGATAAAGTTCAACGCACGTCAAACCACATTAAAAAACAAAATATACACGTGTTAACGAAACGTTTACGATGCTCATTTACGGTTTAAGCGCAGAAAAACCGATATCTTCCGTCTCCGACGATCGATCCATTCCTCTAGAATTCCCTATCGCGCGGAGATCGCCACAAAACGCATCTGCACCTTATCTGCTCTCCATATCCCTCACGCACTATTTCCCTCCCCTCTCTCTCTCCCCCTGCCTCCGCCTCTCCCGTAACTCGCCACCCCATAGCTCTCCCTCCTCACGCGAGAGAGGCGCGTGGCTCTACTCACTCCTCTTCCACTCTCTCCCCGACACAGCACACACACACCATCATCCCTACCAGCGCATCCGTTTCCCACCCTTCTTCTTACCGCGCGACTCGTCTACATAGAGAGGCCCTATATCCGACGAGATTTCCATTCCTCCAATTCCCTCTTTTCTGCTTCTAACCCTCAGGCTCGCTCCCACCTGCCTTCCCCTATCAGTCACTACCCTCCTCCATCCCTCCTCTACGTCCCCTTCGAACCATCTCTTCCATCCCCACATCATCATCCTTAAAACTTATCCTCTGGCCGTTTGACAGTTTCCGCCCGCACACTCGAAAGGACAAGAAGATGGAGGAAGTATTCATAACCGCACCAGGTTGGTGCGCTGGATGGCGAGTGGTTACGGTACGCAGTGTGTCAGGGGCACTTACTGACATCTATTTAGAATTATGCATTCGCTCGACTGTTTATCCAAAGGAACATAAATTATTTGGATAATATCAACGGCACCAAATGAAATCTCATAGATAAAACCTCTTATTTTCAAAACATCACTTTCATAAAATTCGAACTGTTTGATTGTTAGATTAACTGCCCTTTGTGTTTTTTTCTTTAGGATTGTTGTTAACCCTACACCAGCACACTTAAAAATGTGTTTCTCAAGCGGCACACTGGGGTCCTGCAGACCCCAGGATCTTCTTTCACTGTTATCTCCCTTTCTGTTGTTAGGCCTTTTTAACAAATTGGTAGGGATTTCTTTTCATTGGATCCTCAGGAAGTCATATATGCAAGTGAGATTAAGCTTTAAACAATTTTGTGTACGCAATAGCAATAAATACAAATACAAATAAGGCGAAAATAAGTGAAACGCAAGGGGTGTAAAAAAGGATGCAAAAATATGTTATTAGACAACCGGGCGCACAGCGACAACGTGGTCGTGTGTTATATTATTGTACGTATTAGAGACACCAGGCTACAAGGAAAATATATTTCAGCTTTGTTTTCTAAGAAAAAATTTTGTGACTTGGAAAAATTCTGTCAATGTTTTAACACAAATTTCTACAAAATAGTGTCAAGCAAGTGATTTTTTTCTTCAAAAATGTCGCAGGATAGAACACTACTCATTACTGGAACAGTGAGTGCAAATGGTTGCTCGGTGCTCGTCGCTGTCGGGATGAAACTCAATATGTTATCCTATTCACTCTCTGATTCCTTCACTCCGAAATTATCTATACTATCCTCTTCGTCCTCTGGACGGGAACAGAGAGCATATTGAACATCTTTTAGATGTTCAATATGTACTGTAAAAAATGCTCCAGAGTTCAAAAGTGCATCGACTCTATAAAAAATGTCAGAAGTTACTTAAAACCAATAAATACACACAATTAGTGTACAATAAATAATGCGTAAACATGTTAAAAGATACTTAAAATAGCAAAATAACGAAAAATGCAATTTTCACTTAGCGCACAAGAAATTCCTAAAGCGTCACACTGGGGTCTGGCTGACCTGACTCGGATTTCACTTTCGAAATACTCAGTGTTTGAGTCACCACTGACGGTTCCACCCGCCTGGCAGTATCGACAGTGTCCCAAAGCTTATTTACAGGGAGATCCCGGCATCAAATTCGGAAAATTACGAGGGCTAAACGGAAAAGTCTAAACCGCTCGGGTCAATCAGACCCCAGTGTGCTGCTCTAGGGTTAATGGCTTTTTACTTTCTCCACACATAGTATGGGGAAAGTATTGTGATCACGAAACAAATTGACTTCGAGATTTCAACGGAAATACACGATTTGTGGTCCCCCGGGTCAATCGGACCCCAGTGTGCTGTTGTAGGGTTAAATCCTTTCGGTGAAAATTACTCAAATACTTTCATAGTCTATGTGATACACTCACAACTACACATTAATGCAAACCAACACAAGATTGATAACACACCACCATTTCAAACATAAACCAATCCCACTGCCACAAATGTTATGATAAGTAACATTAAAAAGCGCCGAATTAAAAAATTCTTCTTCACCTAAACAATCTATTAATACTACTGCGTTTTCCTACAGCATTCGCCCAAGAATATTTCTAAGAAATTATTATCATGGAAGGCAAAATCGTTATTTTTTATTCTTTTATAAGTCAAATACCAGAATAAAAGTCCTTTCTCTGAATAGTACTGTATTCCGTGATAAAAGCTTGCGTGAAATGCTTTCTTCTCATACGTTTCGAACAGCACATATGAACCAGGGCAGAAAGCTTTCAAAAGATGAAACGGAGGAAAATAGAAAATCCTTCCAGTTAGATAAAGATGAACTCTGCCTTTGTTTTCTTTTAAACTTCCGTGAAAAGCTAACTTTTACCGATTGATACAAAATTTCGACTCCCGGAGGGTTAATTATTTTGGACACTATTTATATGCCCGAAATATTCAGCCAATACAGATGACAGATGACTACTCCGAATTCGCCTGAGTAATTTATACGGCATTACTTCGCTATTTTTTTAGTCTCATTAAAATGTTCAAATATCGATATGTAATACGTCTAGTATGACCAACTTTGAACGAAGGCACATCTCTTAGCTCTTCGTCAAATCTCTTCAGCTTATTGGTAAATAATTCACATAAAAAGAAAGCTATTACCAAAGTTTTTTTCCGGAGCTGAGAACACAATCGATTAGATTTAATTAATCACTAGGTTCAAATATATCTGGTTACATATCTAATGAAATAAGAGGTGTTGATCGATTTTTAATCAAGATTTTGCGAGCGTATAGGAAATATTCATTTCCATGGTTATCTTATGCGGTTTGCATAAATATTTTTATAGCAGGACGCAGTCGTGTTGTAAAACTGCTATTTGACGGGAGAGAGGGAGGAAGGGAGAGAGGGAGGAAGGGAGAGAGGGAGGAAGGGAGAGAGGGAGGAAGGGAGAGAGGGAGGAAGGGGAGGGAAGGAAGGGAGAGAGGGAGGAAGGGGGTGGGGGGATATGCGACAGCAGCGCGATCGGGAGACGAAGAGGAGGGGAGGGGGGGGGGGAGAGGGGGGGGGGAGGGGCGCTTTGTCGCATGATATAAAAAAAACAACGAAAGCGCACACACGAAGACAATGAAAGATGAAAAAAGTGGAGGCGTATTTTTCATGCCAGGGCTCCGTTCGGCCGTCAGTTTCCGATTGACCGCCAGGGGGCGGGAGGGGGAGGGCTAAGCAGGGGGGGAGGGCAGGAAAGGGGGGGCGGAAAGAGGGAGCGCGCGAAAAAAAATGGAGGCGGGGCAAAGGGGTGATGGGGGAGGAGAGGGGATCTCGTAGTTGCCATATTTCTTCATTTATATTTAGGATCCGTTCATTTGTATTTTTCTCCCGCTGCACACGTAGCGGCGCTGCATGCACAAGCAGACGAGTATCGCCCGAACACATCGCTATCCATTCCTCACTCCAGCGACACGATCACCTTCCCACACACACACACACGAACGCACACACATACACACTCGCGCGCGGTGCCCCGCCACAACCGTCCACCACCCACCTCGCCCCCTTTCTAGACCCCCATCTCCCTCCCTCCCCCGCCTCTCCTTTCCTCCCTCCCTCCCCTCCTACTCCTCCCTCTCGCTCCCTCTCGGCCACCGACCGGATTTTATTGGTTAATCCACGGGGTAAAAAATAAAGGAAGGAGCGAGCAAAATAAATGCTCCCAACCCTCACCTCGCAACAAAAGGGAGGGGAGTTTGAGAGGGAGAGAAGGAGGAGAGAGAGAGAGAGAGAGAGAGGGAGGGAGAGAGAGAGAGAGAGGAGGAGAGGGCTCGCGGGAGGGAATGGGGATCACGAAATCCCCGCCGACTGTCATGCACTAGTCCTAACCATTTGCCCTTCCACTCGCGATTTAAAAAAATAACAAAAGCGAAGCGGAGGAAAAAAATTGAATACATTTACGTATCCTGAGGCGGAGCAATTTTTATGCCGCGTTTTCTCCCTCTCTCCAATTTTTTCATTCGGTGCATTAGGAGAGTGCGATGAATTATGCACGGGCACACGCACGCACGCACGCGCACACACATACAGACGCACACGGAGAAATTCAAACGTACCAGAGGAGGAAAACCGAAATCGGAGGGGGAAAAAGCGGTTGAGGGTAGGAGGGAAGGGGTTAGACGTGAGAGGCGAAATGGAAGAGAGAATGGAATGGAGAGAGAGAGAATGGAGTGAAAGGAGAGAGGGAGAAAGGGGAGGCGAGGAAGAAGGTGAGCGAAGGAGTAAAACGTGGAGAGGGAAATTGATTGGTCGGTTCTAAAATGGTGAGTTAGATGAGACCGCTTCGGTGAAGAACCTGAGATGGAGATGAGGAGAGAAAGACAGTGCAGGATAGAGAGGGATGGAAATGGAGGGGAAAGGGATAAAGAGAATTTTCACTGCTTAAAATATTATTATGATTTCATGATGAAGTAATTGTGTCCGTAGTATTTTATAGAAAAAAATTCTCAAAGTAATTGAAATTCATATTCACAATAAATAATGGTTTTCAATTGACGAAATTATAAATGTGTCAAATTCTGGTTTGTGTGACTTTTTCTATAGTATCTGTTGCAAAATCTTCATTTAGTAAGGCTTGGTTTTATGGTTTCAAAGCATACGTAAGCATTGCGTTGTCTGTGTGCGCAGGGCTACTGTCGCATTAGTGGCTCAATTACCGCATCTGTAAGTCAGAGAGGGTGAATGGCACTGGTCATACAATTTTTTATATATTGAGCAATACCGAGTTGTTTCTGTGCGAATGCATCGCTACTCTAACGCTTAACTCTCCAAAATCCTATCGGTCCTTAGTCATGAGTTTTCCAAAATAAACATAGCTTGTGAATTTCTCTAGTTATGAAGAAATTGTAAATGTTTTGATTGTATAAAGATGCATTGCCCATCCTTTCTGCTTACCGGTTCTAGTTCCTAGTCTCCTTCAGACTTCCTGCGACCAGTACAGCGTCATTAGGGTTTCAACATCCTCTTCATTTCATTTTACCTTTTCATTCTTATTTTGGAGTTCTGAACATTTTCTCAAGTCTTACTATAAATAGATTAGGAACTATGGTCTCACTTCATTTGCAATGTTAAAATCTCTTGTCGTGAATCTGATGTTATAATATTTTTTGTAATTTTTATTTTGAATTATAAAGCTATAAAAGGAGGTCACTTATACTCGCTAGTTCGGCTGATTATCTCTGTATTAGGCTATATGTGGTCCATAGAGTCACATCCGCTACAAAATCAGGCTTGTTCTCCGTTATGGGCTGAGGGTAGCCGATCTTGAATGTGCATAGACAATACCTTCGTAAACATTTTGCACACTATTGGAGGTAAGCTGATAGAGCGGTAGTTATTCAGTTCTATTTTTTAACCCTTTCTGTTATAAAGAAAAACTCCTAAACCGTAAAATCTACCAGAGAAGCACTCACTCAGTAAATAGGAGAGAAAAAATTGTAAAAGTTAATAATAAAAATACTTACTGGTTTGCAGGACGATGGCGTTACAGAGACCTGTTTTCAACAAAAACTAGGCGTCTAAGAAAGAATAAACACACACAAACACGCAAAATCAGGATCACGCAAGCTTCTCTGGAAATATACTGTTGGAAACATGCGGCTAGATACGTATTACGAGAGCTACGCTCATATTTCCAGAGAAACTTGCGCGATCCTGGTTGTGCATGTGTTTCTTCTGTTTATGTTGGGCATCGTCCTGCGAACAAGTAAGTATTTTTATTATCAACTTTTTCCATTTTCTCTCTCCTATTTACTGAGTTAGTCCTTCCCTGGTCTATTTTACGGTTTAGGATTTTTTCTTTCTGTCATTACAATCACCGTAGTTTTCACATTCTAACTTTAACCCTTTCTGTGCAAAGAAATAGTATTTGCGTGGTTTAAAGACCGATATGTTCTTCTTCATCATGTATAGTACTGCACTGTTGCGTGAGGTGAGTTTGAGAGGCTACCGCAACAGGCGACTCTTTCCTACGGGTGGCATGACGCCGCCTATCTGCTCCCACGTGTCTTCAACTGAGGAGGCATTTTGCGTTTTTGTCTCAGATTTCCACGCAACGACTCTGGATATACTTTCTCCTTGTCTTGAATATTTATGCTGCGACTCCACCAATTCCAGCTGTCTTTCCTGCATTCATACTCTCACTCCTCTTTAATGAATATCTGAGACCTCTTCGGTGAGCAAGTATCCTTCCTCGCTCCTTTCTTCCATTCCGGTTAGTGGACTTTTGCCTCGGATTATTAATCTCCATTAGCATTCATTTAATTGATTGATTACGAAGTAATGGGATTCATATCAGCTCTTAATTTGGTTATCTCAATTTCTCATCATTACAAAACGTTTAATAAGCCAACTCGAACAAACACACCTCAGCGAAATAATTGGATGATTAGTTTTCATGCGAATTGCAAGAAGGTATTATACGCTCTGAATAGCGTTTTTCGAATCAGAAAACTCAGTAGAGGATAAAAATCGGCCATCATCAGAAATGACAACCCTTTAATCGTTCTTGAAGGAGATTTCAGCCACGGTTCTATAGGCTGGGTTTGCATTAATGGCGGTAAGAACACCATTTGTAGTTATCGAATCCGTTTCCATCCTTTCTTTCTCCCCTCACATTTGGTCATATGTCTGTGCATATCCGCGGAAGTTTTGTTCCTAGAAATCTCCGCGGATGCCAAAACCAAGGGCATATAGAACAAGCGAGGGAAGAATTGCACAGAAAAATACATAAGGCGCCTTTTTCACCCGAATAATATCTTTCCTCCGGAGTAAAGAATCGCAGATGCGATGTATTGTTGGTTACCTACATTTGTAGCAGCACTTATTAGCAATTTTGCCGATTACTTCTTAGCAGGTTATATCGTATTCTAAATTTTTACCATTTATGTATGTACATACATCTTTTTCAGGAGGTAAGCCACTACTCATTGTGCTCTAGGAGCAACTAATTTATCCGAATCACTCTCAAATACTCTGGCAAAACCTGACTGATGTGATGCTCGCCATCGGTTTTGATTCGGGGTTACAACAATGTTGGCTTTACATACGTGTTTGACCTTGTTTGCAACCGTTAGCGATTGTACAGATTGTCACGAGAAATACCAGTATATTTTCGTTTTCCATTGGAGAGAAATTAGTTCGGGCTAATCTTCTTGGCTGAATATTTAACTTCCAATGTTATACTCTGTTTTGGCACTCCGCCTGCTTTCTTCACAACTATCAACACCATCAGACTTATCACCTTTGCATAAAAAGCATTTCCAAGGCTTGTCTGGATATTCATTTAACAACGCTGCGCATCCCACCCCTTCGCGATTAGTAATTCATCTTATTCTATGTATGAGGGCACTTTAGACTACTACCGAACGCGATATTTTGAATGCAAAAATGAGATATTTTTCAAAACTAACAAATCCTAAACGAAGAAAACGACATCAAAATTAATATGATGAATTTATATATATGTATTTTAAGGCAGGTAATACTGAGAACATTAGCCTGGTCATATTTTTGTCACCCAGTGTATATTATTCGTACATATTAATTAATAGTCTGCTATATTTTAATAAATATCATGTCATTACAATTAAAATATATTCTCAATATAAAAAATGTTAATTACTAAAAATCGTATTAATCCTTCTTAAAACAAGGAAAAAAATCGTGCTTCGAGAATCTGGTTCGCCTGATCCCTTCTCTCTGCATGTTTGCTTTTCTCCCGTAAACGGAATTAATATAATCCTATCTGCAACCAGTTCAAAATTTATACGGTATTAAACTTAGGCGAAACATAGTTCTTTTTCGATCACCTCAATGTGTTCAATTATTCACATTACATTATCAGCTGGGTGGCAATATTGATTTTCGACAACACAAGAATGAAGTTTCGCCTTCGTCAGGAGTGAAGACGTTCAGTCGATATCGGTTCAGAATTTAGAGGAAATTAAAATATTCCTGAATTAAGGGAAGTGACTGCATTATTTAATTTTCTCTGTTATCTAACATTTAATAACTTAATAATTTCAGTAATGTATCTTGAAAAAATACAAAAATCAGAGAGTCTCGTCTGTTCTTACATGCTGCCAAAATTTTACCAAAGCTCATAGATCGCGTGGGATCATTGCAGATGTTCAAAATAAATTGCACTCTAATGCAGTGATAACTGAGGGTGTGAAATTAGTGTGCAATTAAAATTTATTTTTTTACCTTATTCTCGAAAACATGCAGTCTGCGTTTTAGGCAAAGCGGACCTAACAAATTAAAAAATACTTCGAGTATACAAGGACGCGTCAATTTTGCTAGAGTAGGGAGCATCGACGATTCTGGCACAAAAGTTGTTCGTATCATATCAAACCAATTCCCGCGGTGGGTAAAGCCAAAGTGTCGCGCATTAATTTAGAATCAAAGACGGCACCGTGCATGCGTAAAGATCCTTGCTCTTGTCGGCTGTGATATCGCAAATGTATATTTAAAATCTTTAATTTATCGCTAATCATCAGGGAAAGAGATGCGACAGAGTTTAACAATTACAGATTTAATATATTTAAAAATAGCTACGAAGAATTGTAGTCTAACGTGTACATAGTTCTATGATAATACTGATTCATAAGAATAAACTTTAGCGAATGAACTAACCTGTCTCAAAGTGATAAATAGACGCGTTTCGTGCAATGGAATACATGTTTTAAACTAAGCGATATATAATTTGAACGAACTCACCATAAAACAGCGAAACAGCAAGACCGGATCATACCTCTCTATATCCATCTACTAAAAGCTCCTTTCTACTAAGTTGGTGCTAATAAACATATTTACATAATTTTAATATACTGACTAAAAACTGAAAAATGATATATCTGAGTTGATTCCAAGGAGATAATAAAATTTTGATTTACTGATTTATTTCTAATCAGTTGCAATTAATCAAACAATCGTACATGGAGAAAGTAAAAATCACGCAATAAAGCTCAAAGCGAATTGCGATTTTCTTGAAAATGGCTACTCGTTCGACAAAAATATAAAAGTCAAAAATTATTTGGCTAAAATAGTTGTACAAATTTTGTTTGAAGACTTCTTCGACATGACTCATATTTTACGATATATTATGGAAATTCCGCTTTTTGTTTTTCTTAAAGTGGTATCCCTGATTGAGTCATGTTAACCATTTATGTAATTTTCTTATTGCCTTTGCCCAGAAATTCTTAATGCCAAAATATCATTAAAATTCTTTCGGTAGAAGCGGAGAAAGAACACGTTTGGACGGACGAAAAGATGAAGCTAATAGGCGTTCACGTCGGAAGCAAAGCATACCTAAAAACTGTTAAGTAAACTAGTAAAACTGGAGTAGATACCCCAGCTTGAATAGCTGCCCATGTAACAAATGCACTTAAAAAGAGAAATGAAAACAGGAAAACTGTATACTGCTAACGCTAACCTTCTAAAAGGTTTTGACAGCTCAATAACATGGTTCTTCGAATGTAACCTTGCAGTTAATCAAAATAAACACGATTTTCGGAGAGGTCACCCAGGACAGACATCTTTTTTCTACGATAACAGACAACAGACAACAGAGTATGAATAGACTATAGGATTTTAAGGAAGCTTTCGAAACCGTTCCTCACGCTAAAATATTACTAATGTTATATTTGTACATTCCAATTTTTATAATTAAGAAAATACAGTTAACTTCAATTATTTGTTGAAGTGTGGCATTAAAATTTTTTATATTAAGTTTTGATCACAAGTGAACCCCAAAATAGAAAACACTACAGTTACAATATGTAGAACCCAAAAACATCGGTGAATAGCAGACAACAGAATTTTAAGGGCATGCCCACAGATAATGAAGAGAATCCTCTATTTTGCGTATAAACGGAAACTAAAAAATATTTAGCGGCCCAAAATTAATTGTTGATTTGTGTCGAATAATTTCTCCCCCCGGTGATAACTGGCGTAGGAGTCGATCACAGCGAAAGAGAAAATACATCGAAATTACCGATATAACCAATAGTTAATACTGATCCAATTTCTCGGATTCAATAAAACATTCTAATTATTTCGTTCAAGTCCAGGATTACAATGGACACTATTTGGGTGTTCAGCACCAAAGACTTACTTTTTCTTACTAATTCCGGTATGCTGATCACGAATATGCTCGTAGTTCATCTACAAATTGCGTTGTTTTCGAGATTAACATAGAGGGAGTTGAGAAAATTCGCATTTTTACAATATAAATATGCATATTATAAAATTGGGTATTGTAAACCACGATGCAGTTGAAATAGTATGTCTTTCTACTATTTGGCTGTGTTCTGTATAATATTACTGTCAAGAGCTTGTTTAAATACCTGAAGTAAGAACTAACCCCCAAAACAGCACTGGTAGCATTTTTGGTCTGCATATACGATTTCAGTCAGGCATGCACTTCGATGAATAAAATTATAAATCAGCGTCATTTCAACATGAACTATTATTTATTTCAAGAAAAAAGCGGAATCAGTTATTATGAAATTTATTCAACTAAATTTCGCATTTGCATAAGCCGTTCCGCTGATTTTCATCCTAGGCCAAGCTAGAAACTTAATTTCAAAAATGCCTAAATATTGATCAATTAATAACACCTGGAGAACAGAATGCAGTTCGGCAGAGCAACATCTAAATATAAAGACATAAAGCAACAAAATAGAGTTTTAATTGTGATATACACAATAATTACTTTTTATTTAATCAAAATGCGCATGAAAAGACAAAAAAATGATCGAAACAAAGATGGGATCGACAGTGGCTACACTTTACAAAGCTGGTCAAATCACAAAAACCGCATTCATCCTTATTTAATGCAAAGCACAACTTTTCAACGTTCTTATATTGTCCAGGATCAGATGCCATGTAGCCACGTGCATACCACGCGTGGTGTATCGTTGACTGGAACGCATCCGCTTGAAACTGATTTGATCGTGTATTATGTTGCTGATTCTTCTTCGAAAAATTTTGTACTGCCTGAAAAAATACTTCTCCAAGGGCTCCGCACACGCAGTTGTGTTTGGTGGAATCTGCAGATGCTTGCAAGTCGTTGAAACAGCTTCAAATATTTGTTCGTCCTGCTGTCCACTCCAAGTGTCAAGAAGCAAAAGTCACTTTTCTGGAAATTATGGCTCTAGGCAATCTTTAACCCAGTTTCTCATTTTGCTTTTGTCCATTTTGCCAGACTTGCTACAAGTGACAATGACGTTGGGAGCTGTAAACAATTTTTTAGTAACAAGAAGACCGAATACTCCCTTTGGTTCTTGAAGGCAAATGCCATGTAACTTCCCTTCAAGAGACGCCAGCGGCATAATTGTGTACGAGTGAGTTTATAAACTATTCGTTTGTTATTAAAAGGTACCATCCTGTAAAAATCAAGCTAAAAACTCGTTGTAAAAATGCAAATTTTCTCAACTTCATATATGTTAATCTCGAAAACAACGCAATTTTCACATCAGCATACCGGAAATAGTAAGAAAAAATAATTTTTTTTACATTTGGTGCTGAAAACCCTAACAGTGTCCATTGTTAGTGTAGTGGCATTCAATGTCATAAGCTTCAGTGGTTTGCAGGTTAATAATTTAATTGTAAATTATTATTAATTTTAAATTTACATTTCTCTTGTCTCTCACTTATCTCCCTAAAGAATCCCCTCCTCTCTCCTACAGCAATAACAATTTTCTCATTTGTTTGATAATTATTAATAATTAATAATAGCATAAAAATCTCTCAATTAAATAAAATTTACCTTTAATCGACGTAGTCTGATTTTTTCGGCATCTTTCATTCTATTGCAGTTGCTAATGCTCCAATCTCGAACCTTTTCCTAGTCAAGATTTGACGTAGGGTATAGTGACCAAATTTCGGATCGGAGAATGCGGGACGAAATCGCGATTTAAGGTTAGCCAATGCGGTACGAAGCCCTTTGCGGTTCAAAATAAACTTTGTGAAGAAGAATTTATTTTTCCGCTTACGAGTAACATTAATATTGGAATCAATATTATACAATTTTGAATTAGCCAACACATGAACTTTTAATATTCATGTTAAACATTAAAATAATGAAAATAGAGTAATACCCCGCTATACGTCGGAGATGCGTTCCTGAAAAATGCGACTTATAACGAAACAACGTATAGCGAAACAAAGGTTACCATAAGAACTATGATAAAAGTAGGGGTTACGTTCCTGGCGGATATTTTATGACACATTTGTTTCCCAAATAATACATATCAATACAGTACATTAGACATACTATGTTACCACTATGTGTTTACCACTCATTGCAACTAGGGTTTAACATACATTTAATCCTAACAACGAGTAACCGATTGCAATAATAAATTCAGAAATCACCGAAAATAATTGTCTATAGTGTGATGGAGCACAACAATTGTTTCTTACACGTACACTGATACGTACTTTAAGAGTACTTTTCATGCAGATGTCGCAATCCAAAGTATATCCAATATCTACCTCATGAGATATCAACGCAAACGTAAACCGGTATGAAAGGACGCACAAAATGTTAGACACAACTGTTCACAAACTCTCTTATAGCTGACTGTCGCTAAGAAATAGGTTTCTACACATCATCATTAAAATTGGGACAGTCCCTTTTATCCCCTGTGTACCTTGTGAACCACCTAACCCATCGTGATCTCTCGAACACATGGCCAGCAAATGTTTATTCTGAGTATGATTTTACACAAATTGATAAACACGAAATTAAATTAATTCACATAAATAATAATAAACATGAAATTAAAAGACGAATAGAGGGTTTTTATTGTTACAGTTATAATTTATGCACAGCAATTGGAATTTCTGAAATTTTGCTTTTAGTATTTCACAAACGACGTATATGCGAAGCGACACAACTTATAACGAAACATGTTCCTTAATTGATTGGCGACGTATATGCGAAACAACGTATAGGGGGTAACGTATAGCGAGGTTTTACTGTACAACGAAGATGGCAAAAAATGAAAACTGACAAATAAAACGGCGCATGTTAAACGTTAAAAAATAAACAGAAACCAAGCAGTATATCTACACAAATGTGATAATATCAGGTTTATAGTTACAAACTTACGTTTTATCCAGGCATTGCTCATTACCTCACTTAATGATATTGAAACAAAGAATGGAACAAAAAGAGAATTACGGCTGGGAATCTAATAAAACCTATATATAAGGATAAAAAACGATAATCAGGTGCGACGATTAGTAAGAGACAACTGTGTTCAAAATGTGCAAACTACCGCACGACATGAGAAAGAAACGAGGAATGAAACAGATGAAAACGTTTGAACTACGTCTGACTGAGATTTTAGCATCGAACTTCACATTCCGTAGTACGCATGCGACTAGCGCTCGATTAGTTCTAAAAAATTAAAATTCCAATGCAATTTCCTAACTATGTAACCAAAAGGTGTAAATTTCAACGATTATCGTAGTAACCAATCCACGTTGTAGCTACGATAGTATTGCACTTATCTTTGGTCGTGTAAAAAGTCCTTAAATGAAATATTCCAATACAATTGAGGGAACCTAATGTACGATGCGGTACATTATCCAGGGCACTGTACCATGCGGGACAGGAAGTCGAAATCCGGGACTCTCCCGCACAATGAATTCCAAGAGAAAAGTCATAGGTTTTGCCTAATGACGCTTTTTTTAAAAATGCTATTAGATATTATATTGTAAATTATTTCATAGTAAAAGACTCCACGCGCATATAGTGGATTCAACTAAGCAAATAGGAAGGCTGGGAGGCGGATGTATTTTGATAGGTGACGTACGCTAATTAAGTCAAAGATTCAGTGCCATTATAGGAGCAAACATAATAAAATATATCAGATGACGAATATATACACTTTCACTTTTGTGAATTGTATTGTAATCTTTTAATGAGTTAATTAATGATGATTATAAGGTAGGAACCTCTGCCAGTTGGAAACGCCGCTTCGGGCCATTCTGACACATTTTTATCCCCTTTCCTTGATCCCTCAGCTAATACTATCGTTTTGAGTCAAAATAATACTTAATAATTAAACCATTTTACTCGTTCTAGTCTTTCACTACACAATTTAACATTTACTTTTTATCTCTCAGGAAATCTCGCGACATTTTTCATAACGAATACCTTCAACATCTCAAATAACTCAACAGCTGACCATTCTCAGAACTAAAGGAGGATAATATTTTGGAAGAAGAGATGTAAGAATCTAAACCATCGGAGGAAGAAAGAGCCTCATAATGGAGTTGTCTCCGAAATGACGACGCTTCAAGATACATATAGTATGGCGTCATAAACTAAGAAGCTTCTCAATGGGAGTCGACTACACTGACAACTATCAAAGACACGCAGCGCAAATGGTTCCTAGGAGGAGTAATTCAATCCCTTGTAAAGGTACTGGGAAAAAACTGCACTCGTCACTCATTACGCTCCTTGAGATTAAAAAGAATGTAACCACATGACGTCACACACTTAACGAAATGGAGTTGCGCGAAACTGATATAGAAATTGGACAATAGGAAATAGACAGTCTAAGAGTAAAACGGAGAGAATAAGAGAGAGAGAGAGAGAGAGAGGAATTACCATACAGTTAAAGATGGAATAGAGAGAGAGAGGTGATAACCTCGCCTCTCCCGTCCATGATCTCTCTCTCTCTCTCTCGGCAGCATTAAATATGCATTATTCATTCAATCAATCAGCGAGAGCCAGTCAACACAATATCTCCTGCCCCTGATTAATTCCTCCGCGCTTCTCTTCACTCGCGACCTCCCTCCTCCTCCCTCCCGCACCCCTCCCTTAGATATCCTTCCCCTACAATCGCACTCCGCACCATCTCTCTCTTCATTACTCCCACTGGCTACTCCACCTCTTCACTTATTTCCTCTCCCTCTTCGCTTCCTTTATCCCTTCCTAAGCTTATATTGATGGACGCTATCCCCGGCCACGCCTCGCGAGGTTCATCCTTCTACCTCCTCCCGATCATCCGCCAATGAACGCTTCGCTATAATAAATGTAAGCTATTTGAATTTACTGTCTCTAATCCGAGTACTCTGCGCGGATGGACAAAGAGGCTTCGCAGCCTCCAATCTCTCTTTCCTCCTCCTGCCCTCAGAAGGGATCCTCTTGGCCGGGTGCGCCCTTTCCCAGATGCACACGATGCGTGATTTAACCCAAACAATTCTCGTGATCGATGAAGAACGTGTTAGGAAGCGAACCGCTCTCGTTAGAGGATAATTTCTTGTACGATTTTATCTTCGCACTGATTACAGACTGCGAATTTTGCTCGCTTAAAATCTTTGAGAATACCTTTCAGTAGCTGAGGCTAAGTTTATCAAAATTCGCTAAGTCGTAATTAAAAAAAGAATTAAATTACGTCATAAAGCCTGTTCTTCTTGAACTGGCAATTACAATCACTGTTGAATTTCCCGTTTTCGAATGGGTTAAAACTGGTTTTGGCTCCTCATGACTTTGGAATTTCATCGCTCCTTAAAAGTGTTGGGAAACTATTTTTAACAATTTAAACAAATGAGAGAGCAGTGGCGGAGAAAAGAAGTCGAGCTCAAGGTAGCCACTAGCTGCGGATTATTTGGGAAGAAGGTGAAACGACGAGTAATGGAGACAACAAAACACATTGATAAACAATTATCTTGGGACGAACCAGAAAGAATCATTTCAATTTTTTTTACTTTCTCCATATACGTACGAAGAATAGGAGAGAAGCGAACGATTATACAGACTATCAGAAAGAGGAGGGCGAACTGGATTGGGCATTACCTGAATAGAGAGTGCATGATTAAAGAAGTGCTAGAAGGAAAACTGGATGGAAAAAGAGAAAGAGGTAGGAAAAGGTTTCAGCTAGTAGACGACTTGAAAGGGAAAAAGAGCTATCAAGACATGAAGAAAACTGCGGAAAATAGGAGTTTATGAAGAACCAAGTTTAATCTAGAATAATCACGGACCTGTCAACGGACAGACTACCTATGATGATGATGATACGTAGTGTAGAGAAAGTATTGTTTTCATGAAAAAAATTGATTTCGAGATTTCAAAGGAAATACACATTTTGAGGTTCTTAGAGGATGTTTTTAATATTTTCTCGATGATGTCAGTCTGTGTGTATGTGATAGGAATTTTGTGGGCGCTCTAATTCAAAAAGTATTTGTCATTTCAGTACCAAATTTTAAATATTATATTTTCATAACAGGGGCCAAGAATTGATTTGTTTTTGGATAATATAAGTCAAACGAAAGTGAAGGTTTATTCTTGTCGTTTTTCCGTTTTTTCCAAAGATCTCCTTTAAAACTCAATTTTCATAAAAGATTACAATTATAAAAATTATAGATAATGTAATTTTCTACAAGTTTTGTTTAAAACAATTTTTCATTAAATCGATAGTTTAGGAGATATTTTGATTTTTCTTCTTAGTTTGTTAAGTATTTTGCTAAGCAATACCATTGTTTCAGTTGCTTTGTTAAAATATTCTAATTGTTACTAGCGTTGCTTACGCTGTCAAGGATAATTTTAATCGCGCATAGACATTTTGTTATCAATAGAAACAGCTAACAATTCTCTTTATTATTGTTTTTTTTAAATAAAGACTATTGAAAATGTTTTTTAATTAATCACGAGTGTAATCGCTGATAATTATTCCTAAGAATACTGACGTCGAGAGCAATCATATTAATTGCTCTGTTATATGGAGAGAAATTCATGTGTTGGCCACGTCAGATTTTCCATTTTTCAAACCAAGATTAACGAATGTTTACAATGTTTCAAATTTCGTTACGCTTTCGATGGAAAGTATCATAAAAGACAATTTCATCTTAACTGAAACCATAAAATCCAAATGAGTCTTTGTACTCCTGAAGATAACGAAACGATGTGAATGTTTATCCCAGCCACTAACCCCTTTCGTAATTTGCCATATTCACACCCTTGCCTCATAATTTATCACTGCTCCCCTCTGCATTCTCCTTATTAGCTATTAAATACCTCATAATACAATTGTTATCCCGCCATTCTAAACATTCTCATTCTATCCTCTTCATTGCAAAACACTGCGAATAATTTTCTAAAAAAAACATTGAGTAAATATGGAAAACAAACTCATAAAATTGACGCCTGGAACTGTAGATTACAAATTGTGAAGAAGATTAAACATTTGCATTCCCTAGTTTCAGCTCGAAATTGTAATGGTTTACGCGTAACGAATATGTGACTAAAACGCGCTATTATAATTTACATTTTATTAAAATTAGGGTTCATGTTTATGTCGATGGGAAAACGGGAATTTTTTAACGGTTTCAATCACAAGATCGCGTTAAAAAACCTCTCCTCCCCTGATTGTGAGCCATCCCAACCTCTAGTTACGCTTAACATATCTTACATCCTGTTTCTCTCTCTCTCGACTTTTCCAGGCTTTAACTGATCTCACCCTCACAGCCAATCTCCGTTCTCTTCCTCTCTCCTTTTATCCTCCTCCAACTATCTCCCTTCGTTTCCCTCATTTACTAATGTTTTCTGTTGAATACAATTGTTCTCCATTTTTACATATCATAAATCTCACCTAATTATTATATTATATTTCATTACGCGATACAATGTATTTTTTTAAATCGTCCAATGGTAATTGAAAGCACATCCGGTCGGACAGGCTCAAATATCCTCTAAAGAGGTTCATATCAAAGCCTTTATCTTTCTCATTCCTTTCCTTCCCGCCCTTTTATCAGATATATATATATATATATATATGTATTCTTCTTCCTCTCGCCCCCTTCCAGTCGCCCCCTCCTACTCGTCGCCCCTTCCCACTTCTTCTCCCCCACTTTTCACCCCATCCTCCTCCGCATTTCTCGGAGGTCCAGCGATCGCCAGGTCGTGCATTAAACTTACATGAGCTGCGGTCGGGGGCACCAAGGGGACACTGGGTCGGGGGTGAGAGGTTGCCAGGGGGCGCCCATGAATAATTCGCTTCTTCTTCTCATCGGATGGAGAGGGAGGGAGAGAAAGAATTCCGGCGCCGTGGACTGGTCCTCCATTCATCGGCATGCATCCGATGGCACGCGACGACGCAAGAAGTGCCATCTCGAGATAAAGAATATCCTCCGGAAAGCGCGACGAAACGATTCCTCTTTTCTCCGCTGTTTATCGGTTCCCACAGGAGAAGCGAACGCGACCAATAAAAGGTAAATACGACGTCTCCGATAGCCGTGGCGAGGACCTGGGACCGCGTTCCTTAGCGTTCAATTGAATTCCGCTCAAATGTTACTGTATCTATTGTATCGTTAATCTCGATATACTGTATTATACGAAATTTAAGCATGTTTTGCATTTCTGAATAAAATGGGAGATAATATCGTTCAAACTAATCAGTAGAAAAACTAATAGACAAAGTTAATCAGTAAAATATCCTCAAAATCATTACAGCTCTGAATAAATCAGTACGGTTGACCACTTTAATTATGCACAGCATGCAAAGTATGAGGTACTGAGGTTACAGCTATCACTGGTAAACTGAAATTAAATTCACCCACAGAAGAAATAAGTCCTTCAAAGTTGGGGAATACCTCAGATCAAAACGCTCGCTAAACGATTGAAAGGGTTCTCCTCAATTGGGTGTCTGGAGGCAAGTCCGCGGTCGTCTCTGTCAAGGCCCGCGACAGCCTCATTCCGGCCTCCTCGTTACCCGAGTCAGCCCAGCTTGTGCTTTTCCAATCTTCCACGATAGTTTTTACGAGGCGGGGAAATATTGACGAGATCTTTGACATCTTCAGATATCAGATGAATTTTTTCGAATTATTTTCATTTAATGATCATGTTAGGCTTTCTCAGATTTTTTTCGTTTTCATTGTTTTAATTGCTTTATAAGGAGAGTTTCCTTCTCAAAATGTACACCAAAAGTTTTCTATCGGATATCCGTTTCGTATGACGCTCTCTTTTCGGCGATTCACATTCGAGACTTTTGTCCGAATACCTATGTACAAGGCAAAATATTTCGCTCTATCGGAAGAGCCAACTTTTATTTGCAGTAAAGTCCGGAGTGAAATGGGGTAATCTGGTCGCACCACTCAATCAGGAAATCAATCAATACCGGAAATATAATTACATTTTCAAAATTCTAAATCCTACGAGGGAATTAAATTAAATAGGACATTTAAAAATTGATAACGATTCATTGATATGGTAGAATATTTTTAAAATGCAGCCTAATGGAAACAAAAATTTAAATTGAAGTTGTCGAGAGAAAATATTTTAATGTGAATTATTCCTATTTATTTTCACTTGAATAGTTTATTTAGCTAAAGTTATACAAGAGACACCCAATTAATAAGTTGACTACGGTGAGATACCTATCATAGGCTATGATGGAATATTTTCAGTATGTATTCCTAAAGGTATTATGGATTGAATAATCAATTTTCCTCAAGTTAGTCACGGCTGTATAAATCATTTTTGGGAAACATGAAATATTGTAATTATATAACAGTTAAATGGCTTAAGATCTTGCTGGCAATTTTTTTTACTTATTTTATTGAGACATTCAAAAAAGGTTTGATCTCGGGTCGAATATGCGTCAAATGAGTAGAATAAACATAAGAATGATACAATTCTCATGTTAGAAAAGCTCAGAGCAGGGTAGATAGCTTAAAAAACTATGGCAGAGAAAAGAGCTACCTCATTGTTGCAGAATTATTATTGGTGACAGTAAGAAGAACGCCGACTGAGTTATAGAAGAAAGACTCATCGGAGGTACCGTACAGAGTCCAAAAACTAGAAACGTTGAGACTTTGAGTTCGTCCGTTTTTAGATTTTTCAGGTTTCTGGACGACTCACACATGCAACTAAATGCATACGCCCAAACCATGAATTATCAAATATTTTCCATATGAAGTATGTTGGTTTTTGCGATATCTGAAATGTCCATACACATGCAACATTACAAAAGTTTCACAATACACCTTTTAACGTTATTTACGTCCTATCGAAGGCGAACTACAAAGAAAACTGAGCAGCTTTGCTCGAAAAAAGAGAGATTAATCTCATAAACAGAGCAATTACTAATTACTACTACTCCTTCAAGGAATTCATGTGATTTTGTTCACCGAAACTCGCACGAAATTTTTTTAAATGACTGTATTATAAAATCTGTGGTTTTCGGATAAATCTTGTTTTTAGTCTTTATACTGTGCAAGTAGACGGTGCTTGCATACTGAAAGCATTTCAGCCTACTTTCAATTATAATGAAAAAACAACACCCAAGAATTAGATTATTAACGATGTCGGATTTTTCCCAATTGTTCTTACAGAAACCCTGTAATCGTCATTTTTATCCTCGTATGGGGCAATAATGGGGCTAAACAGCCTATAAAAATTGCAAATAATATCTTATCGAATTATTTACATCGGTTTTGACCGAAAATATATAATCGTGCCAAATGTCAAACCTCTAACTCATCATGAAAGAACTTATCATTTTTATCCTCTTGGTGGGGCAATGGTTGGGGCATAACAGCCCTTTAAAAATTGAATGTTTACAACTTCGGATTTTTTCATCGGCTTTAACAAAAAATCTAAAATTTTGCCAAATTTCAGGTCTCTATCCCTCATCTAGAAGTGCCTTATAATTATTATCTTCGTATGGGGTCAAAATGGGGCAAAAGTAGCTCATAAAAATAAGAATTTTAACAACGTCGGATTTGTTACATTGGTTGTAGTTTAATATTAATGTAAGAAGGGTCTATATATAATAGACAATGTATTATAGATATAATATGTGTAAGTAGCTATAGATCAAATTATTGGCGCAAGAACATCAGACATTGCTGTCAAAAAATTTCTCAGGTGTCGCAGTTAAAAATGAAGAATTCAGTTTTGAATATTGAGTTGGACTTATGACTTTTCTGCAATTAATTGATAATTGCACCTAAGTCATAAAATGGTTGAGTGTTATCGTTTCAGTTACAGTTTGTTTTTAGAATCAAGGGTCAGTCAATTTCTACTGACGACAACACACTTCTAACTGAAACGCTCATCTGTTTCGTCACCTTGACGAAACGTTTCAACAATTTACTCTTAACGTGGCAGCGGATAATGAAACATTGCTCGCTCACATTTTATCTATGTGGTGATGCTAATAATCCATCTCACGCATAGAAATTTATGTGCCCAGCGGTTGTTTGAGGTTTTAAATATGTGGGTCTTTACAAAAGCATAAGACACACAGACTGCTGCAGCCAATACATTACGAATATCCCACAAAATGCGCAAAAGTTATTCATCAAGTTAAGACGTATTTTGAGCACTCGAGGAACAAAGGTAAACCGGAGGACTCCAGAGGTCTTTTTTCCTGTCAAGGGCAAACCATTGGTGGATTAAGGATTTTGCCGCCCTTAGGCCCTGAAATAATTGCCGTCCCGCGTGAATTTATTTTAGTATTTACGAATTAGTATGAACTAAATAAGAAATTTAAAATCATTATAATTGAACATTTATAAGTTTTCATATACATACATATATATATCAAAATACTTGTGCATTACATGTTTATTGTAACTAATTACATATTTTTACGTAGCGTTGTGTGTGTACGTGGTGAGAACCGATACACGAACGTACTTTCTCCTGTATTGCCACATTAACTCTTAGGCATTTACATTTTAATGCAAAAATAAATTATAATATTAGATTCATAATAAACCATTAGTAATATTAAATAATAATTTCATTTAGTGGACTTTCAGACAAAATTGCCGCCCCTACAAATTTTCCGCCCTATGCCTGGGCCTTGCCGGCCTAGGCGGTAATACGCCATAGGGGTAAACATGTGATCTTCTGACGAATATTGAGGTATTCATTTCTGGAAAACCTTTCGGATACATATTTCGTCGAGAAAAACAGGCTGAATCAGTAATACCATGTCGTGTTAGATGATAATATCCTTAAAATATCGAAATATTTCAAATAATCCGATAGCGTGAAGCACCTCGCTCCTTTATTTTCACTCCACCTGCTCCTTAAAGCTTGATTAAAATTTTTAATCTTATTTGATTTAGAAAATTTTATTTATAGAAAACAATGGAATAAAAGTAGACTTTAACAGTATCTAGGTAACAAAAAGGTATAAAATGCCAAATTCGCGTAAATCAGTGGATCACAAAGTTTTATTGGAAAATATGCAGGAAATCCTCTCAAAATCAGTTGCTTTGGCACACGCCATATCACGTCATATCAAGACGGATGGCCGTATCGAATCGAATCAGTTTAAACGCTCTACTTGTCTACACTAATACGCGACATACATAATCTTCTGCGCCATCGACTCTCCCTCTCCTCCTACGACGTCATCCTCATCATCCAATTTATTTTCTCTCAAATACTTCAATCGATTGCCTTAAATAGTTCTTTTGGTCACAAGGTAGACATGCGTTCCTCTCTCACACACACTCACCCTTCCAAACCTTTTTTTGGCTACGGTTCTTTTCATCTACTCCTCTTCTCTCCTTTCCCCTTACCTCTTTTTCTTCCCTCCCCTCTTCTCCTTTATCCACCCTCTCCTTCCCTCATTCCTCTCTTCCCAATGTACATAACTCGACCAAATTCCCTCTATTTTTATTGTTTATTTTTAATCCGCGTGATTTTTCCCTTTCGTCTTCCCCATTTCCTTCACTCTCCCTCTATCTGAGTTTTGCCACTTTACTGCCCAACCATAGCAGGATTTCTGAATCCTTTTTTATAATGAGCTCTCTCATCTCTTCACCCATGAAAAGGTCAATCCTATACATAAGCCTATTATTTATTTATATATTTAATATTGAATATTTCGTTATATAGTAGACGCTGTCATGATAATCATAAATCAATTATCCCCCTCCCACCACTATTACTACCATGAGAAGTTGAAAAATGAATATAAACGTAATTCTATCAAAAAAGTTCATTAAATATCACGAAAAGCAATTTGTCAAAAATAATTACTTTTATTCTTAAGTTATACGAAAAGGGTTAATAAACCAAAATAAAAATATATAAATTTCAGGAATAATGGAATACATGTATGTTCTCATAGTGTATTTAATCAAAAGTCTCGTATTGAATTTTTCGAAAATTATGACCAAAGAGGGTATTTAACTACGTCGTAAGCGTTTCATCGTACTTCTAAACATGCGATAGTCCCTTATAGCGTTAAGATGAGAGATTCGAATAGTTGATTTAATGTATGGAAGAATCGGAATTCGCAAGTTCATTTCTATAAGCATTGCCAAGAACCAAAATCATTCCAATAAATATTGCCGCACAAATGTTTAGTACACGCGGTGTAAGCATCTTCAACACAAAGTACACACCGCCCGAGTCAATTTAATTCCTTCCCTTTGAATGCACATTTCAGCCGTCCCGCAAATTCGTTCGCGCCACGGCCAGCGTAAATTCGGTAAAGATATCGATTCGAAAAAAAGAAGAGGAAGGAGGAGGAGGCGGTAGGAGAGGAGGAGGAGGCGAATAGAGGAGAGAGAAATTGGAGATCCATTTCCCTGGGATGGGAGGAAGTGCCTCCGAATGCTGCTCTCCCCCACCTAGCCTCCTCCCTCTAACGGTGCTGCATCCCGCTACACCCCTCCCACCGCACCCTCTCGCGCTCAAACTAAACACCCTCCCGACACCCCCGGACCAAACCTCTCACCCCCCACCCCCCTCCCTTCGCCCGCACGATCGAACTTTTTTTCGGACACCTCCTCCCGATTCGACGCTCCCACCCCCTCGATCGCCCTCCACCCCCCTCCAGGACACTGCCCGTCTCCCCCCCCCCCCGCCTCCCACACATCCTCCCCCCCACCGCCTCCTCCTCCTCCCCAATCCACGCCACTCCCGCTGCCGCCGCCGCACAGCCCTTCAAGTGCGATTTTATTTTAGGATGTGTTTTTTGTGCAGGGGAGAGAATCGAGGGCTCACGTACCATCCCCACGACCAATAAAAGCGGCCACCGAGCAATGAGAGTGGAGGGAGAAAAGACAGATAGAGAGAGAGGAGGAGGGAGTGGGAGAGAAAGTGCGAGTCGGTGGCAGACTGGTGGGGCTAGCGAGTAGGAGTGCAGTGGTCCAAGTGGATCGAGGCTTTATATTTATATATATATATATACATATATATATATATATATATATATATATATACATATATATATATATATATATATATATATATATATATGTATATAAGGGAAGGAGGTGGGATGAAGTATGGAATGTGTCGGAGAGAGAGAGGGAATGGAGGTTCGGTGGCGTGTTTGTGAGAGGACGATCGGAAATATATGCATATACATGGGAGGAGGGTGGGATTGGGAGAGGGGAAGGGGCGCACAGAGGAATGTAAGGAGGGTGAAAGAGTAATGTGTAGGTAGAAGGACTGGATGCGAGTAAGGGCTGAAAACTTAAATAATGTCACGGACAGGTTCCTTCTCTCCCTTATTTTATACACACACATATGTACATATATATATATATATATATATATATATATATATATATATATATATATATACATACACACACACACAAATAAACATACATATATACAAATGTGTGTGTGTACGTATGTAGAAGGGGACATCGTGGGATTGCTGGAGGAGTCGAATGTGGAGAGGAGGTCAGAGGCGAGGCGGCGGCGGTAGAAAGGGTGGAGGGGGGAGGGAGAGGGGGGGGGGGGGGGGGGGAGGGGGAGGGAGGGGGGAGGGTGGCCGGATGGTAATGTTATCGCGAGAGGAGGGGGCTGGAGTGGAGGGAGCGAAATTCGAATGTCGGTGGTGGCGAAGGGAGGATTGCAAAGCAGAGAGAGGGAGGATGCGTGTGTGCGGGCGCGCGCGCGCGTGTGTGTGCGTGCGTATGAACGAGGGAGACCATTCCCCCTCCCCATAGACCGCTCCTGCTTCTCCCGCATCGCAAAAATCCCGCTCCCTCCTTCTCCTCCCGGCCACCTACGCATACTCCAGACCTCGCACCAAACGCAACCCTCTCGTTCAATTTTTTCTCTCTTTTTTTTCTGCTGGACGGACGTTACGGGGAAAAGAGTGAATTCGAAATATAAAAAAGAGGGAAAATTTCACTGGATATGGACTTGAATTATGTAGCAGAAAGAGGGGCTCAGTGGGAAATCGACATTGGATCGCACCGGGAGAGAGGAGGAGGCGGGGGAGGGAGGGAGGGGGGGGGGAGAAGAGAGAGCGAAAGGGAGGGGGGTCGGTCAGCGGACGCTTTCGAGGGTGCAAGGGACGGAGAGGGGGCGAGAGGTGAGGGGTACGGAAAGAGAGGGCCTGGGGGAGTGCTTGCCGTTTGATCTTCATGCATAGTTCATCCGGGGCCGAGTAAGGGAAGGGGGATGAGGGGGGGGAGGGGGGGAGGGATCGCGGGATGGGTTCGAAGGATGTTCTTCCCCTTCGCTCTTGTTGTCAAACGAGAGGGATAGGCGAGGGGAGAGTGGAAGGGGTGGGAAGAGGAGAGATTGGGGGGGAGGAGAGACGATCATCGCCTATTTGTTCTTAGATGATCGAACGGGGAATGTATTCGCAAGAGGAATCACTCCCTGCTCTACAGATCCAGCCTCGGTATTTCTCACTGGACCTTCCGACTTTTTGATTATTCCACGCTAGATTGCCAGTAGGTAGCATCTCGGCCGACGTGCAATAACTCTGTGACTTCTGAATAAGTCACCTCGAGCACATTTTGAAGGCAAGATCGAATTTCTCACTCAGTTGTCGATTTATCAATTTTTGTAATGTATACTTAATTCGCAGGAAAGTCGTCCTTTATTCTTGTTATATTTTTACCATCTGTCCTTCAATGGAGCTTCATGATGGGAAGTTTGCGGAAGACGATATAAATCATACTAACTCTGCTCAAAACACTATTTTGGACAAAACTAATTTTAAAAATTACACGATGATTATAAATTATCCAACAAGGTGTCGATCCTTTCTTAGAAGCTCTCGCGTGTTCTTTTTAATTAATTAGACTCGATTAATTTATTCCAAACTGCTTATATTATTGGGGACCCTTTTTTCTTGACAATTAAGCGCTTCTTTTGCATGCATAAATTATTTATTTGATTACATAGAAAGATAAGATGTAATGCCAACGCTGGGTTTAAAAAACGCCCATATATTGATTGTTCACTTAAGTTACAAATTGCCTGAGAATAAAAAAACGCGACAAAATAAATTCACCATCCCGTATGTTTTAGATATAATAATTATAATTTGACTAGGAGTCCAAAAGTAAATTACAATAAATTCTAAACGAGAATTTCTATGTTAAGTAATCAAAAAGTTGGCGAGGCGATAGCGCGTCTTCTTTCAGTGATGTGCCAAATATGCGCAGAATTGAATGAATATCAGAAGCTTACGTTATGATTCTATTCCAAAAAACGATAAACATGACCCAATATTTCCGAAAATTGATGGACCAATCAAATCAATTCAAACCACTTAAAATCAGAAAATAAAAAACTTATTTAACCAAGAAAATTTCTCAGACAAAGTTGATTAGTCAATACGGCATAACCTATTTTAATGTTTCGAGTTTAATAAAAATATTACCAACAAAATAATGATATGAAAAATGTGCCCAAAGTAATATATGCATTTATTTTTTAACCATTTTAAAATTTTATAGCCGTAATATCTGTGATGGTTTGACGATCGGTTGTCATGAGTTGTCAAAGCAAAAAAAAAAATTAAGCGACATGCGAAATAATGAGTAAATAGACTGGAAGTATTGAGTTAAAACATCGAAATAGTTTTCACAAACTCATTCAAATTATCTTGAGATAATTAGTAATTAATACCTAGACACCTTGAAGTACATAACCTCCTGAACCTTGACTCACCGGTTGAAAACTTCAAAATATATTACTACGAAAAATTCCTCTTCTAAGAAATCTGCGTTTTCGCCGATTAAAATCACTAATGGTAGAATTCCCATGGACAGTTTTCAGACAACACGGATTTCTAATTCAAACATGTAGTTTTCGAACCTCTCTCCACAATTGTGGCAACACTGCTCCGGCACAAATGTTAATCCTACCAAATGTACAAATTCCTTCATTTAACTTCAAATCAGTTTTATTAACTGAAACTTAACAGTAACAAAATGCTATACTAAAGTTATCGATAGTCCGATATTTTTGGGTTTAAGAAACTTATTTGATGAAGAAATACATGATTTAACAGAAAAATAATTCCTCAAAATATCATTCGAAAACAAGGCACAGTTTGTCGAAGTCAGAAGCGATTTTAGCTGTCGATATATCGAATGGAAGAAACGAGAGAATGAAAACTACCCGTGATAGCACTTTCGAAGGAAGGATTCATCGTAGGTGCAAAAGAGTGAGGACGTGGCTTTGGGAATGTAAGGAATGGGGTTTGTTGCGGGGGCGGCAGAAAAGAATGGAGTCGAAGAGGTGGGCGGGCGGAGACACGAATCATTGGGGACACCTATATTTTTTGTTCACCTGCTTCGTTAAAAATCCACTTTGAATATGATTCATGACAATTATTAACTACATATTATGTTAGAAAAGGACGACACCTATAAATTATATATATACATATACTATATCGACATCCATGCTGCACATTAACAAATTTTGTGGACACACACAAAGATTTTAAAAAATACGCTACTCACTTTGGTACGGCAGTCAGGAATTACTGGAAAATATGTACATTTTTAGTGGAACAAACCATTTCATAACAAAATCTGAAACTTCGTTGACATTATAATTAATTCTACTATAGCATGAAACATTCCACAAAAAGTATTTCATTGACAGAAATTGAAAAAATGAAGTGCTTTCCTTAGGTATCTTCAATAGCCATAACAAGATCTTCGGCCATAAGACGAGCTCGATAATTCCAAAGTGAATACAGTATGAAAAATTTCAAATGATGTCTTTTAGCTATAACAATTATCAGCTACGAAATGTTGTTACGTACATTTTTCACTACATCTAGCAAAAGTACGGGCTTACCTAAGAGAAGCGGATCATATCTTACGCATATGCTAAAGCCACAATTATCTCGAGTACCCTCAAGTATCAGCCAAATCGCTGTCAATAAGATATCGATATCAATTCCGGATCAAATACTAAATCACTCATGAGAAACGGAAGTGTATCGAAAGCTATGAACAGACATGCGCATGCGCAGTATTATTGGGGAGAAAATTCTACGAATTCAGAAACGAGAGAAGTTATCTCCAAACGTGATTATAGAGGTAAGGAATGTCGTAAGAGAAATATATTGTTAAAACCGTTTATATGATCAAAGCACCCACTTATTCGTAAGATAAATTCCAAAAATAGAAATGGAAAACAAATTGTCACCTCGAATATTTGTTTCGGAATTTCATTTTTACGTTAAAATTAGATTACCGAAGAAATTCGATGATTATTTTGACAGGTGAACAATGAAAATTCCAATATATTTACGATATACGCGGCTGTTAATGGACTTTTTTTAAAATAATAAAAGGATCCGTTAGAGAGAGATCGCCTATTATGAGAATCAGTCGATCTGCACGCCCGTCCGTCTCTTGTGCGCATTGCATCTCGGCGCATTTCGATGAGAATTTGGTATAATATTTTTATCCAATTAAGTACCTAGCGTATCTCTTTTAGTGGAAGATTTTTAGTGCTAAATCTTATTCTTATGTTTGAAAAATATATAATTAATTAAATGTTAGCGAGGTTATGTAGGTATATAATTCTATTACATAATGCGTAAATTTTAATTTCTTGTCACTTGAAAGTATAGATAATTATTAAATCATATTAGGAAAATCATGACAATGATACAATTATGAAAACATTTATGAGAAGCCATATTTATATGTTTATGCCTTTTGCTCACAGATTGCTCTCAAAACGCGTTTTTAACGACTGAAATACAATATTATAAAAAATAACGGAAACCTTATGAGTTTAGATAAAAATTTTATTTATAATATATTTTTGTTTCATCTAAGCTTTTTCTATATATTTAGTAATGAATAACACGTATGAAACAGCGACTTTACAAGAAAAAAGAAAAACACCTTTATATGACATGTGACTTAAGACGGAGAATTCTTGAACGCAAACTGTTTGTGTAGATATAGCCAAGAAAGATGAGGGCGAAGATTGGCGTACGATGATCGCCCTATCGTCAGAAGAGGGCACCGAATAGGTAAAGGGGAACATTCTAGTGTGACGCAAGGGGGCATAGAATATGTATATTTATGTGGCGTGGGTAAAAGGGCGGGCGAGGCTGGTTGGTGTAGCGGAGATGGGGTGGGGTGGTGTGGGGGGCTGCCGAGGACGATTGGCGTTTGGACTGAGATGCGATGCAAAGGGGAGAATAGAATGGGAAAAAAGGGGGAAATTGGGGAAGAGAGGGCGAGAAAAAGAGGAAAGAGAAGGTGGGGAAAGGGGGAAATTGAGGGATCCGCGGTAATGTAGCGAGAGGAGAGAGAGGATCCGTGGAAGTGGGGTTGAGGGAAGAAGGGAAAGGGGGCGAGCGAACGCAGTGGCGGCAGGAGCTCGGCCTGGGAACGTGAGCGGCTCGAAAAAATGCGCAAGTGACCAAAAAATGTATTCGGTAGAAAAAATTATAGAAATGCGGGATTTTCACGTATCCCACTCTTCCAGAAGCCCTTCTCCGCTCCGCAACTCCTCCATCTATGTACTCCGCTCTATCGCTCCACGCCCATCGTTCCAGCGACCTGTCAATTTCACTGCCCCTCTTCACCTTTACCCCCTCCGTTTCACTCTTCCTCCTCCTGCAAGTACCGTTCCATCGAGGTATCGCGCAAAAGACGAACTTTTTGATTCATCGCGAGTGTCTTTGTCGAGCGAGCTGGACATGCGGAGTCGCGAGGTGGTTCTGCTCGGAAGAACAATTTCCCACGGCGGGAGGGGGGAAGCCTCTCTCCCCTCCCTCCATTCTTCCTTCCCACTCTTGCCTTCTCAATGCCTCCTTCCGCCCCTCCCTATTCGCCCCCCCCCCCCCCCCCCCTCGACTCCCCTCTCCTCCCCCTCAACTCCTGCCTTCCTCATCCTCCGACCCAACGGCCATCGGGTCCCAGACAAGGATCCCTCTCCATGTTTATTTTATCGCTGCGGGAATTGTCCGCTCGAACACGGGCGGCGGGGGATGGAAGGAGATGACGCTGGACGGGGAGTGGGATACGGGAGGTAGAGGGAGCCCGACGGCGAAAGGAAGGGGTCGGGGGCGTGGATTGGAGCGAGGGTCATCGTATTCCGAGGGTCGCTAGGCCGAACAGAGCCTCACTCCAGCACAACCGAAGATTGGCGTAGCCTGCTCTCTCCCTCTCTCACTCTGTCGGGTTTTCATTCCGCGGAATATCACCCCCAAAGAGAGAATGAGATGGAGGTGTGGAGAGTGGAAAGGGAAAGGCAGAGAGGTGTGTGAGAGGAGTGACGGCGGTTGGGTCGGTAAAGTGCAGGAGAATAGGAGACCTAGTCTTAACGAATTTTGCTATAGACGGGTAGCGATTAAATGAAAACGCAATGCATCCCAAATGTTACGATATCATATTTTATAATGAATGTTCTCGCGATGCTACGGAATAAAAGATTTACAGTGTGGTAAGGGAAAGTGGCCAAACAGACAAACATTTCCCGTCGACCCGTAAAATTCCAAAATTCAATACATTTCTGTTACGAAGTATCAAATGGAGAAAAAAAGATTCGGAATAACGACTAGACCTGAATATCTTAATTCTGCGCGAAAATACGATTTATTCAATCGCAGCGAACGATTTTGTAGATGCATCAATGAGTGACTTTAGAAATGTGCTTTGTGAGGAAGGAGGTAGATCGTCGGATGGTGCCGTCAGGGAAGAGGAAGTTTGGCCGCGAGGTATTCGAACACGAATACTCCATTGTCCCTTCAGCACGTGAGAGCAACGACAACAGTCGGCAACGCCGATTTCCCCCTCCTACACTCTCCCCGCCCAACGATTACCATCCATCTAAGCGCGCTTCCACATCAAACGCGGTTCTCCCACCCCACTCCCCTTCCTCCTCTCCTTCCGCCCATATCCAATACTCTCTCCCTTTCCGTTTCTGCATCTCGATAATATACATAGCCCAGAGTCGGAATCCCAACGAGAGACTTAAGCTGTGCCATCTTCTTTTAAGCGGCCGTCGTCGCGCCCTCAAACAGAAAGAAAAGACGGAGCTGGCGGAGTGAATTAATTGCAATAACGCGCCTTTACTCCTATCTACGATTGGTCATTCACTCTACCTCTCTCTCTTAACTCTGCGCAACATAATCTCGGAGCGTAGTATGTAGTACATTTGATCACCAAAGGGGCGAAAGTGACAGAGAGAGAGAGATGACGGACGCTCACGAAGGAGGGGAGAATTATTATGGCAACGTACGTATGCTGTCGGCGCTATGTTCCCCCAAAAGCAATCCCTCCCACTCTCTCCTTTCTCCCATAGACATAGTTTGGCGAATGACAGAGAGCGGTGGCTCCTCCCTCTTCTCTCTTCCGAGCCACTCCATTCCCTCCCTCTCAGCTCTCCGCACGGAATTACTAATTATGACTGTGCTCCCACGCGACCCTTCTCCTCTCGCGCTCCCATTTATTCATTTTTTGTTTTCGAGTATCAAAGTGGACGAGCGCCTCGCGAGCGGAGAGAGCAAACCCTTCGATTCGAAGGCGCATGGGGAGGAAGTGGTAAGGGAGAGGGAGGAGGAGGGAGAGAGAGAGAGAGAGGAGAGAATGGAGCGGAACGGCGTAGGGCAAAAGGAGGCAGAGTTGGTGGGGGGGGGAGGCAGTACCATTAGATTAGAGGGAGAGCACTGCGTGGGAGAGGGAGTGAGGCGGAGAGAGGACGGATGCACGAGGGGAGGAAGGGGCGGGGGTTAAAGCCTAAGCGGGGGAGTGAAAGAGAGGCGGGGGGAGTTGGCGAATGGGGGAGGAGATGAGGGGAGAGGGAGGAGGCGAAGGGGTCCGGTCCATGAAGACCCACGGCTAGCAGTGAAGATCATTATGTGCGTTGCCATGGAGACGTGGGCAAACTGATTGAGGGGCCGTAATTTGGGACGAGCGGCGGCGAGAGACCTTCCACTCTCCCTTACACCCACCCCGCCTTTCCTCTCTCCTCCGCGCCAAAACGGCCTCGCCCTCCCTCTCCTCCCAACAGACACACACACACACACACGTGGGGCAAATGAACGTCTATGGTGTGGACGAGGAAGGGAGAGGGGCGGCAGTCGGGAAGGGGTGAGGTAGTGGAAAGGGGGGTGAGGCGGCTGGAATGGGGCGCGAAAGGTTCGAGGGGCGAGAAATAGCCAAGTAGAAGGGGTGGAATGGAGGGAAAAGGGGTGCTCTTCCACCCCTTCGGCGGGTTACGGGTGGCGCGACGGAGAGTGGGAAGAAAGAGGAGATGGAAAAATTGGAGAGGGATAGGAGAAATAGGAGTGAGAGAGGGAGAAAAGGGAGAGAGGGAAAAGATGAAGTGAATGGCTCTTGCAGTGGAGAGAGAGAGAGAGAGAGGGAGGGAGAGAGGGGGGGGGAAGAGAGAGGGGGGGGGAGAAATCATGTCGTGAAGAGAGAACGCGAAGTGAGAATGGAGAAAGCGAGAAGATAGAGGATTAGAAGGAGAGAGAGAGAGGATGAAAAGATAGGAGAGAGAGAGGAAGAAAGGGGATTTGGGCTTCCTTCATCTGTTAGCGACGAGATATCTGAGAGCCCTTTCGCCATTTTACGTGAGCGGCCCATTCCCATTCCGTTTAGGAAAAGTGTTAGTTTTAGGCTGCCGTCGGTAAAGAGATGAAGAAAGAAAGAGGATATTCGTGAGATGAGTGAATGGGAGGTGGAAGGGGGCGTGCACGGGGATTTCGGAGGGAGGGGGCGGATTTCGGAGGGAGGGGGCGGATTTCGGAGGGAGGGAGGGAGAGAGATGAAGAGCGCGCGGGCGAGTGAGAGAGAGAGAGGGAAAAACGATGTTTTGAGAGTCCGGCGCCCGAACGCGCGTGTGTTTGAGCGTGTGTGTGTGTGCGACTGTAATGCCGAGAGAAAATATCCGTTTCTAACGCCGCTCGGCGTCCGTCCTCTGAATCGATATGTCGCTCGCTGGACACTGCTAGGAGGAGGTGTGGGGCGTCGGGGGTAGGGGGAGGTGAGGGGGGTGTGAAGGTGAAGGGGGCGGTTGGCGGGGAAGAGAGGTTAATGGGGAATGAGGAGGAAGGGGGAAGCGAGGGAGAGAGAGATACGAGGAGGAATTGGAAATGAGGAGGGGTGAGGAGGAGTCCGGGGGTAAAGGGGGGGGAGGGTGATTATTGGGATGGCGCTAATGCATTCGTAGATAGCGGGGCGGGGAGGTGGTCGCGTTTCTCTCTCTCTCTCTTGACCACGCAGAGGGGCTGCGCACACACGCACTACAGCTCTTTGACGGAGGCGTCATGGCGCCGATTCCGGCGCACCACCCTTCTCCTCGCTCCCTCTCTCTCGACCCCACAACTTCCATCCTCCTCAAAATACGACTTCTCATAGAGGAAAGCTCTGCACTTATTGGCTCCCCTTGGGTGTATCTCCGTCTATATGTGAGCTCTTTCTTTTTCCCCATCTAGACCCGGATGCAACGCAGGGAAGGATGAAATGGAAAACCGTCGTGCGGACGATACGCGACGAAGCTTAGTCCACGCAGCGCCTCTCACTCATCTGTCACCTTCCTCCCTCTCCTCCCTCCTTCTCATTCCTCCACCTCCTATTTCCTCAGTTCTATCCTGTCGTCCACTGTCCCTTCACATTTTCTTCCCTTCCCATTTCGCTAATTACGCTTGATTCTTTTCGCCTTCCGCTCTTTATCTCTTTTGCTCATCATAGTTTCGATAATTCAGACAGGTGTTATTCTAAAATTTAACGAAATATGCCGTCACTCAGAATTACGCAAGAGCACTCCTCGACTGTGAAAACAATTGGTCTTTGCGGATTTTACGTCATCGCTGCTATGAAAAAGAGCAAATTAATCTTTCCGAAATTTACTTTTCATTCTGACTCGCACTGACGCGGTCTACTCGGTCGATTTAAATTCTTTATATCATCCTCTCCGCTCGCCCAAGATGGGACGCAAATCGCGATGAGGAACTACGAGGGCCGCGACGCGCCATCCCGACGCCCTCGGCGCTGATCTGTGATCGCAACGGCGTCGCAGCAGAATGCGCAGACGGGTTCATCTAATAGTAGTAATTAGGTTTTTTTAGGCGCGTCGACAGCTAAGGTCATTTTGCACCGTTAAATTCTGTTAGGGAAAATCAACATACATCACAACATCCATGCCCGAAGCGGGATTCGAACCCGCGATCTTTGGGTTAGACGGTCTACCAGTCTAACCCGGCCGGCTCGGGTTCATTTCGAAGGTGAAACAAGGAGCGCCAAGATGGTGATACGTGGATGGGGTGCGTAGGACGTGGAGATGAATTGTTTTCATTGTTAGGAGTGGGGTATGGCAGGTGGGGAAGGGGTATGTGTCGCCTCCATTTCCATCTGACAATGAGACGTTATTAACAAATGGGCATACTAGGTCCCGTGATAATGCAGATGTAATCTGTGCATATTCGGAATTCTTTCGGCATTTTAATATTGCTAGTGAAACTTTTACATCGCGGCGCACTTTTAGGATTCCTCTATTTGGTGGTACGTTGGACCGAATTTCGAATTATTATCATGGGTTGTTGTCATCAGCAATCATTTAAAGGCGGCAAGGGAAAATTATCACATTTTCGGCGGTCTCGACCGTCGATCAAAAACTATCAGTAATTAAACAAAAACACGTCCTTCCCGCAGAGAATCGCTAACTATGCGTCGATTGCTAAGCTCTGCACTCAGCGTTCCACACGGTATTTCTCAAGAGCAATTCTACTCTTTGTGCATTTCCGCAACTTAACGAGAATATCACATCTCTCACTTCTGTAGTATTAGTACCCGTGGATCACCTGTGCCTCATCTCTGCGTAACGACATATTTGACTTCAGGGCAAAAAACTTATTAAATATCTTTCGCATCACTTCATAGCGACGATGAAGGAGTTCTCGCGTGACTCGCGCCCTCCGCGATGCAGCGGCCGCTTCGGGGGACCGTCTCCGCTGACCCTTCCTTCCCTTCGCCCCCCATTAATTCCTCCCCCAACATCCCCCCCCCACACACACACATTCCCCTCTCTCGCTCACCGGCACCTCCTCCTCGCCGGAGAGACCATCGATTCGATCCTGCGGCCATCTGCGCCTCGCGGATCTTCCGATCCGAGAGCACGCTTTCTGTGTCGCAGTTCGAAGCAAACATATTGGAACACGGATGAGCGTGATGAAGGGGAGTGGAAGGGGGAGGGCTGCGGTAGGGTGGGGGAGGGAGGGGGAGGAGGGGTTGGATATCTGATCGACGGGAAGCGGAAGTCATGAGAGGGAGAGATTATCTGCGAGAGAGAGAGAGTCGTAATGCAATGACGTAGGACTCGTGTTCTATCTCTTTTCCCCTCTTCTTACTCTTTCACTCGCGACGTACTGCTATCTTCTTCGAAATGTATGACTACGAAGCTTTAAAATAGGTCTTTAAGCACAGTACTATTTCGCGATCACAAACTGCATACACAATAGTAAGTCGCCACAATATACTATATGTTATAAATATGTTTGTTTAATAGTTTCTTCTATCTCTTTTCGTACTTCATTGCAAAAATAGGGGAAGTTTCGTCAGATCGTCTTGTTAGTTTGAGTGAAAGGGATTGTTAGTAACAGATTTTATTCCCATCTATTTGCAGGAGATATCATGCCTCTCCAGCTCACAAAGTACCGATCATCGAAGAGACATATAATTACAAACACCTTATTTTATAATTGAAAACGCTCACATTACTAATTTCAAAGCTAGTTCTAATGCTAGCATCACGGGGAGTTCAAATTTCTTAAACGCAATTAACAAAAGCTTCTTCAAAAATACATTATGGTACACTTCTATTCTATTGAAAGATAAGTTTCTTTAATAACCGAAAGACTCAATTTAGTCTTCTGGTATTCATGTAGCCGTTTTTCCTGCACTTAAACGTGTCCGTAATTTAATGAATTCGTTATTTTGATGGGAAATCGAAATGTACCAAAACGAAAAACATTTACTCTTCATTAAAAGCTAAGAATTGTAAAGTTGGCGAAAGAATAACGGAATAACGTGGCTATAGGCGAATCTTGTGAATGAGGAATTGATCGGTTTTCAAAAAGTCAAATCAAAACAACTTCGCAATTCGTCACAGAAACTGATTATGACTAAAACTTGACTTAAGAGAGGGTAACTATAGAAAAGTGAAAAAGATAAAGAATTTCAGCAACTGGAGTCTTACTCCAAGCAAACCACATTGCACGAGCGAAAAAGAATCGTTGAATATGGATTGAGATTCACGAAAGAAAAAATTTAAAGAGTTCAGTCGTCCTTTATGAGTGGAACCTAACACATTCAAAGATAATGTACTTGATTTGATAAAAGAGGAGCATTTACATGAAGACCTCAGTGTTTTGAGCTGCTTTTATGCATCGCGGAAAATTGCAAAATTTCTCCCAATAAGAACAGATGGAAAAATAACACGCGTAGTATAGTAGAAACGCTTTTATTATTTCTTATAAGGCATGCGTTATTTCTATATAATCTCATATACAGAAAAATTGGTCAGGAAAAGCATTTCGACTGCAAAGCCCAGAGGTGATCTATTAATAGTTATTTCTAGACTAGACGATCGGCGGAGCAACACTGAGGACGACTGATTTGCAGCATCTAGTTTTTCTTAAAGTTTTGTGATTATCGAAGATATCGTCAATTTCGGTAGAGAATCAATTGTCAATCAATCAATTCAACTAAATTAAAAAACTTCATAAAAGATATAAAATAAATAGATGAGACAGGAAAAAATATTGATAAAATTATTAATAACGTAAAATACTCTAATTATAAACAACAAATAAATGAGCTAAATTGCGATTTTCGAGAGAATTGAATAAGATATTTAGTCAGGACAAACATTTGATCCCTAACCTTAGCGAAATTAATCAAAATCTACAGAAATACAACGAATACAATTTAAGTTAATTGAATGTGTCGCATAATAAATAAAATTCCCATAGTGCGAAATAATTTAGCAGCGGCTCTAAAAAACGCAGAGAACAGAATTCAGAGGAAATTCTTATCGATTTTGAATAAAATTGAGAATTTCAGCTCATTCACACGTTTGCCGAGCGCTGCTGCGCAGTGTGAAACCCTTAAGGACCTCCAAATGACTCCTCGTAGATCCGGTCACTTCGTTAAGGGCTACTGTAGACAAGGTACTACTAGTTTAATAGATGCTAGCCTCCCTTCGGGTTCAAAGTTGAACCCAATTTGTTGTATGGGAAATGGTTATTAATGAAGGAAGAGTGGAGTTTTTTATTATGATCATATTTTATTAAAGGAAATTCATAGCATTACAGAAGTGCTTCAGGGATATATGTACAATGTTTCACTCTCTGACTGCTCCACCAAAGGGCATTGCAGTTATCTACACCTTGAAAATATATAACTGGCCATGTGCAAAGACAGATGCCATCAAGCAAATCTCTGACTCTTTTTTATGGTCATCGCCTCTGAAAACGCCCTATGTTGGGCACCACCATGAGCCCAGATTGTCTGATTGAGCTCGTTGCAGGTACCTACATAGATATCGGTAGGAATCGCTCCAACTCCCCAATCGTTCTTACAAAAACCGCACTGTTCTGCGCTAGAACAGACAAACGTACACAAATTTGTGACACTACGTTTTTAATATATGATTTTGTGCTTTTTTAGATTATCAATTATTGAAATGTAAAATAATCGATAATAAACGAAAACTCTGCTGCAATCGGCCAAAGCATTTTCGCTCTCGTTTTCAGAATGACACACTTTCTCTCGAGCGCATCACATGCATCTATCCATCCCCAATATGATCGAATGTGATAAATAAGAGACACGATCTTATTAGAATGAACTATAGGTCAATTACATTTCAAGATGGATGTTTTACAGATGAAATACAAATCTAGTTAAATCAACAGTTTTGTAACCGCAGGAGCAAATAATCACCTAGATTCATGCCGTAACGCAGTGGTTTCCAAATGATACAAAGCCTCGCCCCCATCCTCTTCTACGAAAAATATATTTGCCCCCCCCCTTTCTATATATATATATGTATATGGAAGAAGATTCTCTCTAGCCCCAATCTCGCCTATCTATCTATATCATGTTCAATCAAAGTTCATGAACAATATCTACTGAACCTACAATTGCCATTAATATAACCAAATTTTAAAAAATATGGACGCAAATTATACGTCCTAACCACTCGAGGATTAGAATTTGACGGTCACATATTGTAGGTCCTAATATTAAACAGACAGTAAATAGATATAAAATATTTTGCAGCTCCCCGACCTACCCACCGCGCCCCGCAATTTTGAATCCATTGTAGTTTATTGTAGTAACCTGAGCTCAATCTATTAAATATAAACAAGTAAGGAAAGTGTACAACGTATCACAAATGGGCGCGTTTCGTGCTATGGAGTATTATAAAGAAATTATATACCTGTACGTAAGGGAAATAGCGTTTTAAAGTTCTTTTCTTCATCATAAATAATCCAGTTTCTTCTGATTTAAAAATATTGCATGCACACATAAGGAAATTAAACGTTTGTTTGTGAGATTGTTTATGTTAGCAACAATGAAGAAGTAACCATGCAAGAAATTTTCTGTTCAACTCGAATTAAAACATTTTTGTTTGATTTTCTCGATAACGGCTACTCCTACGATAAAAATATGTAGGAAAAGAAATACTCTTATTTACGAGTTCTACAACTTTTATTTGAAAACTATTTCGATATGAGCAATACTTTACGAGATATGACGAAAATTTAATTATTTATCACCAGTAAAGTGGTACCCCTGAGTGGCGTACGTGATTCATTTATGCGATTTTCTTATTATATTTGATTGTAAGTCCTTATTATCAAATTTAATAAAAATCCGTTGGATAGAAACCGAGAACGAACATGCAGACGGACGGACGGACAGACAGACTGACGATAATAGGCGCTCACGCTGAAAGAGAAACGCACCTAAAACTGGGCTTTTCCATCTGCCTGTTCTCTATGCATTCGGAAACTGCGAGAGCCATCTCAACCAAATAAATATGAAACTAAACGATATAGGTACATAGTTATAACGGAAGAACATCATAAAACAGCCCAACTCGATCACGTGTCTCTGCCTACTAAAACGTTCTTCCCTCGCACAAGTCGGTGCATTATAATCGTATTTTTGTATTTTTAGTATAATGACTAAATACTACAGAACTATATATCCGAAAAGATGCGAAGGGAATATTACATATTAGATTTACCGATTAGCATTCAAATCATTCGGGATTAATAAAACATTCGATAATTATTTAAAACATACCTTTCATAAAGTTAATTAGCTGTTGCATAATATATAGGTACGTTTACGTTCATTTCTTTGTCGTAGATAATCCATTTCATTACACTTACAAAATACTGCATACACACATAAGGAAATAAAAGGAATTTTCTTATCTCAGATATATTTAAAGTAAAATTTACTTGGTTGGCCTTAACTTTGTGGAGTAGTTTTCTGTAAAATGAGAAAAAAGAAAAGTCACACTTTAAAAAACACCAATTGATTTAACAGAAATACGATCAGGGTTTCAACGATTAAACGATTAAACGCCATCTTAAGGCGCAAAATATCGCTGTGATTTGGTTTATATACAAAACATGTGGGAATAAACTACTAATGAGATTACACAAAAAGCACGTGTGATGAAACCACCATTGTTAATAAAATAGAAGAAATAATTACTCCACACAAAGTAATCAATCTACCGTGTCTATGGGGAAGATGGAAGTTTGGGAGGGGTAGCGGGAAGTGAAGAAATAATTAGTCCCTACATGTATCAATCTGTGGTATCTATGAAGGATATGGAGGTTTTGGAAAGGATTGGGGGAACGGAAGACATAATTAGTCCAAACAAAACATGCATTTTTCTAAATTAAAGGCGAATTACGAATTTCTTCTTTCATTTCCAAGAAATATTATAAATAGCCAGTTGTACAAATTTTATTTGAAGACTTTCGGTTTGACTAATATTTTACGAGATACGAGGAAAAGTTCGTTTTCGGTTTCTACTAGATTATATAGTGCATGTGTCATTTCCTTCGGTAGAGTATGTAAATACAGTCCCTTTCCCGGACTCCTAAGCAATTCGCTCCAGATGACACCGTTTTATATAATGAGATAACGAGTCAGGATGACCAAAAATCGCTCCAGGAAGATTTAAATGCCCTTTCAGCATGGTCTCAAGATTGGAAAATCGAGGTTAATCACAGAAAATGTTCCCTATTGAGTTTCTGGAAGAGTAAGAACAATGAATTAGACTCGGAGTACAGAATTGATAGATTGAATATCCAATCTGCAGAGTATGTTAAATATTTAGGAGTCACCATTTGTCGTGATCTATCATGGAATATGCATATTCGAAGGATCGTAGGCGCAGCTAATAAGAAATTGGGTTTCGTAGGCAGAATAGTAAGAAGTGGCACAGAACAGGTACGAGAAACGTGTTATTTATCATTGGTCAGATCTCAGGTCGAATACGCTTCCAGCATATGGGATCCGTACGAAAAGGGACAGATACTTGAGTTAGAAAGAATCCAACGCAGAGCAGCCACATTCGTAAAGCAAAAATATGAGCAAAAATTAAGCGTCACATCACTCTTGAAGGAGTTGAATTGGATATCGCTAGAGGATCGCAGAATTAGCGCTAGGTTAAGGCTTCTGGAGAAATTTAGGTCGGAAGTTCTCTTATAGGAGGTCTCAGGAATATTACAGGCACCTACGTACATGGTCAGGCACGATCACGAGAATAAAATACGAGAGATCGAATGTAGGACCGACTGATATCAGAGCTCGTTTTTCCCAAGGACCATACGGGATCATAACAGGAGAGTGATTCCCACGAGGGACGTTATTAGGTAGGTTTTGGTGTGCTGCACCCCCTGCCACCCACCAGTCTGGTGATTTGCAGGGTATCATGTAGATGTAGATATCGCATGGAATGGAAACCCACATTTCCAAAGCCTTTCACGAGGTGCATCTTCCCGTGCAACCCAGTTTATAAACAAATCGATGTCATTAACAATATTTTAAAAGGGGCCTTACAAACTAAGAGCAAGTAATCCTGAATGCAGTGTGACAAATACAGATTTTATGTTCCGTTTTGAATGTTTGGAGTTGAAATACATTACATTTTATTGAAGTGAACCAAATGTAAAAGTTACGGTGCATAATTTCATAGAAAGTTTAGCGGCGAAAAATCGAAAACTTAATCACTTTAATTAATTTTCATCGAATTAAAATTTTTAACGAAATCGATGCTCATCGACATTTATCGATATAAATCGAATCCTACCGGGCCTAAGGACATACTAAATCAGGACTGCCAATTTTATTTCAACAGAGAATTATCGTGCTCATTTTAAAGCAGAACAATTTAGGAAAGTGTACAACGTATCGCAAATGGGCGCGTTTCGTGCTATGGAGTATTAGAAAGAAATTATGTACCTGTACGTAAGGGAAATAGCGTTTTAAAGATTTTTCGTCATAAACAATCCATTTTCTTCCTATTTAAAACACTGCATGCACACGTAAGGAAATTAAACGTTTGTTTGTGAGATTGTTTATGTTAGTAACAATGAAGAAGTAACCATGCAAGAAATTTTCTAACAATAAGTTCAATTCGAATTAACACATTAATGTTTGATTTTCTCGATTACGGATACTCCTACGATAAAAATGTATAGTAAAAGAAATACTCTTCTTTACTAGTTCTACAACTTTTATTTGAAAAATATTTCAATATGAGCAATACTTTACGAGATATGACGAAAATTTCATATTTTGTCACCAGTGAAGTGGTATTCCTGATTGGCGTATGTGATTCATTTAGCGATTCCTTATTATCTTTGATTGTAAATCCTTAATAATTTATTGAAAATCCGTTCGGTAGAAGCCGAGAACGAACATGCGGACGAACAGACCGACTATAATAGGCGCTAAAGCTGGAAGCGAAACGCGCTTAAAAATCAGTACAACATACATTGAACAAATTTTCTCATATAATAATGCGTCGTTTAGATACCTTTTGAAAAATATATACTATGTAGAATCATTATAAACATCAACTTAAATAACTATACGAAATTTGATGAAAATCGTATGGGCCGTTTTTTCGAAAATCCAATTTTTATTAAAGTTGTTCAAGAATAAACTACCCTTATATTAACTTTTTGATAAATATAAAATATGTAGTATTATTTCATATGTAAACTCAAGTAACTGGACGAAATTTGACCAAAATCGTTTTAGCCGTGTTTAAGAAAATCAAGTTGTTGATAAAGTTGCCTAGAATAAACTAGTTTTATATTAATTTTTTAGAAACATTGAAGACGTAACTAGTAATAACTAACTGTACGAAATTTGTTGAAAATCGTTAGAGCCTTTTTTGAGAAAATCGAATTGTTGTTAAAAACGCGTAGAATAAACTTCCCTTAATTATTTAGAAATGTCAACAATTTCTTCATAGCTTGTACTCTAGGGTGGTTCAAAAAAATCGAAAGTTTTAAATGTTCGGGAGCTCATGCTTAATTTTATTCCTTTTCGTGTCAGAATGACGTGAGTAAAATTTTAGCCTCATCAGTACACTCTAACCCATGCCGCATAGGGGTCAAATTTCACAAATTTTTCAGAAAATTTAGAACAACAGGCTAAAATTCATGTTCATAACATTTTATTCGCGTTTTCTAATTTTTTAATGAATATTTTAATAATATCTATAATTTTGAAAGCTAGATAATGCTACTTTTCCTTTTAACCAATAAATAAATCGTTTTCTTTGATGCACCGAGGCGCGGCGCGCCGCCACCCTTTCCGAAGGGAGCGTTTCTCCGGAGTTCAGCGTCTTCTTTCCGTCGTGTAACCTCGTGCAGCATTTAAAAAAATCGAAGTTTATAATTTCTAAAGTGCACGTTGCTAATTTTTCGTACTCATATTTAGAAATAAATGAAAATTTTGATCATAGAAGAGAAATAAACCACTAATACACAGCTTTTAAGCAGAAAAACCACAATGTCGAACAATTTACGACTTGGCAACGCAGAATGAAGGCAAACGACGACAAAGTAATTAGGGTCTCAGACCAAGGGCTCCTGATAATCGCTATTAGTCACCACCAATCCTCGAAATCCTATTGGCTGAGGTAAGCTCTTTAGCGTGGATACCTTCTCTTTCACTTATGTCTCTATTAGCGAATGAATCTGTTTTCACCATTAACCAGAGCACACAAATCAGTCCCTCCCTCGATTTCCTACAGGATGGGTCCGAAACGGAAGCTTTATTTGCTTGAACGTTATAAAATTTTACACGAATATAGGAGTCTGCAGAAATCAGCTAATAGGAGAACCGAGACGCAAATTAAAGCCGAGGGCAAATTCAAGGACGCTCTAAATGACCTCTTTGTTTTGGCTCCGGGTAATGTCTTTGAATTGATTAAAGTTGAGGAAGACAAGCAGTTCCTTATAAACCAAAGAAAGATAGGTCGTCTCGGTAGCATGACTTCGACTGACGAAAAGCTGCTCAAAAAAGATAAGAGAAAAACTGAAAGAGAAAAGAAGAAAGTGAAGAGGGAGAATAAGTGGAAGATGATAAATACCTCAAAGGACATAACGAGTTTCAAAGACGAAGAAGGTAAGAATATTTCATGTATTAGAATTTATGAACAACTAACTGATTTTCTGCCTCTAATTTTAAGTTTTTTTCCTTCAAAACCTTGATTACGTTCTTACGTTATCGGTTTTCTCTGTTATTTTAGATGATACAGCATCAGATTCCTTTATTGAAGACAAAAATGATGTCCACGAGCATTGCGTAAAAGGAGAAGAGCCGTTTATGCTCGCCTCAAGATCAGCCACCAAGAAAAAGTCAACTACCATGTCTCCAAAATTGGCTGCTGTCTTAGACTCGAAAAAACTCAGCAACTATCAGGCCATCATGCTACTAATAATACATATACATAGTAATATACATATTATTAGTACCATGCAGGCCATGAAAGTTATTGTGCGGCTTCGGAAACTCATAATCAAGACATTAATGATTAAAAATTGAAAATGGCGCTTCTTAAATCGCAGTTTGCTCTGCCATCAGAGAAGGAAAATGGAATTCGGCAAGTGTGCATTTTTGTGACATTATTGTACGCAAAAGCGTGGTTTTCAGCGCCAATAGCAGTCAAAGCTCCGATGCAAGAATTGCAGTTTTTTCGTGATATTTGTGCATATAAAAATTTGAATAGTGCTGTTTCCATGGCGGCAGTGAAAACTTTTTCGAATCACCTTTGGTATTTAAATACGGAGCTGACAGCGTTGTCCTTTTTTACGATTCAGTACCAGCTGGCATTAAGAGGGAGATGGTTCGGGCTGTGAAGGGCATGACAAGAGGAGAAAATCCCTGTCGTAGGCCAAAAATTTCTCCTGAGGACGCCAGTTTATTTTGTTCAAAGGAATTGCATGACTTTCTGACCCCAAAATCCCTAAAATTGTTCGAAAGTTTTGGTGTATCTACCTCTTTCTTGGACAGTGATCCTTTAGCGTGGAACGATCTCACTGATTTCGGGAGAGGGCGTAAAATAATTAATTCGATTAAAGTAGCCAATGATTCAGCCGAAAGGGCTGTTGCTCTGACTACCGAGTATGCTAACATTCTCACGAAGAAAGAAGAAGAAAAACAAAGTGTCCTTCAAGTTGTGAGTATAGACGGCAATATCCTGATACAAAGAAAATAACCCTTTCTAAAATGTATAATCATTAAATATTGACAAGTTTGAATAAATCATGAAAAAGTTGAATTGTTATTTTGTATTTATAATTTCAAGTTTTTACAACCCATTATTTCGAATGAGGTTTTATTTTTTTAATGCTCCGCGAGAGTAGATGACAGAAACAGAAAGCAAAGCTAAGCTCCGGAGACACGCCCCCTTCGGAGAGGTGCGCGGCGCAACAAAGAAACCGATTCATTTCTTGGTTAAAAGGAAAAGTAACATTATCTAGCTTTCAGAATAATAGATATTATTCAAATATTCATTAAAAAATTAGAAAATGCGAAAAAAGGAATGAACATGAATTTTAGCCGGTTGTTCTAAATTTTCTGAAAAATTTGTGAACTTTGACCCCTCTGCGGCATGGGTTAGAGTGTACTGATGAAGCTAAAATTTTACTCACGTCATTCTGAAATGAAAAGGAATAAAATTAAGCATGAGCACCCGAACATTTAAAATTTTCTATTTTTTTGAACCACCCTATTGTACTCTGTATGATAAAATACCTAAGTACGAGATTTCATTCATTTTTGCTCTACCGCGGACAGAAAAACGGCATTGGAAAAACCACTTTTTCGGATTCAGCTACACCTAAAACGTGTATTTCTGTAAAAATCTCTAGGTCGAACTGCTTCACGATAACAATATTTTCTCAATATACTTCGTATATGAGAAAGTAAAAAAATTCAAAAACAAGCACTTAAAAAGGTATTTGTCTCAGGTATCCCCAATAGCCACATCGTATATAATAAAAGGCAGTTCCCATTGTATCACTATATGTATGTATTAGCAGACCGTGCTTGCATTCTGCAAGCATTTCAGCCTAATTTAAATAATGGGGTAAAAACAGTCCCTGAAAATTATAATTTAACAACGTCGGATGTTCCCCATTGGTTGTGACTAAAAACCTATAATCGTGCCGAATTTGAAGCACATACGTTAACCGGAAGTGCGTCACAATTTTTACCCTCTTATGGGGCATTAATGGGGCAAAACTGCCCCTAAAAATGCACTATTAAGAATTTTATATTTTTCCAATGTTTATTGCAAATTCCACCCATTTCTGCCAAACTTTCATGATGTACCACAGCTAGAAATGCATTTATATTGATTTAATTGTTTTAAATATATGAATTTTTAACGGTCACAATAATAAGCTTTTCATTTTACATGTTAATCACCGCTGGAACACTTTCTGAAAATTTTATGTTCCCTAGATCGATCAAAAGTACATAAACATTAGTCAATTTGTTTAACATTTATGAATTTTTAATGGACAAATAAATAAACATTTTCAAATTTATATATTCCCGTTTTCGTTATATGGCAGAACTCTACTGTTAGAAAAAATTTCAGCATTGTAGCTCATTTAGAAATACCTAAACCATGAAATATTTGTTTATATTTTATGATTTTTTAACGGCCAAGAAAATAAACATTGTTGTAATTTTCGATTTTTTCCGTCGAGTCGCGCAAAGTCCGACCATTGTCCTAATGTAAAACGAAACCGCGTAAACTGAAGTCGCGTAAACCGCGGGAGTATTGTACTACATAATTTGAATCGTGTAACTCCATCTGGGCCTGCGCCTTACTGGGTATAAAAATATAAATTTCAATAAAAGATGAGATCTTACTGTTAGTCATATCTTTGCGACACTATCAGGAATTTATTTATCAACTCCACTTTGATGCTTTCCCTTAAGCCTTTGAAAATTTCAATACTGTGTCCAAGTAGCATAATAATTTAAAGTAAAATTTATAATGTAGTAGGTAAACTCTTCCCGAAAATACAGAAGCATATTTTATTCGCACGGGAGATATGTTCCGTTAATTTTTGACACAAGCAAAGTAAAAAAAATGGCATAATGTGAGTTTTTTGGCATATGGCTGGTGGTATCTACATCTACAAGTTACCCTGAAATTCACCTAAATGTTGAGTGACAGGGCTGTAATGCCTACCTAAATGTCATCTCTCGCATCTTGGATCGTGATTTCCTATTGTTCCCAAAAAAATGAGCCTCGATAACGCTCCTTTCTACAAACTAGCTCACGTATGTTATCGTCAGGGCCGTATCTACTTGTCTGTTGGTGATTCAATTATTCCGAAAACCTTCTCCTTTAGACATTCCGACCAATATTTCTCTAGAAGCTTTAACATTGATTTCAGTCTTAGGTCCTCCAGTGACATTCAGTTCAAATCCCTCAATAATGAAGTGAGGCTTTCTTTATGCTCGTAGTTTTGTTTTACGAATATGGCTACTCTGCGGTGCACTCTTTATAATTGAATTATATGGTCCTCCCCATAAGGATCTCATATACTTGAGGCGTATTCTACCTGTGGTCTAACTAGTGATAAATAACACGTTTCACATACTTTTTCTGTACTACGAGGGCTGTTCCGAAAGTAAGGTACAAACAGGCATAGCTTGCGGGAAACAAACACAAGTGGAAGCATTGGAGTGACAGGTGGTAAAGGGGTGGGAATACTTTGTGTAACAGCTGGAAGAGCACGCCAGCGCTGTGCATGTGCAAACAGCAGCACAGTGAAAATGGCAGTGAGACTGTATAGTTGGACAAACGTGGAGGTGCGAGGTGTGATTCGGTTCTTGCATGCACAAGGCAAAACACCAAGCCAAATTCACGGAGAGCTTGTCAATGTGTATTGGGAACATGTGATGAGCAGGAAACAAGTGTCCGTGTCGTGCAATGCATTCAAAAATAGCCGAGTTGACCTGACTGACTAACCACGCAAGGGAAGACCACGGTCATTGACGTCAGACGACAAAATCTGTCGTGTGGAAAGTCTTATCCGTGAGGATCGACGCCTGAAAATTCGCGAAATTGTTGTGCAACTCAACATTTCGTCAACAAGAGTGCATGAAATTGTTCATGACACGCTTGGTTACACGAAGATGTCCCCACGTTGGGTCCCAAAACAATTGCTGGAACACCGCAAACAGATGCGTATGGGTCTGTGTTAAGAGCAACTGATCTGGTACGAGTTCTTGGATCGCATCATCACTGGCGAAACCTGGATGCATCACGTCACACTGGAAACAAAGGTGGACTCCATGACATGGAAACACACAGACTTCACTCTAGCAAAGAAGTTCAAAACAGTCAACTCAGTGCACAAACCTATGGTTACGGTCTTCTGGAATGCCCAAGGCGTCCTATTGGTGAACTTCCTCCCCAGAGGTGCAACAATCACTGCTGCCTGCTACCGCAGTATGCTGGAGAAACTGAGAGAATCTGTTCAAAGAAAGAGGCCGGGACGGCTCAGCACTGGTGTTGTCCTCCTCCACGACAATGCGACACCACACACAGCCCAGCTGACGAAGCAGTGGTTCCAGCGGTACGGAAGTGTTGCAGCATCCTCCACGCAGTCCCGACCTGGCGCCATCGGTCTTCCATCTCTTTTCGCATCACAAAAGGCATTTAGTTGGACAGCGGTTCCAGAGTGACGATGATATTACTGCGACGGTTATGATGTGGTTCCATGCACTGGACGCGGAGTTCTGCGCTAAGGGATTTGATTGACTAGTTTCCCGCTGGGTCAAATGTCTCAATAAATGCGGTGATTACGTTGAGAAATAGCGTGCATATATATATATTTTGTCCGTAGCATTCGATGCAGTGTCTCAGTGACAGTTTGTACCTTACTTTCGGAATAGCCCTAGTATTTATTACTATTCAGCCTGTGAAGTCCAATTTTGTGTTGGTATTAGTCATCTTATAAATATTTTAGAATGTGTGTGTGTGTGTGTTCTTTATACGTTTTTACACCGTTGAAGCTATCGAACTCAAGTTTCATGGGTCACCCATGGACCAATGGAAGACCGTGGGGTCTTTTATACCCCATGGGGTCAACAAAATACTATTTCCATAAGAATGTTTGAGAAATTGTATAGAGGAACCCCAAAATGCCATGCAGCCCTTCACTGATGTGGATATAAATATATGTCAATATTAACTTACGATCATGGAAAATGGCTTATTTTACGCACGAAAGACGGAATATTTTAATTCTGTTCATGTTTGTCGTATTACATACTAAATCGCTCGAAATTTCCCTTAAGAACAAAATTTATCGGTTTTTTCCAGGCGGCAACAAAGCTAAATTACTTAATTGTTGTCCTCTTCAAAGGGAGTGATATCCACGTAAAAATTAATGCAAGAAAAATCCACGCCGTGGCGCGCCGTAGAGGAAGAATAGCTAACGCCAAGATAAAGGATACAAATGGATTCATCCCTAAATATAGTATATGTATACTTTTAAAGTGAGTCAAATGATTTTTAAGGAATATTAGAACATTGTTATCTTTTACCATTAACATTGAACGATTTATCGCAACATACATCGATACATCTACTTACATTTGTTTGCATTTGTTCGGTAACCAAGATGTTTATTGTTTACGTTTTGGCTAATAGTATTGACATAATCCACATAATTTTATTGCTGCTTTAAAGGCTTCGGTGCATCTATCCATGTGAATGAAATAAACATGAAATTGAGGAAGTGACATTAACCAAAATACACGCACTTGCGTGTTTTGCGTACCGCTTAATCCGGCCCTGCATCTCGTTCCTTCTCAGGTTTTATGAGTGACTAAAAAGAATACCCTTTAATCAGAGCGACTTATAGTTAGATTTCGAAATGCAAACAGTCACTTTTGATTTCGTAATTAGAAGTAAGGGAATACGCAAATAAAGACGACGGATATTTTTAATCGCAATCACGCCTCTCAAAGTCGATCAGTGAAATTGAAAGAATCACTGGAGTCGGAATAGGAGATCACGGCTAACTAAGCCTCCTTTATAGGAGAGGGATACGTTTTCTATGTATATGGCCATGGCGATCGCATTGGAAGGTGCTAATACTTGGAGGGGTCGGATGAGAGTTTGAATCGGAAGTGACTGAGTGATTCTAAGGATCATATTATTGAAAATCAAGTCTAAAAGAGATTTTTATGGTAAGCATTTCCATATTATATGTTTTATCATCATTAATAGAATAAAATATATGAATATTTGAGTTAAAATGAACGGATCTCTTTTTAATCATAACTTTTCGGGCCGCATGCTACCCGCGGGCCTTAAGTCGCTCAACTCTGGTCTAAAACTTTCTAGAGAATGAAAGATATCCGAAATAAGTCTACCTTTGGTTATAATAAGACTCAGTTAAATGCGGTTTTCCTCGACTTCAAGAAGGCTTTCGATAAAGTTCCGCACAGTAAGTTAGTGAAGAAATTATATGACTGTGGAATTAATCGAAAGATAATCGAGTGGATCAGGGACATTCTTAATGAGCGTGAACAAATAGTAGTTATAGATGGATTTAAATCAGATTCAGTCAGCGTAGCCTCAGGCGTTCCACAGTGAAGTGTAATCGTCCCCCTACTATTCCTTTTATATATAAACGACTTAGATAAGGTTATTAAAAGTAAAATCAAGTTATTCGCGGATGATACAGTAGTTTACAGAGAGATTAACAGTCCTAATGATCAATTATTACTTTCTGACGACTTAAATGCAATTCTCGAGTGGTGTAAAGAGTGGCAGTTAGAATTGAACTCAAGAAAGTGTTCCTTTATGAGATTCTGGGGAAACAAAAACATTGACACGACGAATTACACTGTTGAAGGCGTCCAGCTAAAACTAGCCGATTCCGTCAAATACTTGGGCGTTACTTTAACAAGCAACCTCTCGTGGGATATGCACATACGAAATATATGCGGGAAGGCTAAACAGAAACTAGGATTCATCAAACGCATAGTAGGTAAAAGTGAGGAAAAAGTCAAAGAGACATGTTACTTCTCGTTAGTAAGACCGCTATTAGAGTACGCGTCGAGCATATGGGATCCGTACGAGAAAGGATCAATCTCAGAGCTAGAAAGAGTGCAGCGAAAATCCGCTAGATTCGTCAAAAATTGTTACGATAGAAACAAATGCGTTACAGGCTTGATAGAGGACTTAGGATGGGAATCACTAACTGAGCGCCGATCACGCCCTAGGTTAAAACTTCTTGAAAGATTTAGAACGCATATATTCTCCAGCGATGTCGAAGAAATAATAAGAGCGCCAACTTATATTGGTAGAATGGACCATCCTCGTAAAATAAGAGAGATAACCTGTAGGACTGAGAGGCATAAAGGCTTGTTTTTCCCTAGAACGATAGCTGAACAGAACAGAAGTTACGAAAAGAAATCAGCCGACGTCGAGTGATACTATTATTATGTGCTTTCCCTTGGTGCTGTTGCACCCCCTGCCACACACCATTGCGGTGGCTTGCAGGGTGAACTGTAGATATAGATAGAATTCATATAAAGAAACGCAGATTTGAAGAGGCATGTATATAAAACTATATATTTACGTGTTTACAAATTATATCACAATTAATTTTTGAGTGAAATAAACGAGATACGGTCATTCGAATCGAGTTATCGACGATCGAAACAATACAAGTTAATAATCGAAGCTGAAATTTGACGAATGTGCACATGAGGTCGATGGAAGCAATCAGGAGGAATTCGGTCCTCCTCCGAGAACCTAAAATTCGTCGGAAATAAAACAGCCGTTGTCCGTTCTTCTTTATCCATCCCTTCATTCGCCTTCACTCCCCCATGCTTCCTTCTCGCCCCTCCTCTCTCTCTCTCTTCTTCCATCGCTTTCCTTCAATTTCTCCCTCCCTTGCCTACTTTAGCACCTCAAACCTCCCTCATGTAACCCTCTTCCAACCCTCTCTCTCTCCATAAAATCCTCCCCCCACTTCCTCCCGCACCCAATTCCTCCTCCCTCCATCCCTTACAGGACTCTTGGCCACTTCATGGCTTTCATTGGTCCACTTGCATTCCCCTTTCTTTCCCTCCAGACACTCCAGAAGCCATCTCCTTCCCCTCGTCTCTCCCGTGCAGCACAGCACACACTCATGGCTCTCCCTCCCTCACTTCGTCTCCGCCCCCCTATTCATCTCTCACCCCTCCCCCTCTTTCCTCTCGCGACCCTTATTTACCGTTCTCTGTCCCTTTTCCTCGCCCCTTCTCGTGCCTCATTATGCCCTGCGCCGCTCATTCCCTTTTTATTTTGCACATCTCACCCTATATACTACGTGCATCGCCTCACCTCTAACCATTCTTTCATATAGAATAAGGGAGACGAACCGTTTCATCTTCCAGTTGATACTGACGAGGCAATTTTTCGCAATGCTTACGCCTCCCGAGGTTCTTTCGCGCAGTGTTTTCTTCATTTCTTTCCATTTGCTATCTCTTGTGTTGATTTGATGACTTGGAAATTATTTTATTACTTTTTATTATTCATGGCGATAGTCTTACATATATTTTTTGATAGCGATAATATAATTAAGCGTTAACAAGTCTGTTCTTCACCTCTTTATTGACAACCATTTTAACATACTCTCGAGTTTATGGCCGCAGAGAATGGGATCAAATAATAAATTCAAGAGGCGCAGCGTAATATAGACGCATTTATCTTCATAACATCAAAAAGTGATATTTCGATCTGTTTTCTTTCCAGTGATGTGGCCGCCTTAATAGAGCGCCATTACACATATACCTACGGTATTATTTCGTAGAATTTGAAGAAATTTTTTAACTCTAAATTTCAATAATTTCTAGGATGAGATGAATTATTTGAAATTCAAATTGTTTACGGTGTTCTAGCCTTACTGATGTAGTGACATGACCATTGTGACCCCTTATTTTAACACGAACACAAATCGGCAGTCTCGATGGAACGATATGCCTCATATACATTATTATTTTCTTTTATTTTAATGATAACGTCAAAATGTGAAACGTTGGTTTGAGTGTTACCAAACGATGGAGGTATATGAAGTTTTTACAATCATTTTTTCAATAAAACATGGCAGGCTAAAAAGTTCACATTGTAATATATGGGGATACTCATTACAGAGGACTTGCAGGGTATAATGTAACTGTAGATGTAGATATATAAATATATTTGTAGTTTCTGAAAATAAAATTATCTTGAATGAGTATTTTACGGTCGAAAACGAAGTGAAAATTTCCTATTCTTTCCTCTTTTTTAACTATAGTAAAATCCCACATTATATCACCTGATAATATTTCTTTAATTACATTTCGTCAGTAACGTGGCATCCCTTGTTAGATGGTCATTTCAAATACGTTGCTTTCGTTATCTAAGTCTGTATAAATTCTAAAATCTAAATTTATCAAACCAGATCTAATGACAAAGATCTTCATATACGAATACAAAAAACTGTTAGAAAATGTACGAATAAGACATGAAAAATCTTTGAGACATTTCTATTTGAACGGGCCAGCTGTTTCGTTAAGATACATTTCCGTGACTTACAACACTCGAAGTGTTTCTCAGTGTGTATATCGACGGCCAAGACCAATGAATATTCATTCTAAGACGAAATATACAGCATAGTTCCTAGATTATCATAATTCCACGATAGAGCATTAATTATGATTAAAGTTTGCAATTACAAGCTACATAAAGAATATAACTTTTGGGCCATCATGATCCCTCATTTCCTTACTTACGAAGAATTTTCCTAATTTTAGCTATCCTTTATATAATTTTACAAGTGTTCGCCCGTACGTCCGTCTGTCCACATTTGTATCTCGAGAACCGTTCGTCATAGAGATATGCGGTAAACGGCGACTTATTTCTACTAGTTAGGAGATCCCAGTAAAACAATTTTCATTTTCATAAAGTCCCGGGTTCGAATCCAGGAAACAATTATATTTTCCCGTAAGTTTACACGGGATTTTCGATCTTTCAGAGTGCAAGGTTTTTTTCTTCATCCATTAAAATAAGTAAATATGGACTGATTTTCTTCGTTTTTACTTTATTCGATGGTTATAACTATCTAATTTTTGAAGGTTTTAGAAATACGCAATTTGTTTCGAAATTTTGAGAATTTTTCGTACTCTTTCCGGGCGTTGCGCCAAGGCTGCCGCCATTGTTACCTCCGATTCGATTAGCTACAATGAAGCTAACAAATATACGAAAGTTTAGCGTTATTCGCTTAGCACTTTTGTTTAAGCAACGAAACGATCGATGTAGCAACGTAAATCTTTATAAATAACTATCTAAATAGATATTGATTATTATTTAGGAAACTGCTTGTAGGAAGCGTTTATAACGATTGACGAAAGCAATTGAACCTTCTTTCGTCTATTGAATACTAGAATATTTCCTTTTTTGTAAATAAAATCATGACATTCTACATTTTTAATGCTTATTATCGCAAATATGCCCACGCAACTGGTGTACATTTATCAGGGTCAGTGTTCAATCGTATACAAATATACGTCGCCTTTTCACGGGTGTTCTTGCTTAAAAGACATAAAAGTAAACATTTCAGAAAGGCATAATTACCCAAGAAATGAAGCTGGATTTGACGAAAGTGATATCATTTATATATAAAGTATTTGTATGTAATTTTATAGCGAAGTAACTACAGCATGTAGAAACAAGAGAAAGGTATATTTCAACCGGATTAGTAAGGTTTTTGTATCGATTTGATTGACCTGTCTAATTTTAAAAAATATTTTCTTTTTTAATTTGAATAACATAGGGACGAGTGCAGCTTATTAATAACTTTTATATTAACCTCACTCGATATATATATATATATATATATATATATATATATATATATAGCGGTTTGTAACCACTTTGGCAGGATACAAAATTGAGGCACTTTCAGATGTGCTAGAAACTTGAAATTTGGTAGGATTATAAGTTTTTGGTCACAGCCGGAGGAAAAAATCCGAAACTTTCGGAATTCTCAATTTGAGGGGCTATTGTGGCCCGTTTTTTGCTCCATTTTTGGCCCATAAGAAAACGTAAATTGGTGTAGAGGTTTTTATATTTGCATTTTAAAATTATTTCCCGTCAAGATTCGAAGTGGAGACTTAAACTATCGCATAGGATATAAATTGTAGTTTCTTATTTTTGAAAACAGAATTTTAATCCGAGTAGAATTAGCGTAAATTTATAATTTTTATCGGAAAAAAGTGGTAATTTTTCTGGGTCCAACAATCAGCTACCTAGGCAACAGGCTTAATACTTTCATATGGGTAAGCTTTTAATGGGAATCAGAGTCTTATATTTCTGCTTTAGAACCTTACTAGCGTAATGCCTATTGAAATATCAACGGGAGTAAAGATTCGATCGTTCAAGCTATTTACGGAGATCAAATTGGCATCAGAAACATTAATTGTATTGAAAGTCATTTCCCTCTCTCACCCTCCCTCCCTCTCTCTCTCTCTCTCGTATTAAAAGCAATCAAAGCACGTTTATATACACCCATAATGATTGTGTAATAGTACCGATTACTTACCTTTGATATTACTCGTGTTGCGCTTCGTTGATTTGTATACGACAAGAAATGTCTTCAGCATTTATATCCAGTTCAATTGAATATAACACCGCCTCCACCAGTAAAAGGTAACTTATGCAGGTAATTTCACCAAATTTGAAGTAACGAGTATAATAAATGTTAAAATATAAAAGTTATTTGTAAAAATTTATTTTTATACTCATTACTTGTTTTTCATTTGAATTTCAAAATTACTTGGAAGCATGGTACGAACTTGAGACATGAATGGTTCTATGAAGAAAAGAACAAAGTTTATTTTTATTGAAGACAAAATCCGAATCCTGATCGAATTAGCATAAAAATGCATTTAGAATCAATAAAATAGGTGATTTTATCAGTTTTATTACAATACCCATTATAAGCTACCATGACAACTCCCATTGTCGCCGAAATTGAGAGTCCAATGGATTTATATTGGAAAATTTTTAACGTAATATCCTTTTTCAATTTCTATGTGCGAGTTTGCTTTGTTTACATGACAACCTAACATTTGTTGATTATAATTGAAATATTACTAATAAACAGTTTTTAATGATGTTTATGTGTGGCGTAGAGTTCTCCAAAGCAAGATGTTTTTTAAAACTACGTAAGTAACTTAAATAATTAGACGTAGATTTTCCACAAATTGTGATTGGATAAATCGTTTCATTGTTTCCAAAGTATTGTTGATGTAAACAATTTTCTTGTAATAGAACTTGTGGATGAGAGAATCGAGCTAATGGTCTGAGGGTAATATTCACTCTAATTCTTAAACGTTCTCTATTTACTTTTTTGTCTCGATAAATTTAATCATTTCTTAAGTTCCTTTGTTCATTTATATTTTGTTGATTATTGTGGTCATGCTGGTTTTACTTGCAGTTTTCGTTTTGAAGAAATCGTCACGAAACTCCGCATAGGTATATAACTTTACCCTGTGGGTAACATAGGCTATATTGATGGCGATAAAAAATTTTGGGGGAGGGAGAGCTTAAATCAATAATTATTTTTCCGTAAGTTTACACGTAATTTTCGCTTTTTCACAGTGCAAGATTTTCTTCCTTCATTCATCTAAATAGGTAAATGTGGAGCAGTTTTCTTCATTTTTGCTTTACTGTGTACTATGCTATTCTTGCAATGTTTACATGTTACACGGTCGAAGTTTTAGATTCACTAAATCCGTCGAAATTCAACGGGCACTTCAGCTAGTACATATATATATATATATATAAGTGAAATTCTGTTTTTGTTTGCCCGCTATACAAATCCACACCGATGAAGATTTCGTCACGAAACTTCGCATAGGTATATAAATTTACCCTTTGAGTAACATAAGATATGTGGTGATAAAAATGTGGGGGAGGGAGAGCTTAATTCAGTAATTATTTTCCCATAAACTTACACGTAATTTTCAATTTTTTAGATTGCAAGGTTTTTCCCCTCATCCATCAAAATACCTTTATATGAACCGACCTTCTTCGTTTTTGCTTTATTCGACGGTCATCACTGTTCTAACTTATTAGTGCGATGTTTATATGTTGCACCGTCGAAGTTTTAGATTCACTAAATCCGGCGAAATTCAACGGGCACTTACACTAGTAATTAATAATGTTGCTCCACATAATCAAATAAATATTATCGACGTATGATAAAAACAAAAAGACGCAAGATATATACTTCCTCATGGAACCTGACACCCGGCTGTCTTCCAAGATCCTTCTGCCTATAACTGTTTTTGTCCCATATGATACTATTTTTTATTGCTTTTAAATAATTTACCTTCTTCGTGCATAATTTTCTGGTATTTTCAGCCATCCCGTATTTATTTTGGTATAGATATGCAAAGCATATTGTTTGAAAATTTCCGAGGAACGCGTATTCAACAATATAATAGGATTCAATAGATAGATACATGTTATTTCATGTGCGACAGCTCATTTTGGAACATGTATGTCGTTAGGCGCGGATTGACAATTTATCTTATTGTTAGCATTTATAATAGAATTTTATGAGCTTTACTTCAGAATTTCTACCAATTTACTTTTCCATATTTCGTCGTGCAGTGTTTTCCGACCTCTCTCTTACGTCACTTCCTATTTTCGGTGCTTTGCTTATTTAACTATCGAAGGGATCCCAAACTCGCGGTCCACATGCGGACCATTGTAGGTTCGTATGCGGCATTTAAACTGTTCTCATGCGGTCTCTTCCGTTAGAATTTATCAATCTTTCCTTTTTTGCGTTGTTTCCTTTAGTCTGTAATTGGAATAAAATCTCAAATTAACTTTTGCGCCATTCATTTAACCTTTTAAAATTAAATCTCAAGTGAAGTTCATATAAGCAGGTTCTCTTCATTTGAAATGCGGCTCTAACTAATCTTCATATTGTTCGATGCGGCCCACTATATGGAAAAGGTTGGGGATCCCTCCTTAACTATCGTGTCCACTACAGTAAATTATAACATTTTCAAGGGATATAATAATCTGGAAGACAAATGAATTCAACCTTTAACTACAATATACAATTGTTTCCATCTTATCTCGTCATTGCCTCCTCCTCCGTCTCCTCATTTCCTCCTCCTGTTTCCTCTCCCCAACACTTTTTTCCGTTTCTTGCTCTCCAATATCATCTCTCCGCCCTTCCCCAATGCCCAGAGAACAGTCTCCCTCAAAACCCTTGCCTCGACGCCCTTTCGACTGCCATCTCTGCACGCCCATCCCTCTCGCACTAACCAAGATGTCAGAGATCCCCACCGGCAGGATCTATGAAGGGTTCGCCCTAATTTCAATTACAAATCGGACGAAGAAAGAAGAGTGGAAGAGAGAGATAGATAGATAAAGAGATAGAGAGAGAGAGGAGGTGCGCGAATCGATTTGAAAGAGCGAGAGGTGAAAATGTGACGACATAGGAATTATAGAAATAAATACTAGGTAACAATAAGAAGAAATAGAGAGTCTGGGATGATGGATGGAGAGAAGAGCGGATAAGATATGGTTTGTGGAGAGAGAGCGAGAGAGCGAGAGAGCGCGAGAGAGCGAGAGAGAGAGCGAGAGCGCGAGAGCGAGAGCGCGAGAGCGAGAGAGCGGCACTAGAACCTAAACCATTAAACGAAGGCCGGGAATTTTTCGACAACCCTTTGTATTCATTATCTTTATTTTATTTATGCCTGTTTAACTTCTGTTAGAAAATACAATAAAATACAAATTATGACTATTTTTGGATTTTCTTCAGAGAAATAAATAATATATGTATATATCAATGCTCCGAAAATCGAACTGAAATATGACTTATACGTATAGGCAAATTACTCACATAGTAACCTTTCTAAGCCTTCCAGGTAAGGAGCAGTGGAGAGAGAGATAGGCTTCATTAACGCAGTGCGACAAATCGAGTATGTAAAGGGAGAAATCTTGAACTTGTACGATAACATTATGTACGTAAAAATCCGTTACTCGTCAATTTGTGATCATTGCGTCCTACACAAACGTCTTCACAGTCATCACAACCTTAAAGGCTATTTTCTTTTATAATAAACCTAAAAACAATACTTTGACACCATAGGCGTCGAAATCGATGCTTTTTCTCCCTTCGGATAAATGTTTTCGTGTATATTTATGAGTTGTCAGGCGTATGACGCCTTGTTCCTTGGGATGGGGTAAGAATCACTAAATCTGCCCGAGTGTTCTTTGGAATGGTGGAAATTCCACTGAAACCTAGCCGTGAATTTAGGCGAGCGTACGGTTAGTTCCCTTCTTTTCTCGCTTCCCTTCCAAATTTAATTTTTAACATTGCATTTTTATTCTTTCACAAATATTTCAGCTTAGAATCCAAGAGCATCCATAGCTGTCATAAGAAATACACATCAATCAATATAGAAATCACAATGGGTTACAACTTAGGTGCCACGTAATGTCAATGGTGCGTATTTTAATTTCCGATAAAACTAAAATTCAGCATGGAAGAGGTCCAAAATGATTTTATGTTTGAATAAACCAAAGGAAATAAAGCGAGGCTAACCGAAGCTATCCCTTTATATCTGGTGATGACCGAGAAATAAATTAATGTTTTTAATTTTCTGCTTAATCCGAACACAAATTGCTTATTGGTTTGCTTTCTCCAAGAGAAACTTTACTCTCCTACCGCTATATCGGAAAAATATATCGAAGAGAGTGTTTTAACGTAAACCTCAGTTTCTTGCTCCGTTGCAACTTTAGCTCCTCAATTGTAAATCAATACATCGTCGAAATCTCCTCAAAATCATGAAATATGCACCGAGTAGCCATTTATTCTTACTTTTCGCTGATGGATGTCGCCTGCTCGCCGTCAGATGTGCGCGAACAGGTTATTTCCCATGGCATGTAGAGGCGAACTGCTCTCCTTCGCATTAACGAATAAATGCAATCGTTAAATATGATGATCAACTCATGGCAGCGAATATCGATTTAAAAAATTATTAACCTAACTTTATAAAATTGTCAAACGCTAACAGAGGAATATAAAATCAAACGCTGTTATTTCTGCCATCAGACGTGCTCTTCCGAAATAAAAATTCGAGAGAAAGTGGAACGCGTGCTCTTCGCTTCGCTCATCAGAAGATAGGCTTAGGGAAGAGAGAGGAGGAAAGGGGGAGGGGAGGAGGTGAAGGAAATGGGAAGGAAAGGGGGAGGAGAGGGAGAGGGGAGGAGATGCGAGGACTGCACTAGTGCCATTTGCGGATGAAGTACTAGCCGTGCCACTTGCGAACACGAAGGATTACTATCGCTTTCTATATATAGTATATCCCCGCCAATTAGACAAATCCAACTGACTAGTGGTGGCTACGGCTGAATGCGCAGAATTATCCCAACAACCGCTTTTGTCCAACCCCAGTTCACCTACCGTCACACACAGCTACATATATACACGCATGTGTTTGTCGTATTTTCGGCCAGATAGGACACAACTAGGTTTAAGACAAATTTTATAGATACATTTTCATTGGAAATGCCGCATTTACTCGCATATAAGCCGCATCCTTATTTTCTAGTTTTTTTTATTCAAACCGGTCCCAATATTTTTAAGAGGCGATCCCAAAAATACGTGTAATGAACTATGGAATACAAATGAAAGATGATACATATCGCGATTAGCCCTAAAGCATCCTGAAAAATTAAAATTAACTACTAAATACCATTGAATTTGCATAAACATTCATAAATATTATTATATTTATAATATTAATGCAGTTCGGAATCTTTCCCGTTGGTCCATGGCGATATGAGGGAGAATCCCGCGGAAATTCAGGGTCCGAGAATTCAGAAAGCTTGAGAAATTTTTATTAACATGATACAAATTTACTATGACGGAACTTTGCAAACACACAAATCTTCGCCAATCGACCAAGTGACACTTTTTCTAAATAGAAACTGCGAAATGTGCTCCCCTTTTTAAAATATAAATTTTATATTGACTATCTTACTGTATTTATACATTTGTATATATTAACATTTTCATGACGTAGCACTAAAAGCGACCATAATTTACTGAGAGAAACTTTTGTCACCTTCAGGGATTTGAATTCAGGTTCTTGAGTTCGCAACATTACGCCCTGCGCCAACTCGAGGAAAAATCTGATGTGGCCAACACATGACTTTCTCCATATTTGGGGTATAGATATTTAAATTATTATGAATGGCATTGTAAAAGAAAATTATTATTTCATATCGTAAAAAAAGAATACATCAAAATATCTCCGAAATGGATGGTTCTACGAAAATTTGTTTCAAACAAAACTTAGAAGAAATATTATTCTCTACAATTCTGGTTCTCACGAAGATTACCAGTAACGACGTTTTTAAGGAGATATTTGACGGAAACCAAAAACACCGATTATTTATAAATAATTCCTAAACAATAACTGCTATGGAAAATTGTTCGAAATAAAAGATGTAGGAAATTATATCTTGTACGTTTTTTGTGATGGTCAATGTATACAATAATGAAGTGTTATCGGAGAAATATCGCAAAAACCGAATCGGGTTTCGAATAAACCTCGACTTCCGGTAAACCGTTATTGTCCAAAAACTAATCAGTTCCTTGTGTTCATGCTAAAGTGTTACATATGAACTTTGGTAACGATATGGCAAGTACTTTTTGAGTTAGAGCACCCACAATCACATACACACACAGACATCATTCCGAAAATAGTCTAGGGACCTCAAAACGTGTATTTACGTTGAAATCTCGAAGTCGATTTTTTTCGTGATCACAATACTTTCCCTATACTACGTATGGAGAAAGTAAAAACAGCTATTTATTTTAGTAAAGCGAAAATTGTGGTTTACATTTGTTTTACATAGGTTTTTAAAGTATGATAGAGTTGAACTGCCGACTCTAGATTCTACGGGCGGGGGAGTAAATTTTTATGCCAAATAAAATTTATATATATATATATATGTGTGTGTGTGTATAAATATGTTTTTATAACCATTATACTTGTTAATTCGAGGGACCGCTCATCGAAGGAGAAGAGAGAAAAGTCGGAAGGGGATTGAGAGAGAAGACACGCGAGTCCAGTCTCAAATCTCTCTCTCCTCTCTCCCTTTCTCTCTCCTCTCTCCACGGGACAGATGGCTCCTCCCCGTCCCTCCCTCTGGAGGTGGCAAGGACAGAGCGTCAGAAAAGGTATTATAAGTCGAGGGTGGGAAGACAGGCGGATGAGTTATGTCGCTCGGCATATGATAATTATGATAATGTCGAAGGAGAAGGGGTACTAGGGAAAGAGAAGGAGTTCTTATGAAAGAGGGGTGGCGAAGGACTCGTAATGGTAGACTTAAAAGCGGCTTGGTCGGTTGTCTAGAGGAGGATGGAAAGAGGCCGATTATAGAGGAGGTGAGAAGAAGGAATTGAGAAGAGTCTCTTGGGAGAGGAGAGAGAGAGAAAGGGATCTGAGAATGCACATCGTGAGATGACCACACAACTCACGTGACAGCCCTCTTCGGGAGAAACACTGAGGACCTTCCAGTGGCAAGGAGATCGCAAGTTTCTCGTGAATGCGTTAGATGCAGTGTTCATATATTTTAGCGACAACGGCGGATTAACCGAAAAATGAACATATCACTGTGCCTATGCGAAGGGTATTAGATTGCGAAGTGTCATATGAAAATTGTAAAATAGGATCGGTTTTTTCTGGCAGAGGTATCATTAGCGATGAGTAGAAATAAACAGTGAATGACGATACGATGACGATCAATATTAAATACGTTCTAAAGGTTAACTTAGGGCAAGACGAGACGTTAATGGAAAAACGTCTTCGGTGAATTGGGAGTCTGAAGCCAATCATCTCTATTGCTTAACTGGACTCTAATGTTTTGCGAAATACTCAATCGTATTTTTATTCGATAAAGGCAGATTTTTCAGTTAATCAACATGTTACAAGGTAAAAGTGAACAATTAAAAATGCCATAATATCAGTTCGATCCTCAAAAGAAAACACAGTATGGAAATAGGATAGATACGCCAAAATCACCCTATGTGAGGTCTGTACACTGCTTAGCTTATCAGATAAAGAAGACAAAGGATTTTAGCTTCGAGAAAGTATAAAAACACCATCGTTTTAATTGTTTCTCTCTTAAATTTGAAATAAAGTACCAAACGTTGAAACTGTAGCATCCATACGATACATAAGTACGGTACAAAATTTTTGGCCACTGTGGTCTTAAAAAAACTGCGTATTTCATAAAAAACGTAAGTGACGAGAAATGCATATGGTCTTCAACTCTCGTAAAAAATGTTTTCCCAAACGAGTATTTTACGGAGTTAATCAAAATTCGTATTTTACCGCTATTCTAAAAAAATGCTCCTATACGTTCATTTGAGTTCTCTCTGTAAGTATGACTTGCTTAAATTGAAATTGTGGCGAAAACGTAAACGAAAGAGAGCTAAACTTGGATTGCTGCCATTTGTTTTTCTTTCGTTTATATCCTTTGCAGGTATAAAAGATGAAATTTTGAGTGTACCTTATATATTTGCAAAGATGTCACTAATTCTTGAAAAGTTTGAGTTTATAAAACAATTCCAGAGGCGGATAGGGAACGGTTCAGACATTTGATGCAAAATTGATTGGATTCAAACATTGTGTCATTTTGGTATTGAGGTATAAAAAAATAAAACGCGCTTATTTTACCAATGTTCTTGGATAACACTCACCTTTTTATCAATAAAGTGAACGAGGCATTTACAGTTGCATTCCGTTCTATATTCCGCTTTGATAAAAATTTCAAATATCAGATTCCGCCGGAATATGATGTGATAAATCTCCTGACACGCACATTCTGACAGATGAACAAATGGTCAGACCGAACACAATAGGGGATTTTTCATTTGTTAAACGAGCCTAAAATGAATTACTGAAATCAAGGTGCGGCAAGAATCCAAGAGAGTATTTACTCCTGCAGCAATAAAAAGTGTGAATATGCATCCCTCGCTTTGCACGGCTTCGCTTTAGCGCGGTTTTATATTGAGAGTACTACCTCAAACGCGCAACTTGAGGTAGTGGCCGTGCAGTCCATCAGTTTCAATTTAGTACGCTTTCGGAACGGTCTCCAAGCATTAAAATTCATAAAATGTTTCATTTCAGCTCAAAGGTTATAATAAATAATAGAAGAAGCAACTATAAATGCAGCATTACTTAACTGTTGCACCGTGAGCTCTAAGACGGCGCTCAAATGCATTTCTATGGGGAATTCTATCTCACTCTGCACGGTTTCACTTTACCCGTTTTTACCGCATGTATCGCGCAAAGCGAGAAATGAGTGAAATCTGTTACAAAGTATACGTCATCAGTGGTAATTATTTCGTTCCGCCGTTTCCATCCGAATACCTTGTGTGTACTTTCTATTAAAAATGCACCTAAATATGTCTTCAAAGATGGGGAGGGTTAAACACTTAACTGCGCAATAATTTCGCGGGGAAAACAAAAACTGAGAATGCTTTGATTAAGTTCGAATCTATAATATTTGTACAATTTTACAAACTTTAATAACGAAATTCGCCATTCTCTGATAAGGCGACCTTGTAGATGGCACTCCATACAAGCGATACAATTCGCCAAGTCGGGAATTTCTTCCTAACTTTATCTCCCGCTAACATCTGCTACATTTTAAGTGCTTGCTGCAATTACATACGCATGCAGTCAACACCCTACTTTCGTACATTCGACTTAGGTAAAAATCGCTCTTTCGTACATTATACGTTATCACCCCTAAACCGCCTTTCGTACGCCGAATTCGTACTTTAGTACGACAGCTGAAGGTCAAACATTTCGAGCTATCTCACAGTAGCGCTGTCTGTCAGACAAGTTAACACTTTTAATAAATTACCAAATGAAGAAAAATGTATAAATATAATAAAATTCAAAAGAGTAATGGCTCCGTGGCTGAAATCTAAATCATTCTACTCAATTGATGAGTTTCTAGAAAGTGACCTAGCAGATTTAAATTTCTGAAGACAAAACTAACCTGAAAGTATGCTGTGTAATAATATATGTAATGTAAGATTTGTGTGTAATGTTTTTTAATATTGTACTGAAATTTGACAAGATTAATACCACTGTAAAGTTAGTTAATAATCAATAAATTATTATTATTATTCAGTCTCGGCAAAGTTACCATCTTTGTTTGTACGTACAACAGTGTTTCTTTGTTTGTGCATTTTACACCTATTATTTTATAAACATGAGTGAGAACCGGAAAACTGAAAGTGATGATACAAGTGAAAAGAAACGTAGGGCTCATGAAGTGGACACGATTGAGACAAAGATGGAAATAATTAGGCGTGCCGAAAGCGGTGAATCTTTAGCTTCAATCGAACGTTCATTGGACTTAATCCGGTCGAGTGTGTGTTCAATTATGAAGGAGAAGAATAAATATAATAATACAATACGTACTGTGGCGTTCTGAATAAACGCCACATTTTATTAAAGAGCAAGGAACCGATCTACGCACGCTTCGATGACGTTGACGATATCCCGTTAGCAGACCGCGAAACAATTTGAGACATTATGATTCTCGCGAATGACAAGTGAACTCAGCGAGATTTTCTTGCGAGTTTGGGTCTCGATTAACATGTTTGAAGCCTTCTCTGTCTTCTCTACATACAGATTCCTAGGTACAAAAGACTTTTGTACTCGTTGAAGTACCACTTGAAACACTAGCTCTAATCGCTTCTTCCCTTTCCTTATCGATTTTATTGTGGACTCTGTCACACCAAGTAATTTACCAACTGATGAAGCCTATCTAAAACTTCAATTTTCCTCTCCAAACTCATCACTTTTTTCGCCCTTTTTACCGACTTTTCTTTCATTTTAATCATCACCCTCTTTGGCGCCATGATTAGGCAAAATTATAAAAAACTATGAAAATAGCAAAATTCTTTAATGAAAAAAACTCGTACTTTCGTTCATTATACACTGACACCCCTACACCGCCTTCCGTACGTCGAATTCGGACTTTCGTGCGTCAGCGAATATTTCGAGTGCTGCTGGTTGCCAGCCACCAGTTTCCGCTGCGTCGGCATCTTTGTCTGTATAGCAGTGCTTACTTGTGCAATTATTTAAATATTTTATTGCATTGTGCCCTATCTCTGTATATTATAAAATCGACGATTGTGTCTAAAAGGCTCCTGCTGAAAAAACTACACATTTATACCATAATTAGAGCTTTTATAATATTTTTTGGCTCTCTAGGAACGGGATTACCCTATAACGTAAATCTGTGTTCGACTTTCGTACATGTTTCAGGACCGTATGTGTACGAAAGTAGGGGGTTGCCTGTACTGTTAAATGGTAAAGCCGCCTTTCTTTCTCTCTCGAATACAGAATTTAGCTCGCAGTTTTAAAAGGGTTAATGAGACCAGCAAATATTTATTTTCATTATGACTGTAATAAAGAAATTACTAACTAATTCATCTACCTTAGCTTATCTGTAGTTTACTGGTTTGTTCTTGTGATGAAATTTTGTGCATCAAAGATTGCTACATCCCAAATATCTCATTGCCTTTTCAATTCGGAAAAAATAGCCAATTGTATACATAGAATATAAATATAAATCAAAGGATTGAAAAATCCTGTAAAAGCAGAAATCCAGAGAGGAAGACTTAAATATTTCCTATATCTGTTGAAATTAAAAGTAGGCGAAAAAAATTAATTTACTAATTTCCAGAAAATATATCGATAAATAAGTGTTATTTTCACGAAGAGGAAAATTTACCTTTCAGAGAAATATTCTCAGTAAGATAGACGAATAAGGCAACAAATTATGTATTTATCCTTATAACATGAAAATAAACCTATACAGAATAATGTTTTTTTAACTGTGTAGAGAAAACTGATTAAGTTAATCGGAAAACCATATTTGTGAACACTCTGCAAACAAATACTTCGGAAAAGTCTACCTATTTCGTTATAACGTTATATCTCTCGCAATGTGGGATATACACTAGATTTTTCTAATTTTCTGCCATTCTTTAGGTAGTGTATTACGATATTTGTTTCTTCTTTATCGTAGAAGCCGCAAAACGATAAAATAAAGAACTCAGTGCTGAATCAATGCAAGAGGTTTTAAAGTAATTCTTTGGAATATACTGAGGCATTCTAGGAAATAAATTAATGGTAAAGTAAGCTATTCCGATTTAACGAAACCAGAACGGAAGTACAACCTTAAATCACAATAAATTCAACCGCGTAATATTCCACACGCACATAATAATTTCAAAGGGATAACGAAAAATCCCCATTTGAGATTCGGAAACTATTCTTCAAAGAGCAATGGTAAAGCAATTCTTCAAAAAAAGTCAATCTTGCTCTTTAAGATGGTCAAAAGTGTTAAAGCAATCTATCATCTAAAAAGTAAGACTTATTAACTTTTGACATTATTAAAATATAATTTACGTTATTTAATACATAATACCGTGGGAAATACCACGAAAAAGTTACAAATATTTGGCCGTTCGAACCTACTGACAATTAGTTTGTGTGGGTTGGGTTGGGTTGGTGTGGGTTTGTGTGGGTTTTTTGATGAAATGGTTCTTCGAAGCAGTTTCCAAGAATTGTTTAATGCATATTTTTAAAAGAATTTTTTCGAATAGATGATTTTCGTATTACTATTTTCAAACAATTGGTTTTTGATGAATTGTTTTCAAAGAATTTTCCGAAAATTCTATCAATGAGTGGTTCCCGAGCCAGTCAAACATTATTTTGGATACCACCCACTGCCACTCATTTTCTCGTGAAATATCGATAAAGAAACACGATCCTATAGTAGTTTAGACGATTTATTCACTGTAGGTGATGCAAAGTAGTGTTAGTAATTCATAGCGCCTTCTTTTCGACCTCCGACAACTCAATCGCGAGCGTGTTCTCAGGAACGCAATACCTAAACAAACCGGTCTCGTTTCATTTCTACTCTGCAATTGTCCAAAACTAGCATGGTAAATACAGCGACCTATTACTCAATTATCTGTTTATCGTCTCAGAGGATTTTATGTCAGTCATTCGCATGATGTAAAATAGTCTCAATGTCACGTGACCATACAAAATGGAGCGATTGAATTTTATTCATTTTGTGACGTCAGATCGGCGCGCGTCCAAAAATAGGAATTCTCTCGTATATGCGTATAAGAAATAATTAAAAACTCGAGATTATTTCTTTTAAAAGTTTCATCGTGAACTAGGAGTTCAACAGCAAGCTTATATTTTCAACACTTTGTTTTTCTTACTAATTGCTGGAGTTTCGCCGCTTTAACGGTCACCGGAATTTTGCCGATTTCTCTTTAGATTGCGCCGTCATTTCAACTCGAATAAGGAATAAGGGAGTATCGGTAGCGCGAAGGAAGCCCGCCGAACGGAAGTTCACCGCGGACGCGCTACTTATGGAGATGAACGATGTTAGAATTTGATTTAGGTTTTAAATGTCACATTTCCCAATGTAGCAAATTTTTAGGATGACAAATTTGGAAGGAGTCGGATAGCGTGTTCATTCATATATTGACACTCGTGTCGGATGGCACCCCAATGAGTTTGCTCCGCGACGAGATCGGGGGAGTGATTTGCGTTTCATAGACATCGCTTTAAAATAATGATTGCGCACGTGACGCACCCGTGAATCAATTGAAGAGGAGTCAGTCACATAAAGATATTTTCATGATCTATTTGGAATATCATGTTTTAAATACATAATTTCCTTCCAAAATCGTAATATACAATAAGCAATCCACGCGTAAGGATGAGGAGAGATCACTCATTTACCATATAATTAATATAAAACAACTGTCGCAATTAAATTGACATTAAGAAGACTCATTTCTTTCAATATCTCGAATTTCTGGTTCGTAACAATTGAAAATTTTTCCACGATCGCTGTTCGTCTTAACTCTTACTCGACAAACTTGATTGTGTACGTATCGTTTGAGCCTCGCTTCATCTGCCTCCGAAGTTTCCGATCTCTACATCACACGCACCTCAAATACTAGGAATGCACCTCCTTCAATTCCACTACGTCTTCCCTCCTCCGCCCCTCCTCTCTCTCTCTTTCTCTCCTTCGCTTCTGTTATGTCTTTCTCTCTGTTCCAATTCAAACCGGATCGTAATTACGGCAGCCAACTTACTTGACCTCCACGCAGAGGTCGTTCTACCGATGGCCATTCTCACTCCACACGTGCCGATGGGAACCCTTAGGTTTCTGATAATAAGCTATCCGCGGCTCACGGAAGAGAGAGATAGAGAGAGAGTAATCATAACTGCTGGATTGTTATCGCCGCCCGCTGCTCCGCTGTTTGTTTTTGGCGCTCTGCCGAAGCGGAGGCGAAATCTGTCGGAGCAGAGGAGTAGTGAATGACACCTTGTGTGTCGGAGGAATGTGTTTGGGGAGGGAGGGGCGATAGGGGTGGGGCGTGGGGGGGGGAGGAGGAGGAGGGTGGGAACAGAGCCTCGCAAGGGATATAAATCATTAGCGGGCAGAGAGAGAGAGAGATTTAACGCCAGCAACGGTAGAGAGAGAGAGAGAGGCAATGTCCCGTGATTGGATTTCCCGAACACTTATAGCATATTTGAATACATTATACTCGTGATTATCATATTAATTACTGATTTTTGATTTAGAATACGGTTGCGTGAGATCGCATTAGCGATTGGGAACGGAACAGCTTCTGCTGCCATAAATAAAGGCTTTGGTGGTTTTATTCTAATGAGTATCTTACTGGACTCCCATTAACATTGGAATTTAAATTGCTCTCATTATTATTCATGACGATTTTCTACTCGGCAAAGTTTCTTTTGCCCCATTTTTAATTGAATATTAAAAACTTCAAATTTAAAAATAAAATCTAAATTTAATATCGCAGTCGTTTTCCGATGAGAATTTGCTTTTCGAGCTATGATTAAGTGTTCTACTCAAAAGAAAACTCGTTCAAAAGTTAGTTTTAATGATAATGGTTTTAAAATGTTCTTATATAAAATTACGTCGGAATTTAAGACTTCGAACTTTTTAATAAGTGCTTTATAATCGAAACGGTTGAATTATCATTAGCGTAGTACTACGCATATTTTTTTTATTTTCTGGATCTTATTGTTTTCCTTGAGCACTACTTCTATTCTTCGAGACTGATAATGGCACCATGCAGGGACGCAGCAGTCAGTAGGTGTCCCAGCAGCCCTCGCAATCCGAGGTGGAATAAGAGAACAGCCTCGATGATTTTAGCTTTTTTGAAGAAGTCACTCTGGACATATCATTTTAGAAATAAATATTGACTATTAACTGATCTAAGAAGAAGATTTTTGTTAACAAAAATTCAATTTACGCAACACAGAAATGAATGCAAGAAAGAGAAATAAACACAGTAGCGACAGTGATTAAGAATTCTTAAATCTCTCATTGTAAACGAAGTTCTATCATTGAATTTAAGGCGTTGAAATTTTCCATTTCTTTTTCGGTCGTGCGGCTGCTCCGATTGAATGACATTCCCAAAGCGTGTAATGTTCAACCTGTATTTTAATAATGCAAGCAATAATTGGTTTGTCATTAATGATATCCATATGTGTCATTTACCCTTCCTATTTCTACTTCAAATATTAAACTAAAACTAAATATTAAACGCTAATATTAATACTCCAATACGATAAAGAATGGAATTCAAAGATTTTTATCACGCTCTTCTCAGAAGAAAATACAGGAAAATCGTGAGAAAAAAAATCTTCTTTTACTAGACCTTTGCAACACCTGCTGAAGAATAATCTGACGTAATAAACGAATATTGGATACTGGCTCGTTCTCTTCTCGCAGAACATAGTGACTGAGATCCAATGAGAACACCCTATTGGATGTGTCCATTGACTTCCATTGAATGCTTTCTTCATTCATCGCCACAAATTAGCTCCATAGGGATTTTTAGAAGAAAATTTCGTCGACAGCGGAGGATTCAAGAGGGAAGCGATCACCCCCACCCCCTCCCTCCCTTGGGATGTTTCTGGAATCGCCTCTTTGATGTGAACGAATAATGATGCTGTCCTTTCCCTCCGTATCATTCATTTAGTAATGGATTGTATGTATTTGATACGATAGGCATACGCTAATAGTAGACGTTGAGGGAATTTCATTTTAATACACATCGATCAATCAGAACATGGCGTTTACTCTTACGTTAATTATGTTAACTATACGACTCATACCTATTTGTTAAGAATACATTTCAAATCGTCACTCTTTCTTCGAAGTCAAGATTTCAAAGTTTCGAGAGTAAATTATATTACCATTTATTTGAGAAATTGGGTGTATGGATATCGCTATCCTCGTCTAGTTTTTACACCAATAATAAACGCTTTCGAGAAACTTCTGGAATAATATAATAGGATAATATAATACGATCTAATACGATTTCCTGTCTCAGTTTCTCTATTACGAGGTATCAACGGTAGCAAATAGAGTTTATAGGCAAATTATCTAACTTAAAAAATATAAGGTATAATATCCTTTATATTAATTTTGTAGTGTAGCTGCATGCGTGTGTCTGTGTAGAATCGAAATAGGTGCGAATATGAAACTTTACAAGTATGTAGATAAAAGCGGAAAAAGATCAAGAAGAATCCGAAAACCCTGAAAAGTGTAATATTTATGAGTTAATTTTTGTTTCATAATGAAAAATTTTCCTCAGAAGAAATACATTGCGTCATCATATATACCTATAACGTTGCTTTCTTAAATTACTTAGGATGAAGGTAGGAACTCAAGACATGGACAGCTGTGCGGCCGGAAGTGTTTTTCTCGAAGTGTGAATCCGAATACATGCATCCATGCTTGAGAATTCGCGTATTTCTAGAAAATAACAGGAATATTTGGAAAATTTAACGCCGAGGAATGCTGATACCATGACATGATTTTAAATGGGAACTGGGAATGACATAATGTCAGGAGGAAGACGAAGGACCATCTCTCATTCCTTTCCGGAAGTCGCATGTGAAACATTCTTTGGACCCTATAATTTTCATCTCCTAAAGTAGTATTTCTACGCTCTCACCGACTATTGTGTGGCGAATATTACCCTATTTCGGATAAATATTTTAATCTATACCTCACAGAAAAACAGCGAGGGCGAGAAAGATGTTTTTTGTTTTCATTCTTCAAAAAAATCTTTTTCGTAACTGATGTAAACAAAAGAATTTCCGTAATAGTGTCCATAAGTCTACATATGTGTTTCCATTCCTAACTTTAATTTGTTCTATCTTTTTGTCTTTTCCTGCAAGCGGAGCTAAAACGGCCAGACGTAAAAAGTTCTTATGTTAAGGAATTGACATTTACTCGACGCGCTATACATTATCATATGTGTTTTTTTACGAGAGCAAATCAAAATAAGATGAAATGACGTGTGTGACCTCTTTCGACTCAAGATTTATTTTATCAAAACACCAACTCCATTCTACTGCAAGCGTAAGTATTGAGGGACGAGGTGAAAGGATTGAAAAATAAAAACGGAGGTTATTTTACGGAGGCCACGTCGCAGGCGATCGAGGGACGGTTCAGGGCCATCGTTATGAGGCTCCCCGTCGCCTCCACCGCCGCTTTCCTAAATCATATGCATAAGGGTAACGCTCTCCATTCGCCCTCTCTCAACCCCTCCGCTCGAATTTGACGCCTTCACCTCACGCCCCTCCACGCCCCTCCACTCCCCCTCCACTCCCCCTCCACTCCCCCTCCACCCCTATCTACTCCCTCCAGAGATTCGACCCCCTCTCGCGACCGTCTCCGAGCGAACCCTTAACACACGCGTCGCAGGATTATTTTGAATGGGAGCAACGACGACTTTTTTTATTCTAGATTATAATTGATGCTACTGGATTCTATTCTTGAGCCCCTTTCGCCGTTTTTCTTCCTCCTCCCCCCATTAAGATGCACCATTGTCCCACGTCTCCTATGACGCACGTATCCCATTTTCCTCTCGGTTGGTTTTCGCTTCCTATAAAGTATAATTTAGTTTGAAAATCGCTTTGCTTTCCTCTCCTTTCAAATCGACTGTTTTCGTCACAATTGAAATCGTCCATGAATTTCAAAATTCTTGAGAGCATTATTACCGCTGAAACACACCACCGTGGCCTCCAATATTGAATGGGTTTACAAAATTGCAAGGCTTTCTCTCTTTTCCATTTCTCTTGGTCTTTTAATGAATCCGAGGTTATGATCCTAAGGACTGGAAGTCACGAAAAAAATAATATAGAAAAGCTTATCCAAATAAAAATCTTACCTATAGAGGGAATGGTAATACGCGGTAACTGACAAATAATTTCAGGTTTGTAGAAAATAGTGTATTTTAACGATTGATACGGATTTTCCCGAGAAAAGGAGTTATGCCATTTGAGGAGATTGCTATTTGGTATAATAGGAAATTTTGGCTGCTCGAATGAGTTGTCATTAGTGTGATAACGCAAAATATTTTTCCCGCAAAGATATATATATATATATATATATATATATATATAATTACGGAAGAGGAAAGGCAAATGAGGATATTTAGAGCAAGGGTTTCCACCAACACCTAGTTGCCCTACATATACTATCATCATCATCAGCCTTTTTCCTTTTCCACTGACGGATGAAGGCCTCCCACAGACTCTTCCAGTTTTCCCTGTCAACTGCCTCCCTCCTCAAAGTTTGCCCCAAGAACTTAACAAGCTCTCTGTCCCACCTGTCTTTCGGTCTTCTTTTCGGTCTCTTGATGTTTCTTGGGATCCAATCGATCACACTGGACGTCCAACGCTGGTCATTTCTTCTAGCAATGTGGCCCGCCTACTGCGATTTTAGCACCTTCACTCTTCTAAACACGTCACAGACTCCCGTCTTCTTTCTTACCCAGTCGTTCCTCTTGCGGTCTCTTCGGGTGATCCCTAACATGCATCTCTCTATGCCCCTCTGTGTTGTTTGCAGGCGCTGTATCATTCTGGCATTCATGGTCCATGTTTCACAACCATATGTCAGAACAGGCTGAACACATTGGTCATACAGTCTCCTTTTTAGGAAGACTGGAATATTTGATTTAAAGATGTTCGCATTCTTGCCAAAAGCACTCCATGCCATCTTCACTCTCCGGTTGATTTCTCCAAGAAGCGAACCATCAGTAGTGATGAGTTGACCCAAGTAAACATAGCGGGTTACTTCTCCGAGTTCTGCTCCGTTGATATGTATCTTCTCATAATTTGTGAAGTAGCTGTACATAACCTTTGTTTTATTAAGATTCATCTTAAGTCCAGCTTCTCGGCTTGCTTGCTCAAGCTCTTCAGTTATACAAAGTTCTTATGGGCTCCCTGCGAACAGTATGATATCATCTGCAAAGCGCAAGTGACACAGATGTTCTCCATTTACCGTATATCTTCGAGTATTAGTCGAGAAATTTCTTACTATTTTAGGCCGATCAAACCCTACTTTCGACTTATATTCGAGTCGCAAACTAGCTGGACGTTTTTCTGGGTCAATAATTAAACATGACTGTCGAAAAACAACATTTGACTGACTTGAAGCGCATTAGTATGAAAAATTCACGCTAACTAGCGGAAAATGCGAAGGCTAATGATAAAATTATACAGCATCACCACCGTACTTAATACGTAGTATGAAAGGAAACCTTAAAATTTACATTTTATCTTTTAAAAAAAAACCTGCCCAAATGAGTGGATTGAAGAGAAGAATCAATTCAGTACTCAAGCGCTGGTTTTTTTATTTTGATCATGAATTCAAATTGTTAAACACCGTTCCATTTCTTCAACGACGGTATTTTGTTTTTTACTCATAATCATGGAATGAACAGAATATGCGAATGCGAATATGATCACCAATTTTTCCTCTGTCTTTTAAAATGGTTGCAATTGTTGAACGATTGAGATCATAAACACGACCAATCGAAGCAAGCGGCTCCCCTATTTCTGATCTATGTATTATATCCATTTTAGTTTCCATCGAAAGCACTCGACGTTTTTTTTTACCACTTTTAGCACTTTCACGAACACTACGTTTATGATTGTTTTCCATATTTCAAGGGTAATAAAAAAACAATACGTATATAAACCAGGGCATCGAACCGTAATTTTTTTCGCTCCGGTTTTCGTTCCGGTTCACTCAAAACACAAAATTTCGGTTCGGTTCCGGTTTCGCTCCGGCAAGCGTCAGTGAACCGGTTCGAGCCGGTTTTTTTCGCTCCGACCTTAAAATATTTTTAGGAAACTTTCAAGAATTGATTTATTAAGTAATTTTCTTATTAAATCAAATACATCTTCACTATAAAAATAGTGATATTTAAAAAATATAATCAAAACACGAAAATAAATTATTTAAATGTGAATATTTAGTATGTATCTTATTTATTTAAGATTATATTTTGAATTGAATATTTACAAACCATAAATGCGCCGCAAATGATTTTAACATATTAGGAAAGTATAAAGTACATTATAAATGAGCACGTTTTCTGCGATAGCGTATCCTAAAGTTATTATGTTATGCAAAGCATTCATCTCATTGTTTAATTTACTGTGCTTAGTCCTTAGTACTAAATTTTATCAAAATCCGCTGAATAGCTACAAAAAAAACTGCATCCTGATAGGACGAACAGACCGAAGCTAATATGCGCTAAAGCGGGAATGCCTAATAATGAATTATTAATATTTTTATTTACAAATCGTGCGGTAAAATAAGAGATCGCGTTATCTCAATAGTGCCAGTAAGTTGAGTAAGATAATACGTTATTTTCATTAACAATTTGTAGATCACGTCCACTGCTTATATTATTGTAAAAACTGTAAATGCACGGCTTAATTTTTTCATTCAGAGATTACTTTCATGGATGAAAAAATCTATAAAATATCTATGAGGAAGAAGCCCGCACAAATTGAGAATTCAGAAAGGCAGAGAAATGTTTATTAAGATGATACAAATTTACGATGACTGAATATTTTTAATCACTTAAGTAGTGTGAGAATGTTAAACTTCATTATTTCATGAAATTGAAATGATAAGTACCGTTTCGAAAAATTATTACTAAGCGAAAGCATGTGATTTTCACCCGGCAACAAATAAAAAACATCTACATATTACCCTGCAATCAAACATGCAAACAAAAAGAAAATAAGACTTACTTATTCGGCCTGTCGTGAAGTTTCTTCAGGCGGAGTTTCTAAAGTGGGTTTCTGCAGTCGGCAAATTATTTCACTAAAAATAACTAATTCGCATTCATATTTAATTTCTCTTCAGTTTTAAGCAACCAATACGAATATGTGTGCTCATTTTAAGATGCACTCTATAAAATAAATAGAAATTTACTAATCTGTAACAAAGGATAACAGAAGTAAGAATATCTCAAAATCACGACTGCGGAGCGATCCTTCCTGGATAAGTTTTAGAGAATGACTACCAGAATACAAGGGTTCAGTGGATATGGAGAGGGAGTGAAAGTATATGGGGACATTAACCTCAAACTTTAAGGAAAATCCAAGAATCAGGAGATATTTTTGCCGGGAACACACTCTACGGGGTATGCTCGGGGGGAGGGTAGCGAGACAATTAGAGGCTGTCTTCAAAGTAACGCCCAAGTTCCTTTCCAGTAACCTCGTTTAACAGGTAATCTCAGCAGGATGTATTGTAGACCCTCTCTCTATGTATTGAGATCAGAGACTGTATACCGTTATTCTTTTGGGTTACGGTATTACCGATACCGGAAAAATACCGAAACGAATGAATAACCACAATGAAAAGGACCGTAAAAATACCGGTATTTTACGTCCAATACCGGTATATTTTACGGTAACTCCAAAAAATACCGGTATTATTACGGTTTTCTCTTACCCAATATCTGTGATCATGCTACTTCATCTGATAGGCAGAGATAAGGACGTAGTATTCCGTATGCATATAGAATTGATGGGAAAATTATAGGTTATAAAAAACTGTGAATTACAATCTCAAATAAGCATATCTATGTAATTTTAACAATAGTAAAATATGATCCCAAAATGCATAACGGAAATAAACAATTCTCATTATAAAACTCGCAAAATCAGTAACAAAATAAATAAATAAGGCTATTTGATATATTCTTTGTATCTATATTCCCTCCTTAAGTACAAAACTTCAGACATATTTATCATAATTGATTACAACGTATCACTAATATATCATTCACCAAATCCTTTGACAAATTGTAACGCAAGTGTGATAGTATCAATTTTAAAGTAGAGAAAAGGCGTTCTACGCTGACTTGAGTGGCGGGAGCTGCTAATACTATGGTCGATAGTTCATAGAGTTCAGGCATGGATACTGATTTTTGTTCCCAGAACTGTAAGATATTCACCGAAGACTTCAGCCGCGGGAGCTTGGAAAAGCTATACAATTCTCCTGCAACTACCTCACTGTTGCTACCGTACTTTGAATCTTGAATTCTTTGCTTTTTCCTCTCCGCGTTTCTGAGCATCGCTTCCATTTCATCAACCTCAGGAGCTGAATCTTCCTTACCGGAAGCTACCTCACTAACTGGATCAGGCTTGGTTTTGGCTACCCTTACCATTTGAGACCATGTCTTCTTCAGATAAACAATTGCTTCTGCCGTTTCTTGGGTTGACAACACGACATTATATCGTACAAACCTGCTATGAATGCATCGTTTTCAAAAAGTTGTTTTTGTCGATTTCTCATAGCCTTCGCCAACTCTTCTGCCAACAGCGTACCAACTTTCTGAGTACGGAACATGCAACGAGTCCACTCTTCATATAAATCACCAAATGTGAGCTGTTCCTTCTGCAGATTCTTCGTAGCCACTCGGCAGGGCAGAAGGGCTCGCACTATGTTCTCTATATCCGTCCATACTTCTGATGACATCTTCAACTCGCCCCGTGAATCACAACAGTCACACAGCTCAAGTAAACGCTCTAGCATGTCAACGGAGGACTGCCAGCGGGTCGCACAATCAATGATTGGCTTCCTTTTGTTCATTGCCTTTAGCATGCCTTTTATTGTTGGGGTCCTCAGTTTCTTAACAACTTTTCTTGCTTCCTCTATTGTAGCCAACAATTGACAGTTTTTGAAAGCATCGCCCAGTGCAAGTTGCAGTGTGTGTGCTGCACTGCTTATTGCTCGAACTTGGTACTCGGGATTGAAAGATGCCTGGCCAGTGACGTGCGTATTATGCCGTTCATCTCCCTCTTTACATTTCCACGATATTTTTCTTAAATTTTTAGTTGACGATAAATCCAACTCCTCCTGTTCTTCCTGTGTCAGTTCCCCTGTAATAAAAAAAAATATCCACTCTTCAACTCCAATAGGCCTTCCCCTTTTCTTCTCACCTCACTAAGCCCTAAAATGTGCCACTTGATCTTCTGCAGTTGTTCTTGGAGCTCTTGAAGTCTATCTTCGCTGGACAAAGTCCGGCAGTTAAAGGTAGTTAGGTTGAGGTTAAAGGAATTGGGTAAGGATGAGAAAGAGTGGCAGTGGGCGTTTAACCTGCGGGGATTCTTAGCACCCTCTGCCTTCCTGCCTTGTTCCTGACCACTGCCACGGTCAGAGGCAATCCAGGCTCCGGAGAATGAGGGCCGTTTTTTATGGGTGTACATGTCATTGGGGGATTGTAAGCCTTGAAACACCACGCTCTCCCAGAGCCGGAGAAATTGCAGAACGACCTCACAACATGGTTGAACCTACTGGTGTCCGAGGGCATCACTGTAATTCGTCCTTTATACCCTTCCGCCGACTTTGAGGCAGTGAACTGAGGCATTTGGAAGGGATATATATATATATATATATATATATATATATTTAGGGCAACTAGGTGTCTCTCTTGTGCTGACGAAGGGATCATCCCGAAAGCTCTAACCTCTACAAATGTGTCTCTCCAACACCTCAGCGGCTCTACTTCCGGTAAGTGTTCAGTAGGTTTCCTTCAACACCTAGTTGCCCTAAATATCCTTACTTACCTTTCCTTTTCCGTAGTATTTATATATATATATAATTGTGTAAATCCCGTTGAAATATCAACAGAAGAATTATAGATAGATAGATTATTAATATTTGGATTTAAAATAATTAATAACACACTTATACGAGGGATGTTGACATTTGACCTGGAATTTATTTTTTATTAAAATCTTAAATATAATACAATGAACTGATGTGGTGTATACATAATCATTATAATGTTGGCAATACAAAATACTATGTTTTGCTGCCATATCAATCCATGTCAGATCTAACAAGGATGGCATCTGAATGTGTTTCTACTTCAGTGGAACAATGCATTATTGTTAAATTTCTCTGTAAGGAAGATGTAAAAGGGACTGAAAATCATCGGTGACTTCGAGTAGTGTATGGGGAATTCTACCTGTCTCGGTACAAATCATTCAAATAGGGTCGCAAATGCATGGAGAACAAGAACACAAAGCAGGACCAGCAACTGCAGTCAATGATGTGGCAATTATGCAGGTTGATGAGCTCGTTCAGAGGGGCACGCGAATGTCAGTGCGTGAATTAGCGTTGCAAGGTAACATCAGTATTGGTAGTGCTGAGACTATACTTCATTACAACCTTTGATACAGTGAAGTCAGCGCACGATGGGTGTCCAAACAGTTGTAACCAGAACAAAAGGCGATGCGGGCTCAAATTTCAAGGGTTCTGAATAAACGATTTCCGAGGGAAGAGGCTGATGTTTTTAATCGTATCATAACCATGGACGAGACTTGGGTCCATCATTTCACTTCAAAAAACAACCTTTCCAGTATGGAGTGGAGAGACACAAATCCTCCTACACCGAAAAAATTCAAAACGATGGCATCAGCAAACAAGGTGATGGCCACTGTTTTGGGATGCTCAAGGCATTATTCATGTGGATTTCCTGGAACAAGGCCATACAATTAATGCTGTTTATTACTCAGCGCTCCTAAAAACAATCTAAAACAAGCTCTAGGGAAGAAACGACCAGGTATTCTGTGCAAAGGAATTTGTTTTCTCCACGACATCACCCAACCACATAAGACTAACTTGGCTGTGAATATACAGGCTGAATTTGAGTGGGACGTTCTTCCCCATACTCTTTATAGTCCTGATTCATCACCGTGTGACATTCATCTGTTTACACCGCTGAAAGAGCACTTAGTAAGCAATAAATTCAGTTCGAATGACGAGGTGAAAGATGCAGTCCTCAACTGGTGTCGACATCAACCGAAAGATTCATTTGAAACTGGAATACAAAAACTACTAGTACGCTGGTTCAAGTGGATTCTGAAGGAGAAAGAGTATATTAAGAAAGTGACTGCATTGTTATTGTGCTGGGTTACATTTACGATTTAATAATAAATAAAGTCCAGGTCAAATTTGAACACCCCTTGTACATATGAAATATTTCGTCATATACTACATTTCTACTGAATATTCTGTTGTCGTTTAGTAAATGCCTTTGGTTTTTATTTTCGGCTATAAAATTCTGTTATTCTTCTCCCACCTTGTTCTCGTCAATGCTACATATAAATGTCGGTGTGCAAAGACAGGGAAATAATTATATGTATACATATATAACGTAGGGAAAATAATTAAATTTCGTGCACTTACGTTATGACTGTTTTAAAATTGTACTCTGTACTTACGAAGAAAGAAAGTTTACTCGAATCCTCAACAATGTTCTCCGTCGTTATGTAAATAAAACTCTTTAACTAATTAATCAATCAGCGGAATAATTTTTTTGAAAACTATCTGAACAAAAACAAATCAATTTATTTCAACATTGTAAACTGTTAACACACCAAACTTACCTAAATATTATCTTTCAAATGCTTTTAAATGTAATTTTCAGTGAAGAATTTATCGAAGAAAAATTGATTTGAAATCTATTCTGAATAAAGTTGGCTTTGCATAATAATACAGACGATATATTAAAGTGAGGATTACAAAACGATTATCACAAAATATTATTACTTTAATTCTAAACAAATCAAAATAAAATATTACGCTCATCGATACTTAAACTCCGATGAAACGTTATAACAATGAAACTAGGTCGTAATGTAAACAAAAAAGTACCAATTTAGGCAGCTACTAATTAATCAATCAGCGGAATAATTTCTAGACGATATATTAAAGTGGGGATTAAAAAGCAATTATCACTAAATATTATTCTACACTCACATATAACAAATAGTTCTCGATTCTCACGCTCTTTTATAACGGCTCATTAAGAGCGGCGCCACTCGAGCGTTATACACAAACTCATCTAGGCTTTTATTATTGAAACTAGAATAATAACCCGTCATATGACGGGTAACATTAAAAATTATAACATACTGAAAACACTAAAATTAATTTTTAAATAATATTTATGTTAATATCGTATTAATAGATGACACTTTGTCCACTTTACCTTTCGTTAAATGCTTTAATTGGGTTATTCTAATTGATAACACTAAATACACTTCTTCTTGCTTGCTTCTTTCAAGAAAAATAAGCTTTGGAAGATTGTAGTGACTTGATTAATTAATAACAAAACAATACAGGTTGCATAGCAACTCATACTAGATTAAGCGTTAAAAATCACAAAAAATACGCACTTTTACGTATTTTTTCAATTTTAAAGAGCAAGATACAATAAAAGACCGCTACAATAAAATAACTTAGAATTTCTTTCGTCGTTTCGTTTTTCTTTGAAGTTTCTAAGTTAATATTTAGGTATTTTAATGAGCAAAAGAAAAAATGTCTGCACGGTCAAAATCGTTTTTTCCCGTGCTTTTAAATGGCAATACTAAGGGATATCTGGAGTCGAACCAAGGATACTTTATGTAAAAGTAATAATATTTTCTAGTAGATAATGTGATCATCTAAGAACACACCACATTTCATACCTCTAGCTGCTTCCAGTGCTGAGATATTGAAAGATTCTAAGAGCGTCATACACAGAATTGGAAAACTATATGAGAGATATTTCAATTAAAATCAACAAATATAAGGTTGTCATGTAAACAAAGCAAAACCGCACACAGAAATTGATAAACGATATTACGTTAAAAATTTTTCCAATATTTGGACTTCGGCTACAATAGTAGTTGTCATGGTAGCTTATAATTGGCATTGTCATAAAACTGATAAAACCACGTATTTTTCTCATTCTACACGCATTTTTACTCTAATTTGATCAGGATTCGGATTCTGTCTTCAATAAAAATAAACTTTGTCCTTTTCTTCATAGAACCATCCAAGCCTCAAGTTCGTACCATATTTCTAAGTAAATGAAAAATAAGTTGCACTCATCCATATGTTATTGCTTTCACCATATACGTAGTGTAGAGAAAGTACATATTGTATTCATGAAAGAAATCGAATTCGAGATTTCAACGGAAATACGCGTTTTGAGGTCCCTAGAAAACGTTTCGACTAATTTCTCGATCTGTGTGTATGTCATAGGAATTTTTCTAAAAACCGATAGTTTATTAGATATTTTGATCTCTAGAACACGTTTAGACTATTTTCGGAATGATGTCTGTGTATGTATGTGATTGTGAGCGCTCTAACTCGAAAAGTACCAGGCATATCATTACCAAATTTCACATATAACACTTTAGCATGTGCACAAATAGCTGATTATTTTTTGGACAATACCGGTTAAACGGAAGTCGAGGTTTATTCAAAACTCGATTCGGTTTTTGCGATATTTCTCCGTTAAAATATCATTCTTTTATATACAATTCGATACAAAGGTTATAGAGAATTTCCTACAACTTTAATTTGAAACAATTTTCCATAGCAGTTATTGTTTAGGAATTATTTATAAATAATCGTTTTTTTCGGTTACCGTCAAATATCTCATTAAAAACGTCGTTATTCGTTATCTTCGTGAGGACCAAAGTTGTAGAGAATAATATTTCTTCCAAGTTTTGTTTGAAACAAATTTTCGTAGAACCATCCATTTCGGAGATATTTTGCTTTTTCTAGTATACAGCGCCACTACCATGTAGCGGTGAATTCTGTAAACATATTCAAAATACACGTAATTTACGGCAGTAAGGACGACTGTATTCTTGTACGATACGAAATAATAATTTTGCCTTATAATGCTATTCATAATAATTTACATATCCATACACCAAATATGGAGAAATTCATTTGTTGGCCACATCACATTTTTTTCATGAATACAATATTTTCTCTATAAGTACTAAAATATTTCATTTCCATCTGTTTTTCACAGCTTGACATTTCGAATCCAAGTGTGATTAAAAACACAATACACACACCAAACGTAAAAGTTGACAAGGGCAACAAGTGCGGACCAAAGGAAACGGAAAAATAAATAAGACAAACAATATTAATGAGGTCCATAAAACGAAGAGGTGAAAGGACTAAGAAAGGGAAAACAAAAGAACGAAAAAGTAAAGGAAAAAAAAAATGAGAATAGGACCTATACATACATACAACGTTACTCAACATATTTTACACTTGATTCTAGTTGTGTGACCTATCGTAAAATTTAGACGGTGTCTCTTCTATAATAAGTAGGTACATTGACTATCTTCCAAGAGTGTTTACTTACCCCATTCGAATAACAATTGAATGTGTGGTATATTTTTCGTTTTGGATCTTAAAATTTGATGAAAATGAAACGTCCCGGCGTAAAAACGAAGTTTAATTTCTAATCAATAAAACTACTATATTCAATTCATAATTTATAAAACGGGAAGTAAGTAAGTTGTGTAGAAAGAAGAACTGCATATTCGTGTATTTCGCGTCGAAGCTTTTACATTGGAAAACTAATATTTAACAAAGCGAAGTAAAACACGTGCCAAATGCAAGTAAACACTTAAAAATAAATGTATCTGCTCGCAATATATTTGTTTGGGACATAAGTGGAGTCGTAATGAACAAACACATGGTTAAAAGACACGCGTTTTCCATTGAGTTCTCTTTCTCTAATTTATTTCTCTACTGTGCGTCTCTATGAAATGTTTCTTCAGATCTCTTAACGTAATGGTTTCCGCTCCCTGTAAATCCACAGCCAACCAGCTTAGCCAATTCCATTCAGCTATATGATGGACATACGAAAAACTTCGAAAGCCTCTTTTCTCTGCTAAAAACTGTCGCATTTTCATAATTCATACATTCCTATTGGACTGCAAACTTGCTCTCAAAGCTGTGTTCTACTTACTTCTGATCTTATCAAATGCTTAATTTATTAAAAATCGATAGACACTACTTAGTATCCAGTACCAACACATTGTCCTTCTTTCTTTTATTAATAGTTTCAGCAATCTAGCAAATTAATATCGATTTCACGTCGATTCCTCCAATGTTTTACTTTGATCACTTGTTGAGAATTATTATTGATGGTCTTTGAGACGCGAAACAAAAAAACGTATAAATATTGATAATTTTACAAACCATAGTGACATTTCCAAGGTTATTACAATATGAGAAATTACACTGTTCTTAATTAAGTCGATTAAAAAGACTGAAAATCTAATTTCATCTCATATTAAACATTAGTTACATAAATAGAGCCAAATGGAATTACGTTGCACCATAAAACAAACCAAGGCGTTTGTTGAACTTTCTTATCAATTTAAGAGCGAAATTGTTTAACATATTTCGATAGTAAGCGAGATGCGGCCATGAAGGAATCCTTTCCAAAATAACTCAATTGAAAAGAGAACAAAGCTCTGTCCTCGGAAAATGAAGAGGGCGATGGTCGAAAAAGAGGAGAGAGGTGAGAGGAGTTTTGGCAATGGAAGAGTCGGTGATTAAGGATTAGCGAAGGAAAATGAGTGAGCGTGCGGAGGAGGGAGGGAGAGAGATTGGTGGGAGGAGAGGAAGGTGGAGGAGGAGGGAGGGAGAGAGAGATGGCTTCGATGGAAAATTCGAGAGGACACGGAGGAAGAGTGGACGAATGAATGGGGAGGGGGAGGAGAAAAAGAGAAGGGTGAGATGGAGGGAGGGGGAGAGAGAGAGAGAAAGAAGGGAGGAGAGGGAGGGAGGGAGAAAGAGAGAGAGAGAGAGAGGAAGGAGAGAGTGTCCGCGGGAGATGAAAGCATAGTTCGAACCTTGAGCGTTTTGGAGAGGACGAGCGAGATGAGAGGGAGGGAGGGAGAGAAAGGGATAGAGAAAGAGATGTGAAGGAAAGGAGGATAAAAGGGGAAGTTGGGGAAGAAAGGGGAGGGAGGAAAAAGGCGGGAAAATTCCCCGAGAGTAGGGAGGAGGCTGAAGGGAGGCGGAGGGGGAGAGAGAGAGAGTCGAGGCGTCGTAGATATGATAATACCGGTAATGAAATATCTGCACAAATCACAACTTTAATTAACTGCCACGCTGCGACATTATGAAAAAAAGGCAGTCCCTTCTCCTCCGCCCTCCTCCCCATCTCCTCCTCCTCATCACCTCCAAGTCTGCGTGCCTACCCGAATCCCGGCTCGGCGGGGGGAGTGCTGAATATACATGCACAGACTCTTCATTTTCTATTTTAAATCTTGTTTGCATATTGATGGGATGCTAAATATTCAGCATACAGCTCTGCATAAATTCATTTCATTACACCAAATAATGCCCCACTCCCGCCCGTCCGCGTCCCCTCGCCCGCCCGACCGCCTCCTATTCAACCCTTCCCTTACCCTCCCCTCCTCACCCCCCCCCCCCCTTCCCCCACGCCCCCTTCATGCATATTAATGATTTCATTATGGGACCTTTTCAATGTATAATTTACTTTAGTGAGTCACACAAAATGGAAAGGAATATTACGTTACTGTTCCTTTCGTCCCTACAACTTAACAGTTAAAAGGTATTTGAGGAAACTGCGCGCGGGGTGTTGAGGACAGGGGGAGGCGCGAGGGGGCGGCAGGAAAGAAACGAAGGGAGAAGGGGCAGGAGGGGGACGACGAAAGATGAGCGACACTTATCCCACGTTAAAACGACGCTCTCGCCATCTATGTATATATGCGTATAATAATAAAAATACATAAGGATGTATATACGATGTCTACGTATAATATGTATTTTGTATGTATTTATGTATGCAAGTGTGCATTTATGTATTTAGGTGTGCAGGTGTGCGTATATATTTATTTATATATGTGTTTATGTATCTGTATGTGTATATTCATCTTCGTCATCGCCGTATCCATTCTCTCTGTTCCGCACAAAATCACTTCCCGAGTCCCAAGATCCTTTAGGTACCTATCTGTCGCTCGTTCGGTCTTGGCGGAGTCCTGGTCGATTCCCGCCTCAAAAAATAATTCTCTCCAAGGCAATATGAACGGCGACTCAAGAGTAAAAATCTGCGGAGGCCATAAACAGCTGTTAACGACACACAGAGATGCGCTTAAGCGCCCCCTGCTTCTTCTCCCTTGCCGCCACCCTCCCCTTCCCTCCACTTCCCCTTTCCTCGTCTCTTAGCTCCTGTTTTACGACGCTGATCGTTTCTGCCGTCGCATGGCCCATTGCCTCCTCCTCCCGTTCCCTCCCCCTTCCGCTCTCGTCCTTCAGATAGCAAGGAATATTACTATTCATGGAAAAGGCCCTTCATTCCCATTAGGAATGGAATTCTCCATGTGTGGGAGGAGATGAGTTGAAATAAGGGAGTGGGGGAAAGAAGAGGCTCGCGATGGGAAGGTGCGTGGAGCGAGATGGACTAACAAGCAAAGAATTTGTTACGGAGTCAAACGAGGAGTACTGAGGAGGAGGGTGGGAAAAGGTTTCGGCTTTCCAAATAGACGCCCGCATGCAGAAATAATTTGAGAAATAATCCGATGGTCCGTTAGAAAATATCGATCGGGAAGAGGCGACAAAGCGAAATCCGTTTTCGCGCGGTCGAACGGGCAAGGGGGAGGGGGAGGGGGGGGTGGGGGGGGGAGTGGGTGTCTATGAGAGAGGGTGAAGTGGGGTAGAGAGAGAAAGGAGTGGCGGAAGAAGGGGTGCGGTGTGAAAGGGGTCCGCAGGCACGATTCGCCTTTGCGATCCTCGCCGCAGAACGAGTGCATCCATCGGAGGAGGGTTATACGTAGTATATAGATGGAAAGGGGAGTACTGAGGGTTGAGGGCGACACTCCAATCTCCCTCCTCCTGAGAGAAGGCATTGCGCTTCGCCGAGCACTTGTACGCAGAACGGCGGGGGGCTGATGTCGAATGTGTCCTAGATTTAGCGTTCGTATTCTCCTTCCGTTTGGTGACGTCCGATGTCTTTCTCCGAGAAGAAAACTCCGATAGTTGAAAATTTTTATGGTAAAAATATAATATACTGAGCGGTTTTCCGAGTTTTAAAGTGAATATCTTGCTATCTTCATGAATGGAATCGAATTAATATGCTACGTAGCTCAATATATTAAAAACCATTCTGGCGATAAAATGTGCCTAAAAGCAGCCGTCATCAGTGATGATTTCCCAAACTTTCAATGGATATTGGATCTACGTAGTTAATAAATTTACGAGGCGTTTCGGTTGGCAAATTTGAAATAACTTTGCGATAATTTTGGATATGAAAATATTAAAATTACCTTCATTGAACAATGAACGCTGCGAAAATATGAATATGTCCTTGGCACAATTTGCTAACAACTTTATAACATCACGCACCACAATTAACGGTAAGATGAACGTAATTCCGATGCTTTTAGAGATGTGGAAGCGAAAAGCTGAGATCGCAGTTTCTGCGATTGGTGTCCCAAGGGTGGGAGCACCGCGAAGGTCGAGAGTGGAACAGCGAAGAATTCCGAAAGGCGCGAACCAAAGAGTTAGCTTTGAGGTGGTCTTTAGCGAGAAGACGGCTGATAAAGAGTTCGACGCACAGCGATTAGCGGGAGATAAACTATTATGAATTACTCTCTACTCTTTTAGAACGGATCCAAAGAAAAAGCATAACACTGATTACTTTATATTAAAAAACTAATCTAATTATATGCAACATAGTCGCTGCTAACAAAGACATTTTCTCAGTCGTATACCAACCAGGGTTGTTAGACGAAACCGAACCTAAAGAATAGTTTCGGTTCGGAACGAAACTATATCTTTTCTCTTGCCATTTAGTTTCGGTTCGTAAGGAAACTGTATGTTCCGTGATGGGTTTAGTTCCGTTCCGGAACGAAATTGTTTAGTCGGAACGAAATATTTCGTTCTGGAACGGTTCCTTTTCTTGAATGGGTTCGGGTTCAAGTTGAGAGTTATTGGGAGATACGTTCAGTAGTTTCGTTCCAAGCAAACTGCACCATTATTCTGGTCGTGGGGCGGAGAAGAGAGTGAGGTACTCGCATAGAGTAGAAGCCCGCAAATCATACCTTAGGGGCTTAATTAGGCTTAAATTTATTCTTCTAATGTAAGCCGTTTTAACATATTCAATATCTTCTTGGTTTTTTAGATCCATCCCCAATGGCCAACCGAAATTTCACTATTTTTTTAAATATCGTTTTTCCGGAAAAATTCGCACTAAATACAAACTAACCGATGAGCAAACTGACAAAAACTAAACTGAGGAACCGGCTTCCTACGAGGAGCCAATGCGCGAAGCCGTCGCTTAACGGTATGGTTAGGGGCCGTCCATATATTACGTAAGACGTTTGGGGGGAGGGAGGGTGCGGATGAGTCTTACGTTGTCTTACAAGGGGGGAGGAAGGGTCTACGATTGGTCTTACGTAAGATTGTACTTTAGCGAAAACGCAGTTTGCGTCCCAGAACAGTACTCTGAATGAAACGCACTTAACACCGCTAATGCGGCGCTCCCGCGCTCCAGCGATAGCAGGACTCACTGTCAGTCGAAGCGGGCGCCGATGCTCTGCCACATGGGGGCGCTGCACTTTTATTGCTGAGCTTTCTTGTACCCCCACCCCGCTCCCTGAGTCCCACTCTGCATGACGCACGTGCTGCAAGTTCCAACCTGACGCGAGCCGCTACCGGCAGACAGGAGTGCTGCGCGAGGGTACCGCGGGTTTAAATGACTTACTTTCGCTGGAATGATGGGGTCTATAAAAGGCTCTTTGAAGCTTTCAAGAATTGCTACCCAAGCAAAACTCCACAACAAGCCCAGGAGGAGGCAAATGTCATCTGACGAAGAGCTAAAACTGAATTTGGGAAGGATGGTATGGCATTTGAAAAACACATTGACAGTAAAATTCAACAACTGACTCAAGAAGCTACGAAGAGGAAAGCTACTCTCAAGAGCTTTTCTGTGAAGGTAAGCATTGCGGATGACACATTTCAGATATGTTTTGCAATTACAGCCTGTCTCTGCATGCACGAATGTCTCGTAGAATGCCCCTCCGCATGTCTGGCCCATGTTTATTAGTTTTATTCGATGTCTAGGGGGCTCACCACAACATGGGTGCCAATACGTCGACATATCTTTATTTTTGTTTCGATGCTCCAAAATCTATGGAAGGTTTTTATTACCTATTTTTTTATGTTTTGAAAAAAGTTTACCTTTATGTGACTGTTAGCCAAGTACGGTTTCTCACTGAAATAATAAACATTTGTTTATAAATAATAGGGGAATTATTTACTAGACCAGCTGACTACCACCCCTGAAAATTATCTAATACTCATTCGAAGTGAAACATCAGTAGTGGTGAGCTCGCGAGTGAAAAAACCTCAGATTTCTTACGTAAGATTTAGGAGGGGGGGAGTCCCATTGGTTCTTATGTTTTCTTACATGGGGGAGAGGGGGGGTCAAAAAGTGGCCTAAAATGTCTTACGTAATATATGGACGGTCCCTTACTACGGAGCGGGAGATGCGTCGACTACGCGTCGACGCCGGTCTTCTGCGCGCGGTTGCAACCGTCGACGGCGGCATAGAATGTGTTAATGATATGGCGATTTTTCCGCGAACACCCATTTTCCGTCAGCGAGAAAAACAACTCCGTACGAGGTCGCCGTTCACTACTCACTGTGCACTCTACATCTTCCCGGTGGTGATATTAGGAACTAAGATCCCCCTCCTATCCCCGACCTCCCCTCTCGCATTCCCCCCTCGCCATCTCCTTTCGCCGTTAGACGCGAATAAAAACCATTGAAAACTGGCTGGAACCAAAGCTGGAACCAAAGTAGAAGGAGCCGGAAAGAAACTATTTCATGTGCGAACCCGATCCGGAACGGTTCAGTTTCGTGCCATCGACATTTCATTCCGAAGATTTCGTTCCACTTTCGTTCCGGTTCCACTTTCGTTCCACGACTTTGGTTCCTTTTTCGGTTTGGTTCCTGTGAACCGTTCCTTGAACCGAAACCTATCTGGAACCGTTCCTCTTTAGTGGGTTCGGTTTCGTTTAACAACCCTGGTAAAAACCATTGAAAACTAGCTGGAACCAAAGCTGGATCGGTGTAGAAGGAGCCGGAACGAAACTATTTCATGTGCGAACCCGATCCGGAACGGTTCAGTATCGTTCCGTAGACATTTCGTTCCGAAGATTTCGTTCCACTTTCGTTCCGGTTCCACTTTCGTTTCACGACTTTGGTTCCTTTTTCGGTTTGGTTCCTGTGAACCGTTCCTTCAACCGAAACCTATCTGGAACCGTTCCTTTTCAGTGGGTACGGTTTCGTTTAACAACCCTGATACCAACCAAGATCACTTACGAAGTGGTGTAAATATTGGCAACTCGATCTGAATATAAAGAAATGCGCCGCAATGAACTTCACGCGCTCCACGAATTTCAACCGTTACCCGTACCAAATATCTGAACTAAAGTTAAAATACGTCAATAGCTACAAATACCTAGGAGTAACTCTCAGTAGCAATTTGTCTAGTAGAGAGCATATCAAAACCGTTATAGCATCGGCAAACAGAATTCAAGGGCTTTCCTCTAGAGTCCTGCGGGGATGCCCCTCGAATGTGAAGGAAATCGCATACTTTTCCCTAATACGACCCATCGTGGAATACTGTTGCGCCGTCTGGGACCCTTTCGAGGAGGGCCTAACTAGAGAGCTCGAAATGGTTCAGCGTAGAGCGGCTAGATTCGTAAAAGGAGAATATCGGTATGATGCGAGTGTATCAGAGATATTGAGGGATTTGAAATGGCAGACGTTGAAGAGTAGAAGAATTGAATACAAAAGAAAACTATTTGAAAAGTTTAAAAGCTCCGAATTCGTTGAAGACGTACCTACGCGATATAGTTGTACCTATCGGTGTTAGAGAAAGTAATGTCAGATCGGAGCGTACGAGAAGATACGTCGAAAAAGTCACTAGAACCAAGAAACATTTAGGATCTTTTTACTTTCTCCATACATATTATGGGGAAAGTATTGTGATCACGAAAAAAATCGACTTCGAGATTTCAAAGGAAATACACGTTTTGAGTTTCCTAGAACACGTTTAGACTATTTTCGGAATGATGTGCCAGAACGGGCCTATGGGAAAACAACCTTCTGCCCCCCCCCCCTCCGAGAAATATTTTTAAAATTATAAAACAAAAGGAATTATGAATTCCTGAAACACCTATGAAACGTATGGTCAATATTCTTCAGCGAATTTAAAAAAATATAAATTTTGATTTTCTACTTGGATTTTTAACTAAATGAATATGTGACATCTAAGCGTTAATAAATTTACTTAATTACTCGCCCAGGTACACTTAAATGTGGGTAATTGTTATTTAAAGAAAACTGTTGAAATCAAATACAGATTTTGAATTCCGAAAATCTTTTGGGAGGAAAACCTGTATGTACAGTTACGGGCCCCAACTCACTGCTCCGAATAACTGATTTCATCATTGCGTTTTGCTGTCACGACTTGCACCTGTCTATTACAAAATACGTATTCTGATAGGAAAATCTTGTGACCACTCCATCTCGAGCCCCCAGAGCCCCTGGAGAGTTCTCCCCGCCCTCTCGGTGGCCCTGGTGTGTGGATGGATGGATGTACGATATGTGATTCTGGCCGCTCTAACTCAAAAAGTACTTGTCATATTAATACTAAATTTCATATATAACACTTCAGCATGAGTATAAAGAACTGATTAGTTTTTGGACAATAACTGTTAACCGGAAGTCGAGTTTTATTTGAAACCCGATTCGGTTTTTGCGATATTTCTCCGATAATACATCATTTTTTGTATACATTGACTATTACAAAAAATGTAGAATATATAATTTCCTACTTTTATTTCAAACAATTTTCCATAGCAGTTATTGTTTAGGAATTATTTATCAATCGGTGTTTTCGGTTTCCGTCAAATCCTTAAAAACGTCGTTATTCGTAATCTTCGTGAGGACCAAAGTTGTAAAGAATAATATTTCTTCCAACTTATGTTTGAAACAAATTTTCGTAGACCCATCCATTTAGGAGATATTTAACTTATTCGTAATTTCCAGTATACAGCGCCGCCACCATGTAGCGGTGAATTCTGTAAACATATTCAAAATATACTTAATTTACGACAATAAGGACGACTGTATTCTTTTACGATAGGAAATAATAATTTTGCCTTATAATGCTATTCATAATAATTTAAATATCTATACCCCAAATATTGAGAAAGTCATGTGTTGGCCACATCAGATTTTTTCTCAGACGCGATAAGACAGGCTACCATAGGTATTAGTTAGAGTTCAATTGGTGCAGTGACACCCCCTGCCAAACGCTCCTGGCGGCTTTGCAGGGGATTAATGTAAATGTAAATGCTCGATAGGCAATTTATTTTCTTTTTCAACCCAACGTAGAGTCTATTCTGACCGGAGTTTATAATTAGACTAGCTGTAACCGCGCAATGTTTGCGCGTTTTTTCAATTAATTTTTTTTTAAATTAGCTGAAACGCCCGGCTTCGCTCGGGAAAAGTGGCAAACGATTTTTATTGCTCGGGGCAAACGTTCCCCATTCCTTAATTACGCAAGCGATGCTTACATTTATATTTTATGTATTGTATTGTACGCATTAACGTCTTACTTAATATTCACATGGATAGATGCACTGAAGCCTTTAAAGCGGCAATAAAATTATGTGGATTATGCCTATACTATTAGTCAAAACGTAAACAATAAACAATATCTTGGTAATATAAGTAGATGTATCGAATTATGTTGCGATAAATCTTTCAATGTTAATGGTAAAAGACAACAATGTTCTAATATTTATTAAAAATCATTGGACTCACTTTAAAAGTATTGATAGACTATATTTAGGAATCTTGGCGTTAGCTATTCTTCCTCTATGGCAGGTGTCTCAAACTCGCGGCCCGCGGGCCGCATGGGGCCCGCGTGATGCATTTGTGCGGCCCGCGAAACAATATACTTTATACTACGCGACCTGAACTCAAATCTATTTCTTATGAAATATTTCACGTAAATATTTCTAAACTAGCATAAGTGCCCGTTGAATTTCAACGGGTTTAATGAATCTAAATTTTCGTCAATGCAACATGTAACAATAGCAAGAATAAAATTGTGCACTGTTTTAACCATCGAATATTTCTATATTATAAGTTTTTTAATTAATTAACTAAAATCTCACAGAAATTCCCCGTGAATAAAATAGTACCTTTCTTTCTACTAAAATAGGCATTGTTATTAGTTTTAAATTGATTATAGCATTAGGATTTCAATTTCATTAAATAACAAGAATTCCGGTTCCAAAAAATTGGTTCAATCTTCAATTGCCTCTGATAATACTTTAAATAGATTTTGGAATATAATGTACATTAATATCGTTTAGCGTCCGCTCACCACTCTGGACTTCTCAGTTTCCGAAACAACAACTTTCTATAGTTTTAAATTGATTTTTGCTTTGAAATGGTACTTTCCTGTTAACGGGAATACCTCAAAAAATAAACACGTATTGTTGTGATATGTTGTGATATTTTGTTTGTTAACAATGCGTAACAAATCTCGTTAAGATATTTACGTTGATCCCTTAATAATGAATTTGTGGAGCTTGCCGAGGAGTGAAGAAGAAGCTGTATCTTTGCTTAAAGACCATGATATTTTATCTAAAGGGCGAATGTGAAACTTTACTTCTGAGTCAGAATATTTTGGAAATGCAACGCGAAAGCCTGTCAGCAGAAGCATTCATGTGGCGCCAACATAACAAAGAAATCGACATATTTCCAGCTATTTAAATGCCATAAAGACATATTGGCCCATTAGTAACATACATTTAGATTATATTAGTAATTATGATGCTTTTATTAATAAATAAGTTTCACAAAAGTATGATTTTTAAGTAATTCCCCCGTTGTTACGCATTGTTAACAAACAAATACGTCGTAACATATCACAACAATACGTGTTTATTTTTTGAGGTATTCCCGTTAACAGGAAAGTACCCAAAATACTTGAGTCAATTCAGTACAACTTCCACTTTACATACTGTACATTCCAATGTTACTCCTTTTATAATAGGCAATGCTAGCCTAAAATTAATTCATTCTGTAAAGTGAATAAATAAAGTTCTTTCTTTAAACTATAATAGCCACTGTTATTAGATTTAAATGGATTATAAGCCTTAGAACTTACTCTGTATTAAATAAGCACCAAAATTCCTTTTATAAAAACAAATCAATTCATTAAAAGATCCAGTGTTGTTTCTTCGAAAATTGCCTGTTAACAGTTTTAAATGTCCTTTTAATTTTTATTTAATTTTGATTTATATTCCTTTCCAAACTTCGGCCATTGTTACGAAATTAATTCGAGGAATAACAATATAAATTCGTAAGCACGTATGGTTTACAAAGAATTTAATTTAAGAATGCTTTTTATTTCCAATTTTTCTAAAATGACACTGTTGATACTTAAAATTTTTTATATTTACGTTAATCTACTTATTTTCCACAAAACACGCCAATCTCGCCCCTTCCTTCCCCTCTCTCTCTCTCTCGTATTGAAGCTAACAATGATAATGGTCGACATAGCAACATCACGTTAAAATGGCGAGATTTCCACAAATTATGCAAATTAAACGTTTAACATGGAATATTTCGAACTGTGGGCGAAAAAAGACGAACGGAATAAGAAACTTTATAACTTTTTCTTCAAAATGGTTCAAATCCGAAGGTCGTCTGTTAATTACTTCTAATTTTAATTTCCAAATGAATAAAAGCTTGCACGTCGAAAAATCGCGTTTTACATGTTAAGTAATGGGAAAAGGAAATGCCTCTCTTGGAGACGAACCAAGGAATTTTTTCGCGATTTAAATTTGTCATTCTCTGAAGAAGTGTTAATCAAGCATCTCTACCAAATTTCGAGTTTCTATCATTATTATTTCTCGAGTTATTAGCGTTTGCATAGCGTGATCAACCAACCAACCAACGGATGACGGCTATTATTATATAAAATAATCTAAGAAGTGTATTAAATCATTCCAATTTATATCAGCCTGCAAGGTTGAGTTACTGAAGGATGTTTATCTGACTGCCAATAAGTTTCTTGCGAATCAGAAGGACTTAAACCTCGACGCCAAATCCAGCATTTTTGTAATGACTGCGTGTACGACGCGTAATAGAGCGATTCCTCTCTTGTGTAAATGGAGAGTGAATATAATACAAAGAATACACAAAAGTGTGAAGACTGGGAAAGTAAGTAATGCGGCCCGCGGATCAGCAGAGAGCCGTCATGCGGCCCGCACACCGATGTGAGTTTGAGACCCCTGCTCTACGGCGTGCCACGGCGTGGATTTTCCTTGCATTAATCTTTACGTGTATATCTCCCTTTGAAGAGGACAACAATTAAGAAATTTAGCTTTGTTGCCGCCTGGAAAACGGACATCTAAACCGATAAATTTTGCGCTTAAAGGAAAATTTCGAGCGATTTACCATGTAATACTACCAAACATGAACCGAATTAAAATATTCAGTCTTTCATGCGTAAAATAATCAATTTCCCGTGATCATAAGTTATTATTTAGGTATATTTATATCCACATCAGTGAAGGGCTGCATGGCATTTTGGGGTTTCTCCACACCATTTCCCGTGAATTCTTATGGAAATAATATTTTGTTGACCTCAAGGGGTATAAGAGACCCCACGGTCTGCAAACCTAGACCAAGTTCTTCCTTTGGTCCATAGGATGGCCCATGAAACTTTTGAATTCGATAGCTTCAAAGGTGTAAAAACGTATAAAGAACATACATACACACACACATACACTCTGAAATATTTATAAAACTAGCAGAATTTCCCGTTGAATTTCAACGGATTTAGTGAAGCTACTTCCTAATATATGGCCTTGAGCTACTACAGCACTACATACAAACTCTTTAAAATATATAGTAGATACTTTTTAAAAATCAATTAGCATTTCTGAACAATTAATCATATCTGCTTGTAACAATCCGTTTCCGAGCCTATTGCATTAAAATAAAATCTGATGTGGCCAACCACATGCCTTTCTCCATATTTGGGGTATAGATATTTATAATATTATGAATAGCATTATGAGGCAAAATTATTATTTCCTATCGTAAAAGAATACAGTCGTTCTTATTGCCGTAAATTACGTATATTTTGAATGTTTACAGAATTCACCGCTACATGGTGGCGGCGCTGTACACTGCAAATTACGAAAAATTACGAAAAAATTAAATATCTCCGAAATGAATGGTCCTACGAAAATTTGTTTCAAACAAAACTTGGAATAAATATTATTCTTTACAACTTTGGCCCTTTCGAAGATGACCAATAACGACGTTTTTAGGGAGATATTTGACGGAAACCGAAAAAACCGATTATTTATAAATAACTTCTAAACAATAACTGCTATGGAAAATTGTTTCAAATGAAAGTTGTAGGAAATCACATTCTCTATAGCCTTTGTACTGAATTGTATATACAATAATGATGTTTTAACAGAGAAATATCGCAAAAACCGAATCGGGTTTCGAATATACCTCGACTTCCGGTTAAGCGGTATTGTCCAAAAATTAATCAGTTCTTTGTGCGCATGTCAAAGTGGTATATATGAAGTTTAGTAACGATATGGAAAGTACTTTTTGAGTTAGAGCGCCCACAATCACATACACACACATCATTCCGAAAATAGTCTAAACATGTTCTAGGAACCTCAAAACGTGTATTTCTGTTGAAATCTCGAATTCGATTTTTTTCGAGATCACAATACTTTCCCATTACTACGTATGGAGAAAGTAATAACGATAAATTTATTTCCTATGATATTATTTTCGCTAATCCAGCTTCATTTCGTTACTTTCTCCATACGAAGTAATAGGAAAGTATTGTGATCATGAAAAAAATCGACTTCGAGATTTCATCGGAAATACACGTTTTGAAGTCCCTAGAACACGTTTAAACTATTTTCGGAATGTTGTCTGTGTGTGCGTGTGTGTATGTGATTGTGGGCGCTCTAAATCAAAAAGTACGTGCCATATCGTTACCAAACTTCATATATAACACTTTAGCATGAGCATAAAGAACTGATTAGTTTTTGGATAATACCGTTTAACCGGAAGTTGAGGTATATTCGAAACCCGATTCGATTTTTGCGATATTTCTCTGTTAAAACATCATTATTGTATATACAATTCGGTACAAAGGTTACAGAGAATGTGATTTCCTACGACTTTCATTTGAAACAATTTTCCATAGCAGTTATGTTTAGAAGTTATTTATAAATAATCGGTTTTTTCGGTTTCCGTCAAATATCTCCCTAAAAACGTCGTTATTGGTCATCTTCGAAAGGGCCAAAGTTGTAAAGAATAATATTTATTCCAAGTTTTGTTTGAAACAAATTTTCGTACGACCATCCATTTCGGAGATATTTAATTTTTTCGTAATTTTTCGTAATTTGCAGTGTACAGCGCCGCCACCATGTAGCGATGAATTCTGTAAACATATTCAAAATATGCGTAATTTACGGCAATAAGGACGACTGTATTCTTTTACGATAGGAAATAATAATTTTGCCTCATAATGCTATTCATAGTAATTTAAATATCTATACCCTAAATATGGAGAATGTCATATGTTGGCCACATCAGATTTTGTAATTCTGCGTCGCTGAAATATGTATTTTATATCTTGTAAGCAAGAAACCTATGAAAAAACAACTTACAGTTGTCCATGATTGAACAATGACTCCGTTAAATGTACACCAGATGCGTGAGCTTATTTACGTTAATAAATATTATAATCTAAAATATAATGATTTTACTTACAAAAAATGTAAGATTCCGGTATTCAATATACGAAAGAAGATTCAATTAATTTCATCGATAAACGATTCCTGAATAATTATAAGTATCTATTTACGTTGCTATCCGTAAACATCGATCGTTTCGTTGCTTAAACAAAAGCGCGAATCGAATAACGCTAAACTTTCGTCTATTTGTAAGCTTCATTGAAGCTAACTGAATCGGAGGTAACAATGACGGCCGCCTTGGCAACGCCTGGAAAGAGTACGAAAAATCCACAAAATTTCGAATCAAATAGCGTATTTCTGAAAAATTTGACCGTGTAACATGTAAACTTCGCTGGAATAAGATAGTATGGATTTTACTCGTCGAATAAAGTAAAAACGAAAAAAATCGGTCCATATTTACATATTTTTATGCTTGAAGGAAGAATACCTTGCAAGTCAAGAAATGGATTCATACATGTTATCTTATGGAAAAATGTTAATCCCCTATATTGGCAGCACTGATTAGTCACGGTTGACCAAACCTTGAGCATTCACTAAGTAAGGATGTAAGGAAGAATCGCAGCAAATTTGGTTATTCTAGCTTTTATTGTTTAGGAGGAGTTCCATGATCAAACACACAAACACACCCTTCAAAATATATTATAGATTAAAAAGTGTGTGAAATAAGTTGATCTCTATAATTCACATTTAACTCTAATAATGCACTTCCCCGGTAAAGGATTTTTAAATTATGTGGCACCCAATGTAAGGTTCGCGGGTTTGAATCCCGCTGAGGACATGGCTGTATGTAGGTATTGACAATTTATTATGCGAAGTCAGAAATCTGTATTTTAAAAGTCATATTAGAGAGGAAATTAATGCTACACAGTAATTTTAAATTTATACGTGAGTCTATTTGCGTTAATAAGCATTATAGATGTATATTATAATGGTTCTACTTACAAAAAGGTAAGATTCCAACATTCAAACGATGAAATGAAGATTCAACTACTTTGATTAAATCGTTAGAAACGCTCCCCCATACGCAGTTAACTGAATAATTATCCGTAAACGTTTACGTTGCTATTATAAAGTTTGACGTTACTACAGCATTAATTTCGATGCTTAAACAACAGTTCGAAGTGAATAACGCTATTATTTCACCTATTTGAAGATTTTATTGACAATAATTGAATTGGAGGCAAAAATGATGGTCGCCTTGGCAATACCCGGAAAGAATACGAAACATCCACAATATTTCCAAAACAATTGCGTATTTCTAAAAGCTTCGACCGTATAACATGTAAACATCGAAAAAATAAGATATTATAGTTTTAGCTGCCGAATACAGCAAAAACGAAAAAAATAGGTCCATATTTACGTATTTTGATGAATGAAGAAAAAAACCTTGCACTCTGAAAAATCTAAAATCCCGTGTAAACATCGGAAAATATAATCGTCTTCTGCAGTCGAACCCAAGACTTTTTCTAGGATGTTTGATTTCTCAAGTTAACATCTAATGAGGTTTAACGGTTTTGAAAGTTTCAGCACTTAATTCCATCGTTAAATGTCCGAAAGTACCGTGACAGACAGACGGACGGACACGTGGGAATTTTTATATAGGTACTATGCTGATTAACAGTGAGTCGTCACTGATGACGATTGTTTTGTAACCTAAATGATCATCTTGTTTTCCTAAAGGTACGTATACACGGACAAATACTGCAATATTGTTAAAGAAATTTCGCGCCAGACTTTTCGAGGAATATTGTTTAAAAATGGATTGTCCACACTTGTGCAAGACGATATGTTGTATTTTCTCTGCAGCAGTGTTTCCCAACCTGGGTGCCGCGGAACCCTGGGGTGCCGTGAAGTGTTCTGAAGGGTGTCGCAAAAAATATTCTGTTTTCCCCTGTTTAGCCTCATTTTGCATCGTCGGCTTTCAAAAATGCAAACCAGAGTTAAGTCGACCTTCATTTCGTTGCAAAGACACTCCATAATGAAAGGAGATATGGAGATTGGAGTTAGGGGTTCAACTTCACCACGATTATTACTGATGGTGGATAGGGGAAAGGGGTGCCGCCATTTTTCTGAAGAGTAGGTACTTAAGGGTGCCGCGCGACTATAAAAAGGTTGGGAAACACTGCTTTGTATAGTATAGTGCGTGATGTCGACTGATACAATCGTTGACGCGTTGCAGTCGCGTTTGTAGTGTTGAGGCTGTCGAAGATAAGACAAAAAAGTATTCGATTACTACATTTCCATTAGGCCATAAATCGAGTTGTTTTAAATTTCATGAAGTATTTATGCACTGCCATAAACTGAGTTATAAGACTCTTTTGTGCGTTAGGACTGTCGGTCTGCCCATGCGTCCGTTCGTTTAATCCTATCGCAATATTTTTAAAATGTATATTCTCCTAACTATGGAATTGCATGATAAGCCTCAATTAACGCAATGGGTTTTTATTGGCTCCAAACTCATTTTCAAAAAGAAATATTTCGGGGAAAACTTTAAATTTTTTAAAAAATAAGAAACACAACCAAGTCAGACTTAGCTACTGGCAAGATAATAAAACCACAAAGAAACGTATTGTAATATTGACATAAAGGAAATTGCACTCTTCCAAACGCGGTGCAAGCGTTCGCAAAATATAAAACTGGTCAAGCGATTTTCTTCCTTTTTTTTGAGAAAAAAACTTCCGAGTGTTGCAAGGCATGATAATTTATGAAGCAAGAGTTTTGGAATTATTTCGTTAAAGTTGCGGAAATAGTGTCAAAGAATGCAATCGAGGTTTGAAAACTAGTGATGTCGTTGATATTTGGGATAATTGACGGAAAATATTCTTTAATTTCGATGAAGAATAAATGAAGCTTATATTGCAATTAAGAAGCGCAGCGACAGCACAAAAGTAGAAATTACATTAATAGGTAAATATTAAGAACTAGCTTTCGATACTATTCCATGCAGACATCGAAACTACGTACAAGCTAAGAAATATTATTAGAGAACTATTTACATAGCTGGCAGATTGAATCTAAGTTTGGAATCTAGTTAATATTTCTTTCATAGTGAATTGGGAATGATTTTTTATGCTTACGATGCAGATATCAAAATACAGAAGCAGATAAGTTCTTAGAATACATCGCGGATGTCAAAAGCAAATGTATACGGGAACAAGACAAGTAAGAATTTAAAAAAATAAAATCATTTCTACAAAAAAGGCGGCCTTAAGAAGATCACTTTTAATCAAATGAAAATGATCATAGGAAAATAAATAAATTACCATATGAGTTCCTCGAAGAAGCCTATTTGAGTGATGAACGCCGTCAAAGCAATCTCATCACATCAGAGTTAAACGAAATAATTTTAGAAACGCCTTATATAGACACTCTAGTACAGTGTGGACGCCATTCTACTAGAAATAGTATTAATTGGTGGAATTTTTTATACGACCGATATCTTAAGACGTAAATCCAATATCTGCATTGATTATCTCTAACAGGATCCATTCTTACGAAACGCATTTAAGGCTTAGTTTATAGGTTCGAAATTTAAATATAAGTTGCCATGACTTTTTCTAACAAATTTACGTGCTGAAGGAATGAGTGTTTTGCTTCGAGATAGGTTGATTTTTTTAATTAAGGCAATATTTGAATCGAACAAGATTAATAATAAGCGGTGTGATAAAATATAAATATTTTGCGAAATAACGGACATATTCAATTATTTTCTGTTTACAAAAAATTAACAGCTTGAAAGTCATAATATCAAAGGAAAATAAGTGTTATTTGTATTGGAATCTTTGATAAAACAGTCAAATAAAAGGTTCGATTTGTTTTTCTTTTACTCGGAGACGTTAATGAAGAATTTCCGCAGCGGAATTTCATAAAGAATTACAGAGAGTTGCCGAGCCGCGGTAAAGCCTCTCTCTCCCCTTTACTCACTCCTCCGATTGTTCCCCGGAAAATAAGCGCTGGAGGGGCAGTGCGTATGTGACGGGAGGGGGAGGGAGGGGTATAGAGGGAGGGAGGTGTCTATACGGAACGGCGAAGAAAACGCATTACGTGCGAGACCGTGAGCTTGCCTCCTCCTTTCCACTCCTCCTCTCCCCCTCCCGCCCCTCCTCTTTCCCCTCACCTCTCTATTTGTTCAGATGGACTCTTTCCCCGCGATGTGTTGATTTTTAGGAATTCATTTTGATTAAAAGTCCTGACTTTTCATTGATTTAAATTCATAAATGATTCAAACATTTTTTGCCCTTTTTGCATTTCGATTTACGTTCAAGCGAAGCTTATTTTTTTAAGGCAAAGTTTTTTTTTACAGATTTAAAATGCATAAAATGGATACAGGTTTTTTTATATGCTTTGACAATACTTTCGCGACAGGAAAGATGCTGGAGAATTATGGTACGGATAGGGTGCGTTGTCATAAAAAAAATCGACGAAGGGAATTTAAAATACTTATAAAGTAAGAGACGAATATTCAGCGTCATTCAAACTTATGATGCACTCTACAAGAAATCGGAGAATGAAGTTAAGCTAGTTAATAAGAGAGGTTTGAAAAACAGCTCTCCAATCGGAGTAACATAAAATGTATGTTAGCAAATTTGATTATAGGTACTACATTGTTTCAAGAAGTAGAATGAACCAAAATTTCCTCCGTCATCGCAGTGCGTTCCGCAAAACCGATAGAGATTTAGATAATATGAATAATGGATATTCATCAGATTCGAAGTCTCCCATTTACAATTTCGCACATACTTTTAAAAAAATATCATAACAGTTCCAATAATCCCCGATCACTCCATTTTGAATGTAATAATTCCATGTTTTGGAACGGAATACGATGTCTTTTTTCTCCTTTCATGATGGAGATGAGGCATTTCCAAAAAGTCGATCGAAACATTGCAGAACTTATGCTCGCAATATCTTCTCTCTCAGTCTGCCTCTTGCGCTTATAAAATGCTCCATTCCACATCAATATCTTTCACTATGTATATTTTCCCACTCACATAAGTTCTTGAATTACTGCTGCCTAATATCTTTCTCTTCTCACTCATTCTAATCTCTTTGGTAATTCCTCTATCCAAAGTCATAATACCACCTATTTAAGCAATATGTTCGGCCTAGTCTAACCGCTCCTCGTCCATTAAAAAGAGAATTGTCGGACTAAACTTATGGTTCAAATCCACTTGATAAACTATGTAGTTTTCATATGCATAAAAATGATGGGAAAGCCGAATGTATGTACATTACATCACAACAGTGGTAATTTACTGAAAGTAGATTCTAAACAAGTTAGGAAAGTGTACAACGTATCAAAAATGGGCACGTTTCGTGCAATGGAGTATTAGAAAGAAATTATATACTTGTACTTAAGGGAAATACCGTTTTAAAGTTCTTTTCTTCACCATAAACAATCCATTTTCTTCCTATTTAAAAATAGTGCATGCACACGTAAGTAAATTAAACGTTTGTTTGTAAGATTGTTTATGTTAGCAACAATGAAGAAGTAACCATTCAAGAAATTTTCTGTTCAACTCGAATTAAAACATTTTTGTTTGATTTTCTCGATAACGGCTACTCTTACGATAAAAATGTATAGAAAAATAAATACTCCAATTTATTAGTTCTACATGTTTTATTCGAAAAATATTTTGATAAGAGCAATACTTTACGAGATATGACGGAAAGTTGATTTTTTATCACCGGTAAAGTGGTGCCCCTGATTTGATTACGCGATTCATTTACGTGATTTTCTTATTATATTTGATAGTAAGTCCTTAATATCGAATTTCATGAAAATCCGTTCTGTAGAAATCGAGAACGAACATGCGGACGGAAGGACGGACAGACGATAATAGGCGCTCACGCTGGAAGCGAAACGCGCCTAAAAAGGACGAAAATATGTGTGGAAAGAGCTAAGGCAACTAAATGGCCCAGATATATTGGTTTATTTTATGGAGTAGATGATTTTTTTGTATTCCCAGTCAGTTTTTCTAAGAAACCAATGTCTTTCGCTCATCTAAGAAATAAAACTGCTAGCGTAGGGTTGGAACTAGGTCGCTATGCGTTAAATCGGTTTGGATTTTACCGGTTTAAAAAAAATCCGCTTATGCGTTAACGCAAATTTGGCATGTCCGTCTCTCAGTCGCGTTAAGTCCTAAACGAAATCAGAGAGAGACTTCGTTTTTTCACCAATAGATTCAGCATCCTGTTTTCTTGCAGACGTTCTCTCAGTTTGACAGTCTGTTACTCCGAAAATTTTATCGGCGTTTTAAAAAATATCCGCTGATGCGTTCGGTTGACTTCTATCGCTTATCAAAAGCACTTAATTTTATCTTGTAGGCCTATACATATATGTTGAATATTAATGTATTAAATGTATTAAAATATCATTCAATAGAAAACATGACTAAACGCAAAGTAATAAGGAAATATTTAATGTGACTAAGAAAATAATTGATCGAGAGCAGCTGCGGTTATTAATAATGAAGAGAAAAACTATCAAGAGACGAGTGGATTGGTAAATAAGCAAAAAGAACTATAATTAGCATCAGGATCACTTTGGCACATCATTATAATTCATATGATTTATTTTAATTAGATTAGTGAAAAAATGATGGCATCAACTTCTCAGAAGAATCATAAAATAAAATGCGGATTTCTAATTCCATAAAGTTGGAAGCCCTATATGATTATTAACTTACAGTATATATTAGAAAATTTTCTAGTTTTTCTTTGCTCAATTTTTAGCCAATTTAACATTAAACTGAAGAGGGCTGTAACCGACTGAGAGAATGAAAAGTTTGCCCAGTTTGTGGAAATAGATCTTGCAAGGTACTTTATGTTTATTGTACAACTATCAAGGAGCAACTGCGCTAGGGAGCAATTCCTCGATGATTAAGTATGAGTCGAAACAGTCGATTACGTGGCCTCCTCTGTACAAAACACCATCGATGATGTCCTGATGAAACCCAAGATCTTTCGGTATAAGAGACAAGTAAAAAGGGAAATACACACCTTTGTACTAGGGTTTCTCAAGCGGGATCCCGGTTTCCCAGGATCCCGTACTTAAAATGTACCCGGGAATTTTCGGAGAACCAACCGCATTTCCCGGGAAATTCCCGGTTTACTATACGACAAATATGATATATTTTGGAAACACATCTAAACAGGAAAATAACTAATGGCATTAGTAGTGACGAAAAATCGTGCATTACCTTGAATTGAAATTATTCACAATACATATTAAAATACGTTACATAATTTTCCATCTGTAACCTATATGTATCAGAGCTGCAAACCACTTCAAAATTTGAAGGTGGTTCGGTTCGCGGTTCGGTTCTAAATTTTTGGAAGTGGTTCGGTTCAGACGGGAATTTTGACAAGTGGTTCGGTTCGGTTTGCGCTTCGGTTCAACTAAATTAATCATTTGAAATACTATTCAGAAATAATTTATCCAATATATACATTACACATTCAGTATCAATCTGTAAGTAAATCAAACAGAAGTCATTATTATTTTAAATGAAAGAATTTATTTAAAGAAAGGAAAAATTTATATTTAAAAAATTTATATTACAATCCCATCATCATCCTATATGGGGAAAGTTTTCTCGGGTTTCAAGCCGGGTGGTGTGGAATAATGCTTCCGACGTTTCGGCAACTCTCTCTGCTGCCATCTTCAAGGAGAAGAAGATGGCAGCAGAGAGAGTTGCCGAAACGTCGGAAGCATTATTCCACACCACCCGGTTGGAAACCCGAGAAAACTTTCTCCATATCATTCGCCTGGAAAGACTCAAATCCTTTATCATCCTATATATTATGCGCGTAGTGAAGCTGCGTCAGTCAGTGCGTATGAAGCCACGCGTAATTATATCGGCGTATTTCTCGAGAACCGTTCGTCGTAAAGATATTCGATAAACGGCGTTTTGTTTCTACTGGCTATGAGGTCCCTGAAAAAATATTTTCCTTTGCTAAAATGTCCCGGGTTCGAGTCCAGGAGACAATTATATTTTCCCATAAGTTTACACGGGATTTTCGATTTTTCAGAGTGCAAAGTTTTTTTCCTTCGTTCATTAAAATATGTAAATATGGACCGATTTTCTTCTTTTTTACATTATTCGACGGGTAAAGCTTTATACTATCTTATTCTTGCAATGTTTACACGTTAGGCGGTCGAATATTTCAGAAATACGCATTCTTTTCGAAAATTTTCAGATTTTTCGTACTCATTCCGGGCGTTGCCAAGGAGACTAATTGTTGCCTCCGATTCATTTAAGGCCAATTAAACCTTCAAATAGACGGAAGAAAAGCGTTATTGTTATTTTCTCTTCACTGATAATCTAAATAAACGCTTGCATTGACGTCGCATTTATAGTAGGTCCTGTAAGAAGTTAAAAGCAGTCGTTGATAGACACTTGAAGTGATGTGAGTTCGTCTATAAGGGTGCAACGATAATCATTGGAACTAAAGCTAGGTAGATTTAAAAAATTTTCCCCTTTGTATATGCCATGATATTAAACTAGCATTGAGTAACTCTGTGACATTGTGATCACGTAATTGCTCTAATATATTGCTGTAAAATCGCAGAAAATTTAAAAATGCCAAGGGATAGACCAGTGAAAATGAGAGCTATTAGCCCAGCTACAGCTTCCAGAGAAAGGAAGAGGAGCCAGAGATCAAAGGAAGAGTATTGTAGGAAAGAGATGCGGAAGCTCATAGGATTGCCCGTGTAGATGAGGAGCGGAGAGTACAAGAAAGACAAAGAAATAGGGAAACACGTCAAATGAATTAGGAACAAAAAAGATCTAACCTAGGGCCGAACTATTTAGATTATTTGCAAGCGTAGCTGCTACGGGCTGCTAGTCTTCATTTATTTATATTTAAAAAATGGTATTTTTGATCCTAACGTGATTTTTATGTAGATAACAATAGTATCAGAGAGGAAAGAGTTAGGCACTCTTTCCTTTGAAGCAAACCCGCTGGTTTTTCCAATGGAAATTCCTGGTCTTTTCGTTGGTCCGTGCTTTGTGCATTGAGATCGAACCGAAACCGAACCACTTTCGCAAAAAATTACGGTTCGGTTTTTGGTTCATTGAAAAATTAATCAGTGGTTTCGGTTCGGTTCGCGGTTCAGCAAAATGGCTGCGGTTAGGTTCAGCGGTTTGGTTCGGTTCGGTTTGCAGCTCTGATATGCATATATTATTATTTATTCGATATCCAAATGATGGTGTTGAACGCTTGAATATAAGACGCATTATAAGTCACTGTTACACATGCTTCCACTATGAACGGCTAAACCAGTTAACATAGACTGAAAATATTTGATTGCATTATTTCGTAAATCGCCATTGAAAAATGAGATATTACAAACATGTAAAAATTGAGCACAAAAATAAGGAAATGCAACTCATACTTGATTCGAAAACCAGATGGAATAGCTTGCTAAATATGTTGGAGAGATTTTTAGCAGTGAAGGAATGCATTCTTAAAGGAATGATTGATATGAAGAAAACTTTAAATATTTCAGGAGAAGAATTTAGTGTAATTAATGCCATTGTATCATCACTGCGTCCGATCAAGTTAGCAATTGAACGGCTTGGTAAAAGAGATTCACCATTGCTTTCAGTGGAAGGCATATTTAAATTCATACTTGATGTATTGACGGAACAGAATACTGATTTTTCTGCTCAAATGAAAAAATCCATACAGACAAGGCTAGAAGAACGTAGAAACAAGAATTTCGTCGGTTTGTTGACGTATTTAAGCAATCCCCAGAATTATCAAGAAAATACGAACTTTACGTTCCCTTCAAAATTGGAACTGAAAACTGACGCTATTAAGTTGAATTGCAGGCTTTTTATCCGTAAGCCTGAAGATACTTGCAACAATTCAGGTGGTGTCATCGAATCTAAACCGCATGTCAGGTCCTCAGACTCAAAAGTCCGCTCTTCATCGGCCAGTCCATCGTCACTTATAAATAAATTGAAAATGCTGTAAGCACTGGAAAATTGAACGTTAGCCTTTCTTATGACACGAGAAGCGTTACTACACAAATAGATATCTATGATTGAACCGGAAAGCGTACAACTAGGTTAAATGATCTGTTTGAGCCACTCCACCAACTTCTATTGAAGCAGAACGTGAATTTTCTGCGTCAGGTCTCTTTATTACAAATTACGCACAAATCTAATTGTAAGTGATTCCAGCGTGAATAATTTGTTTTTTAAAATTATTTTATTAACAATAAAGAACAATTTATGGGTATGAAATATTGTTTTAAATACATTAATATTTTTTCCATCAAATTACCGTGTTTCTATACTTTGTAAAGGGCTTTAACTTTTAGAAATTTTATAAAAAAATTTATTATATTCTTATTATTCACTTCTTGTAAGAATTTTTTATTCGGTTTGTGTGTTATACCTAGTTTATAATAAATAAATATAAGTGTTCACAAATATTTAATTTATTCCTTCTTTTCTTGTTAGTAGGTATGTTTATGAAAGCTCAATCCCGGGATCCCGTGATTCGAGTGAATCAATCTCGGGATTGAAAAAAACCCGGGAAATTTTAAACCCTAGTTTGTAGTATGATAGAGTTATAGATGTTCCTGATTCAAGATTCATCGCATCTGTCACTGCTTTTCTAACGTTTAATTTTCTACATAACCTCAGAACAGGCGTAAACATTAATATCAACCTTACAACAAACGACGGAATGTCTCGATAACTAGGTTTCCATGCCAATTGGTCTTTGATTATATCATTTGAAAAATTATATTTTCCAATAATGTCTATGGAAGAAACTGAGCCACAATAAAGGAATCCTGAACTTATCCATCGTGCCATGATTAATCGGAAAACATTAAGACAAAAATGCAAATTATTCTGGGAATATCGAGAGGCAGAGTTAAAAAATAAAAAAACAAAAACTGTAAAAAGTGTTAACAATAACAATGGCGGCAATGAAAGCAAAAGGAGGAAACGTCGAAGAGGGAATAACTAGGAGGAATTGGAGGGAGAATAGGGAGCGCGCACCTGGGGCAACGCGAAGGGGGACAGGGAGGGGGTGGGGGAAGGAGAGGCGCTGCCAGTATCGTCCAAAGCCATCGCCGCTGCCATCCTCCAGAATCAATCACAATCGACTCCGATTGGACATTTATGACGAGCACAGGATGGGGGCGGGGTAGGAGGATATCTCCGAGGTACGTGGTGCGTGGGTGGGAGGAGGAGGAGGAAGGGGGAGGAAGGGAGAGGGAGAGAGAGGTCCGCACTCACGAAAAATGCATTACGCATGACTGCCAAGCGAAACACCGATACATACACGAGGGAACAGGCGAGAGATTCCTTTCCCAACAATCACACACGCCCGCCTCCCCCTTTTCCCTCCCCCGGATTCATTTTATTCCTTTGTATCTCAATTGGTTTTATTTTATTTCCCGACCACTCTTCTCCCATTCTCTTTCGCCTCTCTCTCTCCTACTGCCCCCGCCGAGGCAGATCTCTACCACTGGCCCCGCGGAATTGATTTCATAAGCGCATAAAGGAGACGAAAAGGAAGAAAGGGAAGCGAAAGGCGGGAGAGAGAGAGAGAGGAGGAGGAGAGGGCGAGAGGAAAGGGGAGGGTGCTCGATAGAACGAGGGAGAAAGAAGGAGAGATATGAGGTGGGCAGGGGAGAACGCGAACCCATCGTGTGTGTGTGCGAGAGAGAGGGGATGGGCACGGTGTAACGGCAACAGAAAGAAAAATAACGAAATTACGAGACAAAAAACGCTCTGGACGTTTTTTTCCCCGTAGGGAAAAACGAATTACCGAAAAAAAGAAGATATATTTGAAACGACACACGCAGAAAACAGGACTGGTAGGCGGTACGTCACCATGAAATCAGGACGGCTTTAGAGGGGAAGGAGGGGAGGGGGGGGGAGGAGGGTCACTCAGTTCCTCCCTTTCGGCCGCCACCATGGGGCGTTCGCGCCGCGCTCTTTAGGATCCTCGGCATGCAATGGGTGGAGGAGTCGGTCGTTCGGAAAGGGCGAGGAGGAGGGCGAGGAGGCGTGAGCGTCGGAAATTATTTGAGTCTGCGCCGAAAGACTCACTTCGCCTGATTGCGACTCGTCCCGCGTACAAATTGCTTCCCCGAAAAAGTTATTCCGAGGCAAATTAAAACTGTACTTGACTTTCCAATTAAAATCGGAACGCCGGCATCGAATATTGATCAGACGTTGATTGGAAATGAAAATAGGTTTGGGAGATCGTGATGAGGGCCGAAATGAGCGATTAGAGACGGAGTGGGAGGGCGCACGGGCGTGCGGCGCTCACGGAAAGGGGATGGACACGAAACACAAAAGGGCTGTGGATGGGGGGAGTGGGAAGGAGGCAGTCTTAGAGGTGCGGAAGTGGGGCGGCGGTTTCGGAATGCCTTGCGACGGATTGTTTATTTGTTTCGTCTCTATGGCACACATAGCGTAGCAGCGGAGAGATTACTGCGATGATTGCAGATTCGTATTTATATTTCGCCTCCTTATTAACGAAACTAATTTAGAGCCGTGGGTAAAGGAAACGATTTAAAGTTGCTGATTTTTTTAATTTCGGTGCTTAGGAAATACTTATTTGTCTGGTGTAGAAATTTCGGTATTTCCATCGAGACACTAATTTCGGAGTAGTTCAGTTAGATATATGTGATTTTATCGAAACATTGGTGCACTGCCGTGATTCTAATTCCAACTGAAGATGGTTATTTTTTATGAAGAGGAAAAAATAACGAATTCTATGAAACAATTACGCAAGCAGTTCTGTGAAATAGTTCCGACATATTCTTCGCTAACTTTTCCACGAGAGATAGTGCGATCTTCGGAGTCGTAGACAGATTCTCCTCTCGTGGCTGAGCGCCATTTGCCAAATAAGCGAATTGGCAAAGTGGTATCGGAGACGAAATTAAATTTCTTTTGATTATGGGAAAAAAATGACGCATCGGTCGGAATCGAAGCGACGAACGCGCTATTCCATAAAAACCCCTTTCGCGAACAATCTATAGCGCCGTCGAACCAAAAATCGACCCGCTATGAAAGAATATCGCTCGCGAATTAAAAACCACGCCAAGTCGACGCCACATTCATAAACACTGAGACAACGACGGAATGCCTCGGCTAAATCGAGTACCAGTCGGAAATTACGAATCGAAAATTCTTTTATCGATAACATAATAAAGGCCGTTGCCACGCAAATATTTTCGGAGGAAGCTTCCAATTTTAAGAGAAATCGCTCTCAATTTCATAAAAATCTTCTCTCTTAATCGTTTCATCCCGAGGTCGGCTATCTCGAGATGGTTGAGCTCTTTCGTGAATGTCACTTCGGGGACACTTGGAATCCTCTTATCATAGGAGGGAGTGAGAACGCACTATCATGGGCGCCGTCAGGAAGGTTCATTAGTTCTCGCCAGGTGTCTCGAGCGAGGAGGAGAAAATAGGGGGAGAGGGAAGGGGGAGGGGGGATATATATATATAGATATATAGAGAGAGAGATGGGGGGGGGGGAGAGGGCGGTAGAGGAAGGCTCTAAGGTTGGCAAATAGTGACCTCGGGAATGAACCCGAATTATTTTATTACACTTTCTCCGCAAAAGGCGAAAAAATCGGAGATGGAAGAGGAGGAGGAAGGGGAGAGAATGGAGTTTAAGGGAGGGAGGGAGAAAGGGGTTTGGGGGGTGGGAGGGGAGGGACGTCGCTTGTTAGTCGCGGGAGGGAATTGATGGGCAGCGGAAGAATGATTTATAAGGGAGGTGAGAAGGGAGAGAGGAGGTAAAGGGAGGGGGGTCGACGAAACGGCCAGAGAAGCTACGTGCGGTGGAGGGGAGGGGGAGGGGACTTCAAGTGTCGCCCGATTGATTAATGTGTCGGATGGCGACGCCCGGGGACACCGACGCCGCCGGGATGGACGCCCCCTGGGGTCGGGGGCGGGAAAGGCGAAAAAACGGGGAAAGGGAGGAGAATGCGATTTTTTTTCGCTCGCTGCTGAGGATCGCAACCGTAGCTTTGTTGACTCGCGAGAGAAGTAGGAGAGGGGGAGGGAGAGCAGGTGAACGAAAGTACCGCAGAGTGATTGCTGCAGTAACGCGGGGACGAGTTCGAAGTCGCGAAACGGCAGTCGATGCATCTTTTCCTCCATTTCGAAAGACCCAGTTCGAATTCGGATGCGGCGGAAAGGGATGCCGGCATCCGTCCGATTGTAAATTTAAGGGAGTCGAGAAAGGTGCGGGCGAAGCGCTGAGTCGCTTCTTCGCACGTTCCTTACGTCGGGGAGAAATGCGAGATTCGCGGAAAGCCTAAAATGATCGATCGCTTAGATAATCATCCGAACATTTGTTTTTGATTTCGGCAACGAGACTCGAAGAGGCGATCGTCGGCATGTGGCTTCGGTTTATCTCGATTTGTCCAACACTCGTTATATTTGCGTTTCCGCGAGCGAGCAATTTATTGATGCTGTGAACGGAAGTTTCTGTAACTTTTAGAATTTCTCGAGGTAAGTTTTTACGTTCGCACTAATCCATGAATTCTAATTTCAAATGAAAAACTCTCTTGTGTCTATTGCTCTAATGTGGCGTAAACGTAGAGCCTTGATATTCTAAAAAATGCCAGACTCTTCGAGAGCTACGAGGATTAATTGTTCCTCTCTCCCGAAGAGAGGGAGAATAGGATTCACAAAGCTGCGTTCCAAATAAGATTAGCTATTACCAGTGCCGTGACTAGGCTATGGCGAAGGTGGCATTTGCCAAATGTTCCCGAAAAAAGTGCCAAAAGTTCATTTTTTCAAAAATATTATTTTAATACTAAAATGTTAATTTATATGTAATAAAAACGCTACTATTCTGTAGTAAAACGCAGAAAAAATTATATCCTACATAACCAAGGTGTTTCTTAAAATTTTTCCATAGGCGCCATTTCCCTTAGGTAGTAAATAGGTACATCTCTGGCTATTACACTAGGTAGGTATTATATATAACAAATGGGACGAGTAACGCGCGTTTTCTTCCTAACATGATATCGTTCGATATAAATGAGGAAGAACTTTGCGGGCCAACTCCAGTGGAGGGCAATACGTTAATTGACCTCTGTACTCGGCCTTGGCAGACGGATCTGCCAACGGATACTATGGTCGCGGGTTCGAATACCGCATAGGAGAGGTATGCGCCCGTCCGAGTTATGTGTAAGATTGGATATGTTTGTCTAAATGTCGCTCTTAATAAAGACGGATTATTATTATATGGACTCACTGCGAACTTCCTCTCTGCCACAAAATTTAGACGGCGCGCTTTTCTTTTCCTTAATTTTACTAGTATAACCTCATGTTTCATCTCAAGTCTTTTCAGTACCTTTCCTCGAGTTCACTATTATGGATATGGAGGACTCTTTGTGTCAGCGTGTATCGTTTTTATAGAGGTTTTCCCCGCTCCAAATGTCTTTCTGTCCGCCGGTCGCGCACGATATGAAAGAGCGAATACTCTTGTTTACCTTTCTTTTTGACTTCAGGTGTTATGCCCATTGTTTACTTACTAAAACTATAAAGCGCGATATCTCATAAAGAAACCACAGAATGTGTTTTTTGCCTAAGTGCCAGGTTCAAAAAAGATTTCTGTTCCATCGCTGTCGTCTATTCCGCAATCCAAGATGAGAAAGTGGAAGGTGATGAAAACTAAAGGCAATAAAAATTGACAGATCTGGTTTTACCTTTCAGTTTTTATAGTCGAAGTTCAATTTTTATTTAAAGCTTATTTTCATTTAACGTAAAACGCACTCTTGTGGCCATAGTAAAGCTTTGTTTCCAATTACCCATATATTAAATTTAATCATGTCATTAAAAGTTATTGTATGAACGAAATTATTAAATAATTAAAGAAAAAATCGGATAATAATTGGAAATTTTTGTTTGAATTACCAATCGCGCGCGACCTCTTACATTACAAAATATCGCGAAATAAACGTGGAATATACTATCTTTCGAGGAGAATGAGAATACTAATTGCGAGAGATGAAGAAGAGGAATATTCAGAGGTGAGTTAAAATGGAGAACGATTCTCGATTTTTAAAATGCTTGGATCTGAAAGTTAAATCACATATAACAAGAGCGATCAAGCATTTGACGAGGCATTAGAGGCCGCATTAGAAATTGCAGGTGCTTAGACGCACGGCCGCACATCGGAACTTATCTGAGAGAATGCGAAGTACCTTAGTAGTGCTGATCGGTTACCATTAATATTTTTGCGCTATCACTTCAATATAAAATGTTTATCGGACTTGATTTTAATCCACAAATATGAAATTCTCTGTATTGTGTTCTTTTCGTGATGGTATCGTAGGCCGCATAAAATGCTCTCTCGGGCCGTAGTTTGCTCACCCTGATATATATGTATACAATGATCGACTACCGAAATATCGAATTGATCGCATAGAAACTCGAGAGTGGGTTCTGAAACGCAAAAGAAATAAGCAAAGCGAACGCGTGAGAGTAAGATGAGAAAATTTATTACTTCGTAAGTCGTTTTTAACGAATTGGTTTGTCTTTATAAGTACCAACATTGAGTACTAAGTACTGATAAGAAATGAAAATAAGTAATTGAAACGGGATATTATAAATATTATACTGGATCGCAGTTATGCCTCGATGCACTGTCTGGGTTTTTCTTTGTATTTCGTGGAAATAGTTTTAGGATTTATCGCGTTTACAATTTTATAAAATTTTTATTTCCAGACGTGAATTTTCACTTCTAGATGCTTTTTAGGCGCGTTTCGCTTACAGCGTGAGCGCCTATTATCGTCCGTCGGTCCGCATGTTCGTTCTCGGCTTCTACTGAACGGATTTTCATGAAATTTGATATTAAGGACTTAAAATCAAATATAATTAGAAAATCGCAAAAATGAATCACGTAAGTCAATCAGAGGTACCACTTTACTGGTGACAAAAAATTCAATTTTCGTCATATCTCGGAAAGTTTTGCTCATATCAAAATATTTTTCAAATAAAAGTTGTAGAACTTGTAAAGAACAGCATTTTCTTTCCTATAAATTTTTATCGTAGGAGTAGTCGTTATCGATAAAATCAAATGAGAATGTCTTAATTCGAGTTGAATTTAGAAAATTTCTTGCATGGTTACTTCTTCATTGTTGCTATCATAAACAATCTCACAAACAAACGTTTAATTTCCTTACGCGTGCATGCAATATTATTAAATAGGAAGAAAATGGATTATTTTTGAAGAATATAAGAACTTTAAAACGCTATTTCCCTTAAGTACAGGTATATAATTTCTTTCTAATACTCCATTGCACGAAACGCGCCCATTTGTGAAACGTTGTACACTTTCCTAACTTGTTGTTCTTTTAAGCGGTTTATAAATATAATAGAAGCCATCAACCTCATCAGAAACACCAACATCTTACTATGCCTAGCGTCATAAACACCTATAAATTATATTATAATGAATATGCATAATCTTCAGCCAAATATCGTACAACACAGATACGAACAAGAGTCCGAATAATGCGTCGATATGATCGAGGCTTCAGCGCAACACACTAACACTCCATTTTTAAAAATTTCTTCATGTCCTTTCGGTACAAGGCATAACATTTTCCAATTCTTCAAAACATAGCGCTATATATAAAACAACAAATTCAACTTCGATCTATACAAAGTATGACTTATCTCCATTTACTTATTTCTGCAGAGGGAAAGAGAGATTCAGTTGAAATTAAACTGGTTTCTTTTTTCTGTGACAGACGAAAGCAAAAGTGTATTAACGGATATTCAAAGCGATTTGACGTTTGTTAAATCGTTTTGGCGATAGAGTCGGAAATTGTTTAAAAGTAAATTGATTATGTGCAGGAAAAAAGGACGTTTATTTTCTAATTTTGAGATATAAAAATTAATATTATTTGATAGTGTTAATGCGCCATCATTTAAAATACGATCACAGAAAAAATAATAATTTACATAGCTTTCCTGCTTCCAAGTACGAAATGTTGGCTCCTCATTCGGCAAAAATGAGCTCGGAAAGCGACAATTTTCGAAGATAAGCCCAAAAAAGTCTACAGCAGATAAATGTCACGCGCATCATTATTTTGCTTTTAAAACATGTAACTTTCATTTTCCCTGATTATTATTTGTATTAAAGAGTGGGTTTTTTGATACTTTTCAGAATTTTAGTGATTTAAATATAAGCTTCACAGATACATCGTTGGCCACATCTAGCAGTTACCCATTAAAGTGCTGAAGTGAAGTTAGACAAAACCGAAAACTTAAACACGTCGAACTTTTTTAATGGAGAGCAAAAGTTAATATAATATAACGAATATGATTACGGATTAACACCAAATATGTTATAACTCCAGTGCTTAGCGTTCGAGCGTCATCTTGTAGTGCATGCGAGAAATGCTGTGCACTGCATTGCACAACATTCCGCTGCATTGCGTTGCATCCCCAATTCTCCCTCTCTCTCTCTCTCTCTCTCTCTCCGTCCACCTCTAATACGACAATGCTAACTGGATGGCTATGCGAAAGGGGAGGAGAGGGGAGGGGAGGGAAGGGAGAGATATAGGGTTCCACGGATGGGTTCAGATGGTTAAGGAGCGAGATGGGCTCAAATGCGGTCCGCAGGTGCACGTGGAGCCATCTACAGGCGGCGCGTAATTAACTCGGCGTCGGCGCAGGGGATGGCAAACGAAGAAAAATGAGGAATGGGGAGATGAGGAAGAGAGAAGATGGATGAGGAAGAGAGAGAGGTGGGAAGGAAAATGCAATGGGTAGACAGAGAGAGAGAGAGAAGAAAATGCGGGGTTCTAAGTGGAGAGATGAAGAAAACGGGACGAGCATCGAAAGTTCTAACGAGATGCATCTGTCATAACACGCATAAACACGGCGATAACTTAAGTGCGTGCAATTGACACGAACACAGTCCCATGCAACTTAAAAAATACAGTTATTATCAATAAAAAAAGATCGGCTATATTTTAAACTTTAGCCGTTTAGTAGTTTAATGAATAACGAACAATAGCGCTTATCACTCAACCGCTCGAACAAAGCAAACATTACATTTGGGGAAATCCGTCGAAATATTACGAAATGCTGCGGAAAGGGGGAGCTGAGCAGTAGAGGGAGAAAACAATCAAAATGGAGAAGAAAGAGCGGGTGTTATGGAGAGAGAGAGAGAGAGGGGAGAAAGAGGGGGAGAAATGAGAATAGTGAGAGGAAGAAAGAGAGGAGCGAGAAATATGACGTAGACGGAGGAAATAGGAGAACGGAACTGATTCCTCATTTTCGCCAAAACACTTCTCATCATAGCTAAAGGATGATTATGGTGGACCGAGAAATCACGGGAGATTCAAACTGGAAGTTGAAACGCTCGGACATTACATACTCACAGGTCCATTTCCTCGGTGCAACCATTTTCTAAAATCAAGATGTTTCAAAATAAACATATAATAAATATTCTACCAGACGTGCGCTTCGGAGGTGCTTCAGGTGTCGTATCTGCTGTTCGCGAGGGCAAAGGAGAGGGACTCTGGGCTCTCAGGGCTGAAACGAGGCGAGTTCAGAATCCGCAGTGAAGACCAACCGAGCGAGAGTCGATATCGCTGACATATCGATTGTTAGGTCGAAAATCTTAATCTCTTCCTTTGGCGAAAATGGATAGCGGAGGAGAAATAGAGAATGGTGTGACGGAATGCCAGCGTGGGGAATGGATCAGAGAGAGAGAGAGGCGTAGTTTGTGGCGGTCGTACCTCGCCCACCGCACGAAGGCATTCGTGGAGTTAACAGCGAGAGTCGCTTGCCAAGTGAAACAATGAAATATGGAAGGGAGAGAGGATGATGGGGGTGGGAGAGGGGAGATGAAGGATGGAAGTAGGGCAGGGTGGAAAGGGGAGGAGAGCGGAGTTAGCCGTTCTGGTTGCCATAGTGTTGCTCTCGGGTTAATGGTGAGCAATCGCGTGAGGAGCGCACTGCATTCGCCTGGCAGTGAGATAAAGAGAGGCTCGCTCTGTCGGAGGGAAATGTTAATTCTAAATGCGACGCTACTACACGCCCCCACCCCACCCCCAGAACTTCGTGGACCTTAAGGGATTCTCTTTCGAGGTCACTTGTGAAAAGGGAAATTCGACGAAATGATGAATCACATTTGCTTTTTTTATGTTTTGAGTCTTTCTGCCAAAATGAGCGATCGTGTAATAAAATGTATTGCACGGGAGGAATTTTTCTGAAGAATCAGCCCGATGGCATTTAACATCGTTAGTGGCCAATTAGGAGCGACATTTTAATTATAACTATATTTTAATCACTCTCAGAAACATGTTACGTAAAAACGATGCGGGATTAACGATGTCAATAAGGGTTTTGTGGAAGTACGTCGCCTCGATGAGTTTCGATGGAATGTTTCCACCGATAGCGCAACGTTTTGCTAATTTAAATGCGATAAGAGTTAAAGGTTTCAATGCCGGAAAACCGAGCACAAACTGTAAAACTGGTTTATTTAGCGCCGCTTCAGCATAGTAGTTATCGCGCAACAAAAAGTTTGCCGAAAGGGCGCGTTTCGCTTTGTCCAGAGTAATTTTTTTCAAGATTAATAATAAATGGGTATCAAATTTAGGAAACATTCAATTCACTGAACATTCTTCTTTCGGTGTCTTCTGGTCTATTTTTTAAACAAACTCTAACTTTTCCTTGTCTACATATAGGTATGCATTTTCAAAAGCAAAAAACGGCGAAAAGAGCCAGAAGAGTCGTTAGAAGTAGAAAAAGTACACCTGAAAGTTTGTAAGGACAATTCAGATATAAAAATGACACGAACTACATTTTGGGCATATTTTCGTTCCGGTTTTTTTATCGGCTGAAGAAGTCTCTTTTTCCCAGCGAATCATTCTGAGGAATATGGACTCATTAAGGCGATCTCTTTCGCTATCATTTATTTTGTAATAGTGGTTCAAGCGCCCGCTATAATCTGAAGTCCCAATTAAAGGGTCGGTTGAGGCGAGCCCAAGTTTATTAATGCTTGTTTACAAGATATTTAGATTATTTTTCGGTATCATGTTCAAAACGATGTTACTGATAGCACGACGTGGGTGTTCCCTTTGTTTGATATGCGCTAACGAGCCTTGCGGTTTTTACTGAAACTCACTGCATGTAAATGCTTAAGTAACTAATTTTCTCATTAATAAATTATAAATGCACTTAATTGGTAGAGCTCCTGCCATATTATACGAACAAAGGAAAATTACATCACATTAAGTACTTAATTATAAGAAGAACTGAACTTGCACTAAAATGTAATAAAATGCATTTACGAAAGTTTGAATGCCAGAAAATATGCTAGGAAACTATGAACACAATTCTGCTAGATAAAATTACCTTATTATAGGGCGACGATGACTCTCGAGCAAAAATTATGATCAAACAGTAATTTTATTTATTAGAACTTTGTATTAAGTTGTTTAACAACTTTTCTGAATTTACCTTTTTTAAATGCTATTCCTCAAAGTTACCACTTCCTAGGTCGATTGAAACAAACTTAAATAAAATAAAGTCCTAAAATTTATTTTCAAGTGTAGGGAGAAGGGATAAAGAAGAGAAGGAAAGAGAGAGAGAGATATGAAGAGGAATGGGAGAGGCGGAGGAACGAGAGCACTTTCTAGGCGTAGCGAAAGACGCGTATGACTGGTCGCAGATGACGCACGCGTGGCCAATAATGAGAGTCACAGCCGTCAGACAATAATTTACGCGGAGGAGGAGGAGTGGGGGGGGAGAGAGAGAGGGACAGAGAAATGAAAGCCAGCCTCGCCCATGTGAGGAGGCGATCGCAATTTAAGATCAAAATGATATATCGAACGAGTGTGGCAAGCGACGAGCGAAGATATTTAAAATAAAAAGGGAATTAAATGTATAATGGCCGAGTGGGCTTTCATAAGAAACGCGGCTACGTGTTCGGAATTCGAGAGGATGAGGGAGGGAGGGAGAGAAGGGGAGGGGGGAAGAGGGAGGGAGAGGGAGAAAGCAATCGGAGGGGAGGGTTTTTTATGTGATTGGAATCGGAATGTAAAAGCGGAGAGAATGGCGGAGGTGGAGGAAACGGAACTCTAAGGGAATGTAAATTGGAAGGAGCGGAGATTGGAAGGGAAATGGGAATTGGAAGCAAGTGAAAATTGGAAGCAACGGGGATTGATGGGAAAATGAATAAATGAAAAACGACGAATTAAGAGGAAATTTGGGCCGAGTTTAGAGCGCTAAGCGTCCGATTCAGTAAGGTACGAACACTACAAATTGCGACGAGATTTTAAGAGTAGACGAAATGTGCAATTCGTGTTGACAGAAATCGTTAGAGTAAACCAGCTGCGCATTTCAACAGCCATCATCAGTGGTTATTTACCGATCTTTGGCTCAGATATTTCCCATTATTAGTCGAATAGACGATTCGTGGTTGACCTCTTACTGTGATGACCACTTGATGTTAACAGGGGAAAACCCGTTCGTCAGTTTTGCCATCAATATTTTCCATCGGCTGGTGTATTGGGACGCTAATAAAATTAAAATTTCGTCACAAAATATGAATACAAAGGTATTTCATTGTGCTTAGAAATGGATTGCAAATCATAGCCAATGGATTCGACATTATAACGGCATTACAAAAACGATGTAAAATTGAAGACTGATTTGAGACTTCCAGGGATGAATGGTGATATTGCAGAGTAAGATGAGTTCAGCGTCGAAAGAAGAGAAGCAGAGAGTTGGTTGGAATGGGCAAATATGCAATTGGACACGATGATTACGACGATGCAATTGATATGAGGAAAAAATAGTAAACGCTAAGTATGCGAAGAAAACAGGACGAGAAACTTCGGAGAAGGAAACATTTCTCCAAAGTGAAAATTTACAGGGATCCGCGAATTTATAAAAACAATTGAAAATGATGCACCGGAGTTTACGAGCTCAAGTTGATTGTCATCGAGCTTAAGAAGTCCACGTCTGCTACACCGTCTCTTTTCTCTTCACACTCAAATCCTCGGTCATTTCATCTTTCGAATCGAAACCTCTTGCCGATGATAACCTACTCCTTATATCCCAATCTATACGGAAATACGAAGGTGAGGGGGAAAATTACCCAAAAATTGCCCTTTATTGGAACACATTTGGCCGTATTTAAGTAATTACACTGATAACAATAAACGTCATCCCTGGATTTGGTAACAACGAAGTGAAAGTGCTTATTCCATATTTGCGCTTTTAGTGTCTAAATATTCGTGGCTATTTCAACAAAGAAAATGATTATTCCAGGTAAAACGGAGAAAACCTCACGAGAACATATTTGGGTGAATATTCTTCGGTAAAATGAATTGCATCTTTGTGAGAAGAAGTAATTGACTGAAATACATCTAAATCCGTCCTCGGAAAGCATTTTCAGAAATTTGTCAAATCTTTCTTTGTCTTCACAATTTAAAAAACTGAAAAATTTAAAGATGAATGTTAACTGGCGGCTCGATGGATTTATACTTCTTTAATGGTATTTTCTTAGAGTAATTCTCCTTATGATTCTCAAGAAATGAACTCTCGGTCACATCCAGGGCTGTCTTAAGACATTTGGGCGCCCTAGGCTAGTAACATGATGCGCCCTCTTATAGTGGGGTGGGGATTACTACTAAGTTTTAACCCTAGAACTACCAAGGGCAGGGGGAGGGGGGGTGGGGCTCCGAGGCCCACAAATTTTGTTTTCGTCTGTATCTCTATTAACAATAAAGGTGACGTCTTGATATTTAATTACATTATGCAGAGACTTATAGATAACAATTAATTGAAGTTTCCCATCAATGTATGCATATTTCAATTTTCTGAAAATTATTTCGTCATTGGCTGCATGCCTTGACAAGCGGGTGGCCTAAATTATAGAGTGCCTTTTGATTGATCTATTTTATTCTTGCAACTCCCGCCTCCCAGTATTGCTATTTATAGACAAATTATGTTGCATTTCCTTCTTTTCCACACCCTCCTTATTAGCAGTTCATTTGTTTTCTCATAGAGAAATGTATCGGCGTGAAAAACCTTACATGCAAGCAAGAATGTGGGAGGATTTTCGTTTTGTTTCTTTCAATATGAATGCGACATTAGTTTGGTCCGTACCAATAAGCAATATGGCATCGTGGTCGTTTTATGACAGTATGACAGCAAAAAGAAGGGGCGGTCAAACCCGCGGTCTCGTAAAACCTCGGGTACAGGGAGTCAGGAAAAGAATGACCCTTCCCAAACGAATAGCGGCCCAAGCCAGGGCACAGACCTTGAGGGTGAAAATAGTGCATTTTACGACATGATAACATACTGCATTGCAATTTTTCCATTTAAAAAGAATTCGTCGCGAGCCAGAAGATGCCATATGATACCGAAAAATCCTAGATAAATATTTATTATAATTCCATTAAAGGAGGGATACTATAGATCAGATGGCAAGGAAGTACATACACTACAAAGAGAGGAAGAGGAGATGGCCGCTTTCGATGTTCCATACTTTTATTGGAAAATCCACCATGACAGGCTCACAGTGTGTGCTCACGTGTGTGTGGAAAGCACAGTATGAAGCGTGTTATTTGCTTAAATTGTTGTGTCAGATGCAGCAGATTAAATAGTTTTTCTAATAAATTTGTTATTATTTCTATAAATAGATTATTACTGCAAAACTAATGTGATCATTAAAACATAATGAGGAAAAATGTAAAAGAATTGTTTTTATGCAAACTTTTCTATCTTTATAGTAGATAATGTACATACATATAATTTCAAATACGTTAATAAAAAAACCGGCACAACATACATTGTACAAACTTTCTCATATACGTACTAATGCGTCGTTTAGTTATCTTTAGAAAATGAAAATCGTATGAGCTTGTTTTTAGAAAATCCAATTTTTGTTAAAGTTGCCCAAGAATAAACTAGCCTTATATTAATTCACTGAGAAAAATAAAATACGTAGTATTATTGCAGATGTATACTCAAGTAAGTGTACGAAATTTGATGAAAATCCTTAGAGCCGTTATTGAGAAAATCGAATTATTGTTAAAGTTACCTAGAATAAACTAGCCTTATATTCATTTTTTGAGAAATATGAACTATACAGTATTATTGAAGACGTAAAATCATGTAACTGTATGAAATTTGATCAAAATCGTCAAGGCCGTTTTTGAGAAAATCGGATTGTTGTTAAAAATGCGTAGAATAAATTACTCTTAATTATTGATCAATGTCAACCATTTCTATGTATATTCTGCTCAGTATGATTTCACTAATTTTCGTTCTACGGTCTAGGCTCCAGAGCCAGTAACAGACAGACAGACGGCATTGCAAAAACCACTTTTTCTGATTCAGCGACACCTAAAACGTATATTTCCGTAAAAATCTCGAGGTCGAATTATTTCGCGAAAACAATACTACTTTCTCGATACTTCGTATGAGAAAATAAAAATTTGATGTGGCCAACACATGACTTTCTCCATATTTGTGGTATAGATATTAAAATTATTATGAAGATAATTATAAGGCAAAATGATTAATTCGTATCGTAAAAAATACAGTCTTCCTTATTGTCGTAAATTATATTTTGAATATGTTTACAGAATTCACCGCTACATAGTGGTTGTAAACAGGAAAAGGTTAAATATATCCGAAATGGATGGTTCTACGAAAATTTGTTTCAAACAAAACTTGGAAGAAATATTATTCTCTACAATTTGGTCCTCATGAAGATTACCAATAACGATGTTTTAAGGAGATATTTGACGGAATCCGAAAAACCGGTTATTTATAAATAATTCCTAAACAATAACTGCCATGGAAAATTGTTTGAAATAAAAGATGTAGGAAATTACATTCTCTATAACCTTTGTATAGAATTATGTATACAATAATGATGTTTTAACGGAGAAATATCGCAAAAACTGAATCGGGTTTCGAATAAACCTCGACTTCCGGTTAACCGTTATTGTCCAAAAACTAATTACTTCTTTGTGCTCATGCTAGAGTTTTATATATGAAGTTTGGTAACGATGTGGCAAGTACCTTTTGAGTTAGAGCGCCCACAATTACATACACACACATACGCACACAACATACGCACGCACACACACACATATCATTCTGAAAATAGTCTAAACGTGTTCTACGGACCTCGATACGTGCATTTCCGTTGAAATCTGAAAGTCGGTTTTTTTCATGAACACAATACTTTCCCATTACTACGTATGGAGAAAGTAAAAAAGAAGAACGGTTGCACATTACAACAACATGCTTTTACAAGTTTTCGAAAGAAAGAAGATTTTTTAAAACAGAGAAAGATCGTTCCACCTCTACAGAAGTGATTGGGGCGTACTTGAAAGAAGCTAGTGTTAATGGTCCCATATCGACCGAAAGCTTACAATTATCTTCAATAATCTTACCTACACTTTTTATTTTTTTCAAAATCAGGATTAGTACTCAACACTTTACAATGTCATTCAAAACTTGGGAATTTACAAGGGAATCACTCCTTTTTTATAGCGACGTAATAGCATCCGGTAACATTGAAAAGTGGGCGGATATGAAACTTAACTCGTTCTGAAGAGATGTCTTGGTTAATAGTTCTTTCAATACGCGAATAGATGAGGCTTCATCTGAGTCAAATCGATCCATAATATCAGAGAATGTTCTGAAATTGCTGGCATAGTACATAGCATGTACAACCCATGTTCCCAATCTAGTAAGAACTGGTTGCGGAGGCAGTGTGAGGTTCGGAGCAATCTCTTTCAATAGATTAACTCGAGTTGGAACTTTAAGGAAAACTTTTTTCCCATTGGATAGTAGAAGGTCAACATCGGGAAATAGTCCGCGAATTTCTTCAGCCACCATGTGGAGAGCGTGAGCCATACCTGTCAGGTGCAGCATCTGAGGAAAAAGAACTAGCAGAGCTCTGGCTGCTTTTTTCATGTAAGGAGCTGCATCTGTTACGAAGAGAAGGACATCCTCGTGTTTTATTCCGTCGGCCCATGGTTTTGTGAGGGCACTGGTGAAGAGCTGTACAATTGTTGAACTATTTGCATTTTCAAGTTCTTCTGTAGTAAGCAAATAAATGTTAGGAGGTGCATCAGGCGTCATTGTTCCTATGATAACGTTGGCGACGCGACGTATCTCCCGACAGCATCTGTTGTCTCATCTATGCCGATCCAAATTTTCTTACCGAAGACTTCACTCCGAATTTTTTAATAACACTATTGTGACTTATGTCCAAATATGTTTTCCGTAAAGTAGATTAACCAGGAACTGTTTCATTCGTGTATTTCCTCTCTAATTTATTTGCGGTATTGGCCGGATTTCTCGTAATATTGTTCTCTGTTACCCTCTCAATTACACCCATTCCCCTAAGACGCCTACACTCTACCCTGCTCTCTAGCCTAAAAAAGCCCTACTATGCTCAAGGATCCTAAGCGCCACACCCTGGGATGCCTCCGGCGTGTAATGAACCCCCGAGCCATTTAGGGGTGCCCCACACGATCCGAGAATCGGACGAAGGTCAACGAAATCCACCCCCATGCCCCTACAGAAAGACCATAGCCTTCGGTTTAGCCCCTCCACCCTACTCCAAACCTCAGAGCCATAGTCAATCCACGGGACAATGCTGCAGATGGTTAAACGCACATCAACCCCAGACTCCTCTCGGACACGACCGACCTCGGAGTTTAAGTCCCTAAAGGAACTCAAAATCTCCTCGGAGCCGCGCTTCGAGGCGTCATTGGTGCCAACATGCGCCACCACCCGCAGACTAGAGCAGCCCGTGCCAACGACCTTCGTCACCTGGGGCACCGTAATATAGTGATCTCTCGTATTTTATCCTCGTGATCGTACCTGCCCATGTACGTAGGTGCCTCTAATATTCCTGAGACCTCCTCTAGGAGAATTTCCGACATAAATTTCTCCAGAAACCTTACCCTAGCGCTAATTCTGCGATCCTCTAGCGACATCCAATTCAACTCCTTCAAGAGTGATGTGACGCTTAATTTTTGCTTTACGAATCTGGCTGCTCTGCGTTGGATTCTTTCTAATTCAAGTATCTGTCCCTTTTCGTACGGATCCCATATGCTGGAAGCGTATTCGACCTGAGATCTGACCAATGTTAAATAACACGTTTCTCGTACCTGTTCTTTGCTACTTCTTACTATTCTGCCTACGAAGCCCAATTTCTTATTAGCTGTGCCTACGATCCTTTGAATATGCATATTCCACGATAGATCACGACAACAAACGTTATGGTAGGAGCTATTCTACGAGTGGAATTTTCTCTAGCAGCCAAATAGGCAGAGAAACTTAAGATTGGACAACTTGTAGTCCTCAATACGACGTTGCAATATTTTTGGATAAAGTTGTCAACACACACTCATTTTTTATCTTTAGATATTCATAATTCTTCGTGTTTCATCGCCCAAGTTGGAGAATTTTGGATATTATATGCGCAAGTATAAGGTAAGCTACGAAAAATGAATTTGGTATTAATAAAACCTTTCTTCTGGGCTTTTACAAGACGCCGCATTGCAAGTTCTTAGGCGGGCAAAATAAGCGCTTGCAGCTAAAGTTTCCTAGACATTATGTTATATTTATTAGCGCTGATACTGCTCCAGAAATCATTTGAAGACCAGGATTTCAATGTACTATTATGAAAACGTGTTGAACTGCACGATATTTTTAACCATCATAGCTTCGCGGGCCAAAGATTTTCTAACCATGGTTTAGAGTTTTCCTTTGGTCATTATGCATACGGCTTTACTATGGCTCATTCCCTTGATCAATGGAAACTTAGCTATGGTCTCAATTATTTATGGCTTATAAATTCCGTTAAATATTCGATCGGGTGGAACAAAAAAAGCTGATTGAAAGAACGATATATGTTTTACCATGCTCAACCCCTCCTCCAGTCTTTATTAAACAGTTTTTCTAACAACTTTAACAAAACCAGGGAATATCTCCAGATTAGTAGTTAAAGTGTTCTCCTAAGACAGGGGCGCTCAGGGCAAATGGTGCTGGACAAATCACAATTTTTAATTAGATCAATAAATCTTAATATTCAGGCCTTTCTTTCTACGTAGAGGGTATTGGATGCTAGAAATATCGTCACCTGTCAAAATTAAAATCAAAGATAAATATTGAAAATTTAAAGTCCTATTTTTTAAAACAATACCATACATTTACTATTCGCATTTTAATTATATGCAAACGCATTTGCACTTTCGGGTAAATAAAAATCCAACTTTTGAGCTCTACATTCCTAATCGAGAAATCTCCGTGGCTGCCGCATGCCTCGGCGTATCTCACACTTTCTTAAGGATATCGAATGCATACTCCTTTTGAGATTCTGGCGAACAAAAAACGGAAATTAGTTAGTGATTTTAGTATATTTCTCTTTTCTATTTTGTGTGAAAATATTGCTTATATGTATTGGAAATAAGTTTGAAAGATAGCAACTGATCTTAAAAATTTACAAAATTCGAGCGAAATATAAATGAAAAGGGAATAAATAGGCCAAATATTTTAAATTCGTATAAGATGCGATTTTACCCTCAGTTCTCAGAATGTGCTACTACCTACTCTGAATTTTTAAAAAATCCGTTTCCTAAACTCTGCCATCTCTCTTTATATCTATAGTAAATCCGCAATGCTGTCTTGAGCGTCTTGTGTGGCGCAAAAGAATTACATTTAGGTGAAGCCGTGGTCTCAGAAAGTCCACACGTAAGCATCAGAAATTGAAATGTATTAGCACAAGAGAAACTGATCTAATTGAATTACAATTTCATCGCTACTCTTCAAACTGAGGCAAACTAAACGCAGACTACAGCGAAATCTGTTATTCGACTCGTTTACAATCTCTCAGAACACAAACGATAAGGCGTACTAGCAATACAAAAAAGTTGTTGTTGTGGTACAACAATTGGAAGCAATTTCACAGCGTTATTTTTTATATTATCATTTTCACATGGAAAAAATAACTGACAAATATTTCTAGAATAAGTATAATCTAATACAAAAGAGAAAATATTTTCCTTTACTAAAATCATCAAATACACTTCTCCTATTTCTTGCTAAGAAATCTTGCAGTGTAAGCAATAAATCTCTAGTTATATATGGCAATGATATAACTGCCAAGAAAACATTGTATTGTTTTTCTGGCTTGTGTCGACTAACTGGGACCACATTTTAAACTGACCGCGAAGCTGACCCCTCGGCCGTCATTAACTCGGGTTAGAGGCCCATACCTCGAGACCCATCCTCAAATCCGAGCTCAGGTCTCTTTACCCTCTCACCAGGGGGGCATTAGCCGACCACGTCTTTGCAATAAAATTTAATCTATTTTATGTTGTTAACTTAGTGCGATTGTGACTCAAACTACATATTCGGGTGAATGCGCTGATCAGGAGCGTCTTTTTAACGGAATTTTACGATAAATAATAACATATTTACGCTCACATCTAATCTTGATGCCATGGAATACCAACCTCTTAAGAATTTTCGGACGGGATTGTAATGAAAGCAGACATTCGCGAGACGGTGCGGAGGGTGTAACGCTTTTATCTAGTTAATCGCATTTTTCTATGATCACCAACCAACCAACAAAAAATTAAACCTAATTTTTGGCTTTTTTCGAATGAGATTTGAATTTCTACGATATGGAAATTTATTTCCATACTTTTTCCGGCATAAATGTGAAAATACCGCGTCGAAATCTCGTTTTTAAGATATTTGAAAATGCTAAAGAAAAGAGGCCTCGCTTCGTTTCAGCTCTGCCCAAGTTATTCTAATGGAGAAAATATATGCTCCTTAAGTCAAACCCAGAACTACTATGTACACGGCGAGCAGTTTCAAATTGAAAAGTTGAATAGTCAAGTGATTCCTGAAAGTTTGATCGAAAAATGTTGTAAAGCTTTTATGAGCGGTTTTCCTTTTCTCCCATCTAACACCATATAACAACCAAGAGTTACACCCTCCGCACCGTCTCGCTTTCATTACAATCCCGTCCGAAAACTCTTAAGAGGTTGGTATTCCTTGGCGTCAAGATCAGATGTGAGCGTAAATATGTTATTATTGATCGTAGAATTTCGTTAAAAAGACGCTCTTGATCAGCGCATTCACCCGAATATGTTGCTTGAGTCACAATCGCACTATGTTAACAACATAAAATAGTTTAAATTTTATTGCAAAAGATGTGGTCGGCTAATGCCCCCATGGTGAGAGGGTAAAGAGAACTGAGCTCGGATTTGAGGATGGGTCTCGAGGTATGGGCCTCTAACCCGAGTTAATGACGGCCGAGGGGTCAGTTTCGTGGTCAGTTTAAAATGCGGTCCCAGTTAGTCGACATAAGCCGTTTTTCTTTTTCTAAATGCAACGATTGATTAAAGGCTGATTTCCACATATAGGACCGGGCGCAGACCGGTCGACGACTGTGTCGTTTTACCGAAGATCAAAAAAGTGTCCCATCCGTATAACTAACACTGGAAGAGCAATTTCCATTTCCACATATAGGGCCGGGCGACGACCGTGTCCCTACCGTGCTGTGATGGGTCGTTTCGAAAGTGATTTGTCAAGGACACGGTCCATGGCGGTCCGACACGGCATGCGCACAGTCCTATATGTAGAAATGGTGAAAGGGCGACCTAAGGGCGCCCATGCCTGCTTCGGTTATCTTCGCCTTCTCGGCGATGTTATACGAAGTTGGCTCGTGAATTCTTTCGCCACGTGGTTTAGTCAGTTTAGTGCTGTTACCTCTGTTGGAAGTAGTCAACCTATTTATTATTGGAGTAAATCTAGGAGTAATGGATGAAGAAAAATTAATTGTATTAGTACAGGAGCCGAAGTTTGAAAACGAATGTAAATTAAAATTCAATTAAAATTAAAAGGACATTTAAAACTGTTAACAGGCAATTTTCGAAGAAAGAACAGTGGATCTTTTAATTAACTGAATTTTTTTTAAAGGAATTTTGGTGCTTATTTAATACAGAGTAAGTTCTAAGGCTTATAATCCATTTAAATCTAATAACAGTGGCTATTATAATTTAAAGAAAGAACTTTATTTATTCACTTTACAGAATGAATTAATTTTAGGCTAGCATTGTCTATTATAAAAGGAGTTACTTTGGAATTTACAGTATGTAAAGTGGAAGTTGTACTGAACTGACTCAAGTATTTTGGGTACTTTCCTGTTAACGGGAATAACTAAAAAAATAAACAAGTATTGTTGTGATATGTTACGACGTATTTGTTAGGGATGGGTCGCGAACGGAGTCGCGAAGAGTCGACTCCTGCTGCCTTGGAGTCGAGAGAGTCGACTCCGGAGTCGATTCCAGTTAAGGAGGTTGTAACGGTACGAACTAGTCATAATGGAGTCTAGTTGAAAGGTTTTTATAAGGAACAAAAAAATGTTATTATCTAATAGTAATGAAATTGAACGTTTTGGTAGGTGTTTTAGATGCTTATGTTAGGGTTTGTCCGTTATTAATATTTTAGAAAATAAAAATAATGTGTACATAATCACTCATTTGACTCGAATACCAACTTGTGTTCGTAAAATAAGAGTCAATATGAGTAAATATATTTTCATTATATTTTTGAAGGCGGTCTCTTGTAATACATAAATAAGACATAAAAACTCAAAATATATTATTTGTAAATGTTTTACAATTAAAACTAAATGAATTATCTTCAAATATTAACTGTAAATAAGTTGTTGATATAATTGTTGAGTTGTTGATTGAAAATAATAGAATGAATAAGATGTAGTTTTTGCTATTAATCTGTGATTTTAAGTTTTAGAAAAGAAATAAATGTTGCGCCGAGCAAATTAGGTTCAAAATAAAATCCGCACCATAACGAAAACTTGTCTCTTCAACGAAGTGCGCGAGAGACGATTTTGCTACCCTTCCACGGTGACGTCATCAGAGAGTCGACTCCTCGCACGCGAAGCGACTCCACGGCGTGGAGTCGATGGAGTCGATTCTCGCGACTCCAGTGTTCATTCGCGCACATCACTAGTATTTGTTTGTTAACAATGCGTAACAACGGGGGAATTACTTAAAAATCACACTTTTGTGAAACTTATTTATTAATAAAAGCAACATAATTACTAATACCATCTAAATTTATGTTACTGGAGGGCCAATATATCTTTATGGCATTTAAAATAGCTGGAAAAATGCCCTTTAGATAAAATACCATGGTCTTGAAGCAAAGATACAGCTTCTTCTTCACTCCTCGGCAAGCTCCACAAATTCACCATTAAGGGATCAACGTAAATATCTTAACGAGATTTGTTACGCATTGTTAACAAACAAAATATCACAACAATACCTGTTTATTTTTTGAGGTATTCCCGTTAACAGGAAAGTACCATTTCAAAGCAAAAATCAATTTAAAACTATTGAAAGTTGTTGTTTCGGAAACTGAGAAGTCCAGAGTAGTGAGCGGACGCTAAACGATATTAAGGTACATTATATTCCAAAATCTATTTAAAGTATTATCAGAGGCAATTGAAGATTGAACAATTTTTTTTGTTACCGGAATTCTGCTTATTTCATGAAATTGAAATGCTAATTCATTAATCCATTAAAATCTGATAAGAGTGGCTATTTTAGTTGAAAGAAATATAAGTACCTACATGGTACTTTTATTCACTTTTCAGAATGAATGAATTCTAGGTTAACATTGCATATTATAAAAGGATTTTCTTTGGAATAAGAAGTTTGTTATGTGGTTATTTTAACTGAATTGAATCAAGTTCTCTTCTAAGTTTGAAATCCATTTAAAACTGGTGAAAGTAAGCGGCACAAGCAATAATAACGTCATTCTCAGAGCTACTCATGGTTATGACTGATCTCAAAACCGAAACAGCAGGCACGACACGGCCGGCGCACAGTACTACATGTGGAAATGCACACGACCCAGCACGGTCGTCGACCGGTCTGCGCCCGGTCCTATATGTGGAAATCAGCCTTAACACTCACAAATCACGAATATCCTGAGTACAGAAGCATTATTAGCAGGGATTACTTTACTCGATTCATAGGACATTGCTAAATGACATAAAACGCGCATCTGTTCCATGGACGTCGTTTTTCGCCTTTGGGACGACTCAATTTTCCCTGTGTTATAAATTTCTATATTCTGTTCTTAGAATCGCAAACTTTTTCTCTCTTTCTTCGTCTCGAATATTTTTCGTTCTGAAATTCTGGGTTCGCCGAAGAAGGAATTCAAAGGGACATCTCCTCCTCCATGGCTTCATCTTCTTTAAAACGCTATCCTTTGCGTCGCGCTCTCGCAATCACATGAGAAGACACAATTTTGCCTTATCACAGCGGTTCCCAACATTTGTGCGTTTGCCATCCCCTCTTAAGGCATACGATCTTATCGCGATCTCTTTATATCTTCAAATAAATATAAAAAATAACATTCATTTCTAAATATAATAAATATTCAGTTTATTTAAAAAAGATTTATGGTTGTTCTAGATATACCCATACATTTAATCTGTTGATTTAGGAAAATCCATTTTAGACCAAATCTAGAGGTCTATTTATAAATCGGAAAGTAAGTTATTGGTTATACTATAATCCTGACCGATTCGTACGGTGCATTTAGTAAGAATTTTAAAAAATAGTAAAAGACTGCCTCTAAAAAAATAAAATATTGAAACAATTCCATATACGTTGTTCCCTCTGCAAACCCTCAGACTGTAAACGGCTGCCTTCTCAAAGTGACGCACGAAGCGAAAGGACTGGAGTCTATCCTCGGAGATACAACCACGCGAGCACACCTCTCCAGTCATTCAAAACGTCTTACTCCATCGAGCAACAATGGTCGCACTTTTCGAAACCATAACGACCGATTCGCCGCCGCCTCATCTTCATTCGACTGTAGCCATGGGAAAGAACGATTCAAAATCGAAAGCTATTCGAAGTGCTTCAATTTTAAATCCTTACTGCGGAACCTTCCAATCGCCCTCGAATTGCACAGGGTTGGAATCCATCGAGGGGCGCGGTTCTTTGGGGGTGTCACCCGCGACGCAAAAGGAATTTAGTCCTTGGGCGGAAGAGGGCCTTCGCGAGAAGCGGGTTCTATGTGCCAGTGAGGCGGGAGAGAAAGAGAGGCGGAGAGATAGGGTGAAAAGGGACAGGGGGTCGAGAGAGAGAGAGATATGGAGTGCATTAAAAGGGGATAATGAACGCGGCGGCAGTTAAGTCCGTCTCCCGCGGCGGCTATGGTCCCGTGAGCCCATCACACAGCGCCGTAACGGCAAGAAAATCAAGTGTCCGGCGACGGTGATGACCAGGCGATTATTGCGCGCGAAGCAATAAGGAGAGGGAAGCAGAGGGCGGGGGGAGGGGAGGAGAGGGGGGGGGGGAGAAGGGGGTTCATAGAAAAATGCGCTTTGCCTGCTTTATGAGACCTGGAGAAGAGAGAAAGACGAAGGCGAAGGAGGATGGGTAGAGGTATGTAGGCGGAGGAAGAGGATGATGGCCTTTCGAAATAATGAATTACGCACGACGGCGCGGCCAAAGATAAAATTTTACGGTTTTGGGTTTTGCCGAATTCGGTGTAAATGACGGGCAGAGAGAGAGAGAGAGAGGACGGAAGGGAGAGAGAGAGAGAGTGGTGGAGAAGTGGGGAGGTAGTAGGCGCCACCGCGGAGTCGAGAACGATATTCGCAACCGATTTCTCCCCCTGGAAAAGAGGAGAATAGAGAGGAAACAAAAACCGATCGCATTTGAATTTCGACTCCGATTCGGCGTCCCGAAAAATAAAAGCGCTGCATGTCGTGAGGGACGGGAGAGAGAGACTTCGAAGTGAGGAGGCGAAAGGGAATAGGGTGAAGGAGGGGAGGGGGAAGAGGGTGAAGGAGGGGAGGAGAGGGGGAAGAGGGACCGCGGACCGTGCGACGTCACCTGCATGCTTTGTTCTCACTCGCGATTTTTACTTTCTCATACGAAGTATCGAGAAAGTATTGTTTTCGCGAAAAAATTCGACCTCGAGATTTTTACGTTTTAGATGTCACTGAATCCGAAAAAGTGGTTTTCGCAATGCCGTCTGTCTGTCTGTCTCCGTCTGTCTGTTACTGGCTCTGGAGCCTAGACGGTAGAACGAAAATGAATGAAATCTCGTACTTAGGCATTTCATTATACTGAGCAGAGTATACATAGAAATGGTTGACATTGATCAATAATTAAGAGTAGTTTATTCTACGCATTTTTAACAACAATCCGATTTTCTCAAAAACGGCCTTAACGATTTTGATCAAATTTCGTACAGTTACTTGAGTTTACGTCTTCAATAATACTGTATAGTTCATATTTCTCAAAAAATGAATATAAGGCTAGTTTATTCTAGGCAACTTTAACAATAATTCGATTTTCTCAATAACGGCTCTAAGGATTTTCATCAAATTTCGTACACTTACTTGAGTATACATCTACAATAATACTACGTATTTTATTTTTCTCAGCGAATGAATATAAGGCTAGTTTATTCTTGGGCAACTTTAACAAAAATTGGATTTTCTAAAAACAAGCTCATACGATTTTCTTTTTCTAAAGATAACTAAACGACGCATTAGTACCCATATATGAGAAAGTTTGTACAATGTATGCTGTACCGATTTTTTTACTTTCTCATACGAAGTATCGAGAAGGTATTGTTTTCGCGAAAAAATTCGACCTCGAGATTTTTACGGAAATACACGTTTTAGGTGTCGCTGAATCCGAAAAAGTGGTTTTCGCAATGCAGCCTGTCTGTCTGTTTGTTACTGGCTCTGGGCGAAAATGAATGAAATCTCGTACATAGGCATTTTATCATACAGAGAAGAGGCTGTGAAGAAATGGTTGGCATTGCTCAATAATTAAGGGAAGTTTATTTTATGCTTTGTAATAACAATTTGGTTTCCTCAAAAACGGCTCTAACGATTTTGATCCAATTTTCTAGTTTCTTGACTTTATGTCTTCAATAATATCAAATAGTTCATATTTCTCTAAAAACCGAATATAAGGCTAGTTTATTCTAGGCAACTATAGCAATAATTTGATTTTCTTAAAAACGGCTCTAACGATTTTGGTCAAATTCCGTAAAGTTACTTGAGTTTGCGTCTGAAATAATCCAAAGTATATAAATGTCACTTTCTATGTAATGTTTTTTGAAGCTTGAGATCAAAGCTCCGAGTTTGAACTTGACACTTGAATGGTTCTACGAAGAAAGGTACAAAGTTTATTTTTATTGAAGACAGGATCCGAATAATTAGCATAAAAACTGGAAAATATTACTCTATTCTGAATTTGTACGGCAATTCGGCACGGATGTGAACTTAACCTTAAGATAATAAACTCCATTCATTCAGCTATATAATGTTCACGTACCGTGGTCTTATCTCAATTTCAATTAATTTAAATTCGCGATTTCCACGGTTTTGTTAAGGAGAAGGGGAGGGAGGAATGAAAAATAAGAATAAGAAAAAAACAAAAATTAAAAGATTAAGAATTTCGGTATTTTTCTACCGGTTCCACTGATGACCTATCTTCATGTCAAATCTCAGATCTGGAGACTTTCCAAAAGTGTCTTAGATTTCATATCTTCCTCCTATAGGTATCTGTGAGAATGAAACTTTTATAAGAGATATTATTCTTCCCGTCGCAGAGTTCAATTTTTATGTAACGGTGAAAGGAGATTGGAAATAAGACCAAAACCATTAATTATACAGCTAATATTTAGTATTGCATAATTATAATTAAAAAAAACCGTAATGTATTTTTTGAATCAAAATAATAGAATCATGCTACGAAATAGCAAGAGAAATGGCTTTCCATACTTCGTCTCTTTTCGTCATTTAACGGTACAAAATACGATTGGCTCTTTCTCTCTCACACGGCATCCCTTTACTTTCTCTCCTTCGTTCTATTTCCCATTTAATAGCATTCGAACGAGTCCATGGCATCAGAATTTCTCATTGTTATGACTTTTTTAAAAACATACATCAAATGAGTTTTTAAGCTATTTCTGGCGTGGATTCTGTTTCTCTCTCCGAGAAAAATAAAGTTCGTTCTTTTGGCTGTATAACTATCCAAGTCTAAAAAAAACGGCGATAATCGAATTTTAAAATGTTTAGTGGTGACCTCTAACATTAAACTGCATCAAAATTAAGAGTGCGCGCGCCAGTTAGAGGAGTCTATAAATGGACATATTTAGAGAGCAGTGTTTCTCAACCGGTGTGCCGCGGTCTCGGCCGTAGAATGCCGCCAAATTATTATTTTGTTATTTACGACTAGTTATCTAGCATGCTTATATTCACGATCAAGTGTAAACGGGGCACAACGCGAGATGGCGAATGCACTCTCCGCGACCCTGCACAGCTCAGTTGATGCTCATTGATTACATATACGTGCCACAGTGTCATCGTGCGTATTTCGTGTACAAAAACAGTGCACATAACAACAACGTACTTTCGGAATTCGGAATTCCTGTGTGAGCAGGATGTTTGTTAGTCGGTCGATGTTTACTTGACAAAATATTAAGAACACGCAAATATTAACCCCACCACATCGAGTTGTTAAATTTAATATTTTATTTCTAAAGGTTGGTGCCCATCGCAGCACGCGTGCAGAATTATCGCCTTTCTTCGAGAAACAGCGCGTTTGGAGCTTGTCAAAATTGTAGAAACAGGCCTTATAAGTTTTAGTAGCAGCGAACCAGTTTTAATTTGTGTGAGAAACATTGTGTCGTTAACAATAAGAGATTTGCTATTCATGTTGATGAATCAACTGATGTCAGCAGATGTACTCAGCTTATTTCAATCGTCATAGCACTTTTTGTTTTGCAAGGAATTATCTCAAAGGAAGAGAGGAAAAGAGATGTTCAATACAGTGAACAGTTACATGGAAAGAGAGAGAAAATATTTATCTTCAATGGTCAAATTGTGTTGGAGTCTGTACGGACGGAGCGGCGTCCATGACTGGAAAAGTAAAAGGCTTTATCACTAAGGTTAAGGAGAAAAATGAACCGATCGCTGTGACGCATTGCATGATCCACCTTGAAGCTCTCATGGCGAAGACACCACCAGATGAACTAAAAAATGTAATGGAGGAGGTTTTTAAGATGGTAAATTTCATTAAATAACGCATATTTTCTATACTGTGTTCAGAAAAAAAACTCTTTTGTGACATACAGAAGTTAGATGGTTATCGAGAGGAAAAGTATTTGAAAGAAAGTGCCAACTGCGTCAAGAGCTGGAAGTATTTTTCACACAATAGAAGAATACTCATTTTCTTGAATTAATACGTAATGAATATTGGTGTGCGAGATTAGCATATCTTGCAGACATCCTTTGCTTACTAAATGTGTTAAATGTTCAGTTTCAAGGTAGAGATGAGAATATTCTGACCCTTTCTGACAAACTAGTACATACTTTCAAATGCAAACTAGGTCTGTGGAAGAAACGATCGAAAAATGGTAATATGGATATGTTTTCTATTGCTGCCCAGATTGATTCAACAGGCAAGTTATTGAAGGCAATTACTGAGCAACATCTAATATTGCGTGAAGATCAATTTCATCATTATTTTCCGTTGCTTGAAGTCCACAATTTTGGATGGATCATGAATCCGTTTTAAAAGGCATCTTTTGCAAGTGGCGAAAAATTAGGATTACAAGAACAGTCAGAATTGATCGAGATAAAAATGAACAGAAACTTACAATTGAAATTCCATGAAATAACATTGCCAACATTCTGGCCGCTTCTGGAGAAAAATCACCCTGCCATAGTATCTCAAGCTATAAAAGCGTTACCTTCCTTTTGTTCAACTTATCTGTGGGAGTTTGCATTTTCAACGTTAATTATCATCAAGAACAAGAAAGGAAATCTGCTGAGGTCAGTCGATCAAGAGCTTCGAGTAGCCTTAAGTACTATTGAGCCTCAGCTCGATCGTCTTGTGTTCAGCAAAGCAAGCCCAAATATCACATTAATGATAAGTAGTATCTTTTAAATAAAGTATTGTATAATTTGGTGTACCGCGAAAACTTTGATTACTTTTCAGTGTGTCTTCGTACTGAAAAGGTTGAGAAACACTGCTATAGCAAAGTAGTAATTGCTAATTACACTGGCTTTGGATTGTTTCTTTGCGTTAATCATTGAATGAAATGACGCCTGTGCTGAACTACCAAACTGGCTGTCTACCAGAGGACGGTTGAAGGGAGCTCCCCTTAGCTTCCCCCAAGTTTTGCATGTCTCCACGGTTACAGCGGTTGCAGGTTCTTACAGCTCGCATGAATCCTACAAGTGTCGTCTCGTGCTTTCTCAAGTCTCTTCGCTCGCCATCGAAATCAACGACGTAACTTCGAAAAGTTGCGACGCTAAACGCGATATTCGTCATAAATGATAAATTTCGTAAATAGGTTGAGTGAGGGATATTTGTATTACAAAAAAGAGGCACAGAGGCACAAGAAATGGATATTTTAAAAGAAGGCGAAGTGGCGCTACCGCGCCCTTCGCCTCGCCCGGAACCAAACTATCCCTCCCCGTTGTCCGGAGATTCGGATTGTAAATGTCGAGACAGGCCAAACAGTTTCTGTTAATGTTGTTTTGAAAAATTAAAACACAATTTAAATGGTATTTGTTCCGTATTTCCAAGTGGAGGAGGGGGGAGGAACTACCATTACCCAAGCGGCCGTGGATAATTCTCACTTTACCAGGATAGAGCCCAAAGTACATATATTATGAACAGAATTACTTACTTTACTCGGGTAAACCTAGGTTTATCGCGTTTCCTATCTTTACCCGTAACAGATATACTAAACGGAATATTATTTGTCTATCCAAAGAATTGCGAACGATAAAATTCAATTCACCCAATAGTTTAAAATGCCAATGCACCAATTCAATTACTTGTTGCCTCTCTTCAATGTTCTACGACTATTTTTTAGTATGCGCCAATTTTTGGAAATTTCTAGCACAGAAAGAAGAAATCGCGCTAAGCGTAATGTCAGCGTCACGTAAAACATTCTCGTAGATAGTCAATGACGGACGAATGTTGCTCTGAGCAATGAGAAGAAATAAATTAGAGAATGTCCTGACATGGTGGTTTGACCACCCATAGATATAATTTGACTGTTATTACAACGTATAAATGTCTTTATTATAACTACAAATATTATTGTAAATAATCAGGGGTTAAAATGTAACAACATAAATTACGTTGAACTGCCTAGAACAAAATGACAGTATTCGTTTCAGAAAAATCTATAAATTTGAAAACGGATGTGAAATTAACCGACATAATAATGTCGGTTTCTTCTAGGATACATAGCTTTATATTACAAGTTCATCATATCTCTACTCGACAGTTTGTCTTCTTCTCCTGTGGCAATAAGGAAGAAGTGATTAGTATCTACCTCATCTCCTCAGGGTCGCGAGGAATACGTTTGAAAAACACTGGTAAAAGGAATGAAATTAAGCAAATGATTTTTCGACATAATGAATTTTTAAGTCGCATTATAAAAATTAACATTTCAAAAGAATTATATAATAGCAACCAACTAATTGCCCTTTTATTGAGGAGAAACATTAAGAAGAATAAATGACTAGCGTAGTTGCCAAGTCATACTATGATGACAATTAAAATATCTGGTGCAGTCAATCAAACAGCTAGGGTCATATTTAGCTGGACCGATTTTCTCCGAACATTGAGAAGGAAATTGAGCAGCGAATGAAATACATTCGCGGAGTGGTGAGAGAGAATATTTTGATGGAATTTCTTTATTTAAAAGAATGATGTGAAATTTAATTAATTAATTTTTAATATTTATCGTTCGCGTTTTGACGGGCCCTTTTTATATAAATTATAATAGTATGAAAAAATTATTATATTAAAAGAATATACGTATGAGCGATCGTCTCAGGGAGACAGGATTTCATAAAAAATAATGGTGAAACATTACAAATACTTTCTTGCATAAAACTGCTTAGTTATAGTAATGTTCAGATAAAAAATGTCTCCTTCCATTAACTAACTCAATCCCATTCCTGTTACTAGGGTAAACAAACTAGCAATTAGAAGGAATGAGAGCAAGAAGCGTAGCATAGGTACGTATTTATTGACCGCGTTTGCCCAGGAGTTCGCGAGTTGAAATTTCAACATTTGTTTCCTTTGAAGCGGTAGCTTTGTTGGGGAGAACCGATGTAAATCCGACATGTCACAGAATGTTATCATTTTTAATAATACCGAATTTAATGAAGTTCACTCACTGAATTAAGGATTTGAAATTTTAAATATTATTTCTGGTAATACGGCAGCTACATCTGAGTGAAACGACTCGAGAAAGTCATTTTCATCGTGGTGGGTTTTGAAGTAAGTAAAAATTGGAAATCCCTATTGAGTTAACAACACATTAAAATGAAATCAACAAAATCGGTTGCGTGCATTCGTGGCAATTATGCAATCGGAAGTTTTAAATGGAATTTTGCTTATAAGGAAGTTTTCATTTTACAAGTAGTTATTTAGTGCTAATTTTTCTACTCTACATCCTTTATAGGAAATTATTTTCCTGAATAAATAATTTGCGAGTGAATGTAAAACGTTAATTTCTCTTTAGGCGCGTTTCGCTTCCAGCGTGAGCGCCTTTTATCGTCGGTCCTTCCGTCCGAATGTTCGTTCTCGACTTCTACAGAACGGATTTTCGTGAAATTTGATATTAAGGACTTAAAATCAAATATAATTAGAAAATCGCAAAAATGAATCACGTAAGTCAATCAGGGGTACCACTTTACTGGTGACAAAAAATCAACTTTCCGTCGTATCTCGTAAAGTATTGCTCTTATCAAAATATTTTTCAAATAAAACTTGTAGAACTAATAAATTAGAGTATTTCTTTTTCTATACATTTTTATCGTAAGAGTATCCGTTATCCATAAAATCGAAAAAGAAAGTCAAATCGAGTTGAACTTGGAAAATTTCTTGCGTGGTTACTTCTTCTTTGTTGCTAACATAATCTTACAAACAAAAGTTTAATTTACTTACGTGTGCATGCACTATTTTTAAATAGGAAGAAAATGGATTATTTATGATGAAGAAAAGAACTTTAAAACACTATTTTCCTTACCTACAGGTATATATTAATTTCTTTCTAATATTCCATCGCAACGAAACGCGCCCATTTGTGAAACGCTGTATGTACACTTTCCCAACTTTTTTTTGGATCGGCTTACTGACGAGGGAACCGTTGATTCCGAAATTCGCATTTCGGCATTTTTTATAAAGGAAATACTCGTGTGTGGTTGGGTTGGGTTGTTTGTATTTGTGCGTGGAGTAAATTCCTCTGAACCAGTGTGTAGGTATGTAATTTCCTTTTTAAATAATTTTTATGGTTATTCGACCATCGTGAATTTCTTGTTCCCAGTAAAAGTATTAAATCCGAGTGTGTCATTTTCTTCTTCAAATTTGATTTCAACCATAAGTAACCAATTACACCGACATGCGCACAGCACTAAAATGTCTGATACATGCGCGCAGATGGACAGAGAGGTAGACAAACAAAACATAGCAGGCGGCTTTTCCTTTAGCAACCGCGTCGTGAAAAAAGCTAACGTCGTGGCATTATGAAGTAATTTTTGATAAAATATTTCTTATAATAAAATTAAAGTTTTTGCTGAATCACACTTAGTACAGGATGGCAGCAAATAACCAAAAGAGAGTTTGTCATAACGTTTATTTATATATGACCCTTCCACATTATATCTTTCTTATTTGTTGTTAGCTGTTTTAAAAATATTTTGGCTAATTAGAGAAATTGCATATGAGTGAACGAATTTACATTCCTGACATCTGTTTAAATAATAATAATTATTCAAAATTACTTTTAAGTTATTTCAATCGAAAATTTACAATGAAATAATTTTATTATTTGACAAACATCGCATCGCTTTAACTTACAAAAAAAAGTTCATATTATTCCATTCATTCCAAAGAAATTATTAACTCTAACTCATATGTCTGTAATCTAATACATTTTTAAGCGTGTGTTTGTTCATGGAACTCCTCCTAAACGATAAAAGCTAGAATAACCAAATTTGGTACGATTCTTCCTTACATCCTAACTTAGTGAATGGTTAAGGTTTGGTCAACCGGGATTAATCAGTGCTGCCAATATAGGGGATTAACATTTTTCCACAAGATAAGACGTAGGTATTGATCCATTTCTTGACTTGCAAAGTATTCTTCCTTCAAACATAAAAATACGTAAATATGGACCGTTTTTTTTCGTTTTTACTTTATTCGACGAATAAAATTCTATACTATCTTATTCCTGCGAAGTTCACATGTTACACCGCAGAAATTTTCAGAAATACGCTATTTGATTCGAAATTTTGTGAATTTTTCGTATCCCTCTCGGGCGTTGCCAAGGCGGCCGTCATTGTTACCTCCGATTCAATTAGCTTCAATGAAGCTTATACATAGACGAAAGTTTAGCGTTATTCGATTCGCACTCCTGTTTAAGCAACGAAACGATCGATGTTTATGGATAGCAACGTAAATAGATACTTATAATTATTCAGGAAGCGTTTATTGATTAAAGTAATTGAACCTTCTTTCGCCTATTGAATACTGGAATCTTAAATTTTTTGTAAGTAAAATCATTATATTTTACATTATAATGTTTATTAACGTAAATAAGCTCACGTATCTGGCGTACATTTACCAGTCAGTGTTCAATCATGGACAACTGTACGTTGCTTTTTCAAGACATAAAAGTTAATATTTCAGCGAGGCATAATTACACAAGAAATGAAGCTGGATTTGGCGAAAGTAATATGATAGGAAATACAATTATCGTATATTTAAATGCAATAGGCTCGAAAACGGATTGTTACAGGTAAATATGATTAATTGTTAAGAAAACCTAATTGTAATTTTAAAAGTATCTACTATATATTTTAAAGAGTTTGTATGTTGTGCTGTAGTAGCTTCACTAAATCCGTTGAAATTTAACGGAAAAATCTGCAAGTGTAATATATTGCTTTATATTCAATTTAGTCAGCCCTCGGTTTTACGAAAGGTTAGGTTCCAGACCATCTTCGTAAAGCGGAACCTATTGTTTTTGGAATTTTTCTTATCGGAAACAGCATTATCACTTATACAACTATCAGCCATGGTTTATGGGAAACGTTTTTAATTTAGTCAAAATAAACAATATCATTGAACAGTTTAAAGAGATCCAGCAACGACGCCGACATAAACAGGCTTGCCAGCGCATTACGAAACTCGAAAAGATAAAGTATTTATCGAACATACAGAAATGAAATTATTTTGCAGACTTGACAAACAATTTGAGCAAGAAGACGGATTAAAAATTATATGGAATGACAGAAATAGGTTATTATAGCAATACTAGCGTATTTTAACCCATTCAACGCGGCATGACTGGAATTCCAGTCATCGTGGTTCAATCGGCTGGCGGCATGACTGGAATTCCAGTCATAGCGCTACATCTGTTTCTAGCGGTCTGGGTAAAGGACCGCCGGCGGAATGAGTTTCCTATGCGTCTCCAGCCATCAGTTTGACCCTAACCAGCGCTTGAGAAAAGTCCGTTTTGCAATTGGTAGATTTTCTTCGGATTTTCGACTTTTTCTTTTTTGGGTACGTATTCACTCTGATTTTCCTATAGTGATTGAGAATTAGTTTTATTATGAATTAAAGGTTATTTTATTTTCTTTCCAATTCCTTTTTATATTATAAGAAAATTCATTTGTACATCGTTAATTTTTTCGACGATTTGCGTGTTTTTCCTCTAATAATTTTTCGGTAAGTACTCGATTCAAATTACCGTCAGTGAATGAAAATTAGTCGTTTTATTATCGATTAAAGGTTGTTTTCTTTACTTTCCAGGTCCTTTTTATATTATAGGAAAATTCATTTTTATATTATTACTTTTTTTCGACGATTAGCGTATTTTTTCTGTAATAACTCGTTGTATCGGTAAGTATTTCAAAAAATCGTTAAAAATCTATTTTTGCGTATTTTCGTTAAATTTTTTCATATCTGCATTTCTTGCACTAAATTCTACTGGAAATGAAAGGAAACTGGATTCAGCCACCGGCAAGAACTCGGATTTTCCGTGCCGCGTTGAATGGGTTAAGCATTGCTTAAATAAAATAAAAATTAGTTGCACCAACTTTTAAGTGCACTAAAACGTAAAAAAATGAATATCAAATCCACAGTACCCGAATGCTCCAGAAAGTAATAATAGTCACGTGCATATATAATTTGTTTGGCAAAGATTTATGTTAATGAAGATTTATATGTTAAACATACTAAATAATTCTATATGAATTTTGTTACATATATATAAATAACCTAATCTACAATAATGATTATTCAGATTGTAATGAACATTCATGTGATCGTTTTCTAGCATCTATAAATCTGTTGCTTGACATTCGATTTACTTTTGCTTCTGGTGACTCATTACCTCTATGCCTCGCTCTTCGTTTGTTCTGTTTGTTTACTCTTCTCCTATCTTTAGCAATAATTCCATGTGGTGAGATCTTCAGCGAGTTTGTGCTCCATTGTTTAGTCTTCTTTTCCTTGAGTTTCATTACCTGCCATGATTATGAACTGTATTAATTAAAGAAGCCAAAAATACGCGTTGTATTCCGATTTGCCAATTTTCATATTAATAAAAAACCAGTGTCAACAGTGTTAACACGCCAACGAAAATCAAGTCTCTAGTTAGTTATGTTTACTTTTTCAATACTTTTTGTCGCTCGCTAAATTTACCTTTTTTCCTGCCTCCTGTTAAATTTTTTATTGCTTTACGGGAAAAGTTTTTGACAATTTAGCACGTTCAGAGTACAAAGACACATTATTGTTTCTTGGTCATCATTTTAAAATGTGTTTTAATTGTAAACTTTGAAAACTGTCAACAATTCATCGTAAAATAAGTAAATAAGTAATGGTGTAAACAACAGCGAAAATTATGTTAAATAGATAAATGCATTAAATTTCTTTTTATTTGGCGCGTTGAAAAGAATTTATTTTCGAAGTAACAATAGAATGAAGACAATATAGTTCGCATACAGTATTTCGCAACTGTTGTTCGTGCTTATTTGGGTCGCTTTCAGTTGGATTTAAAATTATTGCACTCGCATAGGTGACAGTAATGGCCCAGAAAAATCAACAGCTCGGAAAAATGGAAACCGCCTCGAAAATTATTTCAAAATGCTATTTCCGTATTTGTGCGGCGTAATCCATCCTCGCCCTGACGTATTCCTTCCTCCTCCCCATTATGTACTTGGAAATGACATTTTCGACGAAAATTACGGAGAAAAATTTTTCTAGGAATTTCGGGAATCCACAGTCCGATTTCATAGTGAGCCTCAAAACTGTTTGAAAAGCGTATCTTTATATTTTAAGATTATGAAAGGGTGTAGGTGCTTCTTTAAAGTGAAGAAAAAATAAAGTTTTAGTGTGATTATGAAACAATGTTTACTCTGACGGTGTTCGCGATTTGAATCGCCCTTCCTCATTCTCCCTGTCGCCGGCTGTGGCGCACCAATCGAGGTTCGAAAGCTGTTCGCTGTCAGACTTACGACGAGTACTTCTCTTCTCTGTGAGGCTCGTCTTCCTCGTCCGTCGCCACGGCTGCAGTAACTTCGCCTCCGACTTGCGAGTTAAAATTAATCAATTGCCGGCGAAATAAATCCATTTCAAAATCGAACTAGTAGGCTTATTAAGACCCGCAATTATTCGCAACAGACGGAAAGAATGATCCGAAGATCCTTATGCGACAGGCATAAGCTGAAATGATGGGAAATACGTGAAAAGATCTGTTATGACCGGGAATCGAAGTGTAAGACCCGGGTTCGATTCCCGGTCATAGCAGATTTTTTCTCCTGTTTCCACATTTCCCAATAATTCCTTTGTTCATCTTGATATTTCTTCTGCGCATATTATGTTTTAAACATCATTAGTAGCGGTAATTATTAATTAATAAGTATATCTTTGGAGTAATAAATGTTTAATAGGCGGATTTCGTGTTACTGATGCAAAAGCTCCTATTCGATGCACTATAGAGCAGTGACTCTCAACATTTAGCAGGTCTCCTTCATTAGAGTTGTGGTTTTAAATGTCTTAAACCTATAATGTAATTCATTTGTGTATTTGTCATTATGCCAGTTCTGTTAAGAAAAAGTCATTTATGCCAACTTTTCTGCACTTTTCCTGAACGATTTCAATTATGATGTTTCTCATTATCCGAGCACAAATTATGCACAATAATGGCAATAAATCTTTTCCAACAGCTTTTCATTCGAATCACACAGGAATGGGAGAAGCATATTTTTACTTTCTCATACGAAGTATAGAGAAAGTATTGTTTTCGCGAAAAAATTCGACCTCGAGATTTTTACGGAAATATGCGTTTTAGATGTCGCTGAATCCGAAAAGGTGGTTTTCGCAATGCCTTCTGTCTGTCTGTCTGTTATTGGCTCTGGAGCCTAGACGGTAGAGCGAAAACGAATGAAATCTCGTACTTAGGCATTTTATCATACTGTTCAGAGTATACATAGAAATGGTTGTCATTGCTCAATAATTAAGAGTAGTTTATTCTACGCATTTTTACCAACAATACGATTTTCTCAAAAACGGCTCTAACGATTTTGATCAAATTTCGTACAGTTACTTGAGTTTACATCTTCAATAATACCGTATAGTTCATACTTCTCAAAAATGAATATAAGGCTAGTTTATTCTAGGCAACTTTTACAATAATTCGATTTTCTCAAAAACGGTTATAACGTTTTTGATAAAATTTCGTACAGTTACTTGAGTATACATCTACAATAATACTACTTATTTCATTTTTCTCAATGCATGAATATAAAGCTAGTTTATTCTTGGGCAAATTTAACAAAAATTGGATTTTCTAAAAACAGGCTAATACGATTTTCATTTTCTAAAGATAAATAAACGACGCACTAGAACCCATATATGTATGAGAAAGTTTGTATTACAATGTATTTTGTACCGATTTTTTCTTAAAATGTCAACGACGATAACGAACACATGGCTGTACTCACATTGTTGAGAAAATTACGGCATATTGCTCCATATCTCCACTCGCTGAAGAAGACCACCATCTTCCGTAATTCAATCGGGAGATGCTGCTAAAAAACTATGCTCCAAGTCAACAAAGAGACCGCAACTGGTAACTTTTCTTCCAGTTGGTTTTGTGTATTCTTTAATGGCCTCACCTTCGTTCTGGAGCCCATATTTCGTTGCAGCGTTTTCAAAACAATCTGAATATAGGAATCGATTAACAAGAGGAGTCCTTTTCGAATTTTTCCCTCGTTTGCATACAGGTCCGAAATTAGAGGCGGTTACTCGATTTTTCCTTTCTTCGAACCATTTCTCACGCTCTACCTGGCCTTGAGTGCATTGAAGTAAGTAATTACGTGATGCCTTATTATCATTTTCCTCTACTTTCTGTACTTCGATGGAAACAAACGACCGTTTTTGCTTCGCCTGTTATCTTGTTTCTGATTCTCCATTGTAGTCTTCCGCGCTCCCGATGAATCACTATACTCCTTATAAGGTAATTCCGGGAGAGATGCCACACTTTTCGGAAAATCAATATGATCTTGTTATAACGAAACTAAAAGAAACGCGATTTGTGGTAGGCAGACCTTTGGTAAATGAAGATTTAAAAAGTACAAAAAAATGAGGTAGATATTATATATAAAGGCAAAAATTTGCATTAAAAAAAAGGTATTTTGCGGCGTCTCTCCCTAATGGGTTGGAGATATACGCTATACACCCAGGGAGACATGCCACGGTCAAAATGTTTCATGATAAAAGTTTGGTTATGACCCAAAAAAAAAGAATTAACATTAAAATACATCAATAAGGGCTTAAATAAAAGGCTAGACTATTGCTATTAGAGAAATAATATATTTTATGTTGCTTTTTTCATTCACATTACGTCTGTTCTGCTATTACCTCGACTTTCAAATGCGATACGTTGAGAATTGAAACTTCGCCTTCTTCTCAAGATAGATATTGTTTCTTCTCAGTAGGTGCTCTATCGCAAAGCGAGCGACGTTGCCGCGATGGGGTTTTACCATAGTGGGTTTTTACCATGGAGGGTTTTACCATGGCGGTTGGATCCGAGAGATGAGCGATAAGCTGAGCATCCAACTGAAAGTCCTCTCGATGGTAGCACAGATTTGCAAAATTCTTTTTGTTTTTATACTGACCGGCACAACTATCCGAAAAGTAAACGATCTTTTCAACATAGGAGAGATCTCTCTTGACATAATCCAGGACACTAGCCTGGAATGCGCAAAATGTCGTTGTGTCATGCGTAAGACAGTCACTTATAACGCAAAATGATGTTTTGCACGATACCCTCCTTCTGGAAGTATATCACGAACGGGTGCACTGTGGCCTGTAAGTTGGACCAATGAAAACTTTGCACTTCGTCCTGTACAACAAAACTGAAGTTCTCAGCAAAATCTACAATTATAATACATTCCTTATAACTTAAGGTGTTCTTATTATGTGCCAAAAAAGACGCTTGCCGTTTTGCAATGAAATGATGATCTTTAAGGTATGTAGGCGAGATTACGCAACAAATTTTCATAGAATTCCTTTCCCTCTTCCATAACTTCGATCACAGAACAGCGAGGTGAGATAACCCACTGTTTGTATCTTATTTCCTGGCTCAACATATCCCCTGTGGGGAAGAGCAACCTAACACCGTCTTCACCAAGCCACATCTCACAATTTCGGTCGTCTAGCATGCAGTTTTCAGACGTAATATCACATACCATTGCTTGAAGGTCATCATTGTAATTCCGCATTGTCTCACATGCCCCAATCATGAGTTTCACGTTCTGGTGCTGTGCACACACATACGGTATGCGTGCCCGGTGATCCGGCCAGCACGCAATACTTGGGACGCAAAGCAGCAAATTTACTAAATCCTATCTTCAAATTTGGATTTTGTCTTCTAAACTCTGCGTACAGTTGCCGGAGATTTCCCAATAGAAGGCGCTTTTGGGTTTTTTCCTTTTCATTTCGGTGTTAATACTCATAGTCTTTTATTCCATTCACCATCCTCAAAAAATTCCCTCACCTTTTGAGTAACTTCTTCCGTTATTGTATCGTCCCTTGTCTAGGTAACACTATCGGTAGGACTCCCTTCTCGCTAACAAGTCTACGGGTTAATTTTATTAAATATTCACTCACATTCATCTCCAGAAGTTTTTTGTATCGACCAAGATTGGGGAGTCAAACTGATAATATGAACCTTTTCTTGAGTTGTCTTTGATGAGAGAAACTTAATTTTCAATTCGGATATGAGATGATCGTAATCCGCGCAAAGATCATCCTCTTTCCCACGTTCTCCCTCATCTTCAAATTCCTCCAGGCTGAATCCGTACCCAATGCTAGTTTTTATTTTTACACCTTCTTCTATTCGCTTCACATTTCGCTTGAGAGCTCCTGCCCTTTTCTGCAACTCAGTCTACTAATTGCAACAGGTGACATTTGGAGTGCACAGCAAACTATCTGCACACAGTCTTGGCTTGCCTTCGGAGAATCCTCTTGCTCTGGACAGCTTGCTTGAACAGCAGGTGAGTCTTCAATATTTTCCTCGGTGTTAACAAGCTGCTGCTCCGGCAGTGCCTGCCAACAGCGCCTGCATAACGCTTGTCCCGGAATAAGACGAACGTGGGGGTAATTCTCATGTAACCTCAGCGTGATTTCCCTTAGCCCAGATTTCACAGCAACCGAATGTGATTGGAAGGGATCAGCACACTTTGAACCAAACAGATCGAAGTATTTGTCAACATACTTTTTCTTATATCTACATATTGTTTTTATGACAGTCTTCAACCGAAGACGGAGGGCAGCGTGTTGTGCCTCACTGAGACATACTTCACTTATATCGCAGATCACAGAGGAACGCTAAAAACGTAATTTGTTACAGTCTTCTTGGACGTGGATCCCAACAGAGCATCGCTCCATTTCATCACAGCCAAACTGGACGCTCTTACTAGAAAACGCGGGATAACAAAACACCAGAGCGCAACACAAACGATGAGTAACACACCCAGATACACACAATTCACTTGTCAGTGTGGTACTGATATGTTAACCCCTATGCGCGGATGAGACACTGACCTTGGAGGAGCTCCTGTATGCGGTAGTGGTACGGTCGTGACGCACTTATTTAAAAATACATTTGGCCTGTCGTATCTGCCTTTCTGAGTTACAAAACATTCCATTGTGTCCCAAGAGTATGCATTTTTGTTATACATTGTAACGGCGGTACACGTCGCGGCGCGCAATTTGAAATACGGCCGCGGGCGAGCGGGCGCAGCGCCCCAAACGGAAGCGCTTAATCCTATGTTGCGCTCATGGAGCCAAACTTTTTATTTATGCATCTGAAAGGGGAAAGTGTTTGCTTTCTTCTGAGCTCAGAGAGACGTCTGGGTAACGACGGCAATATGTATTTTTTGGACGACCAATTTGACGTACTTTTCCCAGATCGTCACTTTGAAGGCATCGCTTCGATACCTTGCATGCTGCCGAGGCCAACTTTACGTTGCCAGTACGTTAGCTGGATAGGTGTCCATCACCCCATGCGGTGACATTGGTGTGCGACGAAAGGTGTCACCTGAACTGACGAAAATTGCTATATTTGGACTGCATTGCGTAACACTTTTAAGTAGTCTAATAAATTTCCTGTATATATTCGAGTGTGCATTTTTCATTCAGCGCGATCGGACAAAAACTGTGGCACCCACGGCGTGTTTTAAGGAGCCCTGCAAACAGCATATTTACGAAAATATTGAAAACTGGAGCTTCCGTATCTGCCGAAATATTTGATATATCGCAAAAATATTTTAGGACGTCACTAGTACTGACATTAGTTTCAATTGAGCCGATTTTGAACGAAACTGGAGAGGGTCGAGCAACCACATATTCTTCAACTAGGCCAGGGGTGGGCAAACCGTAGCCCGCGGGTAATGTGTGGCCCTCGAGAGCATTTAACGTGGCCCGCGAAGCTTTGGTTAAAAAGCAATCTGTAAAATTTAACACAATTTTTTATTACTTTTTGTAAAATTATGACAATAAAACCTTTGGTTTTGAAAATTTAGTCCTACAATCCTTGTTTGTGCTGTTTTTCACTTATGTATGATGCCTAAGAATCTAAACAAATTCCGATTTAAACTCTAATCTGGCTCGCCCAAGGATTGGCATCTTTTAATGTGGCCCGCTGTAGAATTCGCAAACACCTATGCGGCCCGCCATGCAGAAAAGTTTGCCCACCCCTGAACTAGGCGATTAGGAATGGAATTGCCCGCCTTCCTTCACCCGACCGCGGAAGGAATCGTTTCTCTTCGTGGCCAAGGGCCTTCAAACAAGGGGAGGAAGGGCTCGAGGGAAAGCGTCATAAGAAGGGTCGGGAGGGAAGGTCTGAAAGAATGACTTAACTAGCGCTCGTTCCGCTAGGATCGCCACTGAACGATACATAAAAATTGATTTTCTATTTCCATGATAACTCAGTTAATAATTAAAATAATTGCACCAAACCTTTTTTATTTGCTTTTTTGTAAAAATTAGGTATTTCCCATTGGAAAGAATTTTCGTTTAACGCGTTGATATAAAAAATAAAGTTGTTGAAATTTTCCTAATTTGTTATTTTTAGAATATGCTAAAATACGGAAAATTTGATTATAAATTGAAATATAACTGTGAAAACTGCAAGTTCATAACTTCAACTGTTTTGCCGCAGTCTTGGAAATACGATTTCGGCTGACCTACCTTTCGCCTGAAGCTGTCTTGATCGATTATACAAATGCGAATAACTCGATAAAAAATCGAGATATAAACTTTAAATTTGGCATGAATACTCGACTCACACATTTTAAGGTGATGACGAAAAAAAATCTCGGAAAAAGTCCTGGGTTCGACTCCAAGGTAGACATTTCTATTTCCCATAATGCAATGCGTAAAAATCGAATTTCGACGTGGAGGCTTTTATTCTTATTGAGATAAAAATTAGAAAGAATTAACCTATGCTCTTCGGATCTAAGCCATTTTGAAGAAGAAATTATAAAGTTTCTTATTCTGTTCATCTTTCTTCTACAAATCGAAATTGCTCATGTTAAACGTTTAATTCTCGCATTTTCGGGATATATTGTCATTTTAAAGGGATGTTGCCTAGCCTACCAAATATTTACATTGTTATACTTCCAGATCCCATTGTTATTTCAATCCTTATGGGTATAAGTGATCTTTGAATGATTTTAATAGGAGAAAGGGGGAAAGGGGAAGGGATATGGAAGGAGAGGGAGAGGGAGAGGGGGGGGGGGGGGGGGAGCTAGATGGAGGGAGATAGAGGGAGGGAGAGAATGTGAGGGAAAGTTTCTGTAAAAATTATCTATGAAAATACTAAAGTTATTAAATTACTCATGCTATTAAGAGACGATGTCTTTTGTTCAAGAATAAGCGCTTTAAAATCAAAAAATGTACTTAGGTATCTATAAATAGCCACAACAAAGTTATGAAGAAGCAGATGCGTACAGAGGCTACAATACAGCCGGCTTCAGGGGTAATAATAACCGAAAGTAGATTCTAAAAGAACACGTTTGGCGGTATTTTGTTGTTTTTATGTGTGTGCGGAAAATAAGAGGGAGAAAGAGAAATTTGTGGGTTTATCGAAGGTGCGCGTAGGGAAGAGGGTCTGAGACGTGAGAATTTGAAAGGGTTCGACCCTATGGGAACGGAAGAGCTTTTTAAAAATCCGATTCGCTCTTAATTGTTGGCATAAGCACTAAATTTATCCATTCTGACTCATGGCGCAATACGCGACAGATAAATTCATCGTTATCAGAGTAAAAGAAAGGCACATTCGATCTCATGCGCGTGAACACCCAGACCTTCGACGGGCACTCGCGTGTCCACTTACAAGTGGGCCCCAAATGGGGCCTCTCTCTGCTGCCGCCCCTCGCACTCACGCATCCTATAGGTCAGGGGTGGGCAAACCGTGGCCCGCGGGCCATATGTGGCCCTCGAGAGCATTTAACGTGGCCCGCGAAGCTTTGGTGAAAAAGCAATCTGTAAAATTTAACACAATTTTATATTACTTTTGGTAAAATTATGACAATAAAACCTTTAGTTTTGAAAATTTAGCTCTACAATCCTCGTTTGTGCTTGTTTTTCACTTATGTATGATGCCTAAGAATCTAAGCAATTTCCGATTTAAACTCTAATCTGGCTCGCCTAAGCATTGGAATCTTTCAATGTGACCCGCTGAAGAATTCGCAAACACCGATGCGGCCCGCCATGCAGAAAAGTTTGCCCACCCCTGCTATAGGTCTTCTTAACACTCTCCGCCCTCAGCGCCCTCTGCTCTTCACTTCACTTCAGCGATTAAATAGGCCGCACACCTGGCGCCACCTAGCCCTCTCAAAGGAGCCACCGCTTCGCTAAACGGCTGTGAAAAAAAGAGGTATTCCGTATAATCCCCTCGCTTTTTAATCTCTTCTTCACTTTCAATTCCTACATCTCCCACCAAATTCCTTCTCCTCCCTCGCCCTCGTTCCCCCCCCCTCCCTCCCTCCCCCTCCTCCCCCACCCGCCGTGCGGCGCGACCCCGTTCGTCGTCCCACCCATAGAAAGGCAATTTGGAAGACCTCCAGCAGTCTTTCAATCCAGGAACTGCTGCTCATTAAAATATGCAAATGTGTTAGCGGCGTGGAGAAGCGATATGTTTACGACCACGTGACTAATGCGGCGGAAATATTAATGTCGACGTGTGTACGGTGCGACCGTGTAAGTGCGTGTGTGTGTCTGTCCCTCCTAGCGCCTCCCTCGCTAACGTCGGGTGGCCATCGAACCCGAATGGCGATCTTCGCTCGGATGATGTCGCGAATTCACTTGGCGCTGTTGGGTTGGTGTAAGGAGGAGGGAGGAATGGGGTGTTTAAAAGGAGGGAGGGGAGGGAAGAGGGGGTGCCGGGGGTCGTAGTGCAGCGCACACACCTTATCCTCCGCCTCGCGATGGCACCCGCTCCTTCGGCACCCTCGAGGGAAGTCGTGGTCCCTGTAGGTCAAACATATTTCGAAATCGGGGCCGCGGTGTGGAGAACTTAATGTGGGACCACGATCTGTTGCAGTGACACATAACTAACCGCGTCGGAATGGAATGTTACGATGTTTATCGGAATTCATTTACCGAATTATAAATTTATTTGGTTGTAATAGTGTCATTTTAATATTTGAAATTATAAACAGAATTTCCAAAAAGCCATAATGTGCTTGCTTGGTATTTCACGAATTTAATATTTCCGCTCTCTGTACAGCATATGTTCTCCTTTTATTGGGCAAGTGAAGTCTCAGCGTTATAAGGAGCACTTTTCAAACCTTTTTCAGAGGATCGATGGCTTAAGAGACTGAAAGAGACAATCAGAAGTTTCGTACAACCATGGATTGTTATTACTCCCGAGTATCAATTCGTACTTTGAAACACCGCGACAAATTTTCGCATGGAGATATATCATCATCAGTCCGTTGACATATATATACATATATATACACACACACTAGCCGAAAGTACCCGGCGATGCCTGGGTTATGCCAGGCGTCTTTGGCAAATAAAATTATGTATTATATGGTAATACAATCACTTCTCCCTTTGCGCACCTCAAAACGTGTATTTCCGTTGAAATCTCAATTTCGAATTTTTTCATGAAAACAATACTTTCTGTATACTACGTATATTGGAGAAATTAAAAACTAATTCTGAGATATCTCTGATACCTATGAATTGGGCCGGGAGGGACCGTGGAGGTCCGAAGAGAACGTGAGCATACCTGAGCGTAATAGGATTTCGAATTTAATAATGTAATCGGTTGGCAAGGCAACTTCACTTTTCAAACGCTAAATTTTGTCAAAATTTGATATTAAAACGTTAAATTCGAAAGATTTAGACTCGAAAGCGATAAAAGACGATAATAATAAGAAACTGCATTTATTTTTCTTTAATATAGTCCAAGTCCGAAAATCGTAGGTCAAATACACGAATTTTAATAAGCAAAATAAAATAAGGTTGCAGGTCGAAATATGGATTTTTCCATGTTATCTTATGAGAAATGGAAATCATTCTCGGAAATCGAACCCGGGTCGATTTTGGAATTTGTTTTCGTAAATGGCTTCTATTTTAAGAACAGAACATTTCTACCAAATGTCAATCCTCTAGCTACTCGGAAAGTTTGTTAAAAATAGCATTACAGAGTTTCCCACCGACGACGAAGAAGTCATTTTTATATATTAGACTAGCTGAAAGTACCCGGCGATGCCCAGGTTATGCCAATCACGTAACCAAGTGACCAAGAGAACATCGCCTTTACACTGTAATCCATAAATCTTAAGAATTTTAACTTGTAAGAACATTCAAAATGGGATCGAATCTTTAATAAAGCATACTTACCTTCTAATTACAGTAAATGCCCCATATATTGCTGTGCGGTATGTGTGTCATTTACGAACCAAAGAAGCATTTGTCACTTTCTGGGGAAATGTTGGCGTCCTAGAAAAACTTGTAAAGATTAGACGTTTTATTCACAACCACAAACTTATGTCGAGTGACTTCTATGGAGAGTATTATAAATGTGCGTCAGTAAGCATTACAGATGTATAATATAAAGGTTTTACTTACTAAAAGGTAAGATTCCAGCATACACACGATGAATTGTCGTTAAAAACGCTTCCCATACGCAGTCAACAGAATAATAATACTTAACTATGTACGTTGATATACATCAATAATTTCGATGCTTAAACAACAGTTCGAAGCGAATAACGCTATTCTTTCACCTATTTGAAGGTTTAATTGGCATTAATTGAATCGGAGGCAACAATTACGGTCGCCTTGACAACGTCGCGTAAGAGTACGAAATATCCGCAAAATTTCGAAAACAATTGCGTATTTCTAAATGATTCGACCGTATAACAGGTAAACATCGCAATAATAAGATAGTATAGAGTTTAACCGTCGAATAAAGCAAAAATGAAGAAAATCGGTCCATATTTACACGTTTTAATAAAAGAAGGAAAAAAACCTTGCACTCTGAAAAATCGAAAATCCCGTGTAAACTTATGGGAAAATAAAATTCTCCTGGAATCGAAACCGGGTCGATTTTGGAAATCCCAGGTACCCTATGTTACTCGTAGAGTCATATGAAGTCAATTTGCAAAGTTTGGTCCCGATAGCTCAAAGGGCGTGGGAATGTATAAGGAACAGACAGATGGACAGATGGACAGACATTCAATTTTATTATATAGGAAGATACACACACACACACACTAGCAGGAGTGCCCTTTGAATTTCAACGGATTTAGCGAATCTAAAACTTCAACCGTGTAACATGTAAGCATCGCAAGAATAAGATAGTACACAGTTATACCCATCGAATAAAGCAAAAATGAAGAAAACCGCACCCCATTTTCCTATTTAGATGAATGAAGGAAGAAAATCTTACGAAAATAACGTATAAACTCCCTCCCCCTCTCTCCCATATAAATGCATTGAACTCTCAATTTCGGCGACAATGGGTTGTCATGGTAGCTTATAATGGGTATTGTAATAAAACTGATAAAATCAAGTATTTTATTGATTCTAAATGCATTTTTATGATAATTCGATCAGGATTCGGATTCTGTCTACAATAAAAATAATCTCCGTTCTTTTCTTCGTAGAACCATTCAAGTCTCAAGTTCGTACTATGTTTCTAAGTAATTTTAAAATTCAAATGAAAAATAAGCTGCACTCGTCCCTTTGTTATTCAAATGGAGAAAATAAAAAAGAAAATGTCTTTTAAAATTAGACTGGTAAATCAAATCGATATAAAAACTTTACTATACCACCGTAATCATTATTCCGGTTAAAATGATACCTTTCTCTTGCTTCTACGATCTGAAGTTTTCTAGTTTTAAAATCATGATACACACATACATACATAGATACACACATACATTCATTATTATATTTTATACATATATATATATATATATATATACATATATATATATGTATGTATGTATGTCTATATTTATGTATGTATGGATATGTGTGTGTGTGTAGATAGAGAGCAAGCTGGATTTCGCAGTGGGTATAACACGACGGACCATATTCAAGTCGTGAGAGAGGTAATCAGTCAGACAAACGAGTACGAATTACCTCTATGTATGTGCTTTATCGACTACGAGAAAGAATTCTACTCTGTCCGAACTTCGTCGGTGTTACGTGCACTAAAGAAACAATGATTAGAAGAAACGTACATAACCTTGATCAAGAATATCTACGAAAATGCGACAACATCTGTCCAGCTGCATGAAGAGACGAGGGCCTTTAAGGCCGAAAAGGGAGTGAGACAAGGAGACACTATGTCCCCTAAGTTATTTACAGCAGCTCTAGAGGAAGTATTCAAAACAATAGGGAAGAAAAAGGCATAATGGTAAATGGAGAACATCTGAGTCACCTGCGCTTTGCAGATGATATCATACTGTTCGCAGGGAGCCCAGAAGAGCTCCTTAGAAGAATTGAAGAGCTTGAACAAGCAAGCCGAGAAGCTGGACTTAAGATGAATCTTAATGAAACAAAGGTTATCTACAACTCCTTCACAAATTCTGAGAAGATACATATCAACGGAGCAGAACTTGGAGAAGTAACCAGCTATGTTTACTTAGGTCAACTCATCACTACTGATTGTTCGCTTCTTGGAGAAATCAATCGGAGAGTGAAGATGGCATGGAGTGCTTTTGGCAAGAATGCGAACATCTTTAAATCAAATATTTCAGTCTTCCTAAAAAGGAGACTGTATGACCAATGTGTTCTGCCTGTTCTGACATATGGTTGTGAAACATGGACCATGAATGCCAGAATGATACAGCGCCTGCAAACAACACAGAGGGGCATAGAGAGATGCATGTTAGGGATCACCCGATGAGACCGCAAGAGGAACGACTGGGTAAGAAAGAAGACGGGAGTCTGTGACGTGATTAGAAGAGTGAATGTGCTAAAATGGCAATGGGCTAGAAGAAATGACCAGCGTTGGTCGTCGAGTATCATCGAATGGACCCCAAGAAACACCAAGAGATCGAAAAGAAGACCGAAAGACAGGTGGGACAGAGAGCTTGTTAAGTTCTTGGGGCTAACCTGGAGGAGGGAGGCAGTTGACAGGGAAAACTGGAAGAGTCTGTGGGAGGCCTTCATCCGTCAGTGGATTGAAAAAGGATGATGATGATATATATAAGGATGATGATGATGATATATATATATATATATATATATATATATATATATATATATATATATATATATATAAGTACATGTCTCTCCGTCACTGAAGAAGGGCATCAGCCCGAAAGCTCCATATTTATGTTGTTTTTGTGTTTTTCGTGTGTCCTCAGCACCCCCAGCGTCTCTCCAATCTAGGTAAGTGCCCACTGGGTTTCCTCCAACACCTTGTTGCCACCTTTATTATTACCTTTCCTTTTATTTAAGCATATATGTGTGTGTGTGTGTGTCTTTTATGCTGACGAAGGGATCATCCCGAAAGCTCTAACCTCTACAAATGTGTCTCTCCAACACCCCAGCGGCTCTACTTCCGGTAAGTGTTCACTGGCTTTCCTTCAACACCTAGCTGCCCTAAATATCCTTACTTACCTTTCCTCTTCCGTAGTGTATATATATATATATATATATATATATATATATATCAATGAAACGATTGAAGCAAATCAGCGAACTAACGAAGAAGGAAAATTAAGCTAACATGCAGAAAGAACTATCTCTGTGATCGCATCGAGAAAAATAGAACGCGAACAACAGGAGCTTAAACTGCTGTCCTCGTGCATAGTTAGAAGTCTCCATTATCTGAAGCGGAATTCCTTCTGACATGTATCTCTCTTATTAAAGGGTTAATCTAGCATTAAATATATTACGTTCTTACGTTCGAATGTAGAAATCGGGAGCTGAGCATATAGTATTCGAGCGAAAGTGTATCTTGTCTGAAAATCGCACGCTGAGATAAAAGATCGGCCGTTTTATTCAACGCTACCTAGGTAGTAATTATGTTTTTCTCCTTTTCTCGGTCTCGGTTTAATTACTTATGCCAAATTTCGATGGCTATGCGGCCACTCGGAGTTAAATACATTAGATATAAAATTACATTCAAGAACAGATTATTCGTTCATTGCAAAAATTGTTATTTTTAATTTATTTAACAACTTGGCGAAGTTTCAATGTTTTCTTATTTAAAGAAATAATTAAAGTTTCTTCCTACAGCTCAAGAATGGCTCATCTTATGGCTTAAACCCAGTAAATGTTTAATGTTACGCCTATAGTAAAATATTAATGGGTTTTCAGCCACAAAATAGCCATTTTAGTAAATGATTCACATGTCGCCCTAATTTATAAGAATTTTTTAATGGAACGAACTATCCCATCATGTCTGTAGACTTTATTTAGGTTATATACTGCAGCGCGTGATAAGATCGGTCGCAAGGATCATAACAGCGACGAGAGAGATCCTTCAATAAACATCTGATAGATATCTATATTCTTCTTCTTCTTTTGTGTTCAATCTAAAGATTGGTTGGCAGCAGTTCTCCACGCTGTCTGGTCCTCGGCCAATCGCTTCATTCTGTCATAAGTTTCACATCCCATATCATCCATTATCTGTTTAACGTACCTACCCCAGCCTTTGTCTGCCCGGCAGTTTCTGCCCTCAACTGTGCCTTCTAGAATGGTCTTTATCAGCCCTTCTCGCCTCAAAATGTGTCCGATCCATATGTCTCTCCTCTTTTGCAACATTTTCCATAAACCCGGTCTCTCCTCTATCCTCCTCAGCACCTCTTCGTTTGTCCACCCAGGGAATTTTTAACATCCTTCGATAGCACCACATCTCGAATGCCTCTATTCGCTTCTGCTCAGCTACCCCGAGCGTCCAGGTCTCACTGCAGTACAGTAGGACACTCCACACAAAGATCTTCACTAGGTTCTTCCTTAGCCCTTTGCTGATGCTGTTGGATGTGAAGACTTTCCTCTTGTTATTAAAAGCCGCTTTTGCCTGGTTCATCCTGCTCTTCACTTCTCTTTTACTTCTTCCATCCGATGTTCTCTTGCTTCCCAGATAGGTAAACTCTTCAACATTCTCCAGTGGTTCACCCTCCAACATGCCCTGGGCTTGTGTGTCGTGTCTACTCACCACGAGGATCTTTGTCTTTCCTCTGTTGATCTTCATGCTGTACCTGGCACTAAGGGTGGCCTCCATCTCAGCCAGTGTAGCCATCAACTCCTGCTCACTCTCGGCCAGCACTGCGATGTCGTCTGCAAAGCGGAGCACGTCCACCCTTTCCTCCTGCACCTTCACTCCTCCCATTCCTCCCAGCCGCTCCCTCACCTCGTCCAGCCCTTTCTGGATGTACGCATTAAACACAACAGGTGAGAGAGAGCAGCCCTGTCTCACTCGCTTCCTTATTCTGGCCTCCTGTTCGTGCTCCCACATCTCACCACCGCCACCTCATCCCTGTATAACTTCCAGACCACTCTCCTCTCCTTGTACTTTACACCTGCCTGCTTTAGCACCCCAAACAACTGACTCCACTCAACATTATCAAACGCTTTCTCTAGATCAACAAAGGCAATGTAGGTGTTTAGGTCTTTCCTCAGTCTCTTCTCCAGTATCAATCTCAGCGCCAGTATCGCTTCCCGAGTCCCTCTGCCCTTCCTAAGTCCAAACTGGTCCTCGGTGAGCAATGCTTCCACTTTACTCTCCATCCTCCTCAGTATGATGGTCGTCAATATCTTAGATGCATGTGAGACTAGACTCAGCGTGCGATAGTGCTCACATGTCTTCGCTGAAGCCTTCTTTGGTAAGGTAACTATAATGCACATTTGGAAATCTTAGGGTAATTCGCCAGTTTCCTAAATTTCGCACACGAGCATGTAAAGTGCATTCTGGACTTCATCTCCGGCCGCCTTGAGAAGCTCCGCCGGCAATCCATCAATCCCAGGAGCTTTTCTGTCCTTCAGACTCCTCACTGCTTGCTCGAACTCATCCCTTAGTATACTGTCCCCCTCCCCCCCCCCTCTTCTCTGTCCACCTCCTCCTCACTCTCAATCACTTCGTTTTCTATACTGTTCCCACCATACAGTATTTCAAGATATTGTTTCCAATGGACTACAACCTCTTCCTGCTCGTATACCACTTCTCCCTCCTCCGTCTTGATCCCATTGCATTTGATCTTGTGATTTCTATATTACAGAAGGGAAAATAACAACTTCTATTCGGTTCATTCCTTCTTCTAACATATATTCTGAAATTATCGTTTCTTTTTTAGGAGTTGGAGTTTTAATTGCGTCAATTCGCAAGACGAAAGGGTCGAAGAACGCCGATTTATTTTTATACTGAGAATAATTTCTGTCCGACAATTCATCTTTGGATATAAATCGGGTGTTCATTTAAATCTACGGTGTTAAACTCACGTTTTCCGGTATATGAGACATTTTTAAGCGTCATCCGGTTAATACATCGAAATTCAACAAAACAAAGCGGAGATGTCATCAAAGGCCCAACCTGTTTTTCGTTTCGTCCCGCAAAGAATCGGTCACGGTTGCGAGTCAGCCTTAGAAGAAAAAAAGAAGTGCCCGTTGCACATACTATGTATCGCGAAGGCTTTCATAGAAAAGGAGTCTCATTGGCGGACTGTTCCTCTCTCTCTCTCATTGGTGGCCGAAGCGAGTTCGTCCTAACTGGTATTCTCCGAAGAAATCGTCTCCGAGAGCGGACAGAGGATCGCGAAAGATCCAGGCCGAGCAATCAATTCTCACGCTTCTATGTCAAAATAAACGAATTGTCGAACCCGCGACCGCACGCAAAAGATGCTTCAAACACGCAAACGTTTACGCAATACTTGGAATATCCTATGCTGCAATGGAAAACGGAATGAGTCGAATTTCATAGTGTATTTGTGCGCACGATGCCACACTCTTTAGAAAGTGGCTTTTCCTCTTTCTCTCTTCGACTTTTCTCCAATTCATTTCCTTCTCTTTCTTATTTCCCCCTCCTCCACTCCCCGCATTCATAACCGAGCCTAGCTGCCTGCAAGTCTTTACTTTTCATTTTTTATTTCAGTTTATAAATCTGAGCGAAATTAAATTCCATCCTTAAAACCGGCAATGGAAACTTTAGAATCAAACGTATGAAGTAATTAATGCTTGATTCCAGAGCCACACTCGTGTTTAATTACTCCACTGTCCTGACACAGGAGCACAATTGATAGCTTTTTTGAATTTTATTTTTCAAAGAGACCCCAAGGTGCCTCGACCCCGAAAGGTGCGGCGGCGGAGAGCGGGGGCGGAGAGACGGGAGGGGGCAAAGGTTCAAATTGGCTTTCTGCTGCTTTGCCCGGAACGCAGGCAAAGGGGTAAAAAATGTAACGCGGCCCTTAGGACGAATCAAAATGCAAGTGGAGAGTAGGAGGGAGGGAGGGTCAGTGCCGGGAGGAGAATGGCAACTGGGGAGCGAGCGACTTGAAAAGGCGACGCAAGATGGGGTTGGGTGGGATCTCGGAGGAGGAGATCGCTACGATATTGGCGTCACGCGGCGGGAAGGGAAGCAAGTGCCGCGAGCTGCTAACCCGGCGGTATCTAGCGGATAGAAAGCGAAGCTCGAGAGCACGTGCCGAAAAGATTCATCGGAAGCTATGATATACGTCGCCATATTCATTTGCCACGAATCACGTAGAAATATGAAAAGAATCGGCCGCTGTTTGTTTTGGCGAAAGTTTCGAAAGCTACAAAAAAATGATTCTTGTGGAATTCTGTCAAATTATTAACTACGTCATTTTTTGCCCAATCCTCCAAATTTGAAGAATAAAAGCACGGTAAAACGGGTATGCAATTTTAACTGCATCTAAAATCACATCAGTTTTATTTAACATTTGCGTTTCGCGTTAAATGTTGCAACTTAATACCCTGTGTTATAGTTATTGACAAAACTAACATTTCAATGAAGAATTGTCAGGTTCATCTTATGGCTGAAGTAGAATTGGGAACTGTTCCCAATAGCCATAAAACAGGTTGAGAAAACCAGTTGCACATTCCGGCTACAAAGCAGTCGTTTTCAATAGTGATTCACCGACAATCTGTTATCGGTGAATTCTATGACTGCAAAGAGATTTTCAAAACAAAAACTTGCTAAATGAAAAACTAACATATTCAGAATATTTTTAATGAAATAGCTATGGCCTTTTCAATTATTCCAAACTTTTGCTGATGAAAATGTTCCTATTATGATCATTATATATATATATATATATATATATATATATATATATATATATATGGCGGAAGGACTAGTGCATTGTCCTACCATCACTGAGGTCGCGGGTTCGAATCCCGCCAAGGGCATGGATGTTTGCGTTCGTACTCATAATTCACATTTCATCACTCGTGTGTGTGTGTCTGATGTGGAAGGCAACGGGAAACCACCACATCATATGTGTTTATTCCCTAGTAATGTCAAACCAATCTTAGGATTGAAAACCATGAATGAACCATTAGAACAAGTTTCAGATTATAAATACCTTGGAAGCATCATAACGAGAGAAGCAAAACGTACAGATGAAATCAGGACTAGAATAACAAAAGCAAAAGCCGCTTTCAGAAGAAAGAAACTCCTGCTAACGGGAAATATAAAGCAGGAAATCCGGAAGAGGTTGATAAAATGCTAAGTATGGAGTATAGCTTTGTACGGAGCAGAAACACGGACGCTAAGGAAAAATGATATTAAATACTTGGAAAGCTTCTAAATGTGGACATGGAGAAGAATGCTGAAGATAAAATGGACAGATAGGGTGAAAAATGAGAAAGTACTACGAAGAATAGGAGAGAAGCGAACGATTATACAGACTGTCGGAAAGAGGAAGGCGAACTGGATTGGGAATTAGCTGAGGAGAGTGTGAATGATTAAAGAAGTACTAGGAGGAAAACTGGATGGAAAAAGAGAGAGAGGCAGGAAAAGGTTTCAGCTAGTAGACGACTTGAAAGGGAAAGAGAGCTATCAACACATGAAGAAAACTGCGGAAAATAGGAGTATATGGAGAACAAAGTTTAACCTAGAATAATCACGGACCTGTCAATGGACAGACTACCTATGATGATGATGATATAAATTATTTGAAAAAAGGCATTCGAGACAGCCATGCGCTTTTGGATATATGTTGACCTCTAATAAATTTGAATAAATTCGGTCTGCTGAAACTACACTCCGATTTAGCCGAGGTGTTAAAAAATATAACGATTTCTATGTTAGGATTTGATTGTGTTGTAAGGCATCACTCATTCAGCAATAAAATTTTTAGTAATATCAATTTAGTGTATCCACAGATGTGGTATTTGCAATTTCAACATCTTAAGGGTTTTAACGCACTTGTAATTCATAATCTTAGGTCTCCGATTCTTTTTGATCTAGAGTGTCGTAATAATTAATGGTTATATCCTTATTCATTTTTCAAATTAGAAAGTAAAAAATGAGTATTTATACTCTTAAGACTTTACAGTCTTTCCGTCAGCGGTCATATCAATGGCAGAGTTATTATTTTAAAATTTGCTCCAGTGATGTTCCGTGTCTTTCATTATCTTACTCTTTTCCTTAATATTTTTTACTCTTTTGTTCTCTTAAATGAGCGAGTAATGAGCATTTGCGGAGCCAGTTCTAGTTAAAACTGCTGAATTAAATGCTTTAAAAATGGTTTTTTAAAGTTACTTAAACGGTTTTAGAACATTTTTGATAAGTGCGCAAAGGGGTAAAATTAATCCTGATTGGCTATATCGATTCGTTCGATACATCGCAGACCGATGTCCCTAGATGTTAACATACTGATAAATTTAAAGTCAGTTTTGGAATAAATACTTTCTGCTGAGAAGTGGCCTTACCATTTCAAGGATTTATTGCAGTGTAGAAGGTGCTAGAAATGCACGAAATTATCCGATATCGGTTGTATCAGCTCTGAAATTCTCACAAGTGGCTGGGAGGTCACTTAAAAACTATATTTCCTTCCTAGCAATGAAACCTCGCAACTAATGAATTATTTTAACCTTTGATTAAGTTGTGTTAAAAACGATGCAACTTCAGATTAAATAGGCAATTTAACCCTGGACATCTTATCGAACACATTCCTTCGATTTCTGAACTTTTCCTTTTATCTTTCTGTTCAACATAATAAAGCTTCCATTGAAACTTGATGCGCCAAATTATTTTGAAATTACCCTTCTGTGCTTTCAGATTAAAAGCATACAGAAAAAACAGATACCATTCACCTCTTCCGCGTCACCCTACCTTCTCAATATTTAAGGATCATTTTCTCTCCCACTCTCTTCTCTTTTTGCTCAATGAAATATTTATTGCAGAGTATTTGGATATCAGCCTTCACTAAATTAAAAAAAAACAATCGAAATGACTTTGTAAATTAGTCTCATAAATACTTCGTCTTTGGATTTCGTAAATATATTACGCTCGTTTCGCTTTTTTTAATCCGGTTCGATTGTAAATTTATCTCATATAACTTCGATTCCATCGTAATTTATATTTTATTATTAAGCGCCCCAACGTTGATGGCTCCTGGGAGCTCTCCTTTCTAGAGAGAGGACTGGGGAGGCGCTAAAAAAGGAGGCTTCTGATTGGCAGCGGGGGAAAGACAGAAGAGTCCAAGGATTGAATTTATCCCCCACCTCCCTCCCCTTTCTACATCCCCCCTCTCCCAGCTACCCTCCCCTTTCTACTCCCCCCCCCCCGCCCTCTTCCTGTCGCCATTAGCGGTCGTCCGCAGCGTTATTTTCATTAATGCCACCTCTTCCCGATAAGGCGAACGCGCGCAATAAAATTCATGCGAATAACTTGCACAAAGAATAATGCGCTCGCAATTATCGGCGTTCTGCATGACTAATTCCCCCGCTACGAGTGCCACGGTCGCCCTTGCGCTCTCGACGTGTTTAAATAATAATAGAAGAGTAATTACTCCGTCCGATAATTAATTCAGAAACATGAACGAAGTCAAAGTCACGGATGGAGAGAGGTATTTCATTTTTGGCTGAATTCGGCGCCTGTTTTTGTTTTTTTCCACCTTTTTATGGCATCGTAATGCCCAGGTTGACGCCGCTAAGACCGGCGGAGGGGGAAGGGGCGGGAGGGGGCAGAGAGAGGGAGTGGGAGGGTGAAATAGGGGGGAGAGAGGGAAATAGATAAAGGAGAGGGGGAGGAAAGAGAAGGGGAGGGGAGGACTTTGGTTCTAGAATAATATAGATGATGCGACATTCTTTCCCTCGATCAGATGCACGCCCTATAACAACCAAGGTGTGAGCGAAATAGAGAAAGCGATCGTAAGAATCACGAGGAAAACGTCAACACTGTCGTTGCGGTGACATAGAAACCGCCGGAAAATCGTTTCTGTTCGCCGCTTGTTTTGTTCCGCGTGTCATTTCGAAGAAAAAATTATGCTATTGAGTCAAGATTCAAGAACAAATGGAAAATGTCTCGACGCAAATATCGACACGAATGGTCTGAGAATGGGCGAGATTATGAATTTCATTGGCCAACACAAAACGGTTGGGAGGAGAGAGAGAGAGAGAGAGAGAGAGAGAGAGAGAGAGAGAGAGAGAGAGAGAGAGAGAGAGGAAGCAGGCACGCCGTTAAGAACCTCGAATAATGGTCGTTGATTAGAAAGTTGCCTGGCCAACGCCCAGCCCATCGCGCAATCGGAGATATGTAATGAGCCGAAGGCGAGTGTTGGTCGCACAACCACTCAAAGAGACTCCCCTCCCTTCCCCCTCCCCTCCCTTCCCCCTCCCCCCCTCTTCCCCTTCTCATTCCACTCCATCCTCGTTACTCTTCTTCTCTCCCTCATCCTCCTTGCATACTTACAGTGTCTACTCTAAAAAACAACAACTGTCCTTTTTTCCATGTCCTGTAGCCACATATTATCAGAAAAACTACTTCTTCCAAACCACAACTGTGGGTAGTCTTGTTTCACTTTACACGAACCGAATAATCCAGAAACAACCAGCTAATATTTTTCTTTCCAATTTCGGCATACCTTTGCAGTTATGGAATTATATGGCGGCAATCATCGATGTGAGCTGAAACAAAATCGGTCGACTGTAGTATCTCGATCTATTATTTAAAATTTACTCAGCGTGTCTAAATGAAAGTTTTCGGCGGCTAATACGGCGTAATGCATCCGATCCCGGGAAAGCGTTTCTCTCCATTACATTAGGTTAAAAAAGAAACGTATGTAAGACGACTCGAATTGTAATTTCTTTAGTGCGTTTTATTTGTATAAAGTAACTTATGTTTTCTCTCTGTCTGTGCATACGATTATTAAATGAAAATAGCAAGTAAACGATATGAGATAGAAAACTGAAATTGGCAGGGCGTAAGATTCCATTTATTACGCTGCAAAACGATTATTTGGAGAAATGGTAAGTGGCAGGGGATGTCTTTATAGTTTTCAAATTAATATTCTGAGCAAATGGCTTTAGATTAAAGGTTAAAATTTGTTAATTTGTTATTGAATAACATAATTTGTCACACAATTATAGTACTAAACTTATAAAGAATTTTAAGTTTAAAATTCCAAAAAAACCTCACTAAATAAAAAGCACCTTTTCATATTGCGTCATTAAATGAAGCTCCAATATTTTAAAGTAAGACTGGAGATGAAAACTGGGAAATCGAAATCCTGTGCTATTCAAAGGATGCGTTGTTCACTATCTTTTCTGGTAAAACTGGAATTCCCCCTTCACAAGCATTAACATAAAGAGAGAGACGAAAATTGGTAGTGTTTCGGTTTGAAAATAGGATTGTTGCGTAAACACGAAGAAAATTACAGTTGCAAATTTCCGAAATTAAATAATTTAAAAGAGTAAGCAATTTTAGACATCTTTTTTGTCGCATGCAGGAGGTTCAAAACTCACGCCTTCCGGCGAACTCCGGCGAGGGACATGAATGGCGAATGGGAGTCTTTTTAATTTTACTATGCCGTTTATGATCAATTTCATAGGCAAGCTACATTAAAGGCACGTTATACAACTTATTCGGCCCAATGGATTCTCGAGTCGGTTACTCGTCTCGCCAAACGGTCTCTCAACTCCTTAACACGGATGTTGATATATCCAAGTGGAGCGCGTGAGGTTCCAAAACGCACGCCTTTCCACATTTCTCGGCCTACGTCGTCCCGTGACCAAAGCCGGAAACTCGCGGAGCACTGACCGACGCTATTTCTCCTCATCCTTTGTTCCCGTGTTTCCATCTCATCATACACACACTCACTGTCACATACGCATTCTACAACATGAAAAATATTATTTGTGTGAATATGAAATGCGCGTTCCAAGAATTTGAATTGGTGCATTTCCGTATTGCTGAAGGATTACTCTCTACAACAACGTATTTCTGCCTATTTCGCCATTATTCGAGTTAATTTCATTCTACTGGCATGTTTTTTCTAATGCGAAACCTGCGAATACAATAATCGTGCATCTTGCGAAATCAGAGTTGACGAAAACATAAATCGAAGTGCCCAACACATGACTTTCTCTATACATAAGTTGTCAACTAAAATCAAATAAATACGGCTATAGGAACAGTTCAACTTACACGCTTCAGTGCTAGCGATTCAATTGTCGTCACTACCACGCGCGCGAGCTGCCCACTAACCGTCAATTTAGAAGAAAATTGAATATCTCTTGAAATATTCCTCAAATGAAAATTTACCTAGTTCAAACAAGAGTTGTAGAAAAAATAATATACACAACTCTTAAAAAAAAAAATATATATATATATATATATGTATGTGTGTGTGTATATATATGTATGTGTGTATATATATATGTATGTATATATGTATATATGTGTGTGTGTATATAAACTGGATGGAAAAAGAGAAAGAGGTAGGAAAAGGTTTCAGCTGGTAGACGACGTGAAAGGGAAAGAGAGCTATCAACACATGAAGAGAACTGCGGAAAATAGGAGTATATGGAGAACCAAGTTTAACCATGAATAATCACGGACCTGTCAACGGACAGACTACCTATAATGATGATATATATATCATATATATATTTATATATATATATATATATATATATATATATATATATATATATATATCTGTGTGTGTGTTAACAAGAATTCAGTTTTAAGCGAAATATTTAAGAAAAACTAAAATTTTACAAGAGTAAACCGCTACTTCCGGTTGACCGATTGCTATCAAAATCTTTTCAAACCTTAAAAGTATATATAAAATCACAAATGTAGGATTTCATGCTGATCTGATGAATAGTTTTTGAGTCAGAGCGCACGCAAAATTTCTGTCTCACACATACGGACATACACACAGACATCATCGAGAAAACGGTCAAAACGTGTTCAGGGGACCTCAAAACGTGTATTTTTGTTGAAATCTCGAATTCGATTTTTTTTCATGAAAACAACACTATATTACGTATATGGAGAAAGTAATAATCCTTGTTATAGACGACCGCACTGAAGAATCATTTTGGAGAGTTAATTATTCGAATGCTACGCTGGTACAGAAAGGAAATGAGTGGTAATTTCTTTCAAATCCTCCTGCTATTAGATCGTAAATAAAACAAACAAGGTAGGAAAGTGTAAAACGTATCACAAATGGGCGCGTTTCGTGCAATGGAGTGTTAGAAAGCAATTATATACATGTACGTGAGGGAAATAGCGTTTTAAAGTTCCTATATTCTTCAAAATTAATACATTTTCTTCCTATTTAATAATATTGCATGCACGCGTAAGGAAATTAAACGTTTGTTTGTGAGATTGTTTATGATAGCAACAATGAAGAAGTAACCATGCAAGAAATTTTCTAAATTCAACTCGAATTAAGACATTCTCATTTGATTTTATCGATAACGGCTACTCCTACGATAAAAATGTATAGGGAAGAAAATACTGTTCTTTACAAGTTCTACAACTTTTATTTGAAAAATATTTTGATATGAGCAATACTTTCCGAGATATGACGAAAATTTAATTTTTTGTCACCAGTAAAGTGGTATCCCTGATTGACGTACGTGATTCATTTTTGCGATTTTCTTCTTATATTTGATTTTAAGTCCTTAATATCAAATTTCATGAAAATCCGTTCGGTAGAAGCCGAGAACGAACATGCGGACGGACGGACGGACGGCCGGACGGACAGACCGACGATAATAGGCGCTCACGCTGGAAGCGAAACGCGCCTAAAAATGAGTAAAATAATGACAATCTAGGAAAAGCGGGTTTACGAGAACAATATCCAGACCGCTGCTAACAAAATATACGTTTTCAATGATAACATCTCAAATTATCCGATAAAATAATCATCGCAAAAGCAGCATCGACAAAATACCCACTTCAATTTCCCACGGCTTCAAATGTTCGTTAAGTCCTTCGCTTTGACATTTACGATGAGGAAAATAACGTCGGGAAAACCGCACCACCATGAAAAACGAACGATTAAACCTCGCAGTTTTTCGCGGGGACCGGGTTATAATTTTCAGGGACGAATGTGACGGAAGAGAGAAAGACTAATCATCTGAAAAACTCATTGTATTTCGAGAAGAACGGATCCGAAATACGCTAGAAGCGAAGTGAGAAAGAGAGACTGCAGAGGGCAGCACGCGACCGAAGACCGCCGATTGCGGGGCGTTCCATCGCCGGATTCCAGCCTCGTTCGCGACGAGACGCTCGAAACGAGGTCTCGATTGATAACGCAGGTAAGAGGGCTTTCTCTCTCCTTCTCTAATAGATCCGCCATTCCGCTGATGGTCGAAGAGATCTCGGGCCGAGGGTCCTTCGGAGGCGAGAGCGCGCGTGTTTGTGTGCGCGTGCGTGTGTGCGGCACCCGAACACGACGCATGAGTCTAGCAATAAAGGCGAGTCCGGTGATTGGCACCTGCTCCCGCATTAAGGCTCACGGAACACCAGCTCCAAAAAAATCCCCCCGATACACACACACGCACGCATTCCCTTCGCTCTTCTCCCTTACCTAAGTCTCCACCCCAGAGTCCCGTCCACACACACATGCACACGCACACACACACACACACCTCCTCGCCCGCCACGCCCTCCCACCCCGCCCACTCCCTCCCACCACCCCCCGTAGGGCAACCGTGTACCAGTCACTGCAGACCGGCCATGCATCAGGAAATATACGCGGACTTCACGTATGAGGCGAAAAAATATGAATGTCGGTCGGGTCGGCAGGAAAAAATTGGAAAGGGTTGGGCTGGGTTTGAATTTTTGAAACAGAGAGGGGGAGAAGAGAAAAAGAGCGAGAATAAATAATTGGCAGCGTTTCGTTTTTTTTCTCTGAAATATAATTTGCGGGGGAGTGTAACACGATTGAAGCGAGGGAGAGAGGAAATTGTTGGAGGCTGAGGAAAGGGAAATATTTTATTACTCCGCCTCTCCCTCTGTATCCTTCGCACAACGTCACTTACAACGACGGGGGATCGAAACGACACCCCGCCCACCTTGGGAACACCCCCCCCTCTTCTAATTGACCCACCTCTCCCTCCCTCCCCCATTACACTCATACCAGCTCGCCTGCCTGCCTCCCGACTCCCACCCCCTCCTCCCAATCCTCCTCCCACCCCCTCCTCCCAATCCTCCACCCACCTCCACCGACAGGAAGGCGCTCCGTTCTAAATTCGCAATGCGCCGTATTTATCGCTTACGATTTCCAGAGAGAAAAAAATTCTCTCGAAAATGGCGTAAGTGGATGCAGGGTGGGCAGCACGCGTGAGCGAGGCGATGCTTTTCTTTTTTACTCCCCCGTTCGATCGCGCAGCGGTTTGAATCCCAAAAAACGATCGCTGGCAATGATAAGGCAATGCACGCGTTTTGTATTACTCGATGGCGATGTTACGTCTTCAAATCCAATCGATGCAAATTCGAAAGATAAAAACGCTATGATTGCTGCGTAGCTTAACGCTGGGAGAGTTTTTGGGTTCGTCGACTCCGTGACCTCCGTGCCCTGCACCAGCGCTGAAGGGAACTGACCAATAACTAATTATACCTATGCTATCTATAGTGTGATTAAACCTTTCGTAGTCGTGTGTTAGGATAGACCTCGTTCTTAGGAGTGGATTTCGGACAGCGCCTCCTCCTTTCGCCTACCTACCTACTCGGCTTTGTCTACCACACTCCTCCCTACTCTCTCTTCCCCCTCCACCCACTTACTCTCCCTCCCTCTTAGCCTCTCTCCTCCTCCCCCGCGCCCCTTCCTCCCCAATTCACAGGAAAATTCCCTCCTTCCCGCTCCTCATATGAGCCCCGATGCATAGAAGACTAGCAAATTTCCTGTCCGTAACGTTGAGCGCCAAACTGGTTCATGGGTAAAAAATAAATCAATCCACCGATCGTGGATTCGTGAGGCTCCAAGTATTGAGGAACTACTCCACTTTGAGCGGAGGAGATGTGTACACCGTCCTAATCACGATTTTCGTTTCCCTGGTTTACTAACAAAAAACGATTTTTCTGAATCTGATCGCAAAGCGTGCCGAAATGACTCATTCTACGAAGGTATACGGAACTTCAGCGGCCACAAAAAGATTCGCAAAGGACTCGACGACCACTCCCATGATGCACACGACGCCGGATGGCCATTAAAAGGGTGAGAAAGAATTTGCGCGTTTCAAAAAGAACGACAGAGAAATTAATCGTGATTAAAATCTTAGGAACACGGAAAATGGCGCATTATAAATTGTCCAAAGAAGATAAATAAAAAGACAAGCTGTCATATAAAATGAATGCGATTACAGAGAGAGAAAGACAACATAGAAGTGGCGAGATGCGTGATAGTGAGGCCAGGATGGAAGGGGAGGGGGGGGAGCAGGAGGGGGAGGAGAGGGGAGGAGGTGAAAGTGTCCGTAGGGGCTAGAACAGTGGTTCTTAATCCCTGGATCGCCAAACCATTTGGAGTGGAAAGTCAAAGATTTTCCATTGCTTTCTATATCCATATATATCATTCCTCCTAGCAGCCCGTTCAATGCTAATGACCTGAGAGCTTATTTTCATTTATGTATTAAATTCCAATTTATTTTATTACATATTACAAGTGAGCTATTGGAGGAAATGGGTGGCCGCGATCAGAATTTGGGTCGCGGCCAAAAAAGGTTAAGAACCACTGGGCTAGAAGGTTGGGAAGAAATTCGAGGAATCGAATCGGGAGAGGAGTCGATGCGAGAACCATCAAGTCATCGAATGGTAAGAAAGGCTTTTCCATGATCCGAATAATTTACCCATCGTTATACAATACATATTTCTCGCACTAACTAAAAATTTTATGCTGAACGTAGGAGGAAAATGTGAGTCGCAAATCTGCAATACACTTCTACCGTTCTAGCCAAAGAAGGAAGACGCAACCAGCAAATACAGCCTTTCGCAAATATTTACGAGTGTGAACCAATCGTCGTTATCACAAAATGTATAAAATAAAATAATTCAAAAAGATAATAGGTTCAAGAGAATTTCAAGCAGATATCGCAACACGCTTTCTAATTAGATACACATGCGCGCATGTACGAGGGCGAGTCAATAAATAAGGTGAATTTAATCTGACAGAGGGGCCGCCATTTTGTCAACTGACTGTCAGTGACAATATTGCCAACCTTATACGAAAAATACGAGTACTACATGTTCAGACATGCAGTAATGCAGTACTGAGTTCATGAGTACATAATGGGTACATATGTCTGTTAAAAATGTAAATTCACCTTATTTATTGACTCACCCTAGTATAATTCAGAAAGAATGGAACATACGAAGTAATGTACTAATTTCAAATATCTTATTTGATGATGTGTATGGTACAAATTACTTTCCATCGAATAGTAATTTTTTATGGAGGCAAAAATTTCTTTTTCTCAAATTATACTAAAAAGCGATCAAGGAAATCGGTATACTGCCAGCTAACATGTAGAACTCACGATCAGTAGCCGAAAATAGAAACCAATCTTGCATCATTAACAGCAGACGATGAAACTAAATAGACACAGCATCGCTTCTGCCGCACACACTTCATGCCGTCTAAAAATTATTCGCTTTTTGTGTAAGAAAGGGGCCGGCAATTATTTCTGCGCGGCATTGCAAATTGCAAGTGCTATTGGCGGTCAGATGCGAATTTATATGGGAGAGAGATTCTATGGCATCTAAGAAAGGAAAATCAAGTACAAATATTTTAACCGTTTAATTCTCAGCACTTGCGGTTTAGTGGATACGATTTCAATTCAAAAGTATTAATTTCCTTATGGCAAATTATACTGATCGATTTTTCTTCATAGCTTAATTAAGCAGGCCAATGAAACTTCAGTAGGATGCCAACCGCTGGTTAGCATATAATTATTTGCTTTGTTTTAAGGGTTCTGCAAACTATTAATGAATTTGGGTATATATATATCATCATATCATCAGAGGTAGTCTGTCCATTGACAGGTCCGTGATTATTCTAGGTTAAACTTGGTTCTCCATATACTCCTATTTTCTGCAGTTTTCTTCGTGTCTTGATAGCTCTCTTTCCCTTTCAAGTCGTCTATATCAGCTGAAACCTTTTCCTACCTCTTTCTCTTTTTCCATCCAGCTTTCCTTCTAGCACTTCTTTAATCATGCACTCTCTCCTCAAGTAATGCCCAATCCAGTTCGCCTTCCTCTTTCTGATAGTCTGTATAATCGCTCGCTTCTCTCCTATTCTTCGTAGTACTTCCTCATTTTTCACCCTATCTGCCCATTTTATCTTCAGAATTCTTCTCCATGTCCACATTTCGAAGCTTTCCAAGTATTTAATATCATTTTTCCTTAGCGTCCATGTTTCTGCTCCGTACAAAGCTATACTCCATACATAGCATTTTATCAACTTCTTGCGGATTGCCTGCTTTATATTTCCCGTTAGCAGGAGTTTCTTTCTTCTGAAAGCGGCTTTTGCTTTTGTTATTCTAGTCCTGATTTCATCTGTACATTTTGCTTCTCTCGTTATGAAGCTTCCAAGGTATTTATAATCTGAAACTTGTTCTAATGGCTTTCCTCCAATACTTTGGTTCAAATTTTCTTCTTCTTTACTTGATATCCGCATAACCTTGGATTTTTCTGTATTAATTTCCATACCGTATTTTCTACCTGTTATTACTAGTCTATTTATCATTTTCTGGAGTTCCTTTTCTTTTCTTGCTAGAAGTACTTGATCATCCGCGTATTTCACTGTTCTTATAATCCTTTCTCCGATTTTGAAATCTCCCGTGCCTTCTAACGCTTCCTGCATTAGTCTCTCTCCATATATATTGAATAGGATCGGGGATAGACAACAGTCCTATCTTAAACCTCTACCGATATGTAATCCGCTGGTGTCCGTGTTCTCTAACCTCACCTTTACAACTTGATTCACATATTGATTCCTGAACAGTCTCCTGTCTTTCCAGTCTACACCTATATCCTTTAATATTATCATCAGCAGTACCCAATTTACTCTATCAAAGGCCTTCTGCCAGTCGACGAAACATATGCAGCAATCTTGACTGTACTCTATTGCCCTTTCTGATATGATTCTCACTACACCGAAAGCATCTCTGGTTCCACCTCCTTTTCTGAAGCCGAATTGATCTTCCCCTAGCATTTCTTCGGCCTTTTTCTCTAGTCTTTTATTAAGAATCCTCGTGATGATCTTCGAAGTGTGTGACAGTAGGGATATCGTTCTGTAGTCCTTACACCGCATTGCCTTTGGCTTCTTCTTTAGAGGGATCATTCTTACATCTAAGAAATCCTGAGGCCACTCTCCCGAGTCGTAAATCTTGTTAATTAGTTTCGTAATCACTTTTAGTCCTTCCGATCCCATGACTTTAAGTACCTCCACCGGTATTCCAACGCTGCCTGTAGCTTTTCCCTTCTGTAGTTCCAGTATCGCCTTTTCTACTTCGCTTCTCATAATAATTGGTCCCAAGTTGTCCTTTTCAATGTAATTCTCTTCTTCCAGTTCCATTTGTACCGATCCTGCCTGCTTTTTGTGTAGTTCCTTAATGTATTCTTCCCACACCTGTGCTACATACTTTGGTTCTGCGACCATTTTCCCATCTGTATTAATAATTCCTTTACCACGAATCCCATTAGACTTCTTATCTTCTAACTCCAGTGCCCTAGCGTACATGATGTACTCTAGGGCACTGGATTTAGAAGATAAGAAGTCTAATGGGATTCGTGGTAAAGGAATTATTAATACAGATGGGAAAATAGTCGCAGAACCAAAGAATGTAGCAATCGTATCGTCCTAACTTCTCCATCTGTTGTATTTCCTCACATTTTTCTTTTATCCAAATTTCCCTGGCTTTATCTTTTACCCTTCTCATCTCATTGTTTATGCGTCTATAGTTGGCTCTACCTTCTTCACTGTTAACGTTTTTCCATTTTCTTCTCTCATCCATTTTCTCCAGCATTTCCTTAGTGATCCATGGTTTTCTGATTTTCTACTCTTGTTTCCCAATCTCTTTATTCAAGGTATCTTTGATGCTGGCTTTCACTTCCTCCCATTCTGTATCCACGGTCTTCGGTTTGTTTTCCAAATTTCTAAGGCGATCTTCCAACTTCGTGCTGAAGGCATCTTTCCTTTCTTTCAGTTTTTCTAGGTCCCAAGTCTGTCTATCTCTTCTCGTTTTCCTTATTTGTTTCAGCTTTGTAGTTACATCGACTATTAGAAGGATGTGATCTGAATCAATGCCTGCTCCTGGTAATGTCTTAGCATTTTTTATGCTGTTCCTGAATCTTTGTTTTACTAGGATGTAATCTATTTGGGATCTCATTCGATCTCCTGGGCATATACTCCTATTTTCCGCAGTTTTCTTCATGTCTTGATAGCTCTCTTTCCCTTTCAAGTCGTCCACCAGCTGAAACCACTTCCTACCTCTTTCTCTTTTTCCATCCAGTTTCCCTTCTAGCACTTCTTTAATCATGCACTCTCTCCTCAAGTAATGCCCAATCCAGTTCGCCTTCCTCTTTCTGATAGTCTGTATAATCGTTCGCTTCTCTCCTATTCTTCGTAGTACTTCCTCATTTTTCACCCTATCTGCCCATTTTATCTTCAGCATTCTTTTATATATATATATATATATATATATATATATATATATATATATATATATAAAAGGGAGGATTGATATCACAAAATAATTCGTGATTTATATTTATCGAATTAATATCGAAACACATTAATTTTTTATTTCACTAAATGGCTGGCAAGCATAGCGATAAGGTGGCTAAACAAAGATGAGCATGCAGGAGTACGTATTGCGCGCAAAAAGCGTGCCTTTCTTATCTTAGGTTAAAAGAGATGATACAAAGATCTGTAGTTTTTCTCGGTTTCGACATATTTCCTCGTACGCTCTGATCTAACATTACGTTCACTAACACCGATGGGTAAAACTATGCCGCGTACGTCTTCAACGAATTCGGAGCTTTCGAATTTTTCAAATAGTTTCCTTTTGTGCTCAATTCCTCTAATCTTCAACATCTGCCATTTCAGATCCCTCAATATCTCTCATACACTCGCATCATACCGATATTCTCCCTTTACAAATCTAGCTGCTTCGAGCTCCCTAGTTAGGCCCTCCTCGAAAGTGTCCCAGACGGCGCAATAGTATTCCACGATGGGTCGTATTAGGGAAAAGTATGCGATTTCCGTCACATTCGAGGGGCATCCCCGCAGGGCTGCACACGAACTCAGTACCGCGGTCAAAAACAGACATGAACTCAATCCCACGGTTTCATGGGTTCACCACGAATTCAGTCCCACTGTCAACGGTTACAAAATTACACGAATTGAGTCCCCACAGTCCCGCTACAAAATTTTCCTTCCCATTTTTCACAGGCTTAGGGCTGACAGCATATATGTAGCATTGCTGGTTTGGTTGCAAATTTTGTTTGTGTGGGGAGTCAACACAAGTCAAGTTCTACTAACACTAATATTTACAACACTATACTATTTGTTTATGGTAGGAATTTTCGGGAAACCTCTGTTACATATTGATGTTTCGTTATGGCTTTACTTTCTAGTTGAAACATGATTCTCTGTATAAACTCTTCTTTGTCAACTATAGTCCTCCGTCTTGCCACTCGTTTGCTTAGTAATTTAAAAGTTCCATCAAGGAAAACTTTGCCCATTGTAACCAAATGTTCCAAGTTAATTTTTGTTGAAAATCCAAATATGTTTTTACGTTTATCATTTATAAACATAAAATGTTCTTCCCTATTTGTCTGCATATTTATGTTATCCAGGGCGAGATGAACATCTTCTACAGATTTCGGTAATTTAGGATATACTGAAGTTCTTGATAAGCGTTATATCGTAGGAAGCAAGTTTCTGAACGTCATCTTTCAGTAGCTCCCGCTGCAGAATTTTGCTGGGCCGTTCACACGGATCTTCTACTGCCTTCCGTTTTAATGATTGTTTATTTTTTGCCTGTTCAATTTCTCTTCACTTATGGTCAAGGACACTGTTGTAATCACTCACTTTCAAATAACTTTTACACGAACTGTTAACACAACATCACCGCTGTACATCATTTGCTAACATTTTATGAAATCTAAATTTAAACCCACCCACAATGAAAACGTTTTTACCTCTCTCACTGAGCATAATACTGTCTGCTGTCACAAGATTCATAGCTGACTGATGAGTAGAGAGAGTGTCAGGAGAGAAATAGAGACCTTCGAACTGAGAGAAGTAAACAGTAGAGACAATAACCCCCACAGTCCTGCGAAACAACCCGGGACTGAGTTCATGTATGGCCTTATGGAGTAATCGGATTATGGGACTGAGTTCGTGTGTAGCCCCCCGCAGGACTCTAGAGGAAAGCCCTTGAACCCTGTTTGCCGATGCTATGACGGTTTTGATATGCTCTCTACTAGACAAATTGCTACTGAGAATTACTCCTAGGTATTTGTAGCTATTGACGTGTTTTATCTTTAATCCAGATATATGGTATGGGTAACGGATGAAATACAAGGAACGCGTGAAATTCATTGCGGCGAATTTCTCTATATTCAGGCCGAGTTGCCAATCTTTACACCACTTCGTAAGAGATCTTGGTTGGTATATGCCTGAGAAAATTTAATTTAATCGCAAGGATCCGCGGTGGATGAAGCCGAAGCTCCGCGCATTGCTCAACGTTCATTCGGTTTGGTTTGACGTTTTATTGGTGTTTAGCAAGCGGTGTACTGGGTAAAATCACACACGAAATGTCACTTCGGTTACTTCGTCTGTTTCTTTTAACCCCGAAACCACGAGACTGATTTGTAAGTGATTTGCTATGGTATATCAACGGTAAACGTTGCCAAGCATTTTTCATTTTGATCCATAATGAACTAATAAGGCCATAAACTCCGTAACTGTTTGCTAAAAAAGGAAACATTTCTATGTTTCGCATTTTTCGAAACTGACAATCTTTTAGTGCTTACCTTATATTAGACCGGCAATTGGAAAAGTTGTCGACATACGATTTAATTTCCTTATTTTGACCTTCAATAGAACAATTGCCATCCATCATTTGTCAAATTGCTGAGAAGTTATTATTCGGAGACAGTGTACTCGGGCAGAGGATTCCTCTCTTGTATGCGTCAGCCGTTTGTTTTTCGGTGGATCGGTGTTCGGTTCGGGTCTGGTTGGGATGGGTCGGATTGTTGCGGCCAAGCGGGATGAGAAGTTCCAAATCCCAAGTGAAGTGATCCGGAGCATGGGAAACCTTCCTAAACACGCGCCCACTTAATAAACCCCTCCTCTTCCACCGTTAATAATTTTTTAATTCGGAACCACCCCTAAAGATCTCTCAGTCACTTCCAAAAAATATCATTCGCTTTTGCACGGGAGATTAGAAGAGGTATTTAATCCTCGTGCAAGCATGGTTTTGTTTTTTGGTTCTTTTCTTTCGTATGGAAAGATATACGACTTTCGTAGTTGTGGATTGTCAGGCTATACCTAAATCTCATGGTCTAAGCCAGGAGTTTTCAAACTTTTTTCTCTGCTGCCCAAAAATTGAGAAAATATACATGGCGGCCCACGCAAATACTACATAAAAATAAATACGTTAATAAAAATAACAGGGTGTAACTTATTAAAATCAAATAGTACATCTCTTTAAATAACGAGCTATGAAATTCGGTCACGCTACACGGAGTTAGATGGAAGAATAAGGAAAACCGCCAAATAACTAAAGAGCTTTCCAATCTTTTTCGATCAAACTTTTAGGAATCACTTGCCGCTTCAACTTTTCAATTTGAAACTGCTCGCCGTGTACATAGTAGTCCTGGGTTTGACTCGACGAGCATATCTTTCCTCCATTTGAATAAAATGAGCAGAGCAGAAACGAAGCGAGAAAGCCTTTTTACTTTAGCATTTTAAAATATTTTTAAAATGAGATATCGAAGGGGGATTTTCACAGTTACGCCGAGATAACTATGGAAATGAATTTCCATTACGTAGAAGTTCAAATCTCATTCGAAAAATGCCGACAATTACATTTAACGACTTTTTTTCGTGAGTTTTACACATTTATTCAATTCATCGCCATGACAACTGCTATTGTTAAAGTCTTGTGGGCTCGATACTAATGCGTAAGAAATGTACAAAAATTGTAATAAAATCATGTTAAAACATAATTTTTGGAGATTTTCGGACGATATTTGAATTTCTACGACATGGAAAATAATATTTATAATTTTCTCCGCATGACTGCTCAAGTTTCAAGTCAAAATCATAACATTGACTATTCATCACTATTTATTTAAATTAATTCTTGCTCTTTTTGGTCACGAAAGCTAATTTGCATTATTATATCAGGATGTTCACATTGAAAAGGATCTTTCACGCTCAAATAAGTTTTCAACTTTTAAAAATAATATTTTGGAAAATACTGATTAAAGGTATCGAGCAAAGTCGAAAAATGTGATTTAATGGTGACAAAAATGAAATTTTCGACATATCTCGTTAAGTATTAGTCATATCAAAATATATTTCAAATAAAAGTTGTAGAACTAGTAAAGAAGAGTATTTCCTTCCCTATACATTTTTATCGTAAGAGTAGTCTTTATCAAGAAAATCAAGCAAGAATGTCTTAATTCGAGTTGAACAAAAATTTTCTTGCACGGTTACTTCTTCATTGCTGCTAACATAAACAATCTCACAAACAAACGTTTAATTTTCTTACGTGTGCATGCAATATTATTAAATAGGAAGAAAATGAATTAGTCAGACTCTTCGCGGATGACACATTTGTGTATGGTGAAATCAACAAAATACACGACCAGGAGACTTTACAAAGGGGCCTTCAGGCTAGTACGAAGTGGTGTAAAGATTGGCAAGTCGACCTGAATATAGAGAAATTCGCTGCAATGAATTTCATGCGTTCCACGAATTTCAACCGTTACCCGTACCAAATATCTGAATTAAAGCTAAAAGACGTCAATAGCTACAAATACCTAGGAGTCACACTCAGTAGCAAGTTGTCTAGTAGGGAGCATATCAAAACCGTTATAGCAACGGCAAACAGAATTCAAGGGCTTTCCTCTAGAGTAGGGACCTGCGAATCTACTAGTCTCACGAATCGAATAACAAATCGAATCGAATAACAAATCGAATCGTGATGGATAATTCGATATCGAATCGAATCAGGCAGTGGATACTATATAGCAGGGGTCTATGAAATCCACATATCTAAAAATTGTCTTATCTATAACTGAACTTTGTTTGTATATAGCGGAGGAATGTGTTTTATTTATTTACGTCTAAGGCCTCTTTTTTCGCTTATCATGTATTTATTATACACGCACAAACTATCTACGTTTTTTGTTGGTAGCCATTTTCAGTGATCCTCGATTCACTCTCTTTTACTGGTTCGCTTAATTTTGGGTGTTTTTTTGCTTATATTTAAAGTTCCATTGATTTTGTTTATTTTACGTGTGTATATACTTATATACTTATCCTGTGTATCATTTTGTGGAATATCTTCGCCCTTTTAAGATGTTATGTAGAAAGGGCCGAGTTATGTCAGTGGAAGAAACAATGGATTATCTTGATCGTATTACTAGCGATTATAGTTGATTTATTTCTTCTGATAGCAGCGACGAAAATGAATTCGTAACATATGGGTAATACATCTGCACGATCTATTTCTGTGAACTCGGAATGTGACTTTGAAAGTGATTCGGTTATTGATATAAATGCTAGGATAAACATGTATGTTTGACGAATATTTTTATTTTCTGTGAATATATAAATATTTTTTTTCTTAAATAAATGAATGCAGAATGTGTTAATTGAGAAAGAAATAAACATTTACATTTTTTCCCTTGAATTTAAAAAATATATATATTTTTAATGTGTTACTCCATGTTAAATGGATAAAGAAAACTAATTTTAATAAAGTATATATTTCTGAATAGGGATATAAAAATTTTAATTGTTATGATGATATTTAGGTGCACAGTAATTTTTTTACGTAAGCTCTAAAAAATTGCCTTCAGACCCATGGGCTTTTTCGCATGTACCTGGACTCAAAGGGCTACAAGAGTAAATCTTTATTCTTTCGAGCCCAGATCAGTGTCTCTGCATTATGTTTGGAGAGGTTTTGCCGTAAGTCGGTTAATATTTGCCCACCTACTGAGTTCACTCTCTCTCTCTCTGATGAACAATTAGCGGCCTGAACAGCGAGTAAATCACGTGTTGCTTCTGCCAACAATGGAAATGCCATATTGTTACCTTTCCAGTACAACAGTGGATCACAATCATGATCGATTGTTGGTTGACTACAATAACCATCAATTTCGCTCTGAAGTCTTACCATGGCTGAAGGCTTGCTGATTTTTGAAGTTTTCTCTTGTTGCATGGCATGCACTTTTTTGAACAGTGAATCCAGAAGACCTCTCCTGATTTCTAATTCAGGCTGTATACTTTCGGTATCAGAGCCAATAATTAATTGCTTTTCATCATTTTCAATTTCTTGGTCAATTCTTTTATTTGAATAGGAGGAAGTGTAGTATACCTCCCCCCCTTCAAAATGGCGGCACTAGACAATATACATTTCTTGGAAATATCACGGAAACCATAAATACGACACTGTAGTGATTGTTATTTAGGTAAGTATAATTATTTTGGAATTTATTCTATATAACATTGAAAGGATATATTGGCGAGCCTTCGGCTCGCTTTGTTTTAATGGGTAGTCGTCTCCGGGTGCTACCGCGCCCTTCGCCTCGCTGGAACGAAACTAACCCTCCCCGTTGTACGCAGATCGGGTTGGTAAATGTAGCGACAGGCCAATAAGTCACTGCGACAACTTTTCTTGGAACAATGATAAGTTTGTCTTGATAGCTGCAATTCCATCGCATTTTTGACATCTCCGAATGTTTTCAATGATATTGTGATCAATCAAAAATTACAAACACTTTTCTTCATTACCGAACGTAAGCATAAATTCCTCAAGAGTTGGAATCATGTTGGGACAGTAAATTATCATCGATTGTTAAACTAACGAATGAAATAAAAAGGTAAACAACAACATAGAAACTGGAGAAAACACGAAATAATAAACAAAAACATAGTAACCTTGAGGGGGGGATATAATACACTTTGGCCTTTGAATCTGAAACAAATGCTTCTAGAAATTCTGTTACTGTTTTAGCTTGAGATTCAGTGAACAAGATGAGTTTGAATCTTGGATCAACAAATGTTGCTGCCAAGAGTTAGTCTTTAGTGAGGTCAAATCTTTTATTTAATCGGTTTATAAGCTCATCACGAAATAATTTTGCACCAGGCACTGGTCTTGCAATCAGCTCTTCTTTTAGAACAGAAATTGAAGAAATAATAAGACTGATGCTGACATCTTTTTCAGAACTAAAGATTGCTGTTGCCTCTGCTATTGGTCTGAGAAGTGGGAGAGAAATTTCTAGAACTTCCTTAAGTGATGGAGAAAGTGGTTTAGGAGGAAGTTTTGCACAGTTCCGTTTCCCGCTACATTCCACAAGAGCAAGAGAGACTGCAACATCATTTCTGTGCATCCAATCAAGTAGGTTATATGTGCTATTGAAGCATGTGATGACATCAAGTGGAGGTTTTGTCTCTTCTAATTCTTGATGGACCTGATGCTTTGTTAATATGCTCTGATCGACTGTTGAAGAATGAAAAAACGCTGCAATTTGATGCACATGGCTGATGAGATTTATTGCTTTCTGAGCATCCAAGGATGCACTTATGGAAAGGTGAGCAGCACAACCTTGCCATTGAATACCAAGACGTGTTTGTTGTGCCAGTAGTAGCAAAAAAGATTGTAGACAGCTCAATGCTAAACTTATCCAACTGATCTAGAATGATTTCTTCAGTCGCAGAAGTTGTGTGATCAGCATTTAAATTGTCAAGATTTATTACTGACAAGCATCGAGATTGCAGTCCATTTTGATTCAGATATGTAGTGTATTGTGAGAATCAAGTAATTGGTTTTGTTGTCAGCCTTCCAATGATCGAATGTGATGAAAGGTCGAGTATTCATCATTTCTAAATTCAGACTTTTGTAATTTCTCCTACAAAATATTTTTGTGGTCATCTAGTTGAGGTGAATGTGTGGATGGATGCGGAGGGGAGTAGATGCCCCATGTTAACACCGAACATAATTTTTAAAATCCAAATCCTGAGGCCGCCTCGAACGGTCTCCCGCCTGCAGCAATAAATTGCAATACTGCTGCGTCATACTTTTCCTTTGTTGCAGAATCAATGGGTTTTGTCAAATAATGTGCAATAGGTAATTTTTTTATTGATAAGTTCATCTTCTTCTAATGATCGCTGCGATGCTTGCTTTGGTGGATCCTTTTCTTTAGCTTCTCTGTATACAGTCGGGTGTTTTCGTTTCAAGTGGGAAGTTGTTCCACTAACTTGAAGTTAAAGTTTTTGCGGACACAGTTTGCATACAAACGATTTGTCTTTTTTTTCGAAATACTTTCGTATAACATATTGAAGCGTCTAAAAATGAAAGAAAAATAATTTGTTATAAAAAATCTCTTAGGACAGAATGCCCATTTAAATGGTCACTGATTTCCACACTTAAAAATTGTTCAAAACTGTAAATTATATCGCAATGGTTGAGCCATAATATGACGTCATTATGAAACTTGGTTTACAAACCATCGCTCAAAATGTCGTGCACGTGAAACGTTAGGGAAGGTCAGAAAGTTGACGCAACCACTGGCACATACCGTAATCAATTTAAAATATGCATATATTTGATGAAAAGGTGCGATAATTTATACATTAAAGCTCGTTTGTTACTTCCAGTACGTTGTATTTTCACCAATTACTGCAAGACGCTATATCGTATAATCAACCTGCGAATGAAGAATGCTTTACTGCCGTCGAATGCAGAATTAAAGAATTTCACATTTTCACTGCTGTGTAACAGAAATCAGGACAATAAAAAAATATTTTTCTTAGAAATCAAAATATCGTGGAAAGATACATTTTCGCTAGAACATGATTCAAGACAGATTCTAATTACCAGGAGAATCTTTTCTCAATGAAATGAGAATTTGAAAGAACAGTAACTTTTTGAGAATTTTCGAGAACAATCTCTATGCTTTGCTCTCTTCCATGATAAGCAACCGATTTTGAGAATTAACGCTGTAATCACAATTCGGAACAAAAATGAGATAGGCTGTTCGACTTCGTCTCGAATCGATCTCCTTAATTCGAAAGGAATCAAAACACTAATCCTGATTCGAAATCGAATCGAATGTCGAAGCTTTGCAGGTCCCTACTCTAGAGTCCTGCGGGGATGTCCCTCGAATGTGAAGGAAGTCGCATACTTTTCCTTAAAAGGCTGCTCAAACCAACGCGGGACGCGGAAGCGACGCGGGAAAAGGAACACATGGCGGGAAATCACACCGATGCGTCATCCCGCATAGGTAAAAGCGGGATTGCAGCGTTTTTATCTCGTTTCGCCGCTTGCGCGATTTTGCCGCGTGCGAATTTTAGTAGTTCAACATGACTTCTACTAAACGTTTAATAGAAATTGTTGAAGCTTATCCAATTTCATATGATATGGAGCACCCGGACTACTGAAATATTAGAAGAAAGGACGAAATATGGGGTGGAATTGGAGCATAGTTGGATAGTAGGTTCTGGTGGTTCTAGATATAATATTTAGTAGTTTTTTCCTTAAAAAATTGTGTAAAACGCAAGTTGTTTTAACAATTAGGTTCACATTTTCAACACTAACTTCTTATGTTCTACAATATATTCTCCATTTTCGTGCTAATATATGTACCAAAGGCATTTACCGCGTCTTGCTCTACAGAGCCTGTAATTATACTTTCTTTTTCGCCTATCTTGTCTCGTTTGCCTGTTTGGAAAAGGAAAAGTATGGTTTTAAGGCGAAAGCCTCGTCACCAATTAAAACACGAGGACTGGGTTCATATTCTCCTGGGAGGTTTTTGTCTTTTGGAACATTTATTGATCCTGCTTCAACCCTTTTCCCCATAGGATATTGTTCAAAAATTCCACCATCGCTATTTTTCCCAAATCCTCCGACATCCACACTTAGAAATCTATAGTCAGGTCCAAGGATTACCAATAGCACAATGGAAAATTAACTAAATATCTCTGAACAATCGCTCACTTTCAAATACCCTCACTTCGTGAGACAGAGAATGTAGCTACCGCGACATTGTCTGTCGCTTTGGTTGAATGTACAACGAAATCCCGCGTCCGCTCTTTTCCCCTTCCGCTTCCGCGTCCCGCATTGGTTTGAGCAGTCCTTAATATGATCGGTCGTGGAATACTGTAGCGCCGTCTGGGACCCTTTCGAGGAGGGCCTAACTAGGGAGCTCGAAATGGTTCAGCGTAGAGAGTCATAGCGAGCATATCGGTATCAGAGATATTGAGGGGTCTGAAATGGTAGACGTTGAAGAGTAGATGAATTGAAGAAACTATTTGAAAAATTTAAAAGCTCCGAATTCGTTGAAGACATACGCGGCATAGTTGTACCTATCGGTGTTAGAGAACGTAATGTTAGATCGGAGCGTACGAGAAAATACGTCGAAATAGTCGCTAGAACCAAGAAACATTTCGGATCTTTTTTCCCAGACGCGATAAGGCAGGCTAACAGAGGCATTAGTTCATTTGGCGCTGTACACCCCCTGCAAAACGCATCTGGTGGCTTGCAGGGTATTAATGTAAATGAGGCGTCTCTCTCCGTGGAGAGACCGCGCAAGAGTCCTCGATCACTCAGCCGGCGTTAGCACTTGGGCGAACCTCAGCCGCCATCACGGCGCGGAGGGATCTCTAGGAGCGCTTCACGTGCCCCACCGGAATACAAGGCCCCTCGGCCCCTTCCACCCTAGAACAGAGCTCCGCAACTAACTTTTCAAGCTCCGCGACCCGGGCCCGCAAGGATTCGCAATCAGCAGCACTCTTGAAGAGAGAAACAGAGGGCCTAAAGGGAGTCATCCTATCTTTTCCAAGTTCGGGTTTCTATAAGCTCTTAAATAACGTATATAATAACTATTAATACTAGGCTAACGCTTAAGATACGCAGGGAAGTTATTCCTGAAGTGCCCGAGTGAAGGGTCCAAGGGTCAAGCGAAGGTACAAAGTAAAAGTTAGTCACAACACAAAATGGTTAGTACACAAACAACGTGCAATTATATGAACTATGAGCTACGGAAAAATACGCTAAAAATACAACTATGATTTAAATAACGAGCTTATAAAGGAAAATACAAAAGGGGTGCAGGAAAAAGAACGACACTACAGTATTCGACAGTTAAATATTAAGTTAGCACAAAAGGAGGTAATAGGATTACTCAAATACTAAAGATGCATAAACTACAGATAAGGTTAACAAATAATATAAAGGAAATATTAGTTCTACTTATCAATACGGCTACCACTACTCTGCTGCTACAGTGGTCGCTCGTAAATCCGTTGGGCTTCACTGGAGGAGGAAGTGAAAGGCTCTTCGACAGCCAGGTAGAGAATGGATCAATCATCTGCGATCCTGAAATAAGTGCCACTGAAGACAGCTGCTTTGTAGCCCATATTCAAATCTGGTTTTCTCAGCCGCTTTTTGCAATAATCGTAATTGTAAACTGAATTTATGACTTAAGGTGAGCTAAGCAATTCAATTTTAGATAACGGTTTCTAGGTTGTAATAAGCTCTCCGCTCGTGTTTCAAACTCTATGGAAACGCGTTCCCTTCCGATGAATCTCAATTAACTTCGGCGTAATTAGTGCTGCTGAGACAACAGCAATAATTACCTCCGCCAACCGATCCGTTTCAAAATTTCTAAAATGAGTTTCGAATATTCGCAAAAGCGCTTCGACATTTGAGAGTTGTTGCAAAAAAATAGCGAAACGTAAATGCGCGAAAGATTCGGTCTCATACCTCCTCTCGATCGAATTAGCATTTATATAGGCCATCAGAAATGTCGCGTGGTACGCATTAGCGCAGTTCTCATTTTGCCGACTCTAACCTCGTGTGTCTAGCGAGCGTGACGACAGAGAGGAATCGACTTAGCCACATAACTCCTCAATTTAAAGCTTCGGTAGAAAAGTAGCGAGGTGGACCTTCGTCCTTCAAGTACGCTCGAATTTGAATCCCCGGTGAATTAAAAAAATAAACTTTTCGGGAGTCGATAGGATCGTGAAATGATGCCTGGCCGCGGCATTGAACCCGATGGCTAAAGTGATAAAGCCGGAATATTAATATATACGATATTAAACATTCGGTAAATCAGCGTCCCCTTCACTACTCCCCTCTTCAACCTTTCCTCTGGGCTCCCAGCATTCCCCTGTGGGGTCGAAATGGCCTTTATTCCGCCCCTCTCGGGAGACGCTCGTAACTCTCTTTGAAGAGGTGCACTGCTCGCGGCAGCAAAGACAAATCCGACGACCCCAGCGCTCTCTCTCTCTCTCGCGGGAAGTGCCAAAAGAATAAGGGTGTGGATGGAGGGAGTTGGTGAAAAAGTAGCCAACTCGCCTCAAAATGGACGGATTTCTATCGGTCTGTTATACTGTGGAGGACGAGGGCGGATCAATTTTCTCTCTTACATCAAACTTTGACGGAAACAACTCACGAATGGTGAGCATTAACCGTTCTGATGGTACATAGTGGGATTCGGTCCCAATATATGATCTCCTGAAAGATGCAGTTATAGTCAGGGTAACAGTATATCACAATTATTCAATGTCTTGAATTATTATTATATTTGACAATATACGGCATATGTAACATTCTATAATATCCCAAGAGGTAAAATTAGAATTTTTATCAATTTTTACGGATCAGAAGTAAAATTGTATGCTGCGATTTTCTAAATTCATTATTTATGAACCTAAATTTCAATTTAATCATCATCAGTTGTTCATTTGTCTCAGTATAGAGGGAAGAACCCAATAGATGCTAGCTACCCACGATACGAATTTATATAGTAATAAAAAAATAATTCACTATAAACATCGACTGCATATTTAGCCAAACATGACGTAAACAAATTATACGTCGCATTCATTCGTATATAAGCCAAATATTTTCAGGTTTTTTAGCTAAAATGTTTTTATTTATAGAAACATACAATGAATCATCGATATAGCGAGAATTTATGATATTTATGGAAATATGTACTCGTTCCTTATACGAACTACTCTTTCTATCGAGATTACGTACTACATTGGTACTTCATAATAATAATAATTATTGTTGTTTTATAAAATATATAATAAGGCTTGTGTCGACTAACTGGGACCACATTGAAAACTGACCGCGAAGCTGACCCCTCGACCGTCATTAACTCGGGTTAGAGGCCCATACCTCGAGACCCATCCTCAAATCCGAGCTCAGGTGTCTTCACCCTCTCACCAGGGAGGCACTAGCCGACCACGTCTTTTGCAATAAAATTTAAACTATTTTATGTTGTTAACTTAGTGCGATTGTGACTCAAGCAACATGTTCGGGTGAATGCGCTGATCAAGAGCGTCTTTTTAACGAAATTCTACGATCAATAATAACATATTTACCCTCACATCTAATCTTGACGCCAAGGAATACCAACCTCTTAAGCGTTTTCGGACGGGATTGTAATGAAAGCAGACATTCGCGAGACGGTGCGGAGGGTGTAACGCTTGGTTGCTATATGGTTTATATCTAAAGATTGTATACCAATTCGTTCTAATTATAATTCCAAATAGAATGAAAGTTTGCACTTCGTAAAGCCGAGTTTTACGTTTACGTTTTACGTTACCTTATGGGAAATGAAAATGCCTTCCTTGGAGTCGAACCCAAGACTTCTTTCGAGATTATTTTTGCCATCACCTTAAAATATGTATATCGAGCATATCTGCAACATTTAGAGTTTCTATATCTATTTTTATCTAGTTAATCGAATTTTTATATGATCACCAACCAACCAACAAAAAATTGTCTATTATTATATATAAGTAACTAGTGTAATTTCCCGTGAAATATGAATTGAGTATTACGTTAAAATAAAATAAAAATTAATGACACCAACTTTTATGTACACTAAAAAGCAAAAAGAATATGAAATCCACATAATCGAATGTTCCAGAGAGTAATAATAGTCATGGACATATAAAACACGATTTTATCACAAGTTTATGACGACGAATTGAATAACTGCGTACAAAATCACGAAAAATAGTCTTAAAACCTAATTTTTGGCTTTTTTCGAATGAGATTTGAATTTCTACGATATGGAAATTCATTGCCATACTTTTTCGGCATAACAGTGAAAATACCGCGTCGATATCTCATTTTAAAAATATTTGAAAATACTAAAGAAAAAAGGCCTCGTTTCGTTTCAGCTCTGCCCATATTATTCAAATGGAGAAAAGATATGCTCCTGGAGTCAAACCCAGGACTACTATGTACACGGCGAGCAGTTTCAAATTGAAAAGTTGAATAATCAAGCGATTCCTAAAAGTTTGATCGAAAAAGGTTGAGAAGCTTTTTAGTTATGAGCGGTTTTCCTTTTCTCTCATCTAACACCATATAGCAACCAAGCGTTACACCCTCTGCACCGTCGTTTTACCGAAGATCAAAAAAGTTTTTTAGAGTGCAAGGTTTTTCCCTTCATTCGTTAAAATAGGATCGATTTTCTTCTTTTTCGCTTTATTTGACGGCTAAAGCTCGACACTATCATATTCTTGCAATGTTTACACGTTACGTGGTCGAATTTTTCAGAAATACACATTCGTTTTCGAAATTTTGCGGATTTTTTGTACTCATTCCGGGCGTCGCCAAAGAGACTCTCATTGTTGCCTCCGATTCAATAAAGGCCAATTCAACCTTCAAATAGACCATATGCTTCAGGTAGTGAATATGTGGCAACTTCCCCGTAATTCGTAAATATTTTGGGCAATCGGTAATGCTAGGGGTTTTCTGAAAGTACGTACTACGTAGGACGGCAGCATTCAAAAATTTCACTCATCGCACACTGTATATTGGACAGAATCATAATAGCTATACTTCATAGACTCCGAGGAGAAGTGAAGGTCTGGCGAATTTACGAAGGCTTAAAGAAGGTTCAGGTTTACATTGGAAAATTCTCAGGCCATGTGATTTCTTTCCATAAGCATTTCTCGATGCCAAAACATCATGATATAAAGGTTCATTCATATATAATGGCAATCTGGACCTACATACGCTGTGATAATTGTTTCTCGGTTCCCAGGAATCTTTCTCGTGCCCTGAGGTTAGTCCGATAAAAGTCATTACAACGAAAGGTAGTCGGCAGTATTACTGTATTAAATACGTATTAAATTTACGTAAATGCAATTGCGATGGACATGTACTTACACAGATTGAACCGTGTTGTTATTTTCAACGTTCTCCGCAATCTGCACATTAGGAGTTTTGTCCTTCTTTAGAATGGATTGTGAAGTAGAAAAAAGTTCCATTCCAGTGCATCGAAAGAAAACGAATAGGCGAATTGGAGATGGATTAAGAACTACATAAGTGAGTCATATTTTTTTATCAAAATCAATTAATTACTCAACCCGACAGTCGTGGTAACCTGTCCTTTTGTACAGAAATATCTAGTTTTGTGGTTTACCTTCGTTAGGCTTAGGAGAGCATTGACCAAACAAAAATTTCATTTATTTGTATTGCGACGAATATTTGGCAGTGATCCCTTTTCTCTGAGTAAGTAGTTAATAGTGGACTGTTGAGTTATTTTGCTAAAATTACTCCGCGGACAAAGTACGCCGCGCGCCCGATGACTCGTGTGACCAATAAGAGCGCGCCCACTCGAAGGTTAAAATGTTTCCACAACATTATTATTAAAATAATCCATTTTCTTCCTATTTAATAATATTACATGCATACGTAAGGAAATTCAACGTATTTTTGTGAGATTGTTTATGTTAGCAACAATAAAGAAGTAACCATGCAAGAAATTTTCAAGTTAGCTCGAATTAAGACATTCTCATATGATTTTATCGATAACGGCAACTCATACAATATAAATGTATAGAAAAGAAAATACTCTTCTTTACCTGTTCTACAACTTTTATTTGAAAAATATTTTGATATGAGATATGACGAAAATTTAATTTTTTGCCACCAGTAAAGTAAATGTAGAAAGAAGTACTTTTAAGATGTTATTTATTTATAAACTGCGTTATTATTTGAATTTCTATTTTGTTTTTTATATTTTCTATTTTTTGTTTTAATAAAAACTAGTAGGGCAGCCCCGGATCTCCGATCCTCAATGCGATTTAAATAAACTAATGGTTTAGTGAAATAACTTTTATTGAATAATTAATGAAATATAAATGCAATTCAATGCATTAAAATAAAAAAGCCTCTTATCTCACCTTAATATAAAGAGTAAGAGAAAAACCTATAATCCTACCAAATTTCAAGTTTCTAGCACATCTACAGATGTTAACAATAAATTGTAAACAAATGCTGACAGTCCTCAACGTAACCATTTTAAAACGTTATAGTATCAATTGAAACAAAATAAAAAACAAATTAATTGCACAATTTGAAATAAAACAATTCGCTGGGAACTTGTTTGTTATTCACATGTTATTGACACAGCTATAAAATCTTCCCATACGCAGTCAACAGACTAATTACCCGTAAATATTTACGTTGCTATGCTTCATTAATTTCGATGCGAATAATGCTTTTCTTTCTTCTATTTGAAGGTTTAATTGGCATTAAATGAATAGGAGGCAACAATGAGAGTCTCCTTGGAAACGCCCGGAATGAGTACGAAAAATCCGCAAAACATCGAAAAAGGATGCGTATTTCTGAAAACTTCGACCACGTACCGTGTATGCATCGCAAGAATAAGATAGTATAAAGCTTTACCCGTCGAATAAAGTAAAAAAGAAGAAAATCGATCCATATTTACGTATTTGAATGTACGAAGGAAAAAAACCTTGCACTCTAAAAAATCGAAAATCCAGTGTAAACTTATGGGAAAACATAACTGTCTCCTGGATTCGAACCCGGGACACTTTAGCAGACGAAAATATTTTTCCAGGGACCTCATGGCTATGGCCAGTAGAAACAAAACGCCGTTTACCGCATATCTTTATGACGAACGGTTCTCGAGAAATACGCCGGTATAAATTGTAAACAAATGTCTACAGACGTCAACGTAAAATTAATATATAGTTAGATGTGTATTGTTTTCATTTATGATTAATAAATCGATGTGTATTTACTTATTTACTTTCACATCAAAAATTAGTAACCCCCATTCCACTATAAGAGGGCGCATCATGTTTCTAGCCCAGGTCGCCCAAATGTCTTAAGACGGCCCTGCATATACCCAATTACTTACCATTCGCGAATTTGCCATTCGCGAGGGTTTTCAGGAACCTAACCCTTGCGAATGGCGAGGGACTACTGTACATTCATTTCCTATAGTAAATGCATTTTATACAACGTTAGTAACAAAGACGTAGCTAGGAATATTGGCGCCTATGGCCTAGTTATCAAAAATCGCCTTTTAATAACACAAGTATTTCTATAGTAGCATTTATGTATTATTTCTAAAAACGATCAAGCGAATTACCTTTGAATATAAATAAATATAAACATAAAATATCTTGAATGCTTGGCTGATGTAACGTCAGTAATAAACATAAACTTCAGCTATAAAATTTAATTTATGTAAATTTTCATCTTAAGGATTCTAGAAAATACTAACAATAAGTCACATTGTCATTTATCCGAGACATTTAAATTTTTAGTTTAAAAACTCATCGCTACAAACACTTGAAAGGTAAATTTGACGGCTGCTGATTATGGCTAGGAAGGTTAAACAGAAAGTAAATGTATGTCAAATCCATTGTACATGTCCCACCCTCCTCCCGACCGATTTACCTCAGTTTGGAAATCATAGTCTTAATTTCATGCCTTATTCGTACACCAGTTTGAATTAGTTTTAACTTTGCTCACTAGTTCGCGTAACCAAGCAGAATTCGTCGCGATCTCTTCCGGACTTTTTAAGAATTGCTTGCGTCTCCAGTAACTTCTCGGTTAACGCGGTAAATGCGTTCTTTAAAAGCACTACGTTAAGCGAAAATCAATTTTGCATAAGAATAAATTTAATATGCGTTCCGGACCTAAAAGTTTTACATTCATAACTACATCTCAAACGTTTTCAATGGTCTTGATTAGATGATAAACGTGAAAAATTATCAACCACACGTCAACTTTGATAAGTCGAAAATAGCGCTATTTTATCTCGACCCCTATTAAATTAGATGACACCTTGTTTAGTCGCGTAATTTTTAAGTAATGTATTAGGGAATTATGGATGTTCATTCAACATCGCTTTTACAAGGAAATTTTTCACAATTTTGATGCTAACCGAAAGAAAATAAATAATATAAATAAATAGATCAGAAATACATAATGTCCTAGCATGCGGCTGTTCCCTTAAAATGTCAAAAAAAAAACAAGATACTCATGTGTCACGCGAGGATGATACGTGGAATTTATAATGTTACCATTTTATTTTTCGAATAGTAAGTTTATTGTAATATTTATCCATTTTTACTCATAGAGGGCGCAGTATTAGATGTCGCCAGTCCCTCGGCGGACCGGATAAAATGTTAAATCGGAACTTACTCCAGAAATCATAGAAGATTTTATAATTGAAAACCAAACCTGAACCATTTTTAAGCGTCAAAACTTCACCAGGCTAGGTCTTACGACAACAATTATAGTAAAAATGTGCAAAATTATCTGTATATAACATCAAAGACCGCACTTCATCAAAGTTTTGCGGGCCGAATGCACGCCGCTGGTCTATTCATATTTTATAAAAAATCTGATGTGGCTAACACATGACTTTCTCCATATTTGGGGTATAGATATTTAAATTATTATGAGTAGCATCTTAAGGCAAAATTATTATTTCGTATCGTAAAAGAAGACACGTCCTTGCCGTAAATTACGTATATTTTGAATGTTTACAGAATTCACCGCTACATGGTGTTGGCGCTGTATACTGGTATTAAGATAAAGCGAAATATATCCGAAATGGATGGTTCTACGAAAATTAGTTACAAACAAAACTTGGAAGAAATATTATTCTCTACAACTTTGGTCCTTACGAAGATTACCAATAACGATGTTTTTAAGGAGATATTTAACGGAAACCGAAAAACCGGTTATTTATAAATAACTCCTAAACAATAACTCCTATAGAAAATTGTTTCAAATTAAAACTGTAGGAAATTACATTCTCTATAACATTAGTATACAATTGTATATAGAATAATGATGTTTTAACAAAGAAAAACCGAATCGGGTTTTCCCGATTACCCGCTTATCCGTTATTGTCCAAAAACTAATCAGTTCTTTGTGCTCATGTTCAAGTGTTATATATGAAGTTTGGTAACGATATGGTTTGTACTTTTTGAGTTAGAGCGCCCACAATAACATACACACACACAGACATCATTCCGAAAATAGTCTAAACGTGTTCTAGGGACCTCAAAACATGTATTTCCGTTGAAATCTCGAAGTCGATTTTTTTCATGAATACAATACTTTCCCATTACTACGTATGGAGAAAGTAAAAATGGTGTCAGGAAATAGTTTTATCGGTGCCTATTACCCACCATTTATTAAAGTATTTATTCTCAAAAGCTGCTTTGCAAAGCTAGTAAATCTGTACGCACATTGAAATTTTCCACAAAAATTACTATGAAAGTTTCCAAATGTAATGAAATTACTAATCTGAATACTAAGCAATGAACGCTATTTAATAAGTCAGCCGCGTTATACGTTAAATAAAATACAATAAAAATACTTTTTGAAATATAATTTTTTTGTTCTAAAAAGCATAAAACATGACATTCTTTTTAAATATATGTAGCATATAATCTCTTATAATCTCATTTTGATTAAAATATAGTTTTTATTTTTTAAAGCTACAATTTTTAATAAGAATTTCTTATTCTAGACTTTTAAAAAAGATCAGTACATAAATTAAGCTGTGAAGGTCAGATTGAAGAAAACTGATACCAGCTGAGTAGATATCGACAAAGAAATCAGACGAGGATGTTGCCTATGCCCATTCCTGTTAAATAAATAGTGAGAAATATTAATGCAAGAGGATAATGATCTTTCAAGTTTGGAGGAAGGATTTTAAGAGCACTCATTTATTCTGATTATATGGTACTCCCAGCATTAAAAGGAAACAAGTTAGGAAAGTGTACAACGTATCACAAATGGGCGAGTTTCGTGCAATCGAGTATTTGAAATAAATTATATATGTGCCTGTACGTAAGGGAAATAACGTTTTAAAGTTTTTTCTTCCTCATAAATAATCCATTTTCTTCCTATTTAAAAATATTTCATGCACACGTAAGGAAATTAAACGTTTGTTTGTGATATTTAGTGATGTGCGCGAATGAACACTGGAGTCGCGAGAATCGACTCCAAGCCGTGGAGTCGCTTCACGTGCGGGGAGTCGACTCTCTGATGACGTCAGCAGAGAAGGGTAGCAAAATCGTCTCTCGCGCGCTTCGTTGAAGAGACAAGCTTTCGTTATGGTGCGGATTTTATTTTGAACCTAATTTTAAATTGCTGAGTTAAATGTTTCGGTAGATTAGACTCTTATGAAGCGGGTTGTTGAAAAAAATCAGCAGCATACGGCGAGGGTAGATTCTACTGTCGAAGTCCAGCGATATCTGGGTGAACCTTACGAAGCGAGGTCACAGAACTCTCTTACCTATTGGCGGCAAAAGGAGACAAAGTTCACGACGCTTGCTAAACTAGCAAGGAAATATTTGTGCATCCCCGCAACATCAGTACCAAGCGAAAGACTGTTTTCTAAATCAGGAATAACTATAGTCGATCCGAAGTCGGAAGCCTCCTGACCTACTTAGAGCAAGTAGCCAATCACGAACGTTTCCCCTTCCATCGCCCCTCTCAACTTTCGTGCGGGAGAGCAGATACCGATGCGCGCTGCCAGCTCTTGCTCAGCTGATATACTACGCAGTTTCTAAATAAAAAGGAAACGGCGGTAGAAACGGCAACGCAGTACGATGCGATCTCTTCGAGAGCAGGAGTGAGACTGGTTTCCTCCCCACTACCTTCCCAAACAAACAGTCTCCTATTGGCTGCTGCTAACTCGTGTCCGCCCCTTTTTAGAGGCCAGGAGCTTCCGACTTCGGATCGACTATAGCTAACTAGCACGGCTAAAAGGTGACGCAGTAAACATGATCACATTTTTGAATAAAAACTGGATATAATACTGCCATTGTAATTACAAATCCTTTATTGTTCTTTAGTTTCTCGTTTTTAAATTCGTATGTTAGTATTATTAGTACTAATTTCGTAGAACTGACAAGTATTTAAAATGAAATACTACTGTATTTTGCCATATTACTCTGTTATTATAAAATAAAGTATTCGTTGCAATGTTTCGTGCTCCTCTGATCTTTCCCATCATTAGATTATACCACCTTTCGAAGGCCGCGCCGTGGAATCAGTAGATACCACAGATACGACCTATGGCAGGGGTCTCAAACTTGCATCGGTGTGCGGACCGCATGACGGCTCTCTGACGATCCGCGGGCCGCATCCATTACTTTCCCAGTCTTCACATCTTATCCTATTCTTTGTATTATATTCACTCTCCCTTTTCACAAGAGAGGAATAGCTCTATTAAGCTACGTTTCCATGAACGCGTTACGAGCGCACAGAGGCGCAAGTTCTACGTGTATGCACGCGTAGGAGTTTACATGAAAGCGTTCAGCGCAAGCTTTCTCTTTCAAAAAATATAAAATTCTGTATAAAATATTGTGTTCATTTCAGTTTACTTGATTCAGAATAGGAATACCGAGAGGAAGACGACAGTGTAGGTCGCGTGCCTCCAAGCCGCATACTTACGGAGAAAACACGGTCTCATAAATTGAATAAAATACCGTAAACGAATATAGTTAAACATTTGAAATTGTGTGCACGTAATTATAAGACTACGACTCAGATTCTATTAAATTTTCATTTCATTTGAATATCCCGTTTTGTTATTACAAACCGGCAAAATGAAGCCAGCCGCCGCAACGCTCAGAATAGGGGTCCATTTTTCATTCTCACTCCAAAAACATACCTTAGAATAATTTTTTTAAATTCTGTTTTACTTACACTAAACGCAAAACAAAATTATCTACACGCTGATATGCATTGCGTGAAAATTCCATGAGCCGTTTTTGAGATATTAAGCCTCAAACTCGATAAATACTCTTAGAAGGAACTACGCGTTTAACTGGAGTCGACTCTCTCGACTCCATGGTAGCAGGAGTCGACTCTTCGCGACCCATACCTAGTGATATTGTTTATGTTAGCAACAATGAAGAAGTGGCCATGTACGGCAGCGCTGAGGGCGCTGTTGCTTCTAAGCCGCCTCCTGCTGGCGACTGATACCGTTCACGCATGTTTAATTTCAGTCATCAAGTCATCCTGTTCTATTTTCTGTAATCATGTAATATCTCACTCTTCTTTTAACAATCGCACTTATATTTATGTGTAGGTAAAATCCACACTAGAAGGCAAGGAAGAGAGCATCATAGCATTGACAAAGGAGCAGCTTGAGCACATTCAACCGCGGGACGACTATAAAGAGTTCTTGGAGCTGTCGATCATTTTTCTCGGCGGCACTCTATCCCATGGTTTCCACTTCAGGTATCCTGGCGCTCTCCATCGCGCCAGGTGGATGTCAAAGGCACTTTATTCTCTCAAGATGTTCATTTTTCGTCGGCAGTTTAAGCTCTCTAGTGCGGAAAGCCGCAATATTAGAAGAATGTGTGTGTTCATAGTGAATATTTACTTGAAAGCGTGGTTTCTGGCCTCGGCTGCAGCATCGGCACCGCGCAGCGACCTACAGCTCATTAAGGAATTCGTCTCTTTCACAAAGCATGATCATCAGCTTTCCACTGCTGCCCTAAATAAAATGTATGGGACCTGAGCGAAGAGCTGGTCGCACTAGCTTTTTTTGACAAAGATGTGACTGTGGAGACAAAAGAAGCAATGGTGTCTACCTTAGACGCTCCTGAGAACCCTCTGAAGCGGTATCCAGCCCATCTGTGCACGGGACTTAAGAAGAAGAACCTCGATGACTTTGTCACATCGAATACAAAGAGGTTTTTCAAATGTGTCGGTCTCCGACAGGGCTTTCTCGCTACGGACCCCCGTACTTGGAAAGCGAGAAGTGATTACGTTTCTGCTCTCACTGCAGTAAGGCACCTCGGCGTAGTAAATGATTTCGCCGAAGGGGAGTGGCCTTCATAGAGGAACACGTTGGAAACTTGACCAAAAAGGAAGGCCAGCTGCAATACATCCTCCAAGCTGTCCAAGAGTACAGAAAAAAGTACCCTGACTGCAAGAAGGCAATACTGTGCACACCTTAAATTGATGTCGTTCAACAATCAACTCGTCTCTACTCCACAGTGCAGAATATCTTATGTTACACTTGAAAAATTATGACAATAAAGGAAGCTACAGCATGTGTAATCTATTACTTTTTCATTTATATTCCTCTCGCAGGGAAAAAACCTACAAAGTTATAAAAGAATTTAAGAATATCGGCCGATTTAGAGAGGTAAAATAGGTTATTGGGGTTTTTCTCCGAATTTTGCCATTTTTGATCGAGTTTCGCGCCTATCAAATATTGAGATATCGAGCCCCTCTTTTGCACACTTTACATGCTCCAAACAAAGAACAAAATTAGCGCTCAGCACCCCAACATTTCGAACTTTTGTCTTTTGAGGACCACCCTAATGTTATATATCTTTCACATTCGAGGGGCATCTCCGCAGGACTCTAGATCTCAAGGTGTGGTTCGCGGACCACCGTTGGTGTACGACAGTCCTCCAGGTAGTCCCCGGGCTGGTCCAAATGTAATTACGCCGAAACCATACTAAAGAACAGACCAGAACCCTTATTTCCAACACTCGCGTGACCTATTAAGATAGTGTTAAGGCTAAATATTAATCGTTTTATTTTAAAATGTTTAAAAATGTACATTATTGTAAAATTAAAATATTAAAAGAAAATAAAATTTGCCTTCTCGGCCTCGTGGCTAAAAGGTAAAAATACAAGAATAAAAACTTTTAAAAAGTCTTTAAAAGTCTGTTCTTATACAGCGCAGTCGTGCTCCGCATGTAACCACATGTACGCAGAAGAAGGGAAAAAAAAAGAGACAGCGAAGGTTGCACTTTCACACGATAGTTCACTGAGGGGGGGGGGGGGGGGGGGGGTCCACACTTTCACCACCATCCTCGTATTGTCTATGCCCGCTGATGTGTTCAATGTAGATGTCACGTGACCACCTGATGACGTCGGAGCAACACAGCCGCTTCATCACTACTGTGAATCGTCGCGGGAGAGCCAGGGCCCTGAGAACGGGATCATTTGAAGGGTCCCAGGAACCCAGACTCCCCACGACGAGGGCAGCTACCGACGCATCATACCCCTGGCCTCGCAGTTGGTCGACGAGCGCGGCGTACTTTTCTTCTTTCCGAAGCCGCGCGGCCAGGAGCCCTTCGTAGTTGTTCTCGAAGGGGATGGTCACGTCCACCAGCTGGGCCGTCTTCGTCCTTTCGTCGAACACGACGAGGTCCGGTCTTAAGTTAGAGTCAGTGCCGGGAACAGTCTGGCTGACCCTCACCGTTTGGTGCTCCTTTCCCCGGCGTCCGGCGAGGGCCCTCGTCAGTCGGTCCAGTATGTCATTGTGGCGGAGTTGCCACGTCCGGGAATGTCTGGTGCAATGATTCAGGACGTGTGGCAGAGTCTCGTCCGCCCTCCCGCAACGCCTGCACCTTTTGTCGCCGCCTGGATCCCAGCGGCGGCAGGCGTTGAGAGGGAGTAGGTCCAACCGAGCACGATGGATAAACCTCCAATCACAAAACCTGGTGTATCTCCCACCCGCCAGGAAGTGATTGGAGGCTGCAGATCTCTTCGAGGCATCGATGACCTTCCCCTGGTCCGGTTTGGCAGATAGTCTTGCCAGGTAAAACCCTAGGACAGCATTTTTAAGGACCCCCGTCAGCCGTTGGATGGCACTCGGGGGGACCCTAATTTGGGGAGGCCTATCTCCTGGCCGGTCATCGGTGTCCCGAATAACGATCTGCAGTTCCCTAAGCTCGGCTGACCACCTCCATCCCAGGCCGATCCTAGGCGCAAGGCGGCGGGAGGCCGCACGGACCTGCGTGAAGAGGGACGAGAAGTCACCACTCTCCTGCGCGAAGTCGCCCTGCAGACTACCACTGAGGTACTCTGCAAGGTCTTCGACGGAGGGATGCCTCCTCAGTCTCCTCCTCACCATCTCTCTGAGTCGCCCCAAGGCGATGGTTCGCACCACACGCGCACACACACAGACATCATTCCGAAAATAGTATAAACGTGTTCTAGGAACCTCAAAACGTGTATTTCCGTTGAAATCTAGAAGTCGATTTATTTCATAATCACAATACTTTCCCATTACTTCGTATGGAGAAAGTAAAAATCTGATGTAGCCAACACGACTTTCTCCATAATTGCGATATAGATATTTAAAATATTATGAATCGCATTATAAGGCAAAATTATTATTTCGTATCGTAAAACAATACAGTCGTCCTTATTGGCGTAAATTAGGTATATTTTGAATATGATTACAGAATTCATCGCTACTTGGTGGTGGCGCTGTATACCGGAAATTAAGAAAAATCAAAATATCTACGAAATGGATGGCTCTACGAAAATTTATTTCAAACAAAAGATGGAAGGAATGTTATTTTCTATAACTTTGTTCCTTATAAACATTGTAAATAACAGCGTTTTAACGAACATATTCGATGAAAACCGAAAACACCGATTACTTATAAATAATTCCTAAACAAAAACTGCTATGGAAAATTGTTTCAAATTAAAGTTGTAGGAAATTACTTTCTCTATAACCTTTGTATAGAATTGTATATACAATAATGATGTTTTAACGGGGAAATAATGCAAAAACCGAATCAGGTTTTGAATAAACCTTGATTTCCGGTTAACCAGTAATGTCTAAAAACTAATCAGTTCTTTGTGCTCATGCTAAAGTATTATATATGGAATTTGGTAACGATACGGCAAGTACTTTTTGAGTTAGAGCGGCCACAATCACATACAGCATCCATCCACACACACACACACACACATCATTCCGAAACGTGTATTTCCGTTGAAATCTCGAAGTCGATTTTTTTCGTGATCACAATACTTTCCCCTACGTATGGAGAAAGTAAAAATCTGATGTGGCCAACACATGACTTTCTCCATATTTGGGATATACATAGATATTTAAATTATTATGAATAGCATTATAAGGCAAAATTATTATTTCGTATCGTAAAAGAATACAGTGGTCCTTATTGCCGTAAATTACGTATATTTTGAAATTTTAGTGTTCACCGCTACATGGTGCTGGCACTGTATACTGGTATTAAGAAAAGCAAAATATCTCCGAAATGGTTGGTTCTGCGAAAACTTGTTTCAAACGAAACTTGAAAGAAATATTATACTCTACAACTTTGGTCCTCACGAAGATGACCAATTACGACGTTTTTAAGGAGATATTTGAGGGAAACCGAAAAAACCGATTATTTTTTATAAATAATTCCCAAATAATAACTGCTATGGAAAATTGTTTGAAATAAAAGATGTAGGAAATTATATTTTCTACATTTGCTGTAATGGTCAATGTATACAATAATTAAGTATTATCGGAGAAATATCGCAAAAACCGAATCGAATTCGAATAAACCTCGACTTCCGGTTACCCGTTATTGTCCAAAAAGTAATCCGTTCTCTGTGCTCATGCTGTAGTGTTATATATGAAATTTGGTACCGATATCGCAATTACTTTTTGAGTTAGAGCGCCCACAATCACAAACATCCACAAACACACACATATAGATACAGACATTCCGAAAATAGTCTAAATATGTTCTACGGACCTCAAAACGTGTATTTCAGTTGAAATCTCGAAGTCGATTTTATTCATGATCACAATACTTTCCCATTATTACGTATGGAGAAAGTAAAAACATTGGATAAGAAATCGTGAAAATAACATGCACAATTGATAGTTAGTGTGTTAAAACCAACTAACTAAAAAGAACAAAATCAGAGTTATGCGATTAAGTTTCCTTAAATATTATTTCCTAACGTGCCTAACATGGAAACAATTCGCGCCTAGAAGACACGAAATACGAAAGTGACTGACGTGTACAGATGTTCTGTTGCGTCGGTCTTACACTAATGCTACTCTAAGTCAGTGGTTCTCAACCGGTGTGCCGCGAGGAAGGGACTAGTGTGCCGCACTCTCCGAAGATATTTAATTTTTAAATTATGTATGTAATTAATGTACAATGAAATTATACAATCACTGCTTTACCAATCGTAACAATCTAATATAACTGCGATTTTTACTTGTTACGCTACATTTTTTATCTTTAAAAATGAGTGTTTAAGTAGTGAAATTAATTAGCATGCATGAAGGTGTGCCGTGGAGCAAAAAAGGTTCTTAAGAAGTTAGTTAAAGTGTTAGTTAAAAGTTAGTGGTGATAGATGTTTTCTTTACCTTTCGCTGGGGCCAGAGCATCGTCCGTCGTCCATCGGTGGGAGTGCCATCTGCGTCGATTAATTACTGAAAATTCATTCCATCGGCGAATCCTTTGGAACCTCAGACAGACGATCTCCGATGTGACTTGCAGGCTCTCCGAAGTCTTCATGTGGCACTAAAAACAACACTGCACACGAACAGTTCGTTCTTTGGTTCAGAGTTTCACTTTTGAATATACACTAAATAAAAAATTACTGATTTTCGCAACACAACACCCCCGAATTAAAAGTCGCACAATAGTTTTTTCCAAGGTTTCTGCCCAACTCAGCAATCATGGCTGCTTTCCATCTGGAAATACAAGAGGCCAATGGTTATATACTACAAAATTTTGGGTTAACAGTTACTTACAGAGATCACAATGTTGCATTTTAAAATAGGTAAGAATTTAATATGCGATTTCGGCAGGTATATACAATCAATAGAATTAATTTTATTCTTTTTGGTGCGTGAAAGAAATGCTCTTATAGTTTCACTTTGGCGTCTGCCTGTCTGTAACGTTTCGATGTGAAATCAGGCCGCGCGGGGCCCTGTGCAGCCGCACCGATGGAACTTGCCTCAAGCCCTCCGTGCCCTCGATAAGTGTAGATTTCTCATCATTAAATTTTTTGTGAAATTACGCTATGGTTTTTTAATTTGATTTTCCAAATCAACACCTAATGTATTTTAGTACCAAAAAAGCAACGCGTAAAAGAAAATTGGTTCTTGTAATAACAGACGACCACATTTGAATCGGAATTTCCTACACTTTGCATTGTGAGGTCACCGTGACATTTTTAAGAAGCTGCGTATCTTGCGCTGCTACAGAGTTCAAAAGTGTGAATTAAAGGACAGTAGATCTTACAATTAGTATGAATGAATACCGATCTCCATATGTCCCTATGGTATTTTAAATAACAAACATACCGAAAATCCATCCCCGAAGGAGAGTTTCCCATTCATGTGAAAGAATCATCGTTCCGTGTTTGCGTTCTAAGCATTTTTTCTCCTGATTTGTTACCAACCTGGCAACTTTTTCCTTCATAATATTTACGTATAAATTTGTTTGTATATTATAATAGCACAACATTAAGTTTGTTATCGAATAGTCACGATTTCGTAATGGCACGATTCAACGAATAAAATTTACAAATGTGAAGAGGAGAAAAATTACGAACTTGACCCGGAATCGAACCCGGGCCTCCTACGGGCCGGATAGATGCTTTAACCAATTAAGCTATCAACACAATCTTGAAATAATGGAAATTTAAATTATATACGTGATTTGTGATCAGTCTTATGCAAACATGCACATAAGTTAAGTTTCCATCATTTCTCTCTTGTTGAATAAAATTTAGTTTCCCATTTATTTCCAGGTAAATGGTTGGCACATTTATTATAATTTACAGAATAGCAGACACGAAGTAAGTCATATATTTATGCGCTTTTAGTAAAGTTTAAGTCGATGGAAATTATCGTCGTGACAGCCTTATATGCGATATTAAGTGTACTTAAATATTCCAAGTTCAACATCATAAAATAAGGTCAATAAAAAAAGAAAAGGTACCATATCCCCAAAAAATTGGGAGTAAACAATATTTTTCTTTAGAAATGACCGTACGACGACACTCCGAGTGCTTGTGGGTCCGGACCCCGGGTCCAATTCTGGAGCTATTTGCAATGCATTTGGAAGACATTTTAGAATACATTTTGAAATGCATTTCAAATGTCTTTTGTTCCATGTTGGATGGATATCAAAGTTATTATAAGCTACTGGAAAAGTACAATGATTTAGAAAAAGATAGATGAGATAGGTACAAAATTTTATAAAGATTTGTATTCTAGTCAGTATTTTCCTAGTCAAAATGAATATTCTAGTCAAGACCTGAATCATGAAGCGTCAGAAATACCAGAAATTTTAGAATCGGAATTCACTTATAAATCCAATAAACAGTTCAAAAAATAATAAATCCCCAGAATGAGATGGAATACCTGTAGACATTATAAAACTTTTAGTGAATGAAAGTAAAATAACACTTCTAAAATTATTCAACAAAGTCTTAAGAGAAGAGAAATTGCCTGACCAACGGCTGCAATCGGAGATCATACTTTTACATAAGAAAGGCTGTAAACAAAATATCAAAAACGATTCGAACCCCTGAGCTTAGCATTCGACATACAATACGCTAACTATTATAGCAGCATGACCCGAAGTACTAGTTACGCGAATTGGACTTTCGGTGCAGTTGGTGTAATGGTTAGCGTGTTGGATGTCGATTGATACGTTCATGGGTTCGAACCAAGAAAAAATTAGAATAAATGTTTTTTTGTTTTTACCCTACGTAATATATTTTTTCACGCTGAATCTGGAAAGATATTTTAATTAATGTTTTTAATTAAACAATACAGAATGTTACTTAAGTAAATCATTTTTATGCGAGTTTTGCTTCCTGCGTGAGAGCCTATAATCGTCACTCTTTATGTCCGTCCTTCTGTATGCCCGTCTGTCCGCATGTTCGTTCTCGGCTTCTACGGAACGGATTTTCACGAAATTCTATATTAAGCACTTACAATCAAAGATAATACTGAAATCACATAAATGAAACACGTGCGTCAGTCAGGGGTACCAGTTTACTTGTGATAAAAAATTAACTTTCCGTCATATCTCATTAACTATTGACCATATCAAAATATTTTTAAAATAATCCTTGTAAAACTAGTAAAGTAGAGTATTTATTTTCCTATACATTTTTGTCGTAGGAGTAGTTGTTATAAATAAAATCATAGAAGAATGCCTTAATTCGAGGTGAACTTAGAAATTTTCTTACATGGTTACTTCTTCATTGTTGCTGACATAAACTCCTCCCTCTCTCTCAAGCATTTCGCCGGTTGTTCAATCCGACAACAGAGGCATACGAAGCTTCCATCGGCTCGGATACCTGCTCATCCGATATGAAAAACCGTGCTTTCTCTCTTCCCATTACCCCCTCCCCCTCCCTCCTCTCTCTCTCTCTACCTATCCATCTTTCTGCGTGATTCTCTCTCTCTCTCCTGGAAGTCGCTGACGCAAGACTTGTGTTGATCTCACGGGCACATACATAAACATAGGATTGGGATCAAGTGCCTCCGATGCCCCGCCTTTCCTTCCACGCCACAGAGCGACGTTCCCAAGGAGAACGCCAAAAGGGAGTCAATTGGAGTCAAGTGACGACGCTCGGGTAAATAATCAGTTTTCCAAGGAGCGAAGCGATGGAGTGCTCGGATACATTGACCGAAATGGAAGTACGATAGACGGGCAGAATTTCGGCGATGGAGAGCGTCTCTTTGCACCACCTTGATTACACTCTAATTTATGTGGACGGCAAAGAAATATATATTCCTTTTCGCCACGCTAACAACATTACATTAAAATGTATTCGTTATTGGGTTTGCGTATTTATAAGTCACTTTTTTAGTCGAGAGTATTCATTCGAGTTTGAATTGGCTCAAAGAAGCTTTAAAAGTGAGTCAGTAGAATACCTGACCGATAATTTAATAGGAAGACGGTATCTTGCAGTCAACGATGCGGAATTGTTTTCCTAAAATGGGTAAGAGAAGGAAGATTATATGTTCCGCGAAATTCGACGAAAAATATAGAATAGGTCATAACTGATCATTTCATCAGAATCTAATATTTTAGTTACAACTGAATATTTACTTTTATCTTAATGCAAATCATAGATCTGAAAATTTCTTCTCCCATATACATTCCATTAGATTGAATGTATTGCCTACGACGGTTTTGACCTACTCAGCTGAAACTGGTAGAAAACGAGAAATGTTTGGCTCAGCCTCTATGAACTGAATTCTATTTGCAGTTTCTATATCATAAATACTACGGCGGTGAATTACCATCGCTCTTCCTCGAAGAAAGAAGTCCCCTTGAGTTAGACGCAATCCCGGAAGCAAATAACGACATCACAATATGGCTACTTCACAATGAATGTGTGGCTATGATGCCGAACGGCAGAAAGACAGTGTTCGCAAAGAAATAATAGTTTCAGTTATTCAAATCTCTCGCTATGATTCGTCGCGATATACTACTAATCGTCAAAACTAGATTTGGTTTGAAAAGTGCAATTAACCTTTTTACTTTCTCCAAATGTAGTATAGGGAAAGTATTGTGATCACGAAAAAAATCGACTTCGAGATTTCAAAGGAAATACACGTTTTCAGGTCCCTATAATACGTTTAGACTTTTTACTTTCTCATACGTAGTAATGGGAAAGTATTGTATTCATGAAAAAAATCGACTTCGAGATTTCAACGGAAATACATGTTTTGAGGTCCCTAGAACACGTTTAGACTATTTTCGGAATGATGTCTGTGTGTGTGTATGTTATTGTGGGCGCTCTAACTCAAAAAGTACAAACCATATCGTTACCAAACTTCATATATAACACTTGAACATGAGCACAAAGAACTGATTAGTTTTTGGACAATAACGGATAAGCGGGTAATCGGGAAAACCCGATTCGGTTTTTCTTTGTTAAAACATCATTATTCTATATACAATTGTATACTAATGTTATAGAGAATGTAATTTCCTACAGTTTTAATTTGAAACAATTTTCTATAGGAGTTATTGTTTAGGAGTTATTTATAAATAACCGGTTTTTCGGTTTCCGTTAAATATCTCCTTAAAAACATCGTTATTGGTAATCTTCGTAAGGACCAAAGTTGTAGAGAATAATATTTCTTCCAAGTTTTGTTTGTAACTAATTTTCGTAGAACCATCCATTTCGGATATATTTCGCTTTATCTTAATACCAGTATACAGCGCCAACACCATGTAGCGGTGAATTCTGTAAACATTCAAAATATACGTAATTTACGGCAAGGACGTGTCTTCTTTTACGATACGAAATAATAATTTTGCCTTATAATGCTACTCATAATAATTTAAATATCTATACCCCAAATATGGAGAAAGTCATGTGTTGGCCACATCAGATTTTTGGAATGATGTCTGTGTGTGTCTGTGATTGTGGGCGCTCTAACTCAAAAAGTACTTGTCATATCGTTACCAAACTTCATATATAACACTTTAGCACGAGCAGAAAGAACTGATTAGTTTTTAGACAATAACGATTAACCGGAAGTCGAGGTTTATTCGAAACCCGATTCGGTTTATGCGATATTTCCCCGTTAAAACATCGTTATTGTATGTACAATTCTATACAAAGGTTATATAGAATGTAATTTCCTACAATTTTCATTTGAAATAATTCTCCATAGCAGTTATTGTTTAGGAATTATTTATAAACAATCGGTTTTTTCGGTTTCCGACAAAAATCTTAAAAACGCCGTTATTGGTAATCTTCGTGAGGACCAAAGTTGTAGAGAATAATATTTCTTCCGTGTTTTGTTTGAAACAAATTTTCGTAGAACCATCCATTTCGGAGATATTCACCTTTTTCTTAATTTCCAGTATACAGCGCTACCACAATGTAGCGGTGAATTCTGAAAACATTCAAAATATAATTTACGGCAATAAGAACGACTGTATTATTTTACGATAATAATTTTGCCTTATAATGCTATTCAAAATAATTTAAATATGTATCTATACCCCAAATATGGAGAAAGTCATGTGTTGGCCACATCAGATTTTTATTAATATTTTTCTTTTTATTTCGCCCAGATTGATGTATAATTCAGCGATTTAAGGAATTAAAATCACAACTTTCTCCAATTGATGTTCATATTCGGTTTTAATGTCGAAGAGTAAATTGTTTCTAGCGAATTTACGAATTTAGAGAATCACTCCATTTTAACTGCCCCTGCGATAATCAAGAAATAAATCTTAGGATAGTAATTAAAATATGCTAAGTCTCTATCAGAGTATATCACCATCAAATGTGATGTGTCCTTTATTATAAGTTAAGCCGGCTTATATACATTCTCTTACCCTCTTGCAACCATCTTAATTTCTAAACAAATCTATTTTCTATCTTAAAATCGTCTTTCAGCTGAAAACTCCTCCTATTGTCCTTTTTAGTAGGAGAACCTTTTAATAAGAATTTTTAGTGTCTTTAATTTGAATATTGAAATTTTAGTTTATAATGTTCAATTTTGTTGTTGAATATGTTTTTATGGTGTACTTTGATGAGTGTAAAACCCTCCTAATAATCATAAAATTATTTCTTTTAAGTGCTCACATTCTCCTGGCCAGGGACCGAACACACACGCAACTCACACATTCCGGATTTAGGGGGAATTACTCCTACTCCAGGCACTCTTTTCTTCCTCACACACGCTAAAATACACACAAGCCAAAAACCACACACGAGCACTTCCTTTCTAAAAGAAAGCCTAAATGCGCATTTTGGAATCAGCGATTCCCTCCTTGTAATTCAGGGTTATGTGTTTTTGGGTAAAGAGAATTAATTTCAAGCTGGAGACATTTTTTGAGATCATAATTGTTGATCAACGATGAAGTTGTCTATTTAAGTTACGGAAAAGCATCCTAAGTGCATATAAATGACCTCCGAAAGCCACCCATAAAACCAGTATCACAAGGAAACTCTCTTGTCGTCAAGCATTTCCACTCTCAATCAGAGCAACAAACCACACAGTCCCGAATTCCTCCTCTCGCAATTCGCACCACCTCTAACCACCCCTACTTAAGCAACAGCAACAGAATAAAAGACTCTCAATTAAAAAAACAATAGTAAGAGCTTTAGATCTAGTTTCCCTTTTGCCGAGAAAGGCCGAATGACTGAAAACTAATCTCATTAATTTCTCTATCACCGTGGACGACATACATTATAATCGAGTAATATTCCCTACATATTCTAATATTACTTCTATTTCAATTTTCTAAGTATAAAAATATGAATACTCCATGTATATTTGTCGTGAAACAAATATTAATTTCACAATGTCATAAATCATCAACTTGCACAAAAAATAACAATACATCAACTAATATTTGATTAATCCGATCCAATAAAGTATACTTATGCGAATGCGAACGAAAGGTATTAATATAGCTTCCGGATGGAAATGACGCAGTATTAAACGAGATAGCCATTGTAAATAAGTAGGTATGCCGATGATGAAAGACAGCAAATTAAGTTTATTCGACTTAATTCTGGGATTGCTTGAAACCGCTCTAAATTACAACAGCAGTAAAAAATTAAGCGATAAATGGAATGGATTTCCAGGTTTGTATCCCAGTCATAGTTCATCCTGTCGTTTCCTTAACTGCAACGTACTATTCCGTTGACATAATCCCGGCACGTGAGCTTTTTATCGCTATGGCTCCCGAGACGCCTCATACGATGCTCCTCGCCGACTAATATACATATAAGGGTGTTCGTACCGAAATTTCGGATTCGCCATCACTTCTTATATGTCTACGATATGTACTTTAACGAAATGGAAAATGCTCGATCCACCCGCAGCACGCAACGGAAGGGTAGAAGGCGAACCGGTTGCATAATTCGCAGGATGAGAGACTGTTAATCACTATACAGATGACGTGTGGCCTATTGAAACTGCCATTTGAAAACACATGATACGAATTTGATCCTAACATACGCTACGTGATATTAAAATTATTTTATGCAACCTCTGTCTCTAATATATCCCCACAAACTTTAAATCGTCAGAAATGAGAAACGCTCGCATAATTATTTTTATAGAAAAACAAATAAATTATTAAGCCAATTCGCGGGCTGTTTATTTATTTAACTGGTCCGAAAAGTAGCACAGAAACCGAATTATATTCTCTATCTCTCCATCCCTTTCTACTGACTCTCTGCGGAAAAATTCGAATATTATTTGATAATTAATGGTAATAAAATGAATGTTCACATTGTTTTGCGTTCTTTGGTTCGAGTTTCGACAATTTTAAGCAATTGTAAAATGCAAGCAAAAAATTTATTACGTACATTTACTAGTTAATCAAATGGAGAATTTAAATGATCCTGGTGTCGAACTTGTGCTTTTTTGGAACACACCCACCTAACTCCTTCTAAAAATGGAGCCCAATATTCAGACGAAAGATTCTTCTTTATTGTATTTTTTGTGGACCTGTCAGTTTAGCGTCTGTAGGAACGTTTTTCAAAGAAAACGCAGTACTGTTCTAAACCGAAAGACAGTGTTTATCAAATAACCATCACAAGATTAGTAAAACCTACCATCGGCTTTTTTATGCAATTCGGTAGTTTTATACTGCTCCACTTTATTTAAATTTATGTATTAAATTGATGCATATTCTCTATCGATTGGTCCCGATTTTGAAGAGATCGCTCGGAAAGGTCCTTTTAATCTTACATACGTCGTATTTCATGTTAGAAATAATCGCATTCCGGCAAATCTTTGTTCCGCAAAATTATTAGCGTTTCGCAAACAGCTGCATTCTGTCAACGCGGTTCTCGAGCTAGTTTCGGCGCTCGGCAAAGACTCCCATCTGCCTCCATTATTCATCCCCTTTTGCCTCCTCCCTTCTGCCACCCCCTCCCCCCCCCATTCCCCCTTCTGCCCCCTCCTCCTCCCTTTTACCTCCTCCTTTTCGCCCACCCCCCTCTGCCTCCTCTTCAACCGTCTAAAGCCGCACTAGGAATCTTAAAAGTCCGGCGCGTCTCTGAGGAAAGGCTCGCGTCTCCAGTTCGGCTTCGGAGGAAGTACCTACAGATGGGAGTGCTCTCACTCCTCGCCCTATACACCCTACATTGCCTATGGGCCCGCGCAGCGGCGGATCCAGGTGAAGTTGTTAGGGGGGGGGGGGGTAATAATATGTTTACAGAAACTTCATCTTTGTGTCTTTTATTATATATGTGTGGTAGAAAATTATTAATTAATATTATAAACCGCTTCAATTAATTCGCAAAGTTTGGAAGAGCTTCCAGAGAAAAAATTCGACAATTCTCATAATTTGTCAAACGTCTTACGATTCTTCTTAGGGGGTAATTACCACCTTTACCCCCCCCCCCCCCCCCCCCCCCCTTGTAGCCGCCACTGGGCCCGCGTCGAGAACGCGCTCGAGGAAATTGGCTATCGATGCTCTGGCTGTCGGTGGAACATTTCCATGTGCGCTTAAGGAGTCATAATTCCAAAACAATAACAATCAATATCAAGCAGCGACCATGGACAGTCAACAGAAGTAATGTCAAGGGAATAAATTCATTTCCACCTCCGAAAGAAGGATGCAAAAGGCGAATTGGAACGTGTGCCGAGGAGAAAGGAGGTTGGGAAAGAAGGTGGGAATAGAAAGAGAGCTCTACTCAAGAGCAGGAGGGGACGCGACCTCTCTTCCATAGGTCACGTTCCGCCTCTTTCTAATCTGGTTCTCTCGAATCGAGAAGTGAGTTCAATCGCTTCGTCTCTTTGATTCACGACGCGAGTTTCGATTCGTCCACGTATCCACGACGTCGCGTAGTTGCGAATAACTCGTTATGAATCGACTCGTAGAAATAAGGCCATATGAGGCGCATCTGCTGTCCTTAACCGTTCAGAAAAACGTCTTTCTTGGATGCGTCGGACTCGTGTTCACAGTTCGTTCGTTTCTGCCTCTGGCCCTTGTGCCCTCATTCTCATTGTAAGTCTTCGAGATTAATTTTGATATTAGCGCATAAACGGAAATATTTACACAATTTACGACTCGAAGATTAATAATGTCAACCATAGAAAGAGCAAATAACGACTAAATGACGCTTGGATAATTCCTGTTGCGCCAACTGTCTGTCCGACGCGCGACGACGTGAATTCTCCTGTTTTAGATCCACTTATACAAATATGCTACAAAAGGCATTCATTTGCGACACAAGCATGCTTCCTTTTCGTCACATTTTGTTTTTGGTTGACGCGCTAGGTGCTTCTTCGTTTAAAAAATTCACATAATATGACATCGGGCATAATTAAGTCAGGCGTGACTTCGTAGAAGTATGACATATCAATCATGATAAATGAGACACTTAGTACTTTTCTACTTTTTTAATCTTGCGACCGGTTTCGCACGTGACAGATGATGCCGTATCACGTGCGAAACCGGTCGGAAGATTAAAAAAGTCGGTAGAAAAGTACTAAGTGTCTCATTTATCATAATTAATATGACATCGCATTCCTCCTCCTATCTTCAGGCCGCTAGCTCGGAGTTATGCATAGACGCATTTAAGTTTAGTATTTTACACAGCTTTTGATCATTTTCTCTTTTACTAGCAATTAATTCTATGCGTAATTAGTCCAACAGAACGGTAGGATATATATATTCCCTAAGTAAGACGCAGAAAAGTCCACATCACTTAATGAAGACTTGCCTGCTCTGTCCGAGGGACGCGTCGCTCCCTCTTGGTTAAGGTTGCGATAAAGAGTCGTGAAAATCCGAAGATGTGCTTAATTCCGCGGCAATGTCATCACGAAGGACTTGAAAGCGACTGAACAGAAAAAGCAGAAACAAGTAAATGACGAAGGAACAAATGGAAACGCAATAAACGAAAATAAATTTCCGACTGCTGTTCGTATCGCCAGAAGAGCTAATCATCGCCCAAGAAAGTGACACGGACAAGGCTGAATAAAAAAGTGATCCAGGTGTAGCATGGAAAAGGCAGGCCAGCGATTAGAGCAATTTCACCTCGTCATTATATGTCTCTCATATAGTTTTACAATTCTGTCTTTCCTTCTTTCTGTGTACAACGCTCTTAGAATCTATCAATATCTCAGCACTGGAAGCAGCTAGAGGTATGAAATTTGGTGTCTTCTTAGATGATCACATTATCTACTAGAAAATGTTATTACTTTTACATAAAGTGTCCTTGGTTCGACTCCAGATATCCTTTAGTATTGCCATTTAAAAGCACGGGAAAAAACGATTTTTCCGTGCTGACATTTTTTCTTTTGCGTATTAAAATACCTAAATATTAACTTATAAACTTCAAACAAAAACTAAAAGACGAATGAATCTCTAAGTTATTTTATTTTACTGGTCTTTTACTGTATTTTGCCCTTTAAAATTTTAAAAAATACGTAAAATTGCGTATTTTTTGTGATTTTAACGCTTAATCTAGCATGAGTTGCTATGCAACCTGTATTGTTTTGTTATTAATTAATCAAGAGACTACAATCTTCCAAATCTTATTTTTCTTGAAAGAAGCAAGCAAGATGAAGTGTATTCAGTGTTATCAATTAGAATAACCTAATTGAAGCATTTAACGAAAGGTTAAGTGCACAAAGTGTCATATATTATTACGATATTAACATAAATATTATATAAAAACAGGGCACAGGGGCAAACCTTTGACCATGTGGGACTTTATCTCCATGAGCCGGTCTTTTCACATGGTCAACTCTATGCGGCACTTTCGAGAGCAAAAGCATCCGAAAAAAGTAAAATATTTTTGCAGCATTCAAATTTGCAAGAGGCCAGTTGCTTCAAAATGACCGCTTTTTACACCAAATGTCATTTATTATGAAGTTCTTGAATAAAACTTTAAAAATTAATTTTAGTGTTTTCAGCACGTTATCATTTTTAATGTTACCTGTCATATGACGTAATTATTCTAGCGATCTCATAAGCTCCAACAACGTCTACAAATGTGTGTCTCCGACACCCCAGCGGCTTTCTTTCCGGTAAGGCTCACTGGGTTTCCTTCAACACCCGTTGTCCGTGAGATATAACAATGTCTCCGAGTCGATTTGAGAAGGCGAGTGGAGGAAGACAGTGGAAGAGTCTGCAGCCAATGGGATGCTCTTCGTAGGCATGGCAACGGTACACGGTTGCAGGTTCTCTATACTCTCTCTCTCTCTCTCTCTTAGTTTTCTCTCGGCGAGTTAACAGTGCGAGTACGTCTTCCATTTGAGTTTTGTTAATACTTTTGTTTTTGTTATTGCTATATTGTTGCTGCTGTTAGTTATTGTTAATCATCTCTGTGGCCCACAACAATGACAGAAGGACATTCCACTTCTAGAAAGGATAATTTAGGTCGCGGTGTTGCTCTTAAAGGAGCAGCAAGGGAGCTTGCGCATCGTTTGAGGACGCACTTCGAGGCGGAAAAGAAGAATGGAGGACCTCTCGTGTCACTTGATAGGGTCGTAGAAAGAACGGCGAAAGCCTTGGACATTTCACAGGGTTTGGTAAAAACATTTCTAGAGAAAAGGGAACTCTCCAATACGTAGCAGGACCTTCTTCTCTTCTTTCAACCCCCGGAAAAACAAGAAAGAAGCAGAAAACAGTTACCTACATGGACGATTTCCAGAAAAATGCTATTCTGCATCATATATATAATTACTACATTAGAAAAGAACGGCCCACTTTGAAAAAACTTCTATCATCTTTGAAAGAAGCAGGGTTATTCATATGGAGCTGGTTCTCGTTGAGGACTTTTTTAAAGGAGATGGGATTTGAGTGGAAGGTGTATACAGGAAGGGGACTTTTGATGGAGCGACCGGACATATGTTCATGGAGATATTTGAGAAGTGTTCGAAACACCGTTTTTGACGATATTGTTTGGGTCGATGAAACGTGGGTAAAGGCTGGTCATACTGTCAAAAAAGGCTGGACAGATGGTACATCGAAAGGCACATTACCAACACCTACAGGCAAGGGAGGAAGACTCATAATTTGCCACGCTGGTACATCTCGGGGTTTCACTGCCGATTTTCCATTAAGAAAAAAAACGGGGGATTACCACGAAGAAATGAACCATGAAACGTTCAAGTTATGGTTTGAAGAGCAATTGATTCCGAACCTGCAAACATCTTCCACAATAGTTATGGATAACGCCCCGTGCCATTCAGTACAAATAGATAGGCCTCCAAGAATGGCAGCAAGGAAGTCAGATCTTATAACTTGGCTGAATAACCACGAAATAGAGTTCTTCACAGTTGACATGAAGAAAGTAGAACTCGTGGATCTCGTGGAAATGAATAAACTGCGTTTCCCACGATACGCCATTGATGAGCTGGCAATGAAACATGGTCATAGAGTGATTCGTTTACCACCGTATCATTGCCACTTCAATCCTATTGAAGTTATATGGGCGCAAATTAAAAATGATTTCACCATTTCGGAAGTTCAGAGTTTGACGATGGAGTCCATTGAGAAGGTTACCGAAGAAAACTGGGCTAATGCAGTGACTCATACAAAACCTATCACTGATTGTGAGAATGCCTGTAAAAAAGAAGGGCAGATTGAAGAGTGCATAGAAGAAATTATTATTTCTTTAAGTTCAAGTTCATCAAGCAGTTCTGATGAAAACTTCTCCACCGAAAAAGAGGGACCCAGTGAAATGGAAATTAATGGGGATATTGGTGTGTTTCTATTAGAGTATGTAATTAAAAGAATATGTTTTCTAAAAAAAGTGTTAGGTTACTGTTGTTCTATGTATAGCCACTAACATCGTATGTGTGTATTATTGTGAATTAATTTTTTTCATTTTAAAACGCTATATATCGGGATAAACTTCTACTTTGTATTTTGTAATTTGCTACATGATTTAATTGCTATTGCAGAAATAAAAAATTAGTGTAGCATTCATTAAAATTCAAATTATACACTTTGGAATTATTTTCTCTTTGGTCAAGAAATAAAAATTAAAATCATGTTTTACTTCTACCATTATTTCTTCCAAATGCTTGATAATGAAAAATTCCTTTTATTTCGATTGAGTAAAATATTTTTTATTGATGTATGCATGTTAAACTATCAGGTGCTCCAAATTGTTATAACTCTAAATTCGACTGAAATAACTTTCTTACGTGTTATAGTGTAGTAATAGTGTTTGAATATCCAAGAAAACAAATCTTCATTAAACTTTATATCATTTTCTTTATTATTTTCTATTATCGTAGGGTAAATACAAATAAATTGTGTTTATTACTGGAAGAGGTTCTTTCGAAAATGACTGTTTTATGGTGGAATATACGAAAAATCCTGGATTGGCCGAGGAGGTCCTATAAAGTGGCCACCCCGTTCTCCCGACTTGACTCCCATGGATTTCTATCTCTGGGAATGTTTAAAAGAAATGATCAACACGGGTGAGGTGCGGACGCGAGATGAACTTGTAAGGAGAATCGAAGACGCAGTTACTGCCACCCGACGCAGCCCCCAGCAGTTATCTCGAGTCCATGAGTCCTTTCTACAACGATGTCGAGCGTGCATTAGAGCTGATGGAGGTCATTTCGAGCCCCTGTTTTAAGGAGTTCTCGGCAAAAGAGATACTACGTCTTCCGTGAGAGGTAATGTCTGTTTTCAGTCATCCTTCCTTTTTAAGGAACATTTTTCAGATTCCGCACTTTGGCATTTCTTATAATCAAGGCCATGTTAAATTTAAATTTGATTCCGTGTTAAATTCAATTATATTTGAAGTTTAATTGCTATTTACGTGTCATGTTTTAACTTATTATGAAATAATTGTCTTAAACAATGTTATTAAATCGTTCGAGAAGATATTCCTTACTTGACACGCATAACTCCAAACGCAATTTCTCTGGAACTAATCCACGTAGAAAGTTGATTGTGGCCTTTTTGGAAAGGACATGCTGTGTAGAAGACTTCTGGTGACCAATTCTTTTCGCGTATCTCGATAAATAAACGAGATAATTCTGAAAATTCCATTTTCATGGGGGCATTTACTTTACATTTGTGGCGTTACCAAGGAGACAGCGCCATATATGGTTGATGCAACTACTGCCAAGCATGGGTACAAATCTAATGTAACTTCGTACCAAGTTTCATCTCCCATCATCGAACGGAGAAGACGCTATGGCATTGTTTCTAGGATACCGCATGGAGTGCCGAAAAAAATCTTTCGGTTGCCATAGCTCCGTAACCTAGGAGATTCGGACACATGCTTATAGGAAACTTTTTGCTTGAAATGACGTTTCCTACACGTAGGTGAAGTTATGCAGTAGTGTTTTGAAACACCCTGTATATATATCAAGGTATATTTAAATTCCACGGACAAACTTCTAGGGATTGTAGGTGGGTTCGAGGTATGATCCGAAAAATTAGTCCGAGTTGTCTGCGTCGCTTCTTTACCGAGATACAGGCCGATGAATGTACCGTTGCCCCTGTAGTGTTTGCAACCATCCGCGCGTCCCTATCACTGCTTGTATTTACGTAGTTGGGTTGGTATGCGCGGTTCAACGTCACTGATCTGGCCGCAATGAACTGCACTTCTTGATCTTTCGATCAGTAGCCGGAAATTATTAGGTTCATTTAATTAAATAAGACTCTGAAAGGGCAGGATATGCACAATCTTTACGTCCTATAGTCTGTTCACTTTCTTAATTCTCTTGACCTTCATAGAGTAAGTAGCCAATCAGGAACGTTTCCCCTTCCATCGCCCCTCACAACTTTCGCGCGGGAGGACAGATACCCAATCACGAACAGCAACAGTAAGGAAACGGCGGTAGAAATGGCAACGCAGACCAATGTGAACGCTTCGAAATCAAGAGTAACACTGAGTTCCCCCCACTACCTTCCCAAACGAACCGTCTCCAATTGGCTGCTGCTAAGTGGCCAAGAGACGTTAGATAGTGAACAGACTATAATGTACGAATAACATGGGATGTTAAATATCGTTTTCTTCAGTGGTAGGAATGAAGTTTCTAAACGTGGCTTAAGATCCCTTACGTAATTAATGGAAGTCCCTTAGTGTACTTAGATGGTGAAACGGACAAGGGTGGGAAATTTAATCGTGCAAAGGTAATATGATATGATGAAGATCAGGCCTTTCAGCATTAACATGGAAACTACAGCAGCTGTTCAAAGTGTTGACTACTGACTTCATTGCACAGCCCGCAGTGACGCACCATTTACTGTCACACTCGCTCGAAAATACCAGGTGTCTGTCGTATGTTGTCGTATGTTGTCGTATGCTTCCTGGATCCTGGGCAGGAGATCATCTTCTCGCTCTTCTGGAGTCTTGTAGAAGAGACATATGAGATGTCTCCAGACGAAAAAGTCAAGTGGATTTAGGTGTGGTGAGCGAGCAGGCCAGGAAACAGGACCACCGCGCCCAATCCACCGCGCAGGAAAAACGCCGTTCAGGTATTCTCGTGCATCCATGCTGAAATTTGCTGGGGCCCCGTCGTGCATGAACCATACCCTTCAGCGAACGTCTAAGAGCATATCTTCAAGCAGGTCTGGCAGTGACTGCTCCAAAAAATCCTCGTAGCCTGATCCTGTCAAGCGTGGAGGAAGTACGTAGGGGTCTATTAAAAATCATGAACAATTATCACACCAGACATTGATGGAAAATGTTTGCTGATGGCCTTGTTCGACTCTCGTGCTGTGGTGCGGAAATCGCCGATTAGGAAAGCGTCCCTGATACCCCCGCTGAGCCTTCCTGCCATTTCCGTCTGCCGCTCAGTACGCAAGGAGCATATCTGAAATTTCTTCCCACGTATACGCATCCGCTGCTGAAGTCACTCATGCAGTAATGCAAACAAACTCACAACAGAGACGTGGTGACACGTGCCAGACTAACAAGCTACTGATCGAGGTATCAAGGAGTGCAGTTCACTGCGGCCAGATCAGTCACGTCGAACCGCGCATAGCAATCCCAACTACGTAACTACAAGCAGCGATAGAGGCGCGGGGATGGTTGCAAACCTAACAGGGGCAACTGTACATTCACCGGCCTGTATCTCGGTAATGAGGCGACGCAGACAACTCGGATTAACTTTTCGGATCATACCTCGAACCCATCCACAAGCCCTAGAAGTTTATCGGTGGAATTTAAATACACCCTGTATATATATACAGATATATATATATATATATATATATATATATATATATATAAGAAACCAAAGGAACTGCAATGGGCACACGGATGGCTCCTTCTTATGCAAACTGCTACTTGGGAGAATGGGAGTCCCAGCTCCTCCAATCCTCCCTCCAAAAGCCTCTCATCTGGCTCCGCTTCATCGAGGGCATCTTCTTACTGCGGACCGATGGAGCGGAGTCTCTTGATTGCTTCCTAAACACAATCTCCACCCTCTCCTTCACCCACCACTCCTCCACGACAGAATCTAAGGTCCTCGACGTAAATCATTGTTTTATAAATGGACGCATCAGCACCTCGATGCATATCAAAGACACCAACAATACCTCCATTACACAAGCTGCCATCCACACCACACCAAAAAATCCCTCATTTATTACCTCGCCCGCCGAGGATATAGGATATGCTCGGATAGCACTTTGCTATCTGAATATTGCACAAAAATTCAGGAGGCATTCCTCAACCGAGGCTATCCTCCAGAATTAATTCGATAGGATATATACCGCGCAATTTCTACTCCTCCCACCCCTCCGGAAAAAAACACTGAACCCAAACCCACCTACTCAAAGCGACACCCGGTGCTACACGAAGCCCTGAAAAGCATCCTTGCCGCCGCCCATCCCATTCTCACATCCTTACACTCTTCCCCAAGCCTCCCATTATATCATTCCGTCGACCTAGGAATCTCAGCGACTAGTTGTGGCTCAAAGAACCCACAGGTCAACACTACCCTCGGTAAGGTCTTTCCCATGCGAAAGACCACGGTGCCTCACTTGCCCCATCATAGAGACTTCCTCCACGTTCACCAGCCCGATAAAAGCATCACCTACCCACTTACGTCCCACGGAACCTGCACCTCCAGAAACATAATATACTTCTTAAACTGCACACAATGCCCGACGTTTTACGTGGGCCTTACCAACCCCCCCCCCCCCCCCCACATCCGCATGAATGGTCATCGGAACAGTGCCGCCCATAAACGTCCCCTTCCAGTGACCGACCATGCGGTAAGCCACTCCCTACCCTTCAATAGATGTTTTACGGTCAAAACAATCCGGGCTCTCCCAAAAGACTCTCCCGCACCACAACTCCGCCAATGGGAATTGGCCCACATAGAAATCCTCCGCTCTCTTTCCTTTCCCGGTCTAAACCTCCGATAACACCCTCACCTCAAATACCATAGCCTCCTTTCCATGAACCCCATTCTCTTCCCATCCCCTTTACCCCCAGTGAGACACTTAGTTTTCATTTATTCGAAAGAATATAAAATGCGATTTAAGTAATCATTTATCAATTATTATATTTCATTTATATTTTATAAGTTAATTTAATTTTTTTTATAACATGCGTCTTTTTTCTGTTACATAGTATTTAACTTTCAGGCTCCTTAAAATTCCTATTCCTAAACCAATTCATTTATAAAAATCCAAGGAATTTCGATGAACTTTGTGGTAATTGATACTCATATTCAAGAAGAAAATAATAACTTTGTTAAATTCCATAATTTTTTATTTCACAACCGGTTTCGCTAAATAACTAGCATCATCATATTTATGTATTTGGATCCGTTAAAGCCTTATATCTAAATGAAATTGCCAGGAAATGTACGCCACGAAATATTTCTTTCACCTAATAATTTTCGGTGCATGTAATGCCAGTTTTTGGTATCGGTTTTATGTACTTACAGCTGTACTTATCACATTATGTTTGCGGAGGTAAATTTTTTTCAGAATTTCTTGTGCAAGAATGAATGACGTAGCTCAGGATTGATTCAAACTACCGCACTCATGACGTGCGGCGTAAATAAATGGCACTTCTTATCGTTGTTTGGCGTTTTCTCTGAAAAAGTTGTTCTTATCAAAGTGAGTAACGTTGCGACGAATACTTTCTCTAGTACTACACCAACACCTGCTAGAGGTGACCGGCCTATTTTTCCGTATTTCGTAGGTTTTTCGCCTTATACAGGTTAAAATAATGTACGCCACTTTTTCCTTTTGGTAGATTTTAATTAGAAAGGTTTTTCTAAGTCTCGATGAAAATTAAAGCTTTAAAACTATATTCGGATGAAAAACGGTATCAATTAGTGCGATTTTATTTTCGATTTCCGGCTTTCGCTGGTTTCCGCAAAATGTAGGTTTTGCCTTTCACCCTATAAATTCTTATAACTTGACGAAATACTCCTCGGTTACTATGTCGCATTTCTTGCACTACTAGTTCTTGATAAATTCTTACTACGAATGAATTGCAAGCGTAGCCGCAACGGGCATGCTTGTAAAATATTAACAAATCATCTAATCTTAATCGCGGCAGCAATATAACGTGTTCATGTTGAATCAACAAATGTTTTGGCATTGCTAAAAAGCCTATAGAGGATTATCAGTCGCTAAAACATGTGAAGAAAGAAGTACGAGACGAATTGGGCTTTTTTCATATAAAGTAAACAGGCTTTGAAGTAAATCCTCATATCAGAGAAAATATTAAAAATTATACTGTTTTTGGAAGAATAGCTTTCTTTTTGAAGAATTTAAAAAAATGAGTTGTTTCCGAAGATTTGTTTTTGAGAAATTTTCCGTATCTCAATGAAATCGCATTTCTACATTACCCCGTGTTCCAAAACTTTTTTAATTTCATGGTTAGCAAAGTCTTGGCGTAAGTTACCTTAATTGAAAGTTTGAGAGATATGTCTGACGTTATACATATCTGACAGCAAATGATTCGACTAAATATGAAGTTAAATGTTATTCTTCTAAAATATTATATGAATAGGTAGGAAAAAATAGACATTAATCTTCCGAAGGCGATCACATTTGTTTTAAAATTCAGTCATACTAATTGATTTAGTTTGTTTACTTGGAACCAACACCATTGTGCAACTAAAATTTGCAGTATTGTACTTGTGTTGTACGTACTTGGAATTAGGAAACACTACCCAAAAATATCTGCAATGATAACAGTTAAGATTAATTTTAATTAACTGAGAGATAACCGTCGATGCATTTACGGATAACGAACATTTGTAAAAATTCATTCAAACGCAAAAAAATGCCTATGAAATTAACATTTTGCTTATTCATAAAAATTTCTTTTTCCATATTAGCGTTTTTAAGAACTTTAATTCTACTTATGCACTGGAAAATTCTAAATAGCCAATTAATTTTTCTTACCAGATGATCTTTAAATCGAGATATAAACTTCGTATGGACAATGAGCCCTCTTAGAAACCACAAGCGAAAACGGACGCGGAGAAACGACGCTGCGATTGGACGGAATTCGAACGCTAAGGAAGGCGGAAGAAGCATTACGAAGTGAAAGGAATTGACCAATAAAAAATGAAGAAATTCGACCCAAGGAGAAGGGTAAGGAAGCGATATTTTCCGATTTTGGTGCTTCGGGAGAAGATATGGGATTGGTAGAAGACCGAGGAAGATATAGGAAACAAGATTCGGTGAGTTGTATTTTCGCCATAAATCCAGCTGTCTTCGACCGAAGCAATTGGTTCGCCCGGCTGCGCCTCCGATTATCGGCACTAATAAGACCGATTTTGGAATTCGACTGCACTCTCCGTGGAATGGACGATTAACTTGCGGTTAAAGGGAGGCTCTCACCGCGATATTTATTTCTCGTGGCAGGGGTTTTATGGTCAACGTTCGCACACCCCAGGAGGCGTTCCTATCTTCTTCTTATAATTCGAATCTGGCGCGAACGGCTTTGAAGGCGAATTTCGCCAACCGTTGGACGAATTTCCGCCTCTTCCCCTTTTGGACGCTAAAGCACATCGACATCACGGACACCTGATAACGGAGGACTCTCCCTCCTTTATATTCTTCCTCTTATCTCTCTCTCTCTCGCACGACTCTGCCTCCCCTCCTCCTCCCCTCCTCCCTGTCTTCCTTCGAACCCATAGTTGCCTTTCGAGCACAGCGAATCGTCGAGCAGTTTGACTGCAGATATCGCTGGTGGCGGTCGCGTTTCCGAGCGCCGATTGGCAGTGTTTGTGATATTTATTTATCCCTCCGAATAATTTCTCGCGGACTCTTTCCTCTCCGCTGACCCTCTCCGCATCCTCCGATTCGACCGCGCCGCTGCCTCCGCAGAAGAACTTCCACCGGAGTGCCGCACCCGCTCTTTCCGCTCCGAATCTGCTGTCTCGTTCCTCGCGTAACTATTTCCGTAATCTTTTATTTCTTTAGATCTTAAGAATTGACAGTAGTTAGACGGAATGAATTTTCAATCTAACCCTCGATAATATTTTCTTTGCTAAAATTAGCTTTTTTATGATCTTGCATATAAATCTTTCAGTTCGCTCGACGGATTATGTTGATGTTCGCAGTTGTATGAAGTTAATAAGAAACTCATTTTACGCCATTATGTGTGATTTTATGAGCGCGAGTGTAGTATGATTTGAATAACCGTAAACGGCCGTCTTGACTCAAAATTTGTATGCGATTCTCAATGATTCACCATTAAATTCTGATTTATTAACGTATTGATACATTTATTTTGTTCAATTAATGATATTCGACTGAAATTTTCACCTGATTTTATTTGTTCCTTTTATTTATTTTGCAACTAGTTTATAAACAGCACTTTTCGACTTTTTACAATGAGCGCAACGATATCAAATATGAATACATATGATCATGTCCTCGGTAGGATTCGAACCCGCGTCTTTCGCGTCGGTAGCTAGCCACTATATCCTCTACCAAGGCCGGCGTGTTCATCTTCGGTTATGGACCGCAGACTTACGGTTCATCTTCCTCCACCTCCACCCACATACATCGGGATGGCCCCAGGATCCCCTCTTGTATCCACAATAACATCTACCGAAGATTATTAGTGTATTATGACATTCTTAATGCACCTTTTGAAATTTTTGCGCATGTTATTTTTGTTGAGTCACGACATAAAGTTACTTCCAGAAATCAATCATTTACCTAAAAATACTTATTGATTATTCCGGCGGAAATATTTGAAATATATATTTTTTCTCGTAAGAGGCCAGAATGAAAGAAATCTTGCCATTAAAACCCTAGTTATAAAACAACAAGAAAAAATCCAACCTATTCACACTAAAAATTTTCCCTTTTAAAATTGCGTCGCTCCGGCCAAATTTAGATATCAGTTTGAGTACTTGTATCACAAAAACGGTGGCGGTGGCTCTTTCAAAGGGATCTCTATCATCTTATACGCTTAGCCAATGTCACGGCGGTAGTAAGATTAGATTAGATGAGCCAGGTGTAAGGGAGGGCCCTCCCCTTAACTCCCACTCATCCAAATCCACCTACCATATTTCCTCCTCGTTTCTGATGACATTTTATTAGTTTTTTAATCTAGTTGCTAACAGAGCGGATCTCTCCAGAGACACCAGTAACATCCTCTCAACCTCCTAATTCTCTCTCTTCTCCCACCACAGAGGGACTACCCTGGCTCCTGGCGCACAGTTAAACTGAGCGTTTTAGGATTCCTCAAGAGGAACCGATAAGAAACCTAACTTTCTCTCTTAGACATTGTCGCACTGCGACCGCAGCTAAATCGAGCAATCGATCGAGTTGCAATAATAACAAGTAGAGGCGCCCCCTTTTATCCATCTCTCTCTCTGTCTCTGCACCGCTCCCAACCAAACACTAGGTAGTACCTACAATAGTCTCTTTGACCCATTTTAGAGCTGCGGCAAAAGGCGAGCACTCTTTTGACCCGCTCGATATTCCCACCACCATCGGTGAGTAATTTTTGGTGCCTAAAATTACATAATTTCTTATTAATTACTCCCTATTATCAGGAATAGTGGTTAAGGTTCTTTTTTTTAAAACAGCTATTTTCGTTATAGATTAGAGAGAACCTTTTTCAAACACCAAATTGTAACAAAATCATGTAGGTACTATCGATGAAGTTCTTTCTACAGGAAGAATTCACCTGCACCCCTTCGTTTTTTATTTTCAACTCTTCCTTCGCTAACGCAATGCAATTTTTATATTGAGTTAGCTTGGAAAATTAGGTTCTCAAATTAAATTGGTTTCTCCAAATATTTCCGAAAAATATTATACGTGTGTTAACGGAAATTAAATGATCTCGGCGCTCTTCCGTGGCGTTGCGCCGGCGCGGTCTCTTCTCACCCTTTCTGCCGCATAATTATTTAGAGCAAGAGAACGAGATTTTCAGAAAGTGCCTTTTAAACGGTAACAAAAACAACCGAATACTTCAATTCCTCCAGCGGGATTCAAACCCGTATCCTTCATGTTGGGAGGCAGGCGCTATCTCTCTACCAAAGCCGGAAATATATCCGGAGACGCTAATTTTTTCCTAAATGCTAATAAATATGTAACGATAACTAGGGCTTATGTCACAATTTTTTTATAATGAATAATTATCCACGAATAAATTTACTGTGAATATATCACATTTCCATCTTTTTTATGGTTTTTGAAGACTTCTGGTTCTCATAATTTATCTCGTCTACTAGACGAGCTTGAAATTTTTAAAAATATTACTTTGATGATTAAGATGTGGTTATGTAAAAAAATTGTCATTTTTAACTATTAAAAAACATAAATTCCAGAACTACCCGGCAAGTGGGAGACCCTGGTTCGATTCCCGGCCAAATTCAGAATTTTTTCCTTCTCCAACTTTTCATCTTGTTCTAGAACTTGTACATGCTAGTACTCGATTAATACGTAAAATGCTATCGTCGATTGTAGACGGGTGTTCAGTGATACCAGAGGGGTAACCTGGGATCGCAATTCAGGTACAGATAGTCGTTCGCCGGGTTTACGTTAATGGATAACATCGTGAACCGCAAAACCACGAAAGTCAAGTAAATAGTGGAGAAAATGAGCTTCGGTTTCCATATCTACGAGAATAGATGACGTAATTTTTATCGCACTGACGACCATAGCACATATAAAAACAGAGAGATTATCTTTAAGAAAGAAAAAATTATCAGGTCTCATAGGCAGAAAAAGAGAAAATAAATAATAGTTACAACACACATAGCACAAACTTTCTCATATCCGTACGTTGCTAGTCTATAGAATAACTAGTGTATGGCCCGTCAAAACTGACGCGAGGATAGAAACGATCCTTCAAACTATTTAGGGAGATCATATTAACATCAGAAAGTTCAATTGTCTTGAAAATCGTTTCCCCCTCCCTCCCCCTCTCCCTCCCTCTCCCCCTCCCCCTCCCCCTCCCCCACTCCCTCCCTCTCTCTCGTATTAAAAGCATTCAAAGCACGTTTATACCCATAAGGATTGAAATAACAATATGATATAGAGGTCCTACAATGGAATTAGTAGGCAAGGTCACATCCCGTTAAAAATGGCAAGAATTCCTCAAACTGTGTGAATTAAACGTTTAAATTGAGCTATTTCGAACTGTAGGCGGAAAAAAGATGAGAAGATTAAGCAACTTTATAATAATTTCTTCAAAATGGTTTATATCCGAAGATTGTAGACCAATTCTTTCCAATTTTAATCTAAAAAAAGAATGAAAGTCTGCACGTCGAAATGTCCATTTTTACGTGTTATGGGAAATGAAAATTATCCCCTGGAGTCGAACCTGGGTCTTTGGTCTCGAGTTCGATACATTAAAACGTTTTGTTATTAGTATATCACAATGCTATCCTGAAAATTTCATCAAATTCGGTTCAGTCGTTTGAGAGCTATGAAGCTTCAAAAAGCAAGGCAAAGTGACCAAGTCTTTTATATAGTTTGGATGTCACTGGTTAACAGAGCGGGGACAAGATGTTTTTGAGTCTTTGGCAAGGATTAAAAATTACGCCCCCTCCTAAGGAAAGAATGCATTACCTCTCAAAGCAATATTTTATGTATAATGTAGAAGTAAATTGAAATAGACTTTATTATTTAAAACGTTTCTTCCCAGTCAGTGCACTATTTTATTGCAACAAAAAGCAGAAGGAAGATTTCATAAGACACTTTTACAATTATTACGAATTTCGCGATGTTTTATGAAAAAATCCACACTGCCCAGACAGGATAATTTTATTTTTAGAAACAAAATCGGCAAGGAAAGTTAAACCAAATGGATATTAGAGTAAAAATATGAATTCATTTGCATAAAATACAGTTCAAAATTAAATTTTTGGCAACAACACATCAGACATACTGGCTTTGAATCTTTTTGCTTAGTAAACAAAAACTATTTTTTCTTAATCAACGTTAAAATGCAGGATAGCAGTAATCTGTTCATACTTCCTTTAAGAGTGACATTTTGAAGTGATATTTTTTCAAATGGAACACCAACAAATTTGGAAGATAAAATGCACAACGCTATCACTACCCTAACCCATGATTAAACAAGCTTTGTGATTTACAATGGCGATGTTTGCGAGGCACGAGTGTACGATGGCATTTACAACCAGTTTGATAATGTATTCAAACAGTATATTATGTAAGATATCAAACTTATTATAACTGCGCCATATAAAAATGTGATATTAGAAAATATTCACGCTATGAAAAATTAAGGAAAGAACGCATGAATCAAGCAATAAGAGTGAGTTTTTATTGCCCCCTCCCCTAAATCCCTTAGGCTGCCCCTGGAGTCTCCAAATTTCAACCTAAGGGAGAACTTATGGCTATAAACAACCCATCAAATTTTGGTTGCTCTAACTTGAACGGTGTAGAATTATCTTAGTGGAAACGGGAGTGTGACGGACGGACAATACAAATACATTAGCAATTTTTTTTAAACTCCTATAAATAAAAGAGGTTTTTTAAAAATCAAGTTACGTATGTTTTTCAAATCAAGATGCGTCTTACTGCCAATTGCTTGGCATGACAACATATGGCGTGTGCCGTGAGTCGGTCACCGTTGCATTGTTCACGCTGTTCGAGTCTAGCGCTAGTATGGAATCATTAATACCCGGAAAGTGACAAACTGGTGAGTCGAGGTTTCGAGTCAATATACGAACAGCTACCGCGCGTAATGAACGCATCGGTTCAAACGCCAACCGACGTTATTTTGCTCAATATTCGACGCGTTCGTAAAAATCAACGTTAATAATGGATTCATCTTATAAATACGAAACAATCGGAATTCGGAACGTTTGATCATTTGCATTCTGATTTAATGGCAAACCCTGAAAAAAAGGTTTTCAAGAATTGTTCTCGTAATTGTGCAGTCATTTAAAAATTTAGTTTTATTTATTGGAAAGGGTGATCGTGAGTTTAATACTGCTCATAAGCTATTATAATAAAATTTAGTAAATCCAACGTGGAAGCCACAGTAGCACTCGTAAGAGAATAGGTCAGCATATGATCCTGAATCGATTCAGCCGATGTGAACGGATTCAATTGTTTTCTGTTTAGAGAATACTCCAGGGTCTTGGGCGAGTCCTCGGATATCGTACGAGACTAAACTCTGGCAGTTTCGACGCTCCTTAATACATAATTAAGCGTAGAAAAAGGAAAAGGCCCTCCGCTATCCGTCCGAATTACGTTCCTGAATGTGGAAACCAAGAGCACAAGGGAAAATAAGTGTTCGGTTCCAGACTCAAGAGAATAAACGTATTATCATAAGAATAAAAATGCAAATATAACATATTAAAAGTCAAGAGGATATTTTATTCCGTAAAATATTATCATTAACAATTAAATTACACTCTCGAGTCAATTTATAGGATTATTAGTAAAAAAACTCATTTTCACTATGCCAAAATGAAATAAATTTATAATTGGAATACGACTGCTGATAACTGTAGACCAAAATAACATACAGGTAAAACCGGGTAACGGGGGAGCGATATGGTGCCCTATGGCATGTCGCCGCAATTGCGGCAAGTACCTAAGTTTCGATAAGTTCTAGGTTCCTATTGTAAAACAAATTTTTCACGCTGCTCCAGAATAAACGTAGTCAATCGCATAACGTTCTTTGTCATTTAGATTATCTACGAAGAGAAGATAACCATGTAACATTCAATATTTAAAAAAACCTTGCGTCCCTATTCTCATCTAATTTTAAATTTATGCGTGAGCATATCTGCGTTAATAAGCATTACATATGTATAATATAATGGCTCTACATACAGAAAGGTAAGATTCCAGCATTCAAACGATGAAATGCCTTGATCAAATCGTTAGAAACGCTTCCCATATGCAGTTAACAGAATAATTATCCTTAAATATTTACGTTTCTATGCTTCAATAATTTCGATGCTTAAACAACAGTTCTAAGCGATTAACGCTTTTCTGTCGTCTGTTTGAAGGTTTAATTGGCACTAATTGAATCGGAGGCAACAATAATGGTCGCCTTGTCAACGCCCGAAAAATTTCGAAGTAGAATGCGTATTTATGAAAACTTCGACCGTGTAACATGTAAACATCGAAAGAATAACAGAGTATAGAATTTTATCCGTCGAATAAAGCAAAAACTAAGAAAATCGGTCTATATTTACGTATTTTGGTGAATGAAGGGAAAAAACCAGGGATGTTAAACGAAACCGAACCCAAAGAATAGTTTCGGTTCGGAACGAAACTATATCTTTTCTCTTGCCATTTAGTTTCGGTTCGTAACGAAACTGCATGTTCCGTGATGGGTTTAGTTCCGTTCCGGAACGAAATTGTTCAGTCGGAACGAAATATTTCGTTCCGGAACGGTTCCTTTTCTTGAATGGGTTCGGGTTCAAGTTGAGAGTTATTAGGAGATACGTTCAGTAGTATCGTTCCAAGCAAACTGCACCATTATTCTGGTTGTGGGGCGGAGAAGAGAGTGAGGTACTCGCATAGAGTAGAAGCCCGCAAATCTTAGGGGCTTAATTAGGCTTAATTTTATTCTTCTAATGTAAGCCGTTTTAACATATTCAATATCTTCTTGGTTTTTTAGATCCATCCCCAATGGCCAACCGAAATTTCTCTATTTTTTTAAATATCGTTTTTCCGGAAAAATTCGCTCTAAATACAAACTAACCGATGAGCAAACTGACGAAAACTAAACTGAGGAGCCGGCTTCCTACGAGGAGCCAATGTGCGAAGCCGTCGCTTAACGGTACGGTTAGGGGCCGTCCATATATTACGTAAGACGTTTGGGAGGAGGGGGGTGCGGATGAGTCTTACGTTGTCTTACAAGGGGGGCTACGATTGGTCTTAGGTAAGATTTTACTTTAGCGAAAACGCAGTTTGCGTCCCAGAACAGTACTCTGAATGAAACGCATTTAACACCGCTAATGCGGCGCTCCAGCGATAGCAGGACTCACTGTCAGTCGAAGCGGGCGCCGATGCTCTGCCACATGAGGGCGCTGCACTTTTATTGCTGAGCTTTCTTGTACCCCCACCCCGCTCCCTGAGTCCCACTCTGCATGACGCACGTGCTGCAAGTTCCAACCTGACGCGAGCCGCTACCGGCAGACAGGAGTGCTGCGCGAGGGTAGAGCGGGTTTAAATGACTTACTTTCGTTCGAATGATGGGGTCTAGAGCAGATCTCTATAAAAGGCTCTTTGAAGCTTTCAAGAATTGCTACCCAAGCAAAACTCCACAACAAGCCCAGGAGGAGGCAAATGTCATCTGGCGAAGAACTAAAACTGAATTTGGGAAGGATGGTATGGCATTTGAAAAACACATTGACAGTAAAATTCAGCAACTGAATCAAGAAGCTACGAAGAGGAAAGCTACTCTCAAGAGCTTTTTTGTGAAGGTAAGCATTGCGGATGACACATTTCAGACATGTTTTGCAATTACAGCCTGTCTCTGCATGCACGAATGTCTCGTAGAATGCCCCTCCGCATGTCTGGCCCATGTTTATTAGTTTTATTCGATGTCTAGGGGGCTCACCACAACAGGGGTGCCAATACGTCGACATGTCTTTATTTTTGTTTCGATGCTCCAAAATCTATGGAAGGTTTTTATTACTTATTTTTTTATGTTGTGAAAAAAGTTTACCTTTATGTGACTGTTAGCCAAGTACGGCTTCTCACTGAAATAATAAACATTTGTTTATAAATAATAGGGGAATTGTTTACTAGACCAGCTGACTACCACCCCTGAAAATTATCTAATACTCATTCGAAGTGAAACATCAGTAGTGGTGAGCTCGCGAGTGAAAAAAACCTCAGATTTCTTACGTAAGATTTAGGAGGGGGAGGTGGTCCCATTGGTTCTTATGTTTTCCTACATGGGGGAGAGGGGGGGGGGGTCAAAAAGTGGCATAAAACGTCTTACGTAATATATGGACGGTCCCTTATTACGGAGCGGGAGATGCGTCAACTACGCGTCGACGCTGGTCGTCTGCGCGCGGTAGCAACCGTCGACGGCGGCATTGAATGTGTTAATGATATGGCGATTTTTCCGCGAACACCCATTTTCCGTCAGCGAGAAAAACAACTTCGTACGAGGTCGGCGTTCACTACTCACTGTGCACTCTACATCTTCCCGGTGGTGATATTAGGAACTAAGATCCCCCTCCTATCCCCGACCTCCCCTCTCGCATTCCCCCCTCGCCCTCTCCTCTCGCCGTTAGACGCGAGTAAAAACCATTGAAAACTGGCTGGAACCAAAGTTGGAACCAAAGTAGAAGGAGCCGGAACGAAATTATTTCATGTGCGAACCCGATCCGGAACGGTTCAGTTTCGTTCCATCGACATTTCGTTCCGAAGATTTCGTTCCTCTTTCGTTCCGGTTCCACTTTCGTTCCACGACTTTGGTTCCTTTTTCGGTTTGGTTCCTGTGAACCGTTCCTTGAACCGAAACCTATCTGGAACCGTTCCTCTTTAGTGGGTTCGGTTTCGTTTAACAACCCTGGAAAAAACTATGAACTCTGAGAAATCCCGTGTAAACTTATGGGAACATATAATTGTCTCCTGCATTCGAATCCGGGACTTTATAAAAATGAGAATAGTTTTCTAGGGACCTCCTAGCTTGTAGAAACAAAACACAGTTTAGCGCATATCTCTACGACAAACGGCTTTCGAGATACACGGGGGGGGGGGGGGGGGCGGACGGACAGACGGACACTTCCATAATTATATATAGGACTAGCTGAACCCGCGCAATATTGGTGCGTTTTTTTTAAATTAATTTATCAAAAATTAAGGAGAGTGCAAGAAAAGTTAATCTCAATAATTCACATTTAACTATACTAATGGATTTTACAGGTATTGGTATGGTTCGCGGGTTCGAATCTCGCTGAGGGCACGGCTGTGTGTGCGTATTGACAATTTATTATGCGAAGTCAGTCAGAAATCTGAATTTTAAATTTAATTTAATTTTGGACATTTACATATTTTGTGTACATCTTTTGCAAAAATCGCATATCTCGTGAATTATTCATGATAAAATGTTCAAATAAAAAGCATTTTGTGGTCAAACTATCAGAGAATTACATCATTCTGCCTATTTGTAGAAATAAACAGGGCAAAATAACCCTAATAGACTAAATTACGATGCCAAAATAACTTACTGTTGATATAAATCAAAATAAAGTGTAAAAAACTGCATTTAGTCACTTTTTGGCAATGTGGTTCCTGCTTAGTCTGCAACTGACACAACCCCAGTATTTACACTTCCCTATAGAGTCGAGCTAGTGTGTTATTCCTCGAAGCACGCCTCAACATATAGTCCCACGTCACACGCCTTGCACCTATATTTCATCCTTGAGTTTTTACTCTTTGAGGAACACACATGGCAACGGATAAGGGTCCCCGAAATGGGTCAATGCTTATTGTCCTTGGCCTCTAAGCGCTTTATTTGCATTCCACTAGCACTAGGTCACCCCCTTGAGAGAGTCTGGGAAGGAAAAGCCCTAGCGCCCTCTTCAACCATTTTCTGCACAAGGGAAAGTCGGAATTGCCGATGTGAAAATGCACCACCGCACAAGGGAAGGAGAATCCAACTATTTAGGATAGTTAGATCAACTAAATGAAAAAATAATTTTTTGTCAATTTCCAAGTGCGGCAACCGATGGTGTAACTGTTAGCCATCCTATCTCAACTAGTTATATAAAAATAAAGGAATCACTAAAAAATAAACAGACGAACAGCTACAGATATTTTGAACGCACAAGTCTACATCCGCTCTACTTCGTGGTCTGCAAATGAATGAACGTAAACGTAGTAAAACATATGTATATATGTGGAAAACATATGTATATATGTGGAAAAGGAAGAAGAAAATAACAAAGGTAGGAACCTTTGGGGTAGGGCTTAGTCCTGGGGTTCAGTTTATTGCATCTCTTTGGGTTGCAACGCAGTAAAACACAAATGCTTAAAAGGAAGAATAACAAAGGGAAGGGACCTCTGGGGTTCAGTTTATTGCAGCTCTTTGTGTTGCAAGGGAGTGTCTCACCTCGGTGGAGACGTACACTTTGAGTGAGGCACTCTCGATTGTTTGTTTACTCTACCCTCCCCCAATACACAAGACCTTCGGCCTTGGGAGAGCAGATGGAAAAGAAGGATGCCTCATCTTTCTTCTCCTCCAAAAATTTTGATTCTATGACAAAAACGGCATCTGTGAGCGGCCTCGGAGCTATGCGGGACACCAGTGTCCCTTTCGGCAGGCTTACCCAGAAATTTGCCGGGACACCGGCATCCCTTTTGGCATTTAAAGGTTAATAGTAACTATCCTAGGGATACCATTTTGATATTTTATAGTAAGATTATTTTCACCATTACTAATTCTTTCACCAAGCTCATTCCTTAGTTTTTTTAGGTATTCCCTTTCTTGAGGTGTCCTGTCTTCACTAATCCTTACTTGTAGGTTACTCTTCATCCTTCTGGCCTTCTCTAGTGTCTTCCAAGCATCGTTCTTACATTCAAGAGTTACCTTTATCGGTTGTTGCTTACCAATTGTATATCTCCCCAAACGATATAGTCTAATATTTGTGAGAGATACATCAGCAAGAGATTTCAATATGTCCTGAAATTTAACCCGATCATTAACTACATCATCTTGATGATTAGGATTGAGTGATTCCTCCAAATTGTAAATAATTATGTTGAAAGCACGAAATTCCCTTTCATGTATCTCACCAATAATTGTCTCCATATAATCACAATCCATTTTGGGGGTGGTACTTGCCTTTAATTCATGTTTTAACTCATCAATCTCTGATCTTAGAACTTGAATTAAGTCCTTTAAGTCATTCGTGGGATCCAAGCAATGGCAAGTACTGCAAACATATAATAAACCTTTATTATTGGACAGATGTTGTTTAATACTTTTAGTTAACCCCGAACATGCAAGATGTAATGATCCACCACATCTATCACAACTAATCGACTGGTCGGGTTGAACATCATTCTTGCACTGAATGAAAGAAACAATTTTAATAGTAGGCATCTCGATATTTGAAGCGATTATGGACATAATTGTCCGTAAATTCACGGTAAGGGATAATGATTAGCCACTAGTACCAACATCGAGCATAAGCATTCATTTAAAATGCTTTAATTCACTTTACCTGATTGTTTATTTACTTATTTCTAGTCAAATCTCTCAGGAAAACTTTCTTGAAAACTACATGATTTATTTTCTACCGTTATACCTTTTTAGAATCGTGTTGAGCTCAGGATTATATCTATATCTACAGTTCACCCTGCAAGCCACCGCAATGGTGTGTGGCAGGGGGTGCAACAGCACCAAGGGAAAGCGCATAATAATAGTATCACTCGACGTCGGCTGATTTCTTTTCGTAACTTCTGTTCTGTTCAGCTATCGTTCTAGGGAAAAACAAGCCTTTATGCCTCTCAGTCCTACAGGTTATCTCTCTTATTTTACGAGGATGGTCCATTCTACCAATATAAGTTGGCGCTCTTATTATTTCTTCGACATCGCTGGAGAATATATGCGTTCTAAATCTTTCAAGAAGTTTTAACCTAGGGCGTGATCGGCGCTCAGTTAGTGATTCCCATCCTAAGTCCTCTATCAAGCCTGTAACGCTTTTGTTTCTATCGTAACAATTTTTGACGAATCTAGCGGCTTTTCGCTGCACTCTTTCTAGCTCTGAGATTGATCCTTTCTCGTATGGATCCCATATGCTCGACGCGTACTCTAAGAGCGGTCGTACTAACGAGAAGTAACATGTCTCTTTGACTTTTTCCTCGCTTTTACCTACTATGCGTTTGATGAATCCTAGTTTCTGTTTAGCCTTCCCGCATATATTTCATATGTGCATATCCCATGAGATGTTGCTTGTTAATGTAATGCCTAAGTATTTGACGGAATCGGCTAGTTTTAGTTTAATGCCTTCAACAGTGTAATTCGTCACGACGATGTTTTTGTTCCCCCAGAATCTCATAAAGGAACACTTTCCTAAGTTCAATTCTAACGGTCACTCTTTACACCACTCGATAATTGCATTTAAGTCGTTAGAAAGTAGTAATTGATCATTAGGACTGTTAATCTCTCTGTAAACTACTGTATCATCCGCGAATAACTTGATTTTACTTTTAATAACCTTATCTAAGTCGTTTATATATAAAAGGAATAGTAGGGGGCCGATTACACTTCTCTGTGGAACGCCTGAGGCTACGCTGACTGAATCTGATTTAAATCCATCTATAACTACTATTTGTTCACGCTCATTAAGAAAGTCCCTGATCCACTCGATTATCTTTCGATTAATTCCACAGTCATTTAATTTCTTCACTAACTTACTGTGCAGAACTTTATTGAAAGCCTTCTTGAAGTCGAGGAAAACCGCATCTAACTGAGTCTTACGGTCTCCTGATCTTAGTATATCGTGAACGAACAGAGCAAGCTGTGTTTCACAAGATCTCATCTTCCTGAAGCCATGCTGATATTTACTTAGCAAGTTATGGCTATCTAAGAAGTCCATCACTGAGCTAACTATAATGTGCTCGAGAACCTTGCAAGATAGGGAGGTAAGCAAAATTGGCCTGTAATTTTCTCTGTCATCTTTTTTCCCACTTTTGTGTAACGGCATTATAAAGGCTAATTTCCATTCCTTAGGTACAACACCATGATTAAGTGACTTACTGAAAACTATTTCGAGATAAGGTGCTATTTCCAGTGTTAACTCTTTGAATACTCTAGCTGGTATCTCTTCTGGACCCGGAGATTTATTTGACTTGATATTTTTAAGCTGTTGAGCTATCCCTTTCGCTGATATGACTATATCGTTCATTTATTCCTTGCCTGGTTTGGACGCCACGACCTTCGCTCTCATGTCTTCGGTAGTAAATACGCTCTGAAGAAATAAGTTTAACAAATTTCCTTTATCTGTGCTATCGCTAACTACCTCTCCTTTGTCGTTTATTAACGGGGCTATGGTTGGGCGTTGACCTTGAACTTCTCTAACATATGACCAGAAGCATTTGGGATTTTCACTTAGATGTTCATTAAGAGTCTTTTTCTTGAAGTCCATTACTGCTTTGCGCATAACCTTTTTGGTCTTAGTCCGACAATCTCTGTACTTATGTGAAATTGAAATTACTTCCTCCTGTGACTTACAGTTATTGATGCGTTTAAATTTGGAGTGAAGCTTTCTTTGGTGTCTGAGGGCACACCTAACCTGCCAATTATACCACCTTGGTTCCCCATTATCGCTAATAAATTTACTTGGTATATACGTATTAATACCCATTCTAATTTCTGATATAAATGCTTTCCAAGTTTCCTCAACGTTTTTCGCGCTTGTCAATTTGCTGAAATAGCCGTAATCCTTGATGAGTTTCTCTTTGAAATCCTCAAAGTTAGCATTTTTATACATGTACACTTTTCGCTTAGGCTTGCGATATTTTGCAACAGCTATATCCAAAAGTACTCGAACTGCTTGGTGATCACTGATTCCTTCTTCAACAGTTACTTCGGAAACACGCTCGGGGATGTTAACTGCTAGTAAATCTAATATATTGTTCGCTCTCGTAGGTTTTTTGACTACCTGGATAAGGGAATGTTTATTGAAGATGTCTATTAGTGCTTCGAATGACTTGCGATTTCTACTGGAAGGTATGAAGCTACAACTGTGCCAATTTATCGAGGGTAGATTGAAGTCTCCTCCTACTATGATAATGCTTTTACTATTCTTCTTCTTCAGTGAGTTTATTTGAGCCTCTAGATCATATATTTCTTCTGCGTCTGAAACCGGCGGCCTATAATATGCACATACATGAATGTTTCTCAAACCTTCACTGTTTATGGTACACCAAGTACTTTCAACATTGTTTTCAGCAAACTTGACCGGAGAACTTATTAGTGTATTATTCACTGCTATAAACACCCCTCCACCGCTCCTATTTGTCCTATCTCGTCTATGAATAATATATCGTAAGGGGAAAATTTCACGGTCGTGAATATCCGAGGTTAGCCAACTCTCTGTGCCTATTACTATATCTGCCTCTGTTTCTTCTAGTAAATTCTGAAGTTCCGCAGCCTTATTCCTGATACTCCGGCAATTTAGAGTAAAAATTTTTAGGGAGCCACTTATGTGCCGCTTCGGAATTTTTTCAGTGATTTGGAGGGTGCATCCCTCATTTCCAATAGCGGCTTTATTACTGATAGTATTATCGCATGGTTTACTGTGCCCTGAAGCCGACCTACATATTGATCTACGGTCAGAGTTAATAAATTTATTATGATAATTAGCGCAAGTCTTTAATTTCCCCGTATATGACCTATTCAGGAAATTGGCATCGATCCCCTCCACGAGGTGCTGAATGATGAAGTGTTTGATTTTCCACACAAATTTAATACAAAATTGCTCTAATTCACATTTTAAAATAGAATTTAAAAGAACTTCATTAAATTAACTGGATATAAAATTACGCATATTTCTTATAAAACTGGATATTTAAAAATAAATTTAGAGTTAGAAAAACTCTCGAGGTAAAATGTGTTAGTTATAGTTTAATTTAAAGCCACCTGAAAAATAAAATAAGTGTTTGAACACTCAGAATTCACTATTAGCAAAATATTTTGGTGCAAGTGTAATTAACCCTAAATTTTCTAACATTTTCCTAACACTCTATAGTACTCTCAGTGAAACTAAAACACTCGTATATTACAAAACCAAAAATTGATTAATTAAACATTGATATTAAACATATATATATTGAAAAAAATTTCAAAACTTTACAAATACGCTTCTATTAAACTTAATTTTGCTTATTAAAATATATTTAAATATTTAACCATGATTAAATTTTAGGTTGAATAAAACTTATTCAAAGTAAATAAATTAACTCATTATCTCTTGACATTTTTATTAGGATGAATTTTACAGTTATATGAATGTTTATAAACTACTTCCCTTGCATCAAAGTGTTTTAATATGCTAATAGCAAGTTCTGAGTGTCCAAAAAAAATTTTCTATTTTTCAGTTTGTTTTAAATTAAACTATAATTAAAACATTTTACCTCAGGATTTTTTAAACTCCTAATTTATTATCAGTAGAATTCTAATCTGGGATCCGAAACTGGGAACCAGAGATAATGAGAGCGGTTCAAGTTAGTTCATGTTATATCTCTGCCTTGCCACCACTTTTCATTATAAATAATCCAACGAGCGGTGCGATCCTTCGTGCAATAAGTTTGTTTTGTAGAAGCGAGTCATATTATTAGGTCATCTGTTATTTCTCTATGACACCATAAGAAACTTGCAAAGACACTTCTGTAACTACACATGCACTTGACCCCCTCTTAAAAATCCTCTCTCGAAATCTCGGGATCAACAACGGTCGAGTGTATTCAATTTTATTATCATTCCAGGAGCCGAAGAGTGACGTCCATCCTATAGTGGATCATGAGGGAGGAGGGGGGAGCTTTGTCCCTCGGGGGGGGCGCCAAAGGGGCGAAGGACGACGTTCCTGCCGAGGGGGGCGATGACCAGAACGCAATCTCACCGCAGGAAGAGTGAGTTCATGATTAAGAGGCGCTTAGAGAGAGAGAGGGAGGAGGGCATTTACTACGCGAGATGTAATAGGCAGGGCCGGATTAACCATTGGACCAAGGTGGGCCGTGGTCTGGGCCCCCCAGGTTTTCAGGGGCCCCTTTTGGCTGGAATAAAAAATATCTCTTTTTTGCAAAAATATTGTAGTTTTGTTGAAATATTGAATATGGATAAACAATACTACCTTGTTGAGCCATTTTCTATAAATCAACAAAAAATATTTTTTTGGCTTGTATTGAATTAAAAAAGTGAAAAAGATAGACGTTATTTCCCTATGGTTGTTACCACCAGGTTCGCTAGCAGCGTGGCAAATAATCACAACAAATGGGGTCCCAAAACTTTGTTTGGCCCTGGGGTCCCAAAAACCTTAATCTGGCCCTGGTAGTAAGTATACAGTACAAACACATAGTGATGCAGAGAGAAAGAACAAACAGAGATTGGCCACTCGATTCCCAATCGCTTTTGCTAATCCAAACAGTGCCAAAGTAACGAGGGCGAAATTTATTCCTACGTTTTTTCATTTGAAGAAATGGAGAAGTGGATTCTCATATCAGTATATTCTTAAGGTTTTTGTAGAGGCAGGTGGCTAATGGCACTGATTTCTATTAATCATAGGTAAGATTTAGAAAATCCTTCCTGATTCGGATATCCAAGTGATTCGGACGCGGCTTTATAGTAAAAACAAGCATAATTTCTTTTTTCCGCGAATCTTTCTCGAACATTCTTCAACTGAGTGCTCTCTTCTCTATCTCTATACATTTATCTATCGGAGAATCGCTATTCCTCTTATCATTAAAACGCATTAACGTAGAGGATAGAGAGATTACGATAGTTGAATGGGAAAATTCGCATTTCATAAATCGCTCCCTTTAATCGAAGCTGATGAGTGTGCCATGGCGACTGCAAAACATTGGTCACTTCTCTCCTTGATAGACTCATGGCGCCCTCTCGATCACAGGTTTCAAATTTTCTTTTCTTAGGGAACTGACGAGAATGTGAATTTGCGGCTATTACATTTTACCTTGTAGAAAAATAAACAATATTATTTTAGACCACGGACCTCAGCCCGCCAAAACATTGGAAATTTCCAATGCGGCCCCCGAAGGATCTGCTGCCGCCAATGCGGCTCACCTCGTAGAAAATGTTCTCCACGACTGTACTAGACAAATAGAATCGTTGCTAAATATTTCTGAGTATAAAATTTTAAACTATTCACTATCGACGTCAGGTGAGAGCTAAATATTTGGCCAGAAAATGGTTTCATTTTATGATCAAGTATATTAGAATTAAATAAACGGTTTATTTCATTCTAGAAAGGATTATAGGTCTCGCCTTATGCATTAAACAAAAAACTGAAAAAGTACTTTTTACAGGTAGCTATGAAAGGTTGGGAAAATCAGAGGCTCATTTGGTGACAAATCAGGCATCATCAGTGGCGATTCACTCAGCTTCTTAGAACCTGCTATCGATGAACTACCTCACGATGAACTACCTCCGATAAAGACTGCTTTGTTGCCAAAAGGCGAATCAAGTATTTCCAACCTTTTATGGCTATTAGTGAAGCAGTTATTCAATTTGATTAATTTAATATAGATTAAAATGATGGATTTTAAGCCCAACTAGAAGTTAAAAGTTTAAGACAGGATTTATATTGGTGCAAAGGGGAACTACGGAGCTATATTCATTGAGTCCCTTAGCTTTAAGGAACTGCATGTCACTTGAATTTGGGCTCTCATTCTAAAATATAAGATCTAAGGATGAACTCTGAGAGGTCCTTTAGAGGAAATTAGCCTCTATCATTATTCCTCGAGGACTATAAAAATACTGACTGGTATCCATATTGAATGTATAAAGGCCCATACTTTGTAATATTCTGCTCAGGATGCTTTCAATTTCAGTTCATAATTCACTTATCTCACCAATTTGACGTAAACCACGGCTAAAAAGTTCCTTCTTTGTCTATGTTCATAAGTCTTTCGATACAAAATATTGAGACAAATGGACTGAAACTACATCATGAGCCCCATTCTGTTTTTCATAATCAATTTGTTGGAATATTGTCATTTTACTTTGGAGTAATTTAATAAATGGAGTCATCGATATATGCTCGCTCAAGAGAGAGAAACTTTACCCTCCATTTGCACGATTACTAGAACGTTTGCAACGTTGGAAAGAAGCTGTATTATACATCTTCTTATTGTAAAATCAACATAAGGAAACCTATAGAAGCCTTGATTCGTGTACTCTGATTCGTAGTTTCCACGGCGCACCGTCGTCATGGAAACAGGATGAGCGAGGCGAGAGAAGTATGATGACGTACTCGAGATGCGATGCCTTTCACCGAATCAATTCTTGCGGAAAATTGACACTTTAAATGAAGGAATATCGAACGTGGCAGATTTTTTTTTCAAATGAAGATTTTAATTTCAACATTAGTTATAATTGATCTGGTATTATCCTGTTTTGGCCCTGCAAATATATTTCATTGTTAAAAGTTTATTGGTATTCTTCCAATATGCGGTCTACGGTCAATATGCAGTCCATTGTTGTAATTGGTAGATAGGGAAAAATAAATGCAATGAGAAACATTTTATTTTTTTAAACAAAAAATCAAAAGAAAATTAGTTATAATGATAGACCGTGTACGACATCTTAATTTCCAATTTCGTTTGTGGTCTATGTTATCCAGGACACCTTTCGAAAGATAATTTTATGAGATAACCCTTTCATGCAAAACGAAAGTTTGCCAACCAATGACTGATCTTCCTGTGGCGACAATTAACCACCCAATCACCGGCTAATGGGGAGGGATAGTTTCGTTCCAGAGAGGCGAAGGGTGCAATAGCACCCGGAGACGGCTGCACCCGATATAAAAGGCATTATAATCTAAAAAGAAAGCGAGCCAAAGGCTCACCAATATCCTCAGTTACTTGTAATATTTACATAGCGATCCCATGAGTCTCTCAACAATAAATATTTGCCATGAAAAATATTTGCGGAGCCAAAACAGGATAGTACCTTGATCTCGTGCTTTTGGCGATTGTTTTGTTCGCAGAGAGCAAGACGGCACAGCAGCCGCCAAAAAATCAACCATTAAGCTCTCCGGTGCAAGGAAGTGCGGAATATGGAGGTGGCCAGAGAGGAAGAAGAGAGAGGGAGAGGGAGAGGGCGGAGGGAGCGCTGAGGCCAAGAAAGAAGGGCCACCGCCTGTGACCTTCCACGCACTGGTTAGTCGCGTCCTATGTCTAGTTTTGACGCAAAAAAATTGATGTCACAAAATTATGCATTATAAACAATTTTTAATGTTAATGCTTTATTTTTAATCTCGCTCTAATGCAATTCCACATTTAAGTAGTAAAACATGGATCTCTACTCGATTTTTTTCATGAATACGTGTATATGTATTCATGAAAAAATAGGTTATATATACATACTAGTAATATGCACTTAAACTCTGCAAGCATTTTATCTCACCTTATTATAAAGAGTAAGAGCCAACAAATAAACGCAAAAGTGCCCTACACCAATTTCAATGCTTTTCTTATGGGAAATAATCTCAAATTTAAGGCTGCCTGGAGTTGAACCAATGACACCTATGCAGGAGTTCTCAAATAATATGGAGATATTCTCATGGCATCTACAAACCCTAAAAATATCAGCACTTTATTTCTTTTAGTTTCGTCTATATACCTTTGTATAAATTTTCAGCTTCCTGAAGATCCAGGAAGCTGAAAATTTTAACAAAGGTAGGGAATAATTTTCCGGTGGAAAATAACATTGAAACTTTCAGAAAAGTTTATTATTTTGACGTTAATAATTCAGAAATTTTAAACAATTAAATTTATATAAATGCACTTCTACAAGTGCTACATCAACGATATTTTGCAGAAATGTGAGGTATACGAAACGAATGATGAAAACCTAAAAAATTTTATATTTATATATTTTAGGGGTTGTTTTTACCCCAATATCTTCCAAAAAGAAAAACACGTAATTCGGCGCAGGAGTTTAAAAATTATTATGTCTGCTCTTACTCTTTATAAAAAGGTGAGATAAAATGCTTGGAGAATGCAAGCACACATTCATTAGTATCCTATACATATCCTAATCTGTAAGATCTGAGCTTACAGAATGATGATATAGGAGGATACTAATGTCTGGCCTGAACTACAATAGTTGGAGAGCTGAAATATGGTATATAGGTAGGTTTTGTCAAAAAACCATCAGAATACATCGAAAATTACGTTTATTTTCTTGGTCGTTGAAAATTATAAACATTTAAACAAACATTTCGTAGTTTAGGTGTTTCTAAATGTGCTACAATGAAATTTTTTCCAAAGCTAGAATTTACCAAATAATGAAAACAGGATTATAGAAATTTGAAAATGTTTATTCATTCGGCCATAAAAAATTCATAAGTGTTAAACAAATTGACTAATGTTTAAATACTTTCTGAAGAGTAAGGAAGCTGAAAATTTTAAGACTGTTATGGAATAATGTTCCGGTGGTAATTAACATTGAAAATTTTAGAAAAGTTTATTACTGTGGATGTTAAAAATTCATAAAGTTTAAACAATTAAATTTATATAAATGCACTAGAGGTGCTACATTGGTGAAATTTTGCACAAATGTAAGGTATTCAAAACGTATGATGAAAACCTATAAAATTTTGATAATTATAAATTTTAGGGGTTGTTTTCATTCCAATACTGTCCATAAAGAAAAAAACATAAATCGGTGCAGAGGTGCAAACTTTTGCATTTAAAAATTATTTGTCGGCTCTTACTCTTTACATTAATGTGAGTGAAAATGCTTGCAGAATGCAAGCACACATTCACTAGTATCCTATATCCTCCTCTGTAAGAAGAGAGCATTTAACTTTAATCCAGTCTACTGAGGCATTGGATGTTTCCAATGTGGCCCACCAAAAGATTTATTGGTACCAATGTGAACCACCATGCAGAAACGGTTGCCCACTCCGATATAAGCTATAATATAGTCTTAATTTTGTGAAATTCCATAGTAAATAACAGAAAAATAACAGTAAAAAATTCCACTTTATTGTAAAATAACGTTATATCAAAACCTGGGTTGTGTTATCTTATAATAAAGTTGAATTTTTAAAATTTTTCTCTTAATTAATTTCATATGATTTATGGTTTGAAAATAAAACTCATTCGCTTTTTTCCTCTTCAATGAAAACAGTTTCGTTTTGCAACGGTTTGGGAGTTGGCATTGATAAGTTTGGCGGTGGTATCCGCTGCCATCACGGGCACGTGCATGCCCGTTCTGCTCATCCTATATGGCGAACTCACAGACGTACTAATCGACCACCAGATGGGGTTAGATGCGGCCAACTCCTCACAGCGCCTCACGAGGTCTTCCCTTAATCTGCTTCGCATGGGAGATTCACCGATTGAAATGTACGCTCCTACGGGAAGTAAGCATCTTGTCAGTTGCTACGTAAATAATCAACTGCAATAAAGTTTTAACTACTTATTAAAAATTTTCTTAACAAAATGAAGCGAACTTCAGGCATCAGTGTAAAAATGGCAAAAGAAATATGGTAAAGACTGAATTTTATTATAATGCATTTTATAATTTTAATTCAAAGTTATGTTTGCATATCATATATCAAATTATCTAGCGTATCTAAACACGACAGAAACACAATACTAACTGTTGAAATTTATTCTTACAGTAATATTCGAGTTCAGGTCCAGGTGTTTCCATATTCATCAAATTAAATACACAGAAACCGATACAGAATAGTGATGAATTTTTGAAAAGTTAACTGGTATTAATTACAAAAAATTTGTAAATGGTGCTGAAGCTGCCCATGTAATTGTTGTGGAGGACCCATTGTATGACGAAGTAGATGTAATCAAACTAGAAATACCAAATATACAAGAAATACAATCGTGATTGCACCAAAAATGTGTCAATTTCTGATGTGGAATTACCTAAGCTTTTCAAAATATTTAGCAAGGTATTTTCAATACCAGTAATGAATGCTTCTGTCAACAGGGCACTTTCGGTGATGGGCATTATTTTGAGGGGTGAGTGAAATCAATTAGACAAATATAATAATGAGTTTATCATTACAATGAATTTTTAAATGAGTCGCTCTGGTTTTGCTTAATTAATATTCCAAGTGGATCAAGATGATCTGAAACTTTCAAAATGCTACCAAAATCATTTCTAGTAATTAAAATAATCATTTATGTTCCATTAATATGTCTATGTAAAACTATTTCTTCTATATTTTAAACAATTAAGCATCTTCCATCACTATGTATGTCACAGAAAATTTAATTTTTTGATTTTTCTTTCCCCAAAATCTTCTGGTTGAGATTCAGTCCAACTATATTGAGCTAATAACGACCAATATATCAGCTTCAAGGCTTTTCAATGCTTGAAAAACCGACTTTAACGGATACAGAGCATTGTTTAGTTTAGATTTAAAAACAGTTGGATCTTTCTCGCAGAAAGATCACGAACCAGTTTAATTTTATTTTGTCGTTGCAATCAGAAGCAAAATTCTCTATGCATCAGTTAATGAAGTTCCGCTGCTTCTTTCTATATTTTAATTTACCATATTTTCTGCTGTATTATACGCACCCATGTATAAGACATTCCTAAAAATTAAAGCCATTCTGCAGTGTTAAAATTGTTATATTCATAAAAACATTTGTTTGGATAAAAGGCTATAAGATTCATCAGTAGTTAAAAAACAACATAAAGCTAGCTATTTATTGGTTGAAAAGCATATATTAGTTGAATAATTTTGAAAACATACATATTAAGTCACATATAAACATAATTTTTTTGTCTCCAAAACAAGGATGCAAGGAAAATAATCGAAGAACATGTGATAACACTGATCTGCATTTCTGAAAAAAATTTCGTTATTTTGAATATGACAGCTGTTTCTAAATTGTTTTCAGGTGCTGATTTCAGAAATAGCATCCTTTTTTCTCTACCACATCAGCATTTTTGACAAATTAAAAAAAAACGAAAGGAAATATTTTCTCTAATTCTAATACGGGTCTTAAATTTACATTTCACAATAAAAGTTTGCAATACAATTTCAACGGTCATTTTCCATATGGAATTGTGTTGAAATAGAACACAAAGGTAGTGAATACTACAATTTATCATATTTATGCCCATTCTTAGGCGTTAAAAGGATTAAATTTCCATTTTTTTTGTCTTCCTTCTGGAACTTTCTTCGCCAGAACTGCCTCTTTTCAGCATCCAACAGTAGTCCGCCATCATATTCAAATTTCACCATCCTTGGCACCTCTTCTCCATTTCATTGATATCCTGGTGAAATCTTTCACCCTGTTCTTCAGTAATGCTTGCTAGGTTTTTGGGAAAATAATCCAAATGAAAGTGCACCTTTAGGCTCATATTGCAACCCAGTTTTTGAAAGTTCTCCAGCATATCTTCCATGATCATATTGTAATTTGGATCCTTGTTGTTACCCAATAAGTTATGGACAGCATTTCTGAAGCTATTCCATGCTTGTTTTTCACTTTTGTCCAAGTTTCTTCGAATTCCCTGCCCTTTAATAACTTTCGGATTTGAGGGCCTGCAAAAATTCCTTCTTTGATTTTGTTGACTGTGAGTGAAGGAAACTTGATGCAGATGTATTTGAAGCAATCACTTTCCTTGTTCAGGAATTTTACAAATTGTTTCATCAAACCCAATTTAATAGGCAAGGGGGTTAACAGTACCTTTTTAGGATCAATCAATGAGTCATATATTATATTTTTTGAACCAGGTGTAAGAGTTTTCCAAGGCGGCCATAGTCTTCTTTCCCAGTGTTCATTTCTTACTCAACTATCCAACTCACACAAAAAGCATGGCATTTTTGTGTACCCAGACTGTTGACCAAGTAATAAACCAATCACTTTGAAATCTCCACACAGAAACCAACCATGATCTTTGTATTGTACTTTCTCCAAGAGAAGTTGAAGGTTTTCATAACTTTCTTTCAGATGCACTGAGTGGACCACAGGACTCAATGCATTATGAAGCAGAACTCCTTTGAGGCTTCTCTTTGAAGAGTTGATAAACAACCATCATTCAATTGCTCGATAGACAATTCCAAAGTAGACCATAATGGCAGAAATGTTATTGCAATATAGCGTTGAGTCCACTTCAGAAAAATAGGGAACTAATTCTTATTCACGATGCCTGTATCATGAAAAAACATACCTGCAGAAAGCAGATTCTTGGCTTTTAGTCTAGATCCCAGAAACTCTGCTGATTCTTTTTGTAGGTTTAAATCCCTGACCAAATCATTAACCTCATGTTGTATGATCAATAGTGGTGCACAATCACGATTTTCTGGTTGCTAACATTCAGTTTCCTCCTCAGAACCAGAAATTTCAGATTCAGAGTCCAACAGCACATACACCAAAACATCTGGGGGGAAGGGTACCAGCAGTTCGGGTCCGTGTGGCCCTGGTCAAACTGCAGATTGAATATTGGGATAAACAATAACTTGTTTGCTTTTTTTCACTATAGTCATCTACTCTTATCGAACAAAAATAAGTCTTCTCCATGATTTCGAGGTTCCCTCCCTACCATAGGGATTGCAAATGGCATGGCTTTCTTCTTACCCTTCAGCCACAGTCACAAACCTTCGACACACATAGGGCATATTTTATGTGGTGCCCATGACTTATCTTGATCTGCTATTTTGATTTCGAAGTACGCAAAGTACGCTTTTTTCACAAGTCTGTGATATTCTGTCTTTGCTTCTGTACAATATAACTACCTCATATATAACAAAATATGTCAGAATTGTTCACATACCCGTGTGATGGCATGTTTACAGTAAAAATAAATATCACATGAATCGCCCAGCGGCGACTTTTTGACACTACCACACCAAGAATGCAACTGACCTAACAAATTGTCAGCCAGGAAGAGATACCGCAAAGACTACTCAAGGTCAAACGGTCAGCTTAAAGCAGGATTGCCAACTACTAGACAGGCAAACCTCTAGCCTTGGTCTAGTAAATCCATTTCTCACTTAAACACGATCAGATATTATGAATTATATATGTATATGCATGTGTTCCTATATAGCCTTACACAATTTTTAAGCAAATTTTGAAAAAACAGACACAGGCTGTTTGCAACAAAACCCCACATGATAGCCAAAAGCGGTTTGCAATCAGCATCAAAAACAGGTTAAAAAAACCTGCAAGTTTGAAAAGATCAAAATCAATGCAGGTCAGTGTAATCGTTAAAATTCACTTGAAATGCATTAAATGGCTGTGTGATTCAACGCGCAGGATTTGACTAATAGAAAAATTACATAAATGCCGAAACAAATTATCAAGTTAGGGAAGAATTGCTGAGAAAATTACATAAGGCACATTTTTTTCGTTTTATCATTATTACTTCATCATAAGATTGCAGATTTGATTGAGACTGACCACCTCATAATATAGTCTATCAATTCCCTTTAAAAGTATTATACCAATGTTATGCAATAATGTGTTCCCCATTTAAAAGCATTGGAATCGTTGATTTTTGCAGTTTTATTTCTCATTGTTAAAAGTTGGAATTTCCCTCTTAATTGGTTTAAAAGCAATTGTTTGTTCTTGTTCAACACATTTGCATTTAGTTTAAATAGTATAAGCCTCAGTATTTCATTTAAAGAACTGTACACCGCCATATCATGAAAATTTGACTTTTCTAACTTGCAGGATTCTAGATATATTGCCTAAGTGATTTAAAAAAGGTGCTAAACTGGTAAATACATAAATATTATTATTTTAGAATTAGAATTAGAAGGGTGGGCTATCTACAGCCCTTGCACTGCGACCATTGTTGGTCTATTGTGCATCCCCAGCAATTTATCCTACAAGCAAACAAGCACTTTGAATAAATCGCAGTAGCTTGTTTGTTGGGATCCTATGATAGTCACTCGGGCTCATAAAATGAGAGCCCAAGTGACGAAATCTGAGTCCTGCAAGGGACTCACATTGGCATAGAATATGTGAGGCTGTTTCCTCACTTTTTCCACACTTACCACACTTAGGGTCTTCAACCAACCCTAGCTTGTGTAAGTGTCCCTTTAAGTGACAGTGTCCAGTCAATAGGCCCGTCACTGTTCTTAACTGGTTCCTATTTAAGCATAATAGTTCCCCAGCTCTGCTCTGCGAAATCCCCTGTATAAAGGATTTCGCATGTTCCTGTCCACTAATGGACCTCCAATAGGCAAGGTGCCTTTTGTTCATTCTGTCCCTGATTTCCTTCCTTGCGACATTCATAGAAATGCCACACGCAGGCTCAGGTCCAAAGAAGGAGTTTTCAGCACCCTTTTTTGCGAACTGATCGGCAATTTCATTACCTTCAATCCCATTATGACCCAGTACCCATAGCAGTTGAATCCTGTTGTGTTCTGCCAGCTCTATTAGGGAATGGAGGCAATTCCAGACTAATTTAAAGTCAATCTGGTATGAGTCAAGTGCCTTTAATGCTGCTTGACTATCAGAGAGAATATATATATTCCTATTTTTATAGTTCCTTTTCATATTCTCCATTGCACATGCAATTATAGCATACACATCAGCCTGGAATACTGTTGCGTACTGCTCTAGACTAAAATGAAATTTCATCCTAGTTCCGTAAGAGTACACCCCAGCCCCAGTGCCTGCATTTGTCTTGGACCCATCTGTATAGCAGATTAGTCCCCCTTTCCTGTCGGGTCGAAGCCCCTTTTCCCATTCAGTGAGATTAGGAAAGAGCACACTGAACGGCTTGTGAAATGAATATTTTGGTATCATCTTATCCGCCACTGTTGCTAAAATGGTGTCTTCAGATCTGTCCCACATCATCCTGGAATGCCCATTGTCTGTAGGCCGTGACTTCCATTGTTCATTGCAATTGAGTCTATATTTACCTGCCTGGGCCTCTGCTTCTACTACTAAATGTAGAGGAGTGAGTCCCAAGAGTATCTCAATTGCTGTCGTTGGAGGCGTACTCACTGCTCCCGTGATGCCTAAGCAGGCTAACCTCTGCAACTTGCTGAGTTCATTCCTGCTGGCCTTATATTTAAACCTAGGCCACCAAACAATGGCAGCATAGGTCACAATGGGTCTAAATACCATAGTGTATATCCAATATATCACTTTTGGTTTTCGTCCCCATGTCTTGCCAAAAGTGCCCCTGCAGGTCCAGAAGGCTCTGATGGCCTTTCTTGTAACCTTTTCCAGCTGTGAACCCCAGGTCAATCCCTTGTCCAATATAAGTCCAAGGTATTTAACTTCTGTAGACAGCTGAATCTTAGTTCCAAAAAGGGTAGGTTCCTTAAGGCCCCTTAGATCCCTTTTCCTGGTGAATGGTACTACCACCATTTTGTTTGGATTGACTCCCAGTGTGGTTTTGTCACACCAAATTTGGACCTTCCTCAGAGCTGTTTGTAGCACCTCTGAGACCACTGAAGGAAATTTCCTGTTAATCAGGATAGTGATATCATCAGCGTATCCTACTGCATGGTAACCCTCATCATTGAGCTCCCTCAGAAGTTCATCCACAACAAGGCTCCATAGCAGGGGTGATAAAACTCTCCCTTTCGGGCATCCTTTGGTAGTGGTAACCCTCTGGGTATCTCCTAAAAGTGAGGTTACTATGATTCTCTCCGTCAGCATGGAATTGATCCACTTACAAACGGTGTTTTCAATGCCATGCCTTCTGGCTGCTGAAGCTATGGCTTAAATGAGGTTCAATCAAAAGCCCCCTCAACATCAAGAAAGGCTCCAAGTGCCAATTCCCTGCAGTTTAAAGCACTTTCAATGCGTGTTACAACATTATGGAGTGCTGTCTCAGTTGATTTACCAGCTTGGTAGGCAAATTGGTATCGGTGCAAAGGATATTCCTTTAAAGTCCCGTCCCTGATATATCTGTCTACCGATTTCTCCATAGTTTTAAGTAAAAATGATAGGAGATTAATTGGACGATATGCTTTTGCCTCGGTATAGTTTGCATACCTGGGTTTAGGTATAAACATCACCTTAACCTGACTCCAAGCAGTTGGTATATACCCCATTGCTAGACAGACAATTTTGATGATAGGATTGGAGAATAGCTTGTTGCAACTGGTCAACAGCTAACTCCAAATCCAGCACCGAGCAAAAGTTTCGCAGTATGACCTCCAGATTTACCTTAAGGTCATCGTTATAGGATTCCCAGTTAGTTCTCTTGGGGTCCCTAAACATAACCATAGAAGGTAGTGCCATTATAACATTAAAGCAGATGTATCTGTGATCCGATAGAGATGGCTCATCAGAAACATGCCAGCCTTTTACAAGGTTCCCAATACCATTGGTCCCTAGTGTTAAATCTATAACTTCCCTCCTTGCAGCATTTGCAAAGGTGGGTTCATTACCGTTATTTAGAATATTTATGTACTTACTAGATACTCCAATAGCTTCTCTCCTCTGAAGTTGTTGCCAGTACTCCCCCATATAATGTGGTGTGCATTGGCATCACACCCAATTAGAAGCTGTTTGCTGCCGTCTTGACAGTAGCCTATGATATCTTTGAGGTCCTTAGTTGGTGGAGGACCCTCAGAGTCATATGGTAGATATGCCAAGGATATAATAAGCTCCTCTTGGATCCCTCCTTTGGCATACATTAGCTTCACCGTCGTTAAGTCTCTGGAACAGAAACTCAACAACGGTAAGGCATTAATGTTTTTTTGTATAAACGTACAGGTTCTTGCATTCTCATCAGGAGCATTATAAAATAATGCCTCTTATCGTTCCCTTGAATATCCAAGGTTCCTGTATAACAGCAATATCTATTTTACCCTTAGCAAGTTTTTGGCACAGAACTGCTGATGCCGCCTTGCTATGGTGTAAATTTATTTGAAGGATCTTCATTTTCCTTCTTGTTTTTTTGCAGATACTGGTTATTGGGTATCTGTAACAGTCCCCTCCTCCCCAGTACCTGCTGGCTTACCTTTGACATCAGGGTCACTTAGGAGCTAAAAGGATCCTTGGTCCGCCCCTGTGTAGTCTTTATAGCCAGTTTCTTTAATAGCATTAGCTGAGTCCCAGTCTACGAGTAATATTATCGTTGCCCATTCAGGTCAGGTTTCCTCTCAAGGACTTTCCAGTGCTTAGTTTTGAGTCCTGGGTTATAGGCCTTGAGTCATCTTAGTAGGTTTTTAGGATTATTGGTTGTTAGGTCCTGAGTCCTAAAAGCCATTTTTACAGGCTTTGGGAGGTTCCTTGCATCCATCACCTTCAGTACAGTTCCTTCCTTAAGCTTGTGATTTTGAAGAGCTTTAACAAGCCAATCACAGGTTTCCTGGTTGTCACAGGTATAAATAACCATCCCTGCCACCAGGTTGTAAGTCCTAAGACAAGGTAGAGGTTCTCCTTCCGGAGTTCCATCTGCCAACCTCAATTGGAGAGATGTCTTCTTTTAAACTCCCTTTTGGGGAGTCCTCTTTTTTGGTTTCCTTATTTGTTTCCATATTTGATCCCACGAGTAATGGGAAAATATTCGGTCACCATCCACGGAGCCCCAACACGAATGGAAGACTGCTTACAATGGGGTGTCACCTGGTGCCCCAAGGGGATCGTTCGCGATACTGCATATTTTGCTATCCCAGTATCACTAAGCCCTTGGCACAATGCCTCACACCTTGGCTTGGGTAGAACCAGAGCCCCGTTAGCCAGCATTCAGGTACTCCAATGGGATTCCCTTACTCCACTTGTTTCCACCCTCCACGTGCCCTCAGAAAGGCTCGGACGAGGGGTTGGGATTTTTTGGAGAGTTAATATTATTATTACTGAGAGAGGTACAAATGCCGGCTTTAGCAGGCGATCTCTATGGTGATGCATTGGACCCATGAGAAAAATGCCGTCATCTGATGGATATTGCCATAGTTTAGTCACATATTCCAGTAATTCTATCATGAGAAATATTTTGCTAGTGTTTCTTTCAGTTTGAAAGTCATTGCGATTTTTCGTTGCTTTTCATTAATATATTACAGATCAGTTAGAAATAATTTGCCAAAACACTCCAATGTTATAAATAATAACAATGAAAATTATGCAGAATAAACACAGGTGTTTAAAGTTGTATGTACTGCATAGAAACCTCCACCAATAGTGAAAAAAGTGTAACGAGAATTTGAAAAATGTGTATATATAAATTTTAAGTTAACTATCTTATCGATATTTAGACTTTCGTTGTATAAGATGTAGAATGATTCTATAGCATATTTTTTATACTAAAATGTATCTTATACATAAAAACATATGGTACATTTCTCATCCAGGTGTTTGGGGATGTTGATCTGAAATGCATTTTAAGATTTCTCGTTTTGATCTTGCTATAACTGAAAAAAATCTTGTGTCCGGCATGACTTTCTACATACAGAGTAATGAATATGGTTGCTCTCGACACCAGCATCCTCCTTATCAGCTACAATACACCAATGAATAGCTTTTAAAAATTGAATAATTTTCACATTGAAAAGAACAATAAGTACACAAAATTCTTAGCTATTGCTATGGATAACAAAATATCAATGCAAAAGTAAAATGACCATTTACATGTAGGCATCGCTAAAAATAATTAGAAAATTTTATCATAGCAACAGAACCTAAGATATCACTTACAAGGGGAAGGCACTACTGACCCCCAACCAATTTGGCTGAGATAATGTCCATGACGTCCGATTAATGAAAATATATACATATCAGGGCCAATACCCAGTTGTTTTTATTTTATTAATAAAAATAAGTTAAGATTTCCCGAGTCAATGCTTAAGTACCATACACAGCAACGAACATTGTAAGAAGTGGCGCTGGTGTAGCAGTTAGCACGCTTGGATGTAAATCTCAAGATCTGTTGTTCGAGTCCTCGTTCCGAAACTTTTTTCATTTTTTCCCACATTTTCACTTTCCTCATTTTAAATGCTTATTTCTTAATACCGCTATATATTTTTATTTTTTAATAGTTAATATAGTGATGTGCAGTTTTGAAGAATTATTTGTAGCGTACATAGCGGTTGGTTTTCCTCATCAATAAATTTTTCATTGTAAAGCGATTTATTAGTTTCTCCTCCCCATGAATAAACAATAAAAAGAAACTTATTGTCTTGCACATATTGTTTCACAATCATGACGTTGTCGAAATGAAAGCATTTGGAAAAGGATCGGAGAGGAGCAATTTCAAGTGCTACAAGATCAGATTTGCTTCTTTCATCAGACCATTGTGAGCATTTTAAATAGTGTGTTTCGAAGTGTATTTTTAACATACTGCAGTTTCTGCTGTTTCAAAAATGGAATATACTGCTTCAACATCTTCAGCGGGGAATCCTGTAATGAGCAAAAGTGTTACAACTTTTACGTCTCCTCCTTTGGACGACGAAATAGCAAAAGATGTGTTGAACACCGCCATGCATTACTGCATGAAGCTCCTCCGAAAAAATTGATTGATGTCGGATAAAGAAGTTCCCGAAAGTGAATGTGGCCATAGTGTTGTAATGGCACAAGAAATGTATACATGTGTTGTGGATATGCTTGGTGAGATGAACTTCCATGAAGATTACGATCTGGTGGAGCCCGATGAAGTCGACGAAAGGCACGGATATGAGAAAATCGAGTTAGTTTATAATTATATATACTACCATTGTGATTAGGAATTTTATTTAGAAATAAATGGATATTTAAACTTAAAGCACCATTAGGAAATTAGGTAATAAATACTTTAAATGATGCAAGTGAAAATGTGGGAAAAAAAGTTTCAGAACGAGGACTCGAACAATAGATCCTGAGATTTACAGCCAAGCGTGCTAACTGCTATGCCATCGCCACTTCTTACAATGATTGTTGCCGTGTACGGTACTTAAGCATTGACTCGGGAAATATTAACTTATTTTTATTAATAAAATAAAAACGGCTGGGTATTGGCCCTGATATGTATATAGTTTCGTTAATCGGATGTCATGGACATTATCTCTAAGAAGTTTCAGCCAAATCGGTTGTGGGTCAGTAGTGCCTTCCCCTTGTTAGCAACACATTTAAAGTAAATTCAGACGAATAATTAAAATATCTCTTAAAAGTTCCGTTTTATGAAAAAGATATTTCAAACAAAAGTTGTAGAAAAGTACATTGTCTACAACTTGTAACAAAACAAATACGTAAGTTAAATTCTAAAGGAGATATATGGAAGAAAAAAACGGAGAAATGACAAGAGAAAATCTCAACTTCCCGTTGAGCAGCACAGCCAATCTCTTTCCCGACTTTGAAGTACATACCAATAAAAATCTCAGGCATAAAGTTTTATGCTGATCTGATTATAAGTGTTTGAATTAGAGTGCCCACAAAATTCCTATCTCACACGTGCATATCATCGAGATAACAGTGAAACCGTACTCAGGGGGCCTCAAAACATGTATTTCCGTTGAAATCTCGTATTCGATTTTTTCACGTATATCATACTTTCTCCTGCACTGGGTATTGAGAAAGCGTTCTGCAGAACTCAAGGGTAATGCAGAAGCTAAATGGGGTTCCGTGATAGACAAAGAAAGAGACCTATTATGTTATATTCTTTCATTTATTTACAGCAGGAGACATGAGCCTCACTTGTAAACTGCATACTGTAAAATACAAAAGCTATGTAAATAAACATTATAATGATTTTAAAGTACATTTTATTGCAATTTGGCTTATCACTTCTTAGTTACGGTTCTGTGAGAAAAAATATTTGAATATAAGGGTTCCGTGGCTTCAAAAAGTTTGAGAACCACTGCTCTAATGAAATGTATCGCATATCCAAAGTCACAGAATTAAGTTTTAAGCAAAAAACTTATTCAAAATCAAATAATGATTAACAAAAATATATATGTAGTAAGTATATATAGTGAATCAACAGTGTTAACCAATTCATCATGCATAAATAACTTATTGGACAAGATGTGTCAATACATCTCCAAACCCACTTGCACTAGTTTTCATTCAATTGAAGCTTAATTTATATACATGGGTCTACAACAATGCCAATGCATTAATAAGAATGTTATTGTTATCTTAAAATAAGTTCCCTTCAATGATTTTGCTTAAATTAATTATGACTAATAAGAGTAAACTCTCATAAAAATGTATTTTCTAAATATCAGTGGCCGGGACATAGAGAGTCCAAATGTCTAAAATGTATTAGTAAAATGATTGAAAAATTACGTATAAATTAGTTGTTTTCTGTAATAATTGGTAATGAAAGATTTTTTCTTTTTACTCTTAAGGGAAAGCAGAATTGGTAATATTTTGCCATCAGACAAAGACACCTTCTTAGAAGACATAGCAGCCTTCAGCTTAGGATGTGCCACCCTTGGGCTCATTCAACTAGTTTTTGATTATTTGTTCGTAACAAGCCTCAACTACACTGCTGAAAATCAGGTATTTCTCACCATAATACTAAAGCACTATAAACTGTAATAATTTGTAGTGGTGCATGAATTGACCTCACTTTCAGTTATCCACTGCTTTTACTGAAGATGGACATCCCAAACAATGTCTTAAAAGTGAGGTGGAAAAAAATGATTGATATACAGTCAACTTCAGTTATAACGGATCTTCAGGGGAGCCCTAAAAAAATCCGACATAGCTGAAGACCGTTAAATCCAAAGTCTGGTGAAATTACGTTTTATAAAATGAATTTTAAATTAATACCAATAAAATTATGTTTATTTTCAGTTTTATTGCGCATTAACAAAAATGCATTCATATATCACACCAAAAAGCACATTTTACACGTTAATTTTTGCTCACTTTTGTTTTACTGAAAAAATCTGTTATGATCATTTGTTTCTTCGAGCAAGATAATCGTGCTTGCAAGTCTTTCTCAATAGAGAACAGATTAATGTCTAATTTCTCATCAGAACCATGCACATCATAATACTGGGAGATTATTTTAAAAGCTCTCAGAGCTTCCTGCACTGATAATTGGGCGCTAACTTTCGTCTTTGGGCGTACCAATCTCGGTTTCATCATCGCTGTCACCGGCTAGAGCACGGCAGGATACAGCGGCAACAATGCCCCGATCAGTTGGGACTTCAGAAACTGGTGTGTTAAAGTCAATAGGGGCATAATCATTAAAGCTGACTCCGTCGGGAATGGAAACATAGCGCTGAAGTGCATTTCAATCAATTTCGTTAGAGTCAAATCCTGCGAAATCTGATAAATCATCCCTCAAATTTACGTCACTGTTTTCATCAATAGTAAATCCCACTGATTTATAACAATTACTGATTGTTTTTGACTTAACCAATGACCATATGCAATGCAAAAGATGCAATGAATCAAGAATATCAAACTGTAATGGAACCCAACAGTCTCGCCTTCAGCGGTATGACTTGGACTCGGAGGGCGTCAAAGGAATTCGGGCAGTTCGGGTGATACGCGCATGCACTGACTTGGCCAGCTGCTCCCGAAGGCACACGCTATATGAGAGTTGAAATTGATGTGTGCATGCGGGGAAGATCACTACGGACATTCTGCTTACGATTCATCAAAGTCGGTCTTCGCCATGCAACCGGTCCGTGAATGGGGCCTTAATAATTATGTCTTTGTGATGAGTGAGTCATCTGTGCAATATGGGATTTTTAAACCCTGCAAAAACGCTTTAGAACTCCATTATCTTTTTCAAAAACGTTATAGCTGAAGAAAATTATCTGTTAGGGACTGTCGGAGGAATCTGACATAACAGAAAATCCGATATACGGGAGACCGGTATAACCGAAGTAGTTTATGTGATAAAGCATAGAAAACGGTCGGGGAATGACAAAAAACCGTTATAACCGAAGATCTGGCATAACCTAAGCCGGTATAACCAAAGTTGACTGTAAACTATAATTTTAGAATTAGTAATGGATTTTATGATATTTGTGATTAAAACATCGGAACCTACGTATTATCCCCATGCCATACTTACGTACAACATTAACAGAAACTGATTGGCCTGTCTCGACATTTACAAACCCAATCACCGGACAACAGGGAGGAATACTTTGGTTCCGGGCGAGGCGAAGGGCACGGTAGCGTCCGGAGAAGACTACCCATTAAAACAAAGCGAGCCAAAGGCTCGCCAATATCCTCTCCATTTGCGGCACAACAGTCAAACGAGATACAATGCAAAATGGCATAGAATGAATCTTTATCTTCTAGCATTTTACGCCAGAGGAATTCGGCTAAATATGATTCTAAATGGTGTCGAGAAGTTCCTCGATGTTTTTTGTTTTGCCATTTCGCTGATCCCCAAATCCTCTCTATATTTTGTGTATGGGCACCAGACTGAGGATCAATGAAGTTGTACTTATGATTCACTTTAAAATGGTTGTATTGTTATTCTGTTAATATTTTTATGGCATGGGGATAATACGTAAGTACCACAAGATCTAATCCAAAAATAATTTGAACCTTTGTTGAGATTTGGTCCAGCTACAAAGTAAAACCTGTCTTTGGCAAGCTAAAACAATCAGTATAAATATGAATCCTTGCATCCAACACACCCATACATTTATTATCTTTTTTGATGTTTTACTCGAATTTGACATCACTATATATCATGCCTTAAGTCTGAAAAATCAGAAAAATCACAGCCACAAATTTATGTGTTCTTATTCAGCAACTATTTTTGCAAACCCTATAATAGAATTAAAAAGCATGCATTTTGAAATTTATGTCAACCTCAATGACAAATTTACAATATACGAGGTGCTACCCAAAAGTTACCGAAATGTATCTGAAAAAAAGTAGACTTGTCCAAAGTCCTAATCGCCACCGTTCCCTTCAAAGTAGTCCCCTTGGGAGCATACACAACGATCCCAATGTTTCTGCCATGATCAGAAGCTGTCCTAGAAGTCCTTTTGTGTCTTCAGCATCTCCTGTGATTCTGTCTGGATCTCCTCTACAGTGTCAAATCTTTGCCCCTTCAACTTGATTTTCATCTTGGGGAAGAGGAAGAAGTCACAGGTAAATCAGGTGAGTAAGGGGGGTGGGGGATGGCCATCCTGTTTTTGGAGGCCAAAAACTGCTGCACGGCCAGAGCAGTGTGCGCGGGTGCATTGTTGTGATGGAGTACCCAGTTGTTCCTGCACCATTTCGTTGGCCGCTTTCGCCTCATGTCCTCCCTAAGCCGCCTCAGGATGTCTCAGTAAATCTTCGCATTGACAGTCTGACCTGGAAGGATGAATTCCTTGTGGTTAATCCCGTCAATGTCGAAAAAGCAGATCAGCATTGACTTAACATTGCTTTTGACTTGCCGCGCTTTCTTCGGTCGGGGTGAAGATGAACTCTTGCACTGGGACGATTGCTGTTTTGTTTCAGGGTCGTACCCATAAACTCAACTTTCGTCACCAGTTACGACCTTACAAAGGAAGTCTGGGTCATTTCTGACCTGCTCCTGAAGTTCCATACAGACTTCCAGCCGATGTTGCTTCTGGTCGTCAGAAAGCAGCCTTGGCACAAATTTTGCAGCAATCTGCCTCATGTTGAGTTCATCCAACAAAATGCACTGGCATGTCCTGTATGACTGTCCCACAATGTTGCAAACGTCATGGATCATTCACCTATGGTCGTTGAGGATAGCTTCATGCACTTTCTCCACATTTTCCGGCATTGTGCTGGTTGAAGGTCGTCCAGAACGTGTGTCATCATCAACTGACGTTCGGCCATTTTTATACCGGTTAAACCAGTCATAGGTTTGTGTCTGACCCAAAGCGTCATCACCAAATGCTTGTTTAAGCATTTTGTGAGTTTCTGCCGCACTCTTGCCAAGTTTGAAACAAAACTTGATGCACACACACTGCTCCTTCACGTCTACCATTTCAACGAAAAAAAAATCGCAATACGACACAAACACAACATTATAAAAATGCGTAGAACAAAAGAATGCGTGCACTCAGCATGAAGCCACGTTGCACACTGGTTCACAAAGGATGCATGCAGTGCTACCGAGCACCACTAGTCCGTACTATAACCGGTTCCCGAGTGACGTTCAACTTTCGGGAACTTGTGGGTAGCACCTCGTATACCCATGTATAAAATGCACCCGCATATAACATGCAGGGAGGTTTTTGGCACCATATTCTGCGATTTTTTTCTGCACCCGCGTATAGCATGCATATGTTTCTAGAATTCGATTTCTGTCACATGCTTATCATTCAACGGCAAAATTATTCGTTATATTGTCAATATCATTGAGATAAGTAAACTAATGAAAATATACATACATCAGTTCGTACTAACAATAAGACAGCACTTCACTCAAGTCGGTGATAAAAATCTGCCATTTAAGAAAAGAGCCGTTACATAGTTTGGCGGTTTTCCAGTGTGAAGGCGACAGTTTTAAATATCAGTTGAAACAGAATAAATAGTTGCAGTTCAACTGCACTTCAGACCCATCGGTGGAGGTCGACTGGCGCCGTTATTTGATGTAGCCAACTTCGTTATTCATGCGTTACTCACCAACGTAAATGTAATCGCGAGAAAATTACAATGTGGAATTATGCCATGGATAACGTAACGCCATATTCCACAGATGATGATTCCAATAACATCACCGATGAATGGGGCAGTGATCAAGAATTTCTTGGATTTTGTGATGCTTAATAATTTTCCTCATTATTTTTACTTTATTTGAAATATCTTGTATTGTACATCAAGTATAATTATTTAATAAATTTGGCATTTTTGTTAATTATTTACGTTTTTAGTTAATGTTATTACTGAGAAAATGCATGAGAGTACCATCAGAACGTCTAATATCATCCCAATATCGAGTGGACGTAAAATCGGTGACATTTTCTAATGTCAGTCCATTATAATAAATACTCTGGTAAATATATACCCTCGTATAAGATGCACCCTGCTTTTTAGCCAATATTTTTAGGGAAAAAGTGCATGTCATACGTGGGTATATATGGTACTTTGGATCATACACACACTTGCACACACACAAACACAGACATCATTCCGAAAATAGCCTAACATGTTCTAGGGACCTCAAAACGTGTATTTCCGTTGAAATCTCAAAGTCGATTTTTTTCATCATCACAATAAAGTAAGAGTCCAAGGTCGACTGCTTAGCTTTTTACTTTCTCCATACATAGTAATGGGAAAGTATTGTGATCACGAAAAAAATCAACTTCGAGATTGCAACGGAAATACACGTTTTGAGGTCCCTAGAATACGTTTAGACTATTTTTGGAATGATGTCTGTGTGTGTGTGTGCGTGTATGTGTATATGATTGCGGGTGCTCTAACTCAAAAAGCACTTGCCATATCGTTACCATATTTCATATATAACACTTTAGGGTGAGCACTAAGAACTGATTAGTTTTTGGACAATAACGGTTAACCGGAAGTCGAAATTTATTCTAAACCCGATTCGGTTTATGCGATATTTCTCCGTTAAAACATCATTATTGTATACACAATTCTATACAAGGGTTATGGAGAATGTAATTTCCTACAACTTTCATTTGAAACAATTTTCCATAGCAGTTATTGAATAGGAATTACCGTATCTGCCCAAATAGAATACGACCCCGGATTTAAGCCGACCCCCAAAAATTTCGACAATTTTTTGGCAAAAACATAAATTTCATTGCTTTATGCTGAAGTGTGCTGGGCATTCATGCAAATCTTAGAATACATTATTCAAGATCGAAGAAATGTGTGGGAAATGGTTTAGTTGTTGACATTTTGAAATATTTAATAATTTTGCATTGCTGAATAATGTTCCACATTCAGTGGCAATAATTTCATTCATCTTCATTTTCACAAAAGGTCAAATATAGTAACAGTGATCTCGCCAAGAAATTTTTCATCCAAGTTTATTTCCAATGAAATTAGCATTTACATTGCCTTAAGAAATTGCATTTTATAATTATACACATTCCATGTAAAGTTTTACCAAAATTCAAACAGTTGAACGTTCAAAGTCATCAATGCATTTTGCATAATCGTCAATTTATGCAAGCTATCTCGCCAAGATATTTTTTCATCCAAGTCTATTTCCAATGAAATTAGCATATGCATTGTCTTAAGAAACTGCATTTTTATAATTATACACGTTCCATGTAAGGTTTTACCGAAATTCAAACAGTTGAACGTTCAAAGCCGTCAACGCATTTTGCATAATCGTCAATTTACGCAATCTATCTCACCAAGACATTTTTATATATATTCATCGTAGGTCAAATATTTACTTTACAAAAAATATAGTACTATCATTTGAACGCGAAGGCAATGAGAGACTTTGAGATTTAACCATAACCCAAATTTTTCTCGGACTCGCATTTAAGCCGAGGGGCGATTTTTCATGACAGATTTTGACAAAAAACATCGGCTTGTATTCGGGCTGATAAGGTATTTATAAATAATCGGTTTTTTCGGTTTCCATCAAATATCTCCTTAAAAACATCATAATTGGTCACCTTCGTGACGACCAAAGTTGAAGAGAATAATATTTCTTCCAAGTTTTGTTTGAAACAAATTTTTGTAGAACCATCCATTTCAGAGATATTCAACTTTTTCATAATTTCCAGTATACAGCACCACCACCATGTAGTGGTGAATTCTGTAAACATATTCAAAATATACCTAATTTACGGCAATAAGAACGACTGTATTCTTTTATGATACGAAATAATAATTTTGCTTTATAATGCTATTCATAATAATTTAAATATATATACACCAAATATGGAGAAAGTCATGTTTTGGCCACATCATATTTTTTCATATGGAGATCAAAATTGTATAATTTTTTGGTGTAGAGTTATTGTTTTATTATTATTTATAATGACGTCAATACGGTAAATTAAAATTGTAATAAAGTAATTGCCAAAAATTATAGATTTAAAAAATATAAATCATCAAATGGATTCTTTACGATCCATTGATGCCAAAGAAACATGAAGCATGAATCATATTTCTATTTCCATTTTTCAAATGTTTTCCACCTTAGGACATTTTTTTTGCGTTAGACCCATGAAATTTACAGGGAAAAGAGTGAAATTGGCCACTGAACAAATCAATATTGTGCAACACTTCTGAAATATCTCAATATTTAGGATACTTAATGAAATTTGATTAGTGCGAAATTTAAAAAATCATAAGATATTAGACTGCGGTCACACTGCGCATAGGATATCTATATACTTTTTTAAATTTTAATTTGAAATAATAACCGCATTACAACGAATCCGCATTGGCCGGGTCCGCGATAAGAATTTTTAATTACTGAAAAACATAAAACGAAAACAGTATGTTTTTGCTCCTTCTGAAAACTTTGTAATTCCATTCGGTACTTGTCGGTTATCCCGAACCACTTTATTTTGTTGGTTATACCGGACCACTTTTTGAAAACAATTTATAGACATATTTCTGTTGCTAACCCATGACTGATTGGCCAGCCTCGACATTTACAAACCCAATCTCCAGACAACGTAGATGGTTTCTTTGGTTGCGGGTGAGGCGAAGGGCATGGTAGCGCCCGGAGATGACTACCCATTACAACAAAGCAAGCCGAAGGCTCGTCGATATATCCTCTCAATTTGCGGTGCAACAGTAAAGAGGATACAACATTGAAAGGATATATTGATGAGCCTTCGGCTCGTTTTGTTTTAATGGGTAGTCGTCTCTGGGCGCTACTGCGCCCTATGCCTCGCCCAGAACCAAAGAAACCCTCCACGTTGTCCGGTGATTAGGTTTTAAATGTAGAGACCAGCCAATCAGTCATGGGTTAGCAACAGTACCTTTCTTTAATAATTTAATATTGTTTAAATGTTTTTAATTTGGGCTTCCCATTAATTGTTACTCTGTTTACAGAAACTCAATACTGACATATAAAATATATTAAATTACGACGAATTGAAAGTGGTCTGGGATAACCGACAAGTACCTACCATTCTAATGAGCCATATCATAGATCACATATTTTTGAAAAATATTTCAAGAAATACCATTCAACCATCAAGCATGGCAAACATTTCTACTTGTATTTCAACAACCAGTTATACAATGTGCACAACTGTTGCAATTTTTATTTCCAAATCCTTTGTAGACTGTAAGGTTATTTTATCCTTTTATCCTACATGTGCTATTTCAATTCTTGGTTGGTTTAAATTCCTTAGACCAGTGTTTCCCAAATTATTTTTATGTATGGCACACTTTCAAAGAATAAACAATGCCACAGCACCATAACCTTGAAGAAAGGTTTTTATATTTCTACATATGAGTATTTTAACTTTTGGACAAATGCATTTCTTGGTACTACACCATAATCAATTTATTAGAGAAAAACCCATTACTCTAATTACCTATCAACACACTGAAATTATTGACTTGTTTCCTAAACAAAATTTTTTGTGGCTCCCTAAAAACCAGTTGCAATGCATCAGTATGCCTTGGCACCCACTTTAGGAACCACTCCCTAAGATATAGTATGTCAAAATTTGAGGGATTTTAATTTTGTATTTTAAGGTGTTTATATTTAACATATAAACAAACATTTATATAATAAAATAATGAATTGTTTTAAAATAGTGGAATGCATTTGTGTCATAATGAAATGTTTGCCAAAATAAATTCAAAATAACAAAATGTACATTTTTCAAACTTAAGATAATGAAAAAAGTTACTTGGCATAACTTCATCTAATACAGTTGCTATACTTGAAATCACCTGCATAATTGGCATGCTATCAATTTTATTTATACACATCTACATTTATACCTTTCAATTTTAAGTTATTTAACATATTAAGTATGCTATGTTGTTTTTTTGTCTCATTTTGGACTTCATTTACCATTAATGAATAGATCAAAATCAGAGCTGATGGAATAAAATTAGAGTGTTTGAAGAATGCAAAAGAAACATTACTCTTCCTTAGACGTGGTTTATCTTCATTATTTCTGGCAAAAAATGTGGCTCTTTTCATAATCACCTTGGCTTTGGAAGTCTTCTTCAGATTCAGTTTGGTTATAATTCATGCATCAACTCAGCACAATAGAGACCATCCTACTTTTGAGCTATAAGCTTAGCTATTCTCAATCATTTTGGTAACTGGGGCCAAAATTCCATACAAAAGACTTCCCTATTATTGCTATTAAGGCCTGCGAAAGCTATTAGAGAAGATTCAGCATTATTTCAATGGATAGAAGAAGCTGTTATTCACTGTCAATGCCAATGTTCATTTGTAAAGCAAATTAAACACATATCAAACAGGAAGTATTTATAAATCACCATCCTACTAGTTAATTATTTGAAACCAAGTATTGAGCTTGGTCAGCAAAAATTTTAGAAAGCAATACAAATGTGAGTAAAAATTTATTTCTATCAATTATTAAAGATTAATTAAAAATTTTTGCAATTTTTTCTAGAAAGCATAGCTATAAAAACACAAAAGCTATATTCAGTAGTAGGCTGCCAAAATTTTAACAATCGGTTGGTTCTCTCACAAATCACAACACCCACAATTTAAAAATTTCAATTTTGTTATTTAATGGCAACATCGGTAAACTAATCTATCTGAAGTCGAGTCTGATGATGCGTAAGCGGCAAAAGTCACATATTTAAGATGTAAATATTAAAACAACTTTTAATGCCTATTCTAACGCAATCAATCACAAAAAATTGACATTCAACAATATTATATTATAAGGAAAAAAGTCGGAAGGGTATTTTGAAGGCCAGGGCATTAATATCGTCAAAAGGTTCCATTTTGAACCACTGCACAGTGTAAATGCTTTATTTTCGCTAAATGTTCGGAATCACGACTGATATGCTACCATCACTGAAAAGAGTGCGCCTCTCATTAAAGAAAACTCAAAAATTATGTGCACAAACTAAATCCCAACATCCAATAGAACGATTTTTAATTTTTTCTTAACATAATTATAAATCGATTTAGATCTTAAGGCTCCATGCAGGCTCATTATCTTTCCATTATTAAATTGTATGTAAATACCCATAAAAATTACAATGAAAACAAGAAATATCGTAAAATCCCAAATTTTAAAAAAGAATGGCGAATGGCAAGAGACTACTGTACATTCTTTTCCTATGATAATTGCATTTTATACAACGTTAGTAACAAGGACATAGCTAGGAATATTGGCGCCTATGGCCAAGTTATCAAAATTCGCCTTTTTATAACACAAGTATTTCTATAGTAGCATTTACGTATTATTTCTAAAAATGATCAAGCGAATTACCTTTGAATGTATAATGTATGATGAAAATATAAAATATCTTGTATGCTTGGTTGATGTAACGTCAGTAATAAATATAAACTTTAGCTATAAAAATTAATTTATGTAAATTTTCACCTTAAGGATTCTGGAAAATACTAACAATAAGTCACATTGTCATTTATCCGAGACATTTAAATTTTTAGTTTAAAAACTCATCGCTACCAATACTGTTATTAAAATATGAAATATAAAATTCTATATAATGTTACTAGATGCATTAAATTTTATAACTCCCATTCAGGGCCGTCACGTCAAAAATTGCCGTCTGAGGCGAGTGTACTTTATGCCGCACTTTTGCACAGTAACAGCATTTATTTTTGGAACCCAATGAATTTTCTTAATTCTGAAAAATCTTGATATATTTCAAAAGAGGAACCTTTGGACTTTACTTTTTCGGCTCCATTCTACAATTTAGTGCATATAAGGTACATTAATTTTTGCGTTTTTATTTTCATGAAAGTAGCGAAATGTGGAACTCGTCTGCGTAAAAACCCTATATAATTCTGAGAAGAATCTTATCTCGGCACAAAAAGAAGATGCCATCGTCGACACGTATCTTATGTCAGTTACAATGAAGCCCCTCAAAGAAATTTATGATGTTTATCTCATGACCGAGAGTGAGTCCGAGATGCGAGGGAAAGATTCTCGCGTTCAAGATGCATGGAAAACCCTCTCCCGTCACCATATCTCCGGTTCTAATGAACAAAATGCAACAACTTTTGTGTATGACTTCTGTAATGCTTATGAATAATGATTCTGTAACTATAACTTCTATATTATTAATGAGCTGTCTTTAAAAAAATCATTAACGCAATATTTTCTTGAAAATTTCCAGTCGAAACGTCAAAATATTGACCTGTGGTAAACTTTTCCCCTATTTGTTTTAGAGGGGTATGCCCAGCGGATGAAATGTTTAGAAATGTTCACGTTTCTTTGAATAAGATTGCATATCAATAGATTCAATGGTGTTCACAATACTGTAAGCTATATGAATACTGCAAACGCACCGATCTTGGCCAATGGTGGACCTTAGGTAGTTTTTTCGATTTGAAAATTAATTATATTATTTAATTTATATTATGATTAAAATTCCGCATTTCTACAATGATTATTAGTATTTTAGAATTCCTCTGATTCCTACAAAATACGATATCATATAAACCAATTTTCTGATAAAAATGCTGCCATTATATTGATGAGCGATTACCTAGATGTAAAGATGATCCAGGAAGAAGATGTCAGTGTTACTGGCTGAAACAGTGGTAAGGATGCACTTAGGAACCCTCTGCAGAAATTGAGTGTAACTGTAAAACTACACTCGGACAGGCTGCCCTATATTAGACAATACCTGCAGACGTGTACTTTTTGGAGAGTTATCTTCTAACACGACCGAGTCCGGTGATCCCGTAATTCTGACTGGGAACTATGTTGCAGCAAGCGAAGAAAGGCATGCTAAGAATTTAATTAAGCGGAATATGAAACAGAAGCCAACGAAAGATACAGAGAAGGGAAAGGAAGCTCTAACCTAAACATCCCGAGTCCAAGGGCTAGCTCTATGTCACGGAGAGATATTTAAAAAATTCATATTATTTTTTTACTGCTCTGAGTGCAAAATCATGTACGCTTAGTTGATGTTGAAGTGGTGAACGACAATGTATGGGCACCCTTTTCTTTTTTGCAAATCCGCAATGGCGGTTGATTTTTGTCTCAATATGCGTCTGAAAATGCCGCCCCAAGCTAAACGCCACCCGAGGCGGTCGCCTCACCCCTGGCGCCGGCCCTGCTCCCATTTTTACCTTTAAAAATGTGTAGAGTAGAAAAAAATAATCCATAAATAGCAAAAATAAAGCAAGAATCAGCATCCCATAATAATTTCACACCTAAGTTTGTACGCGCTTCAAGTGCGGCACTTGTTTCACTTTGAAGTATAGATGATCAGCTCGCTGTTTTTGTCTCATTTTTACACGGCATTCTTTGTTACTATTTCGTTAATTATTTTTACTAATAAGTTCAATTTTTTCACTGGATGTCATAGTTGTAATAATAACAAATAATTTTTCGATTTTCTCATGGGGGGGGAGGGTTTGAACCCCATCAACCCCCCCCCCCCCCCTTAGCTACGCCTCTGTTAGTGGAGGACCAGATCCGTAGGACCCATTCCGTCTGATTTCACACGGAGGACTTGAGCACAGAGGACCTGAGTCAGCATCCTCCACTAACGGGCAGACATTTTGAAGGACCTAGTCCGCCGCGGATCAGGTCCTTCAAAAAGTCCGCCCGTGTATGGCCGGCTAATAGGCGCTCACACTGGAAGCGAAACGCGCCTAAAAATGCTCCAAAGTTCAGAAGTGCATCGACTGAATAAAAAAATGTCAGAAGTTACTTAAAACCAATAAATACACACAATTAGTGTACAAGAAATAATGTGTAAACATGTTAAAAGATACTTAAAATAGCAAAAAAAACGAAAAACGCAATTTTCACTTAGCGCACAAGAAATTCCTAACGCAGCACACTGGGATCTGGCTGACCCGACTCGGATTTCACGTTTGTAGTACATACTCAGTGTTTGAGTCACCACTGACGGTTCCACCCGCCTGGCAGTATCGACAGTGTCCCAAAGCTTATTTACAGGGAGATCCCGGCATCAAATTCGGAAAATTACGAGGGCTAAAGGGAAAAGTCTAAACCGCTCGGGTCAATCAGACCCCGCTGTGGTTTTAGGGTTAAAGGAATGTTATCGAAATGCATTGAAATGTACGATTTACTGGTAAAAATATGTCCGAAAGTATAAATTATTTTCTTACTAAAAAAAGTTATATGCGCTTGTTACCATATATAATACGCACCCTAACTTTTTGTCAATTTTTTGTGAAAAAATGCGTATTATAATCGGAAAATTACGGTAATTGAAATAATCTTATTAGACAAGCAAAATAGACAACATTAAATTAAAAATCTTAATCAAATTGGAGATGAGCGATTTTTATTCCGTACAGCTTTCTTTTCGCTTCATTATTGCACACCATAAAGTATTACACATGAAATCGGATCAGAAATAAATTGCTTAAACATAGTCGAGAGGAAAAAGTCATATGTGCACTAGACTATGCTTGAGCCAAGATCGGCAAGAATCATGTCTATGGCAATGCTCTGATAAAATACGTTCCAGAAGTCAAACATGCATAAAATTCGAGGATTTCGATCAATAATCAAAATTCGGTGACATAAATAAGAACTTTCATTACTTACCCCTTATAACCATGCAAATCCCAATCCGATATCACAATTCTAAGATATTTTAAAGTGAAAAAGATAAAATCTCTGCCCGATGGATTTGAGACTTCCTATGTCAACCAAATGGAGAAGTTCCTGGAATTGAACTTGGAACTTCAAAGTTCGCCAAATATATTATAAACATGAGGTCAGCCCTGGTAGCAACAATGGAATTCAGAGGTGAATAGCAATGGAAGGGGAATGCTTGTTATATTTCCATTGCAAAAGGGGGTCTTTAGACGAACACATCAATTGTAGTAAAATTTTAAGTATTTAATGATGTTAATTTTGTGAGAAAGTAACTCAAGTATCATTTCTGGGTTATTGGGCTTATTAACAGCATCTTTTAAACACAATTCTACAATAGATAACAACACATATATACGCTCACATCTACTCGAAGTTTATATTTGCCATAAATTTCTTATTTTTACTTTCTCATGCGAAGTATCGAGAAAGTATTGCTATCGCGAAAAAATTCGACTTCAAGATTTTTATGGAAATATACGTTTTAGGTGTCGCTAAATCCGAAAAAGTGGTTTTCGCAATGCCGTCTGTCTGTCTGTTACTGGCTCTGAAGCCTAGACGGTAGAGCAAAAATGAATGAAATCTTGTACTTAGGCATTTTATCATACTGAGCAGAGTATACATAGAAATGGTTGACACTGCTCAATAATTAAGAGTAGTTTATTCTACGAATTTTTAACAATAATTCGATTTTCTGAAAAACAGCTCTAACGATTTTGATCAAATTTCCTACAGTTACTTGAGTTTACATCTTCAATAATACCAAATAGCTCATATCTCTCAAAAATGAATATAAGGCTAGTTTATTCTAGGCAACTTTAACAGCAATTCGATTTTCTCAAAAACGGCTCTAACGATTTTGATTAAATTTCGTACTTGAGTATACATCTACAATAATATACATATTTCATTTTTCTCAATGAATGAATATAAGGCTAGTTTATTCTTGGGCAACTTTAACAAAAATTGGATTTTCTAAAAACAGGCTAATACGATTTTCATTTTCTAAAGATAACTAAACGAAGCACTAGTATATGAGAAAGTTTGTACAATGTATGTTGTACCGATTTTTATCCTAGAAATATGTTTAAATGATGCATTTAATCAGCACATTTAACCGGATGTGATGCCCGAGTTACTTTTTCACAAAGTTAACAACATAAAATAGCATAAATTTTATTGCAACTGATGTGATCGTCTAGTGACCCCCTTCTGTGATGGGATGGGTACGTGAGTTCGGTTTTTGGTCGACCTTGATGCTAGAACTCCTAATCTGAGTTTATGACATTCGGGAAGTCTGTACTTTTTCAAGAGGGGCAGAACAATGCAAATCGCAGGGTTTCATAGGTAAATTGGGTTCTAAAAGGCCAAGGGCTAAAATACTACCAACGAGCCCCAGGTTTTCTTTTTGAAGAATATGACTGAAGAAATGGCACCCTTCTGGGCTTTTGCACCCCTGGCAATCATCCATCCCTTGAGATGGCCCTGATTCTACCCTGTCCATTTCTGATTATCCCTGAGGACCTCAGGTTGTCCCCTAGGGCCTAGTTCGTCCACGATGATTTCATCCATTTTAAGATATCATTTACTGCCTTCCTCCATGATCCCAAAGGATGTCTTCACCTAATGTATGATGTTCTGGAAGAATTGGCAAATCTGTCGTTGCAACTACAAGAGCAGTTCTGCACAATAACCAGAGCTGATAAGCTAATACGATGAACAATTCGCATAAATGCAACTTTAAAGGGCAAACCTGGGGAGAAGTTAAGAGAAAGTATAGCTGCGTCTGAGAATATGTGTTACCAAGGAATTGTTTTAAAACACAACAAACAAATCATCAGCATAAATCGATTGCAGTTTGTAACAAGCATTGTAATAAACCTTGAATCGTGTTGCTTTGCTACAACTGCATCTCATCGAAAATCAGGAGATTTTGGCATCGAAGTAGAAAAATACAAAGAGATGATAAAAGATTATGAGGTTCTGAATCCAGAAACATGGCCGGAAAATTTAGATTGTGAAGTAGAAAAGGACGTTCAATATGGAGAAGAATTAGAAACATATGCTCACATTTCTGCCTCAAGAACAGCCAATCAATATTAAATGGTTTTCGGGATTTGTTTGTTGGAGACAGGTGAATATTCTGTCATCTCTTGCTCCACTAAGACATGCAATTAAGACGATACCCTGTAGTTCAAGCTAATGTGAAAGAAGGTTTAGTGCGATGAGCCTCATCATATCGAAACTTCGATCAATATTTTTGCTTGCAAACTTATCATCACTTATGTTCATCAAAATAAATGAACCTCCACTTGTTACATGGAATGCAGTTCCATACATAAAATCATGGTTGGTGCAACATCGTTCTGCTGAAGAGAATAAGTCTCAACATATAAACAATGATGTCACGTCTAATGTAGAAAAAAATAACTTTGGAAATTATTTTGTTTCTTCAATACAATCTTTTAAGATAACAAAGCCTTTATTTTTTATTATTAAAAAAATCCTTATGTACATTTTCCTTTTAGTAACATTTCAAACCTGTGTCACGCCCATAGGTGTTTTTATTGGTTAACTAGCAAGCCTATGAAAGTTCAGGACATCACTGTTGCTAGTAGTGATTATTTTCCTGTAAAGTCAATGAAATTTCGCTCATGTTAAAGAGTAAGTTTTAAGGAGAAATGCACTTTTTTTATTATAAGAGGAACTTTGTTTAGAAGACAAATGAACATAAGCTCACTTTATTACATTAAGGTCAGTGATATTTCCTTGTTAACAATCAATGTAAGTAAAATAAACACAACATTTCCTTACAATTACTGGTATTTAATAGTGTTTATATATTATTATTTAATTAATTGATTGTTACAAACCAGCTATTCAAGATTATGTGATTATAAAGTAGTGATGCATAACAATGCCTTAGTTATTTTGTGTATTTTGGTGGGTCATAAACTACTATATAGGTATATAAAATCTTAGAACCCTGGTATTTTTTTAGGACTACATCCCTGATTAGCAAATGTCTTAAACCTGGCTGCTACCAATTCTTGTCACTTAACTTCCTACAAAGCAATCAGCAAGTAAACTTCCCCAAAAAAATCTTGGTTATGTAATAGAAATGGATGTGTTCATCCAGCTAAAACCATCTACAATTTTCACGGTTCCAGCAAAATTATCAACTGATCAGAATCTCTTGATAGTGAATAACTTCCAAAAAAAAGTGATCCCATTATTTGGTGTACAGTAAGTCCCCGACTTACAAGGATCCGTGTTACATGGATCCGCAGATAAACAAATGAGGGTAGTTGAACTGCCGCACGTATACAGTTAGTTGGACAGCTGCTTGATAGATGGCATTACTTGTACACTGCAGGCAAACTGCAGGAAATGTAGCAGACAGAAGTGCTTTTGTTAGAATTGTTTTTTATTGTGAAAGAGCTTTTAAGTGCATGAAAGTTATCTCGTAATTGCATTAAAACAAATTTGATAAACAAACTAGGTATAAGCCCTCATTATGGCTGAGAAACGTAAGAGTGGTGACGTGACGGTTCAGGAAGGTATCTAGAGCAGTTAATGATGCAACTGCATGCTATAAAATTATTTATGATGAGAAGAAAGAAGCTACTATATAAACATCACTGGACAAGTACATACATACGTAAAACAGAGACAAATGATGTAATGCCATAGTCACCTGCAGAATCTGCTTAAATACATATATACTATGTACTAATACTCTTTTTGCAATTACTATTATTTTTACTTAAGTATGATGTATTGTAATGAATAAATTTTCATTTTCTTAACATTTTGTTATTATAAGCTCTACTTTTTTCGGCTTTAATTATCCAATGAAGTGAATGTCAAATATGTGTAACTGCCGTGTGTATTAGGTTATTTGACCAGCAACTTAAAAGATGGCGTTTGCCGTACATTTCCACTGAAGTTCTCTTTACTTTGCCGCTAGTACTGCACAGCCGACTGCGTTGCTTCAAAAAAGGTATTGGTTTACACATTGTTCGACTTACATGGAAATTTTTGGAACAAATTAACCATGTAAGTCGGGGACTTACTGTATAGTAATTATCAACAAATAGAGGGGGTTATCTCATTTAATCGACAAATGAAAAATTACTTGACAATGCTGTCCTATTTATGAGTTAGTGTCACTGTTCTGATAAGTTGAATAAAATTTTAAAATGAAATGTTTTTTAAGAATAATATTTTGTTCCAATAGAAAAATAATATATGAAACAAATACCCTCAAACTGGTCTCACTGAGGCTCTCATAGACTATTTTATATTAATGCAAATGTCCTCAGCATGCATTATTAAGTTACTAATTTATCTAAAGTCTTTCATTAGTTTTACTGCATAGGAATAAAATGTTACTTGCATTTTATATTAGCCTGTTTTGGAAACCTTTTTACTAACGTGATGTTTACATTTAATTGCATGATTAATGTACCATAATTTTTAGCATTTCAGTTCAATGTTCTTTCTTTGGGTTATAGATCTTGCGAATTCGCACACTATTTCTGCAGTCTATGCTGAGGCAGGACATTGCATGGTATGACACACACCAAGTTGGTGACTTTGCAAGTAGAGTAACTGAGTAAGTCAACCAATTTCTCTACAGTTTATGGCCTATTCCATATTTTAATGAGAAAATTTAATTACAATTTCAAATTGTTTTCAAGTACCTACAGGCATCCCTCACTTAGTGGTCTTAACTGCTTCCTGGAAAAGAGAGCAGTAACTGAAATCACACTAAGCAAGGAAATTTTTCCATAAGGATAGGTTTAATTCATGACACCAACTTACCTTAAATGGTAATGAATTTGCAAAATGAGGTATATTTTGGTACTAGCAGTAAAGAAACAACAAAAAACATGCAACAGAAACATTCTTTAACAAGTTAGGAAAGTACTGAGAAAGCAGATATTATAAGGTGATATTTTTACAAAAAATGAATTTATTCCATAGATTAATATTAATGGCATCATAATATAGCCCTCTGATTCCCATAAAAGCATGAGGGTGAAGGGGGCAGTTACATTGTTTCTCACGGGGAATTTTTTTCTCACTTCTCATTGTAAGGTGGCCAACCTCCCCACTTAAAAAGCTGTGCCTTCAGCACTACCACCCAATGTGCTTATTCATGTGTCTACATAATACATTCTACAAAGTCAATTTGTCTTAGAATGACCCTAAACGAAAATCACTTTCATACCAGTTTGCATGCTAAAATGCACACCGACATCTCTGTCAGAGAAGTCATAACTACCATATATTCCGGCGTATAAGCTGACATCCACTTTTTCACTTAAAAATACTTCTCAGGAAATCGTTTTCAGACAAAATTAAAGTCGTATACAATCCAAGTTTTAACAAAATAGAAATAAACAATAATAAAAATATATATAAATACTGTTTGGAGTCCGTGCTATTCTTTTTGAGCATTCCATGTGACATATGTTTTAATTTCAACCAATAAGAAACTGTTAGTCTCAGAGAGCTTGACTCACTAAATAAAGATTCCTATAATTTGACTGATGTCAGCTGCCAACGATACTATCAAAATGAACTATACCTAGTGATCGCAATCGATCTCTACAGTGATGAAATTCAATAAAATATGGCAAATGTGTGCCCCACGCACCTTTTTTCCCAAAATGTCTGTAAAAAAAGAGACAGCACATCATACATGAAGATTTCTGACCAAGTCTTAAATATTGCGAATTTTGATAGTAAATTTACTGCAACACGCTTGCATCTACATTTACACTCACAAATGATGAAGAATTCTACAAAGTTTCCAAGTAAGTACACGACCAAAAAACGTTTAGGGCTTAAATGCGTGGTTTATCCTGCCGTTGGTGCATCTTCAGCATTGAGATGATGTAATATTTTTATAATATTTAAACTGTACCTTTTTATTGAGTTTTAAGTTTATTATTGTTACTCAAAAAAAGAAGTTCTGTCATTAAAAATTTACTATCAGTTTCTACCTACACTTTTTGCCGGAATAAGTTGGCATATGGTATCTGTATTCGACAAATTCATTGTGAGCTGCTGATGCCCCTTTAACCCGGGAGAGAACCATAGTTCCCTCTAATTTTTTTCATCCATGGGCAGAATGAATATCGCTATGCGCAACTAAATGACGCTAGTGCGTGAATGTGCACCGGGGTTGACACGGCCTTTTCCGATATATTCTAAGATACAATCGTGCTCACTTGAAAAATTTAGCACATGGCACTTCAAATACTGCTGCGCATCCGCACAGCCATGCAGCATAGAGGGAACCATGGAGAGAACACACCTACGGGGAATCCTCAAACATTTTTTTACTTTCTTCATACGAAGTAATGGGAAAGTATTGTGATCACGAAAAAAATCGACTTCGAGATTTCAACAGAAATACACATTTTGAGGTCCCTACAACACGTTTAGACTATTTTCGGAATGATGTCTGTGTGTGTGTGCATGTGTGTATGTGATTGTGGACGCTCTAAGTCAAAATGTACTTACCATATCATTACCAAACTTCATATATAACACTTTAGCATGAGCACAAAGAACTGATTAGTTTTTGGACAACATCGGTTAACCGGAAGTCGAGGTTTATTCGAAACCCGAATCTTTTTTTGCGATATTTCTCTGTTAAAACATCATTATTGTATATACAATTCTACACAAAGGTTATAGAGAATGTCATTTCCTACAACTTTTATTTGAAACAATTTTCCATAGCAGTTATTGTTTAGGAATTATTTATAAAAAATAATCGGTTTTTTGTTTCTGTCCAATATCTCCTTAAAAACATCGTAGAGTATACTATTTCTTCCAGCTTTTGTTTGAAACAAATTTTCATAGAACCATCCATTTCGAAGATATTTTGCTTTTTCTTAATTTCCAGTATACAGCACCACGACCATGCAGTGGTGAATTCTGTAAACATATTCGAAATATACCTAATTTACGGCAATAAGGATGACTGTATTCTTTTACGATATGAAATAATAACTTTGCGTTACAATGCTGTTCGTAATAATTTAAATATCTATACCCCAAATATGGAGAAAGTCATGTGTTGGCCACATCAGATTTTTTTAATTTTTCGCCACCGTAGACGTCAACTTATTAAAGCACGAATTTATTTTTTTCTCCCCGAACTGGTCCAAAAATAGGGGTGCGTGTGGTACATGAGGACGCAGATTACGTGAGTAAATAAGGTATTAAAATTAATTATTATTAATACCGTATCTGCCCGAATACAAGCCAATATTTTTTGTCAAAATCTATTATGAAAAAATCACCCCTCGGCTTAAATGCGAGTCCGAGGAAAATTTGATTTATGGTTAAATCTCAAAGTCTCTCATTGCCTTCGCATTCAAATGATAGTACTATATTTTTTCTAAAGTAAATATTTGACTTACGATGAATATATATAAAAATATCTGGGCGAAATTGCTTGCGTAAATTGACGGTAATGCAAAATGCGTTGATGCCTTTGAATGCTCAACTGTTTGAATTTCAGTAAAACTTTACATGTAACGTGTATAATTATAAAAATGCAATTTCATAAGGCAATGTATATGCTAATTTCATTGGAAATAGACTTGGATGAAAAAATATCTTGGCAAGATCGCTTGCGTAAATTGATGATTACGCAAAATGCGTTGACGGCTTGAATGCTCAACTCTTTGAATTTCGGTAAAACTTTACATGGAACGTGTATAATTATAAAAATGCATTTTCTTAAGGCAATATAAATGACAATTTCAGTTGGAAATAGGCTTGGATGAAAAAATATCTTGGCGAGATCGCTGTTACTATATTTGACCTTTTGTGAAAATGAAGTTGAATTAAATTATTGTCACTGAATATGGAACATTATTCAGCAACGCAAAATTATTAATTGGAGTAATATTTGAAAATGTCGACAACTAAACCATTTCCCACACATTTCTTTGATCTCGAATAATGAATTTTAAGATGTGCATGAATGCTTGGCACACTTCAGCATAAAATCTACAAAATTTACGTTTTTGCCAAAAAATGGTGAAAATTTTTGGGGGGTCAGCTTAAATCCGGGGTCGACTTCTATTCGGGCAGATACGGTATTCTAAAATAAATGTCATAAAATGCGAGCACTGGAACAGCTGATTCAAAATACCAATCACTTCCAGCGAAAGATCAACGGTCTTTGCAGGCCCGCTCTGGGCATATTTGCCACCCGGGTGCAAGCAGTTTATGCCACCTCTTACGGACTTATATAAGCACCTGGGCCCAGATTTTTTTTGATTTTTAGATTAAAAGTTGTATTTAATCTAAGAAATAAATTGTGCAAAACACATAGTGCAAACTTTCTCGTATAGGAATCACCTGATGTATTACGTAAAAGTACTTTATTATAGAAGGCGGTCTATCACATGACTTTACAAAAACAGCAGAATGTAAAGGACATTTGTACATTTGTAAAAACACAAAATTAAGATATATTCTTGCTTCTGCCCATGAATTGCCGCCCCTAATATGATGCCGTCTAGTTGTGATGCACCCCTTCCACCCATAGGATGGAGCAGCCCTGGGTCTCCATAAATATCGATATTATTCATTTGTAATTTAAGGTTTACATTTTGTTCGGCGTATAAGTCGACTCTTAAGTTTTAGGAAAAATTTTTTATGCTTCAAAGGTTGACTTATACGCCAAAATATACGGTAACTAAAATAGTAAAAGTACCACAAGTAGTGTAAATAAGAAAGAAAATAAGCAAAGATGGCATGCCACAGCAACATCTGATAAATAAGATCTAATATCGTTAACATCCCATTTCTTCAGATTAGCAGCAATCGAAATAACACCCAAAAAGCTATAGGAGAGATCATTTTTTTGCAAATTGGATTGTTTAATGATATTTAATTTAACTGTAATTTACCTATGAGTGCTAATTAGACATACTAAATTTAGAATAAGTGTGGCAATTGAACAACAGATAAAAGGAGCACTATAGCAAAACCGCACTAAGTGAATTGCACTATAGCAAGGGATGCCTGTACATAGAAATCCATAGTTTTAAAAAGTTGGTAAGTCAAAATATATTTAAAATGCCTACAATTGGTAGCAACAGGAATAAGCTTTTCTAATGATCAAAATATTTCAAGCATTTAACAAAGTTGTTAAAGATCCTATATAAGATTTGTTCTTTAGTTTTTGGATATTGATATGATTGTTCTACAACAGGTGTGCACAAACTTTTCATACCCATGGGCCACATTTGATGGTTTATACGTATTTACTTGCATATAAGCCACACTTTTTTTCATAAATTTTTATTTGAAAAATTAGGATGCGACTTATGAGCGAATACAAAGGAAAAACAATCATAAAGTGAGTTATTCTCAAATTACGATCACAATTTCCATGTTTATATCATTTTCGATTAGAAGTCATAAGACATACATCGTTCTCTTATCTAACCTATCTTTATTGCTGCCTAATCGAACAAGTTGTTAGCAACCGTTTAGCTATTGTGCTTGAGGAGTAAAACAGATGCAAAGCTTCTGAGTCACTTCTGCTGTGTTAAACACCCATCACGATTTGCCTGTAAAAGTTTAAATATTTCAATAACGTAATTTTTTAGCACGGTAGTGCAACAAACATAGCTTGTGAACTACAAAATTTAAAAATTAATTTTCAAGAACATAAGAATAACTGTTTCATCCCACAAAGGACTAAAATTTTGCTAATGAAATTCGACGAATCTGGAAATGCAATTTCTAAAATGTAAATCAAAGAATTTGACCTTTTTATGTTAGATGCTTATCATACATATTGTTGTGAGAAAAGAGTTTTGAAGAAGCAGAACCATTTAATTGGGTAAATAGTACATTCAATTGGTACAAGGCTGAAAAAACAGCACAAACCATCAATCAAACATATGGAAGGCTTTTAATTGATATCGACAATCTTTTCGATGAAGTAAGTTTAGCGGAAGCAATTTATGTTTAGTAATGACAGAAAGAGAAGTTGAGGAGGATGAGGGAGGGATGAAATTCAAAGATAGATGGATTGAACTTTTTAAACAATATGGTATTTAATCCCACAGCATTACTATGGAAAATTATACAAAAAATTATGAAACGACCTATTGGACATATTTTTTTCTTTGCTTTAATATTATCATATTTATCTGATCTAAAATTTGCAGTGAATTGTCTGATTTTGTTAAAATCCTTCATCGAATATATTATATATATTTTGATTTTGGTATTTCTCATTTATCTTATCTTGCAGAGACCTAAACAAACTGAAGGATGGCATTGGTGAGAAGGTTGGGATGATTGTCCTGCTATTTGTCTCTTTCTTTGCCTCAATTATAGTTTCCTTTCTTTACGGCTGGAAACTCACCTTAGTCATCATAAGTTTTATGCCAGTCTTGGTAGTTGCCACAGCAATTGTAGGAAAGGTAAGTAGAGATCTTAAAGACCATAATTCAGAGAATAATATAATAAAAATAAAGATTGGTTGATATTTTTCCTATATTCCTGGAGTCTCCTCTGTGAGTAATCAAATGCTATGCACCTCTGCTCTTCCCATATCTTAGAGAAGTAGAATTAGAGAAAGAAGAGGGGTGAGTTTGTATACTAGGATGAGCAGGTGTTGAGTCATATATATTTTGTGGGCTGGGGTAATTAATTTGTTTATGGTTAAGCTTCTTGGTATCATATATCTATGGCTATCCTAAAACAAAAGCTCAACAATAACTGAACTGAGATGTAGGCACAAACTTGATCAACACACAAGGCCCAAATATGACCACGTTAATGATGGCACAGTACGAAGCAGCATGGCTGTACTGGCATGACCAGGCCCATCCCTAGGTCATTTGCCTCCCAAAGGCAAGGTCTATAATGCTGCCCTTATTCTATAGGTGGGTAATATGGACAGTGAGAATGCTATGTAGAGATCTGCATGGATACAGAATTCCGTATCCGCACCCAAACCGTAACTGCATCTACGTATCCGTATCCGAACCGTACCCGCAAAAATTTATGAATTACCCGACCTGATCCGACCCGCAGGAATAAATTGTCCGACTCAACCCGACGTGCAAGTAGAAGTCGTATCCACAGGCAAAAATTATTTGGAGCATCAACTAAGAAACAAAATCCAAAAATTCAAAAGAAAATATCTCTCAGCAGAACATATCAATGACTCTCTCTTAATGCATAGAATATTTTGGAAAATCCCACCAATACCTCACAAAGAAAGTCACATCCCTCCAAAGGTAAGGGGGAGGGTCAAAAGAGACCCAAAGCCTTTAGGGCTATCGACTTGGACAGGGTAGGAGAAGGATGCAACCGACGTTATTATTGTTTCTCATGCTTAAAGACACTGAATTTTGAGTTCAGCACGGATACTGATTTTCGTATCTGCACCCGATCCACACCCTGAGGCTATATATCCGAATCTGACCCGCATCTGCAAAACGTTATGCATAATCCGACCCGAACCGCAACTTTTCGTTCGGATATCCGCGGGTCGTGTCGGATAAATTGCAGATATGCAGATCTCTAGTGTGCTGCCAAAAATATAACAACCGGGATGCTATTATTGCTGCTGCCCCTGTCAGTTGGGCATTTGACCCAGCATCAAATTCATGACTTTTTTTCAGCTCTGAGATAATGTTATCAGATCTTTGCAGGAATTAGAAGGGATTTCATTAATAAAATAAAATAAACTAAAAAATACATTTTCAGTGTGTACACACTTTTACTTTAAACAGCACTCAAGTGTAGAAAATAATTTTTTCCTGGACAAAAAATATTATTCAAAAATTTGTATGCTTCATAAAAGTGGGTGACATTAATAAATGTTAAGTAAGTGGCCAACAAAAAGAACTAATTTATGAGGAAGATGAAATATAAGAATTAGAGGATAAAAAAGCCACCCACTTTTACGAATCATACAAATTTTTGAATAATATATTTTGTCCAGGAAAAAAATATTTTCCACCTTTGAGTGCAGTTTTAACTGTGTGTACACTAAAAATGTTTTTTACTTAATTTTATTTTTATCTTTTTCGTCTTATAACTGCTATTAGTAATGTTTTTTTACATGCATGAGAAATAATTATGAATATATAATTTAATAAATTTGGAATAATTGTTGCAACGCAGGACAAATGTGTAATGAAAATTGATGTTATATCTGACTGATGAACTTTTCACTGAATAATATTTTTGATTTAACAGAACTTCAGACGATGTAAGAGCATTGAACTCAAAATTCAAAATTTGGTTATCAAACTAGCCAAAATTTCTGACGTGAGAAAAATTATAACTTAAACTTAAAACAGTTGCATATAGTCTTCCATGAAAGAGAATGAATGTATATTCAATATAATAATTTATGAATGCTGTTTACTTTGGTTGCTATGAAAACAATTTTTCTCGCCTTCCTTCTCTCTCTCCCTCTCATATTAAAAGTATTCAATGCATGTTTATACCCATAAGGATTGAATTAACAATATGATATAGAGGTCTAACAATGGAATTGGTAGGCAAGACAACATCCCATTAAAATGGCAAGATTTCCTCAAACTGTGTGAATTTAACGTTTACATTGAGAAATTTAGGGTAGGTGGAAAAAGATGAACAGAATAAGGAACTTTATAATGTTTTCTTCAAAACAGTTCATATCCGAAGATTGTTGGTCAATTCTTTCCAATTTGAATCTAAAAAAGAATGAAATACTGCATGTCAAAAAGTTGATTTTTACATGTTACCTTATGGAAAATGGAAATGTCTTCCTTGGAGTCGAACCCAGGACTTTTTTGAGACAAATGCATCAAAACAAAAAGTAACCATATGCTTAGTTTACGGGACAGGCATTAGATTATGAACTCTGTTAAATAAAATAATTTTCACTTTTAATGATATCAATATAATGGCTCAACAAAAATAGACAAAATGAAAAAATTTTACACATTGCGATCAACAATTAGAAAATTTTATCATAGCAACGGAAACGAGCAACTATTGGTTTTATGAAAAATGTTTCAAACAAAACTTGTAGAAAATTACATTGTCCACAACTTTAATAATAACAAATATTTACATAAATTTAGTTTTAAAGGAGATATTCGAAAAAAAAGGGAAAATGAAAAGAATAAACCTCCACTTCCAGTTGAGCTATTTCAGCCAAAAGCTTTTCAGATCTTCATTTGCTAATAAAAATCATAAGTTTTGTTCTGATCTGATTATTAGTTTTTGAGTTAAAGTGCCCGCAAAATTTTGTTACACACACATCATTGGGAAAATAATCAAAACGTACTCAGGGGGCCTCAAACGTGTATTTCTGTTGAAATCTTGAATTCAATTGTTTTTCACGATACAATACTTTCTCTTATACTATTTATGCAGAAAGTAAAAATATAAATAAAACACCTTCAAATTCCAATGCATTATATTAGTCAAGCATGTTGTATAAAGCCTTAGTATGTTTAACTGAATGACTTCCTCTAATTTTTCATACAGATGCAAACCTCTCTCACTGAGAAGGAGCTGAAGGCATATGGAAAAGCAGGAGCAGTGTCAGAAGAGGTACTTGCAGCAATAAGAACAGTGATTGCATTTGGTGGAGAGAAGAAAGAGGTTGATCGGTAATATACATTTTTATATCAGATCATGTTCTCATCATAATAATAGAAGGGATGTCAGTAAAATTTAAGAGAATACTAAATGAAGGGATGTACATTTGAAACAGGCTCTTAAGGGAAATGCAGATACAGAATACTATTATATGTTAATCAGAACACTAAAAAGGAAAATGAGAGAAGCACATAAAAATATCTTGGACTTCTGGGCAAAAGCAATAAGAAAATGATATAAGGTATATCCCGATTTACATCGACTCGAAGTTGTGTTGCCGATCAATTGATGCACTGATAACGTTGCAAGTAATAACTTCTTCAAAAAGTTGGCATAAAGATGGTATAAACATGGCACTGAAAACCATGGTCCTCGTAATTTTTTAAGTATACATTTGGAAACTACTGTATCTGCCCGAATAGAAGCCGACCCTGGATTTAAGCCGACCCCCGAAAAATTTCCACAATTTTTTGGCAAAAACGTAAATTTTGTAGATTTTATGTTGAAGTGTGCCGGGCATTCATGCACATCTTATAATACATTATTCTAGATAGAAGAAATGTGTGGGAAATGGTTTAGTTGTTGACATTTTGAAATATTACTCCAATTAATAATTTTGCATCATTGAATAATGTTCCACATTCAGTGACAATAATTTCATTCATCTTCATTTTGACAAAAGGTCAAATATAATAACAGCGACCTCGCCAAGAAATTTTTCATCTAAAAATAAGTCTATTTCCAATGAAATTAGCATTTACATTGCCTTATGAAATTGCATTTTTATAATTATACATGTTCCATGTAAAGTTTTACCGAAATTCAAACAGTTGAGCATTCAAAGCCGTCAGCGCATTTTGCATAATGGTCAATTTACACAAGCTATCTCGCCGAGATATTTTTTCATCCAAGTCTATTTCCAATGAAATTAGCATATGCATTGTCTTAAGAAACTGCATTTTTATAATTATACACGTTCCATGTAAAGTTTTACCAAAATTCAAACAGTTGAGCATTCAAAGCCGTCAACGCATTTTGCATAACCGTCAATTTACACAATCTATCTCGCCAAGACATTTTTATATATATTCATCGTAGGTCAAATATTTACTTTACAAAAAATATAGTACTATCATTTGAACGCGAAGGCAATGAGAGACTTCGAGATTTAACCATAACCCAAATTTTCCTCGGACTCGCATTTAAGCCGAGGGGTGATTTTTTCATGATAGATTTTGTCAAAAAACATCGGCTTGTATTCGGGCAGATACGGTAAATGTATAGGATTTTGGTTATAGGTTAGGCTTGAGACTTTGGATGAATGAAAAAGATATTTTGATCTGCTAGTAGGTCTGAAATACTGCAAGAGAGCTACTTTTTGTGCATCTTATCAAAGAGTATCCTTAACCTATTTATTATTGTGTCTTTTTTTAATTACTTAATTGTCTGCTAAATTATTTTTTTGTTTTAACTGTGCTCATAAAAAGTGAGATGAAGAAAAAATTAGACTGTTTTAAGCAAATTTGGAGTTCTGTAAGATCAACTAAAAAGTTTAAAATTACTACGGAGCAGAAAAATATCAATGTAATGACGTACATATTTACTAGCAAAGGTGCAAATAGTGATGGTGTTAGGAATATTCTGTTTAAGAAAGAGCCTCATCATCAGCACCGTCCATAGCACGATGGATACATTGGTTCTTGTCTGATAGCTGAGGTTAAGCATCATATAGCTAGGATAGTACTTGGAACAAGTGCTGTTTCAATTATCTGTATATTGAGTTATTCAGCCACCAGAAATGGAGTTAACTGGGAGACTTAAGAGAAATCTACTTACTGCAGCCAGTGTTGCCAACTCAGATTTGTAAATGGCACTAGATCCAACCTCAAAAGGCACTAACTAGGTGCCAAAAAAAGCTCTAGATAGAGAAACTCCTCTGTTTATACATTTTTCCTAATTTATGCTGCCTACGTGCATCAGTAAATATTCTACATTCTTATAGTGGTGTTATATGAACAGGAATTGTGAAATTATATAGGTAAATAAACTGATAATTTTTTATTAAAAAAAGAATTTAAAATGTTCTTATTCTAAAGATTGCATTTATACAATGCCAACTGGAATACATTTCATTGTTTTATATTCTATCCCCCTCTTATGAAAGTTTTCAATGAGTTTTTATAAATTAAAGATTTTAAAATCCATGGAATACTAACATTTCTTGATCTACAAGACAAGGGTATACACCAAACCAAATGTTTCTTCAAGCATAAGCCAACATTTTTTAGATAGGACTACACCTCTGTGTAAAATGCTTGGAACAACTGGGCACAGGAGCTATTTTTTTACATCAGACGATGCCCAAATACTGGTCTCCCCCTCTAGAATGTCGTGATTATGGTGAATATGTCATTTAAAAGAAATTATGACACTCAATCCTAGTAAATTTCATGCTGAATCTGATTAGGTATAATACATTTTCCTATAAAAGTATTTAGTATTAAAGAAACTAAAAATATCGGGATGGGAACAATATTAATATGAATTCACTTTATTAATTCTGACTTTACATTCTTAAAAATCTGATGTGGCCAACACATGATTTTCTCCATAATTGGGGTATAGATATTTAAATTATTATGAATAGCATTATAAGGCAAAATTATTATTTTGCATCATAAAATAATACAGTCGTACTTATTGCCGTAAATTAGGTATATTTTGAATATGTTTACAGAATTGACCGCCACATACCGGTGGCGTTGTAAACTGAATAAGATTAAATATCTCCAACATGGACGGTTCTACAAAAATTTGTTTCAAACAAAACCTAGAAGAAATATTCTTCTCTAAAACTGTGGTCCTCACGAAGATGACCAAATATGACGTTTTAAAGGAAATATTTGACGCAAACCGAAAAAACCGATTATTTTTTATAAATAATTTCTAAACAATAACTGCTATGGAAAATCCTTTCAAATGAAAGTTGTAGGAAATTACATTCTCTATAATCTTTGTATAGAATTGTATATACAATAATGATGTTTTAATGGAGAAATATCGAAAAAGCCGAATCAGGTTTTGAATAAACCTCGACTTCTGGTTATCCGTTATTGTCCAAAAACTAATCAGTTCTTTGTGCCCATAACAAAGTGTTATATATGAAATTTAGTAATGATATGGCAAGTACTTTTTGAGTTAGAGTGCCCACAATCACATACATACACACACAGACATCTTTCCGAAAATAGTCTAAACATGTTCTAGGGACCTCAAAACGTGTATTTCCATTGAAATCTCGAAGTCGATTTATTTCGTGATCACAATACTTTCCCATGACTACGTATGGAGAAAGTAAAAATTACACTTTTTCTACTTCATTGATTAATATTTCTCTGCAAATGAGTGCATGCTTTCTGATAACAAAAAAATGCAGTTGCGAGGAGAATCGCCTTGTGCGGTTAGGTGGCTGTCCAAAATTTGTATTAGAAGCAGTAGTGTTGCCATCTTATTGCTGGTGACCCTGATACACAGCCGTTCCATTTATTCAGACGGGGAATCTATTATCTGTGTTTTATCCCTGCCAAACTTGAACTTAATTTGACAAGTACTATCTACTATCGGTTCCAAAAGTATGTATACCCGAGTTTGAGGCAAAGTAGATTGATAACGGCTCGCCCGATTACAATGTATTTTACACCAAAATTTAGCTTGTTTCAGTCTGCGTTGAACGATCATAAAGCGATATTTCTAATTTGTTTTATAATTGTGATTTTGAGGTGAGAACAAAAAAGTACCCTTTTTTCGGCCCTCAAGACCCGATACCTAATTTTAGTGCCTTCTAAAACCAAAACGGATTGTCCGATTCTTAGCAAATTTTAAATAAACATAGAACACACATATCTAAATGACCATGTAAAATTTCAAATCCGTATCTTTGTTTTACGAAGATCTGTTATTAATTTTGTAAAGTAACTATTTCTCCGCAACCAGAGGTGCGAGAAAGACGCGCGTCTTGCCGTCGTCTTTGTCTCAGCGCTGTTAGTATGATCGCCGTATTGTCTTAACTGTAGGTAGCGTTATTTATTTTATATCGATTTTCATTTGAGTTTCATTTTAAGAAGCAGTTAACGCTGCGGTGGGCGGGTGCGAACGCCTTCCTGGCGTCACTTTCACCGTGGTCGCAGCGCGCGTTGTTGCCAGCTGTTGCCATCCTAATAATATGATGTAACGAACAAAAACAATATTTTAATGTATTATCCACATTGCTACTATCATGCTTTTCTTATGAGGGCTTTGGATCTCCATTGGCAGCTTTAAAAATAGGTTTCTATATTTCTGTATTTTTTATATTTTAATTTATGATTTTTCATGTTTTAAAAATTTTTTTAATTTTTCCCCACACCGAAAGAGGACTGAATGCATTTTAGTAAAGGTGTTAACTCCCCGCATTGCAATCCGGCCCACGGACGAGTCCTTCTCATTCGCGAAGTAATGCTGCCAGTTCCCAGTACGGCCAGCTCTTGACATGACAATAAATATAAGATGAGGGGAAAATATAAAAAGATTTCTAATGTACCTTCGCTTTCAAACATGGCCACCTATAAGTTGCTGCAACTCGCCGCATAATATTTGGTTCGAAGTAGTGGAAGATTCAGTTCATAAAAAGAAAAAAATCTGATGTGGCCAACACATGACTTTCTCCATATTTGGGGTACAGATATTTAAATTATTATGAATAGCATTATAAAGCAAAAGTATTATTTCCAGTCATAAAAGAATACAGCCGTCTTAATTGCCGTAAATTGGGCATATTTTGAATATGTTTACAGAATTCACCGTTACATGGTGGTGGCGCTGTATACATACTGGAAATTTACGAATAAGCATAATGTCTCCGAAATGGATGGTTCTACGAAAATTTGTTTCATACAAAACTTGGAATAAATATTATTCTCTACAACTTTGATCCTCACGAAGATTACCAATAACGACGTTTGTAGGAAGATATTGTATGGAAACCAAAAACAACGATTATTTATAAATAATTCCTAAACAATAACTGCTATGGAAAATTGTTTCAGATAAAAGTTGTAGGAAATTATTTCTCCATAACGTTTTTTATAGAGTTGTATATAAAATAATGATGTTTTAACGAAGAAATATAGCAAAAACCGAATCGGGTTTCGAATAAACCTCGACTTTCACTTAACCGATATTATTCAAAAACTAATCAGTTCTTTGTGCTCATGCCAAAGTGTTATTTATGAAGTTTGGTAACGATATGGCAAGTACTTTTTGAGTTAGAGCGCCCACAATCACATACATACACACACACCCAATACGAAAAAAATCTGATGTGGCCAACACGACTTTCTCCATATTTGGGGTATAGATATTTAAATTATTATGAGTAGCATTATAAGGCAAAATTATTATTTCGTATCGTAAAAGAAGACACGTCGTTGCCGTAAATTACGTATATTTTGAATGTTTACAGAATTCACCGCTACATGGTGTTGGCGCTGTAGGCTGGTATTAAGAAAAAGCGAAATATATCCGAAATGGATGGTTCTACGAAAATTAGTTTCAAACAAAACTTGGAAAAAATATTAATCTCTACAACTTTGGTCCTTACGAATATTACAAATAACGATGTTGTTAAGGAGATATTTAACGGAAACCGAAAAACCGGTTATTTATAAATAACTCCTAAACAATAACTCCTAAAGAAAATTGTTTCAAATGATAACTGTAGGAAATTACATTCTCTATAACTTTTGTTTAGAATTGTATATACAATAATTATGTTTTAACAAAGAAATATCGCAAAAACCGAATCGGGTTTCGAATAAACCGCGACTACCGTTTATCCGTTATTGTCCAAAAACTAATCAGTTCTTTGTGCTCATGTTAAAGTATTATATATGAAGTTTGGTAACGATATGGTATGTACTTTTTGAGTTAGAGCGCCCACACTAACATACACACACACACACAGACATCATTCCGAAAATAGTCTAAACGTGTTCTAGGGACCTCAAAACATGTATTTCCGTGGAAATCTCGAAGTCGATTTTTTTCATGAATACAATACTTTCCCATTACTACGTATGGAGAAAGTAATAGTCTAAACGTGATCTAGGGACCTCAAAACGTCTATTTCCGTTGAAATCTCGAAGTCGATTTTTTTCGTGATCACAATACTTTCCCATTACTACGTATGGAGAAAGTAATAAGAATATTTTCTATGTCTATATGTAAGTACGTTGGTATTTTTTTTACCGAAATCAGTTTTCGTTGACGTAAAAATTGTATGAACCCATTTCCAAAGCAAGGTTTCAACAGTAAAGGTCTATTTTGTCTGAACGACACATATAGAGGGAGTGTAAACACATAAAGAGGCACGGTAAGAAACTCTAGAGGAATGCGTGAGTGAATTTATGATCGCTTAAATGAAAACGGAATCGGAGTATAAAGTGGCTGTGGCACGCGCAGACAGCAATCGATGGAGCGAGAAGTATATCTAAGGATTTTTAAATTTGAAAGAGTAACATTTATGAGCATTTTAGCTACACATAACAGAGATGAATAAAAATTGTAAGAATCACACTGAAATTTCAGGCAAGACAATCTCTTTCCCGTATGACGACTCTTAGTGAAAGTCATCAGATACGAACTAATTGGAACATTCCATACTCCCCAGTTACATAAATCTCAAATGATATTTAATATAATCTCCCTTCCAGAATTATGCATTGAATAGGAAACATATTTTTCATCACATAGATTGAGACAGCAACTTTATCCCAGTCATTAGAAGTTGATTATTTTCGTGATCACAATACTTTTCCCATACTGCGTATGTAGAAAGTAAAAACCATCATTCGAGGACCCTGAAAAAAATCGCTATATCTTAGAATACAAAACGGAGAGAATTGCTAAAATTTCTATGAATATTGTTTGATGTGATTTATAAAAGTTTCCCTGCAAATGTCGAAAATGAGCACCACATTGCTGAGTGCATATACGTGCTCTCCTCAACATATTGTCTGACGCGATTTTTTAACGTTCTCCAATAAAAAAATCGGTACAAAATACATTGTACAAACTTTCTCATATATGGGTACTAATGCGTCCTTTAGTTATCTTTAGAAAATGAAAATCGTATGACCCTGTTTTTAGAAAATCCAACTTTTGTTAAAGTTACCCAAGAATAAACTAGCCTTATATTCATTCATTGAGAAAAATGAAATACGTAGTATTATTTTAGATGTATACTCAAGTAACTGTACGAAATTTGATCAAAATCGTTAGAGCCGTTTTTGAGAAAATCGAATTGTTGTTAAATTTGCCTTGAATAAACTAACCTTATATTCATTTTTTGAGAAATATGAACTATATAGTATTATTGAAGACGTAAACTCAAGTAACTGTACGAAATTTGATCAAAATCGTTAGGGCCGTTTTTGAGAAAATCGGATTGTTGTTAAAAATGCGTGGAATAAACTACTCTTAATTATTGATCAATGTCAACCATTTCTATGTATACTCTGCTCAGTATGATAAAATGCCTAAGTACGAGATTTCATTCATTTTCGCTCTGCCGTCTAGGCTCCAGCGCCAGTAACAGACAGACGGCATTGCGAAAACCACTTTTTCGGATTCAGCGACACCTAAAACGTATATTTCCGTAAAAATCTCGAGGTCGAATTTTTTCGCGAAAACAATACTTTCTCGATACTTCGTATGAGAAAGTAAAATCGTATAATACGTATAATACGAACATATAGCCTTTCGAATATTCTCTGTAATAAAAACGTTCTGTAAGGAACGTAAGATGGCTGACAGCGAAATTTAATTAGACCACTTGAAAATATGTTTTGTTAGTTAGCTAATACTGAACGTATTCTATCACAATATAATTTTGGTAGTTGTTAATATTCGAGTGGCACATTTATTTGTTAATATGAATATCATACCTACCTATTATTTTCCCTACGTTGTATATGTATCCATATAATTATTTCCCTGTCTTTGCACACCGACAATTATATGTAGCATTGACGAGAACAAGGTGGGAGAAGAATATCAGAATTTTATGGCCGAAAATAAAAACCAAAGGCATTCACTAAACGACAACAGAATCTTCGCAAGAAATGTTGTATGTGACGAAATATTTCATATGTAATAGTGTGCTATTAATTATTTTAAATGCAAATATTAATAATCAATCTATCTATAATTCTTCCGTTGATATTTCGACGGGAATTACACTAGTTTTATAAGAAAAGTACTAACCGGTGTTTTTAATAAATCCATGAACAGATACATGTGAATAGAGGGCAAACATGAAGTGACATTCCTTAATCAAAAAGGAAGAAAAGAATGATGACTGTTCACAAAAGGGGTGAGATAAATTACAATAATGATTAAAGGTAAATGATACAATGAGCCACTTCCGAGAGGTTGGTGATTGATAAAAAAAATCGGTACAACATACATTGTACAAACTTTCTCAAACACTAATGCGTCGTTTAGTTATCTTTAGAAAATGAAAATCGTATTAGCCTGTTTTTAGAAAATCCGATTTTTGTTAAAGTTGCCCAAGAATAAACTAGCCTTATATTCATTCATTGAGAAAAATAAAATACGTAGTATTGTTGTAGATGTATACTCAAGTGACTGTGCGAAATTCGATCAAAATCGTTAGAGCCGTTTTCGAGAAAATCGGATTGTTGTTAAAAATGCGTAGAATAAATTACTCTTAATTATTGATCAATGTCAACCACTTCTATGTATACTCTGCTCAGTATGATAAAATGCCTAAGTACGAGATTTTATTCATTTTCGTCCTACCGTCTAGGCTCCAGAGCCAGTAACAGACAGACGGCATTGCGAAAACCACTTTTTCGGATTCAGCGACACCTAAAACGTGTATTTCCGTAAAAATCTCGAGGACGAATTTTTTCGGGAAAACAATACTTTCTCGATACTTCGTATGAGAAAGTAAGAAACTGCGAGAAAAATCATAAAATACATTAAATGACATAGTATGTAAATTCTATAATACAAAGTCACCAAGTCTTTTTAGACTGGTACTTTCCAGTATTTTGTGACCGCTAAACACTATCATTCGCAAGAGCTGCAATTTTTAAGGACACCTTGACAATTGTGGTCGGTGAATTTTCCGTAAGCCTCGGCGGGCGTCACAGCGAAACTTGGCTGGCGCCATGGCGCTCGCGGGCACAGCGTTGGGAAGACCTTGTGTAAGGCCTGGAAGGGGGCATTCTACTCATCCAGATTATATCACACTTTTGTAAAACTAAGAACTCAGAACGACGCCTGTTTAATAGCGTAAGCGAACATATTTTTAGGATGATCGAATATACGTGTAGGTCCATTAAATACCTCGAAGAAGCTTAAACCGGAACTGGTATTTGTGGGCAATAACTCAGCTACTTTGTATAGAATGCTAGGGATAAAAGCTACTGATAGATTTTAATGCGCGTATCTTTTTGATCAGAACATTTGCATGAATGGGATTGGGAAGATGAAAAACAGATCGCTTAATGGCTTCCAATTTCCCATTGAAATGTGACACATCTAACTTCGACGAAAATATAAATTTCTTCACTACATTATAATTCCCATCCATTGAATAAAGGGATCTAATCCACAGCACCATGAAAACGTTTACCAATTAAATGATGTCATGCAACTACATAATTACACTTTAGGAGAATTTAGATGAAATGACCCCTTACCTTAGATGATTCCAACGGCGTACGAATCTGGCAACTTCTGCTCACAAGCACTTTTCCAGTAGGCACTAATGTCCGCTGATGAGGTCCCAGATTATGAATTTATCCTCAGGAATACAAAAATCGGTCACTTCCGAGAAAGGTGTACTTTTCGGCACTATAAGAAAGAACGCAGCCGTCCGTCAAGGAAGGCAAAGTTTGACTGACGGGCTAAGATGGCGGCAAAAAAAAAAAACGCTCGCGGCGCATGTGCGAAGGTTGATTTTCAGTAGGTAGATAACAAGGATGTTATAGGTAAATGGAGTCGGTGAAGTGATTGGAAAGTGAGGCCATCTGTATGCGCATGCGTTTGTTTCAGCCGCCATACTGCACGCCAAGTACTAGTGGTTCCGGTGCTGTTTAGCTTGGTTTCTGCGGTTATTTATCCATCAATTTCGTTTTTTTTTCATTATATTCTTTATTGAAGATGAGTTTTTGTGCTGCTTTTGGATGTAGCAATCGAACTTCAAGAAAGAGTGCTAAGCAGAACACGCACGTATCATTTCATGTGTAAGTAACATTGAGATGAAACTAAATACAATGAAAGATGCTATTGCTGAAAAATATATTGCAATTCGCCTTTTCTATATCAGCAAAAGGTCAGTAGATAAAGCAGCTTCAATCAGAAATTTTGTAAACAAAACTGTGTTATTTAAGGGTCAATAAACACAATGTTATGTACAATGGTTTGATTTGTCATTTCCTCATGGTAAATACATTTTTTCCTTTTGTGCACACACAGCATTTTCTAAGTGAAAAGAAATTGATAAATAACAGAAAGAATGCAAATTCAAAGATTGCATTACAACTGAAATCAATTGGGGTATGTTTCTACTAATTTTCAATTGTTTGGGTAATTAAAACTGATTATAAAATAAATCGGTGTCAGAAATATAATATTTCCTTATAATCTTTTTATATATATAGTCATGCCTCGTTTAGCGCAAAGGATACGTTCTGAACGGTCTTTGTGCTAAACCAGTGGTCTTCAACCTTTTTTGAGCCACCGCCCACTTTTACCATATGTTGTCCTTTGAAATAAGTTCACCGCCCACCCAGTGGCGTAGTGAGGGTTTCTGGCGCCCGGGACAAAGTAGCAAAGCGATTTACGGAGGTATGGTAACCCTAATACTCGTGGGATTGACATTAGATGAGATTACCGAATACGGTCTCAGTGGTAATAACAGTGTTTAAAAATTTATGGTTTTATATATTTGATAAAATTAAACTTAAACGCTTCGTTCTTCTGCGAGAGACTCCGACCACCCTCATGGGCCTTTCCATTTTACAGCAGCATGGATACATTGTCGCTAGTATAGTTTGATATGATACTATAGTTAACGACAAACGAACTGTAACATAAAATAGTTGTACAGAATATGTGTGCATATCATTAAGCTTTTTTATAAAATTTTATTTTTCAGTGTAAAAATTAGAATAGCATTTGGTGAGTTCTTTAACGCCCACCAAAAATCCAAAAACGCCCACTGGTGGGCGCTATCGCCCACCTTGAAGACCACTGTGCTAAACAAACCGATTATAACATGTACTTAGTAGTGATCAGTTCGCGAAATTGCAAGGTACGCTAATGTTACTTTTTTATTTATTTAACATTAATTATCATTAAAAATAAATATTAATACAATTTTATATCATTTGCAGCAGTGCTCGCATTTATGCATAGATCGCTAGGTTCTGCGAGTTATCATTTTCATCACTGCAGCGCTCAAATCTACGAGTAAATTACTTATTGTATGTAAGTGTGGGGGTATTCACCATTTTCAATAATTGCTTGAAATTCGTCAGGAAATTTTATAGCTGCATCTTTATCAGCGCTTGCTGATTCACCTGTAAAACGTACGCCATGTATATTTGCGCGGCGTTTAAAATTTTGAAACCAACCTGAACTGGCATGAAATATTTCTGAATAATCTCCACCATCTTCTTGCTTTACACATTCAAACAGGGAAAGTGCTTTACTGCAAATTATTGCTTAACTAAGGGGCATGTGTTCATTAGAACGCTTAGAATCAATCCACAACACTAGCAAATTCTACATTTTTTCAAGCATATTACTAACAATAAGTGATCGTGTGAGTTTCTTCGCTTCAATGGAACTTTTTATTTTGTCCTTATTTAACAAAATTGTATGAATTGTAGAATTTGTGAAGTTAAACTTACGTGCAATATTGCTCTGACGCTCACCTTGTTCAAAACACTGAAACACTAACTTTTTCCTCAAGATTTATGTTTTCCTTGATAATTTAGGATTATTTTCTACTTTGATTGCCTTTACTCAATTTTCTCCTTTCTGCCATGATCTCCATGATTTACTGAAATTATTTCCCGCTTTTTACTGTTAAAATGTTATTTTGCCATAGATACCGTATTTACTCGTGTACCCCGCGCACACTTTTCCCAGAAAAACCGGGGATAAAAGGGGGTGCGCTTCTTACACAAGGATTTCTGAACAGGTTATATAAATTTTATCAACAGTAAATTCTCCGCAATATGCTTGCGTCTACGTTAATATTCGTAAAAGACGTCGAATTCTACGAAGTATATGCGTATTTATTCGACCAAGCAAACGTGTAAGTTACGCCCGCACTGCAGGCAAAAACTCGCAAAAGTAGGGAGAAAGAATACGCCGACTAACTGATAACTATAGTTCAGTGACTACTGAGTGTTTGCTGGCTTGAAAATAGGTAGGTTCAAGTTTGATCCTTCTCCCTCATCCACTTCAAGGAGATCGGAGTGGTGAAATTTTTTTGCGAATGAAAGATTTCATCGTTCGAAAGGAAGATGGAAACACGTTTGTTCATAACCTTCCAATATTTACTCACGAGACGATATGCGAAGAAACTCCCCATCCACCTAAGGAAGTTCCCGTTCATAGATGAACAAATAGTTCGTGAAGCTCAACATCTGTTCGTAATATTAAGTACGTCAAAAACAGAAGTGGGGGCGAAGTTGCGTAATAATACAAGAAAAACAGTTAAGGGATTAACAAAAAGAGGACTATCGGTGAGGAGATTTCTGTTAGTATCGCCATAAAGAGATCACCCAATAAATTGCGTCACGTAGAAGGGAGAAGATGCTTAACTTGAGCGGAACTTGTTTCTGGCTCAAATTAATTTTTTCCCTCCGAGCCGGCCCAAAAATAGGAGTTCGCAGGTTACACGAGTAAATACGTTATTAAACAAAACAGCGCAAATTTGTCATTGGAACTGATTACGTGAAAACAGCTTTCCTTTATTTTTTTAAGCAAACAAAAGCCAGCCATACATAACAGTATTTATTTTATTAAAAAATAAATAAAAATGTATACCATGGGTTTCCAATTGCGCTATATCGAAATTGCGCTAAACGAGGCATGACTGTACTGTATTGCAGTGTTTAGACATAAGCGTCTAATAATTTTCCTTTTTGACATGATTACATAATTTGTAAATAAAATGCCATAGCCTTGCATGTACAACTGCATGAATTGTGCATCTTTCCTCCCTTGTTCAGTTGTAGGAATGGTCAGAATGAATTTGAAGTTTGTCTTCACTCTATTAGTTGACCATTCTATCACTATCATGGATTACTAGCCAACTTCCACTGAATTATTTTGAGATTCTTCCATCTTGATAAACCCAGCACATCTTTTTCTGCTTTTATGGCCCTTAACCCTCTTGGTGCCATGCAAATTTCGGGTGGTAGAGCCAGAAGTACCAAGAGCAATTCCTAAATTTTGTATTACCTTAGGAAAATTATCATTGTGAAATTATTTTTTAAGATAAAATATTAATATTTTCAGTAATTGTAAAAAATACTCTAATCGTCAAAAAAATATAACTTTTATTTCTTTTAATGATAAATTATAAAATAAAAACTAATGTTATTGCATATCATGTTGCAACAAAAAGAAAGTTTATCGCCAAAAATTTCCATTTGAATTTCACTATACAGCATTAAAACTTATAAATTATGAAACCTACATTAATAAAGAATATACATAATTAGCAAAAATCAGCAAGAAATACAAAAAATTATATTAAATACAGATATTTTCCTGGATGTTTGCATCCAGAGCAAATAACCGACTGACCAACTCATTCACTTCAAATTTGTGTTAATAAAATTATACTTAATGTAATAAGTTAATTTCTATAGGATTATTAAATAATGATACAGTATTCAAAACTACATAATTTTTCAATCAATCGAACATGAAATTATTTATTAAAAACAAATGCTATTGCATATCACGTTGCAAAAAAAAAATATCACAAAAGATTTGTCTGAATTTCATTATACAGCATTAAAACTAAAGAATATAATTAGCAAAAATCAGCAAGGAATAGGAAAAAATACTATAGAAATATTTCAATGAATGTCTGCATACGTTAGTTTGTAACAAATAACTTCTAAAAAAAGAGTACACTTAACATTTGTGTTTTGACAAACAAATACCATGCATACCCTTTTCGTGTTTTATGCACACTGTTCGAGACCTCACTTTCTCCCATCATGTTTTCCACTACATATAACGCAGTTTTTTTCTTTCCTGCCTGGAAGTTTCCTTAGTCCAAATTCCGAATCTGTCTCTCTTTTTGCAAACCACTTGAAGTGGAAGGTACACTTGAGTCCTTCTTTCCCAACCACTCTATCTCAAGACCCTTGATAATGCTTGAGTTTCTCTTTTATGAAGGTTCAGGGATCATCCATATGTGCATTTCTAGCAAACAGATGCGCGGCAAGCAAGACGCACATCTGGTCGTGTATTCGCATGGTCAGTGCCCTTTACTTTGAAAGAGAATATGTATTTCGTTTCTTTTAACTTATGAGAAATTTTGTTTATATTATAAATAAACGCACTTTATTTATTAAGTTTAAAATAAATTTATTTATACTTTGAAGAATAGAAAACCTTAGAGAAACAAATGTATACTTACAACAAATTCAATTGTAGCACAAACATTTCTTGAACCTACTCATGAAAGCATCTATTTGGTTTCTTACTGATACTATCCAGCTTAAAAAAAGTCACAGCAGAGGGCAGTAACATTAAGGATAGGATACAAAAGGAATCGTGGCTACAACACCTTACCCCGAAGAGAGAAAAAATTTTTTGAAGGTCAAGATTAGTTGCGTTCCATACCACGCAGACGACTATACCCCACAATCATGACCATTTATAAAGCTTAACTGATAAATTCACGATTGAAGTATAACAAAAGGAAAAAAATCTGATCTGGCCAACACATGACTTTCTCCATATTTGGGGTATATATATTTAAATTATTATGAATAGCATTATAAGGCAAAATTATTATTTCGTATCGTACAAGAATACAGTCATCCTTATTTCCGTAAATTAGGTATATTCTGAATACGTTGACAGAATTGACAGCTACATGGTGGTGAGGCTGTATACTGGAAATTAAGAAAAAGCAAAATATCTCCGAAATGGATAGTCCTACGAAAATTTGTTTAAAAAAAGTTGGAAGAAACTTTGGTCCTCACAAAGATGACCAATTATGACGTTTTGTCCAAAAACTAATCAGTTCTTTGTGCTCATGCTAAAGTGTTATATATGAAGTTTGGTAACAATATGGCTAGTACTTTTTGAGATGGAGCGCCCACAATCACATACACACACATACAGACATCTTTCCGAAAATAGTCTAAACGTGTCTAGGGACCTCAAAGTGTGTATTTCCATTGAAATCTTGAAGTCGATTTTTTTCGTGATCACAATACTTTCCCATTACTTCGTATGTAGAAAGTAAAAAGGTTTATTAACCCTACAATAGTTCACTGGGGGCTATTGAACCCCAACAATTTTTTTTTATGTACCATTTGTAAATTTTTATATTCGATGCTGTTTCCCCCATGTAAATTCGTTTTGGTATCCTGCTGATAGAGTCCAGTATGCGGCACCGTCAGTTACGTACTGTGCATCACACAGTGAGGTGTGAATATCATTCAGGGGTCCCGTAGACCCCAGAGTACTGCTGCCCTGTACAATTTGTGTGGTAAGTAAAATTGGAGTTCTGATATTTTTATTACTTTTGAATGCATATTTACACATGGAAATAGTATTTTTGTAACGCTATCTATTACTTTCTCCATATACGTAGTATAAAGAAAGTATTGTTTTCATGAAAAAATCGACTTCAAGATATCAACAGAAATACGTTTTGAGGTCCCTAGAACACGTTTAGACTATTTTCGGAATGATGTCTGTATGTGTGTGATTGTGGGTGCTCTAACTCAAAAAGTACTTGCCATATCATTACCAAACTTCATATATAACACTTTAGCATGAGCACAAAGAACTGATTAGTTTTTGGACAATAACGGTTAACCGGAAGTCGAGGTTTATTTGAAACCCGAATCTTTTTTTGCGATATTTCTCTGTTAAAACATCATTATTTTATATGTACAATTCCACACAAAGGTTATAGAAAATGTAATTTCCTACAACTTTTATTTGAAACAATTTTCCATAGCAGTTATTGTTTAGGATTTATTTATAAATAATCGGTTTTTTCGGTTTCCATCAAATATCTCCTTAAAAATGTCGTTATTGGTAATCTTTGCGAGGAGCAAAGTTGTAGAGAATAATTTTTCTTCCAGGTTTTGTTTGAAACAAATTTTGTAAAACCATCGATTTCGGAGATATTCAACTTTTTCGTAATTTCTTGTATACAGCGCCACCATGTGAATTCTGTAAACATATTCAAAATATACGTAATTTACGGCAATAAGGACGACTGTATTCTTTTACGACACAAAATAATAATTTTGCCTTATAATGCTATTCATAATAATTTAAATATCTATACCCCAAATATGGAGAAAGTCATGTATTGGCCGCATCAGATTTTTTTCATTTTATAATTGTAAAGTACCGTATTCACCCGAATCCAAGACGACCCTGAATCTAAGATGACCCCACCATTTTGATGATTCCAAAAGAGAAAAAAGCTCAAATCGACCTTAATGACTACAAAAATTATAAATCTTGTGAAATATTTATTTTCTCTTATACTTTTCTTGAATGTCATTGTCTTTTAACGTTTTAAAATCATAAGATCACATCACAAATAGAACCATTCAGGTTTTCAAACAAATTAAATGGTAGCATTCATTTTAAGATAACATTAAAAAATAAAGTAAATACATTGAAAGAATACACTCATTTCAGGACAACAAAAAAACATTTCAATCCAAGTGCTGCATAAAATCATTTTATTGTGTTAGTCATCATCACTGTCTATGCAACCTTCACTATTTTCCTCATGCTCACTATCTTTATCACTCTCAACTTCATCATCAGTCTCCCACAAAACATCATCCTCACTCCCATCCATGGCATTAGATAAGCAGCATTTCTTAAATCCTTTCACTATTACTTTTGCATTTATTTGTTGCCACGATGCCTTGATCCATTGGCAGAGCATTGCAACTTCAGGTTTCTTAAGATTTCCTTTTGGTGTTAAAGTGTGAGTTCCACTCTGTAACCACTCAGAATACAAAACCTTTAAATTATTTTTAAAACACTTATTGACAGCAACATCTAAAACTTGAAGTTGCGATGTCATTCCTCCAGGTATTACAATAAAATCAGTATTCATCGCACTCATTATGTTTTTAATTTCAGGAGATAAGTGTCCTTGAATGCATCCAGTGAAAGCATTGCTCTTTGTTTCAGTAAAGCTCCTGGCCGTCTATTCCACACCACATGTAACCAATCTCTCATTAGTTCTTTAGTCATCCACCCCTTTTCTTGACACCTATTATTCCACTTGGAAAATGTTTCTTAGGCATTGTTTTCCGCTTTAGAATCACATATGGTGGTAACTTAGTCCCATCTGCTAAAACCGCCAACATTACCGTGACTCGCATTTTTTCGTTGCCTGTAGTTTTAATTAGGACGGACTTCGCACCTTTTTCGTTCACAGTATAATTAGATGGCATGTAGAAGAAAACCGGAGTTTCATCGGCATTTCCTATTTGGCTCAAAAGGTAATTATTGGTTTTTCTAAGTCCAATTACGTATTTCTGGTAAGCGAGAAGTTTTTCTACATAGTCTTCTGACAATTTCTGACACAGCGAAGTTCGTCGCCGTAAAGAAAAATTATTTCGTCGCATCATTCTCACGCACCAACTTCTGCTGGCCTTGAATTCTTGCAATGATATATTAAGTCCTCTAGTAATTTCATTAGCTTTAAGTATAATACTTTCAGTCGAAACAGGCATACCGTTCTTCCTCATGGTGCGCACAAACTTGACTACTTCTTCTTCAATGCCATGAAATCGGCCTAATTTTGGACCACTGAGCGACTTCCTTGTGGCTTTGGCTTTTTCTAGTTCCTGTTTTGAGAGTTTCCATCGACGCACATTTGCCTCAGATACACCGAACTTTCTACTCGCATCACAGTTATTAGTTTTTTCGGCGTAATTTATCACGATCAGCTTAAAATTTGTATCTTAGCTCCGTCTAATTCCTTTGTTAACTTTCCCTTTGCACTCGTGCCACGTACTTCAACATGATCTGTCATTTTAACTTAAGGGTTGTGCATTTAAATCGAGAATGCACAACTCAAAATTACTGTCACACTTATTGTTAGTGAATCACGGTGCGTCATTTGAAAGGGGAATCCCAATGATTTCCGCTCTCATTTATTTTGACATTGCGGTTGCCATTACGTGCAAGATGAAAGTACGTCGTCTGTTATGATAGTCGACGATGATTATTAGTCTAAATAATTATTATTCCCGTCATGTTTTTCTTATTGTTATTACTATTTGTTTATTTCACTGGTTTATGTACGTACTTGAATTTGCTGTTGTGAATTGTTTACTCTAATATACCATTTGTTGTAAAAACCATTGATTAAATGCTTAAATATACTTCGTATTCGAATGTAAGACGACTCTTGATATTTACAGCTGAAAATTTGGAAAAAAAGGTCGTCTTAGATTCAGGTGAATACGGTAAGTAGTAAAAACATGCGAATGATCGTTGATGTTTGTGTATGTAGTAAGTGATGATGTCTGAATACAATCTCTGGTGTGTAGAGGACACTGCCATTTCACTGCTCGCTTCGAGCAACGATCCTGGAAATGAAGGCCTTATTGGTGAGGAAACAAGCGACAGCGAGGAGGATTACATTGAAGAGCAAGAGGACTCCATCAGCGAAGAAGACAGCGACTCTTTGGAGGCAGACAGCTAGCCAGCCACGGCGAAACAAAAAAAACAACACAGGAAATGTCGGATGGAGAGAGATGATGAACTTATTAAATGGTGAACACCATTCCTTATGTCAGGAAGGTGCTGATGGAGGCCTTAGAGACTGTTCCATCTTATTATATCCAAGAGTTATCAACACCAATCCATGGCTCTGGCAGAAATATTATGTGTGATAACTGGTTTATGTCCGTCAACATTGCCAAGAATATGCTGGCAGACCACTCTCTCACCATGGTTGGTACCATTCAAAAAAATAAGTGGGATATCCCTGAATGCTTCAAGCAAAGTGGAGAAGTGGGATCATCTCAGTTCGCCTTTGATGACAACCCCACACTTGTTGTATACGCCAAAGAAAAACAAAATCATTCTTCTGCTATCGTCAATTAACTCCAGTGGAATCGTGGACCAAGAAACAGGAAAACCAGAAATGATTCTTATGTACAATTCAACGAAAGGAGTCACTGACACCTTCGATCAACAGTGTCATGAGTACACGACGGTGAGGAAGACTCTCCTCTGGTGGCCGATGAGGTTTTGGTTTGGCATGCTTGATCAGGGTGGCATTAATGTCATGGTCCTTTACTCTTTTCAAACAGTCAATGAAAAGATGAACCTCCAAACTTTCTTGAAGATGCTGACGATGTCGCTGATTGAGCCAGTTGTGGTCCCCACACTCCGATCAACCTTGCGAATGAATTTACAATGTTGAACATCGAAGACAAGATTTCTTTGTGCACCTTGCAGATGCGTGATGAGCACCGATCACCATTGTACAATGACTGCTGCAACCGTGAATGAGATTCAAAGCATATTTCTGTTTTTTCAACTCTAGAATGTTTTATACTAATATTTACTTTATTTTCTATACAAAAGTACCATTTTTGAAAGAAAATAAAAAAGTGCTGAAATATGCTGATTTACTACATTTTCTTGTACCTAAAAAAATCAGGTTTCATACTTCCAGATAATTATACTTTTTCCAGCTAACAAAGGAAAACTATTTTTTTTCCACACTACAGTGTCTACTTCAACACCATAGTAAACACTTTACATGATATTAAAAGAGTAAAAATTGATAAATAAAATTCCAAAACCGTATGTTCTGCGATTTTTGTAAGACATTTTTTTAGAAGAATACATGTTTTATTACTTTAAACACATAAGTATATTTTTTGTATGAACCTCTTCACAAAAGTCTAACAAAAAGATCTAGACTGGTTTCGTTTTAAAAAGTTCAAAGGGAAGAGAGATATGAGCTGACCACAGAGTACAGTCTACTAATGGCTCCAGAAGTGTACCGTTCTAGGGTTAACTAGGAAGCATCCTCTTTTAGACGATGACATTATCAAATGCCATCCATCGCATCTATCATGAACTATTACAAGTTTAGTTTCGGTCTATGCGTGGGCCGATATATCGGCCGTGGCACTCCTCACCCAAGAAGCAAAAGCCGATATATCGGCCAGTGGCACTAAGAGGGTTAAACAATGTCTTCCTCCATAAAATATAGCATGATCTCAATGCTTATGCAGAGGCTTAAAATTGCAAGCATCTTTGGAATTAATTCATTCACACACTAAGGCAGCTTCCCTTCAAGGTTAGTAAGTCTTTTAGTCCAACATGCATGTTACAGTAAGGGCATTGCTTGGATAAGTTGCCATCTCCTATAATAAAATGCTTAATGTATTTGTCAGTGTGTCTCTAGGGGGCCTCATCAGTTAGTTATACAAAGTGGCAGGAGAAGGCAGCACTTGCCAGTAAAATTAGTGCTGCCCTCTCCTGCCATTTTGTATAACTAATTGTGGCCGCTATTTATAATATAAAAGGCTAATTGTAAATCTCTTGGTCATCATTTTTTGCATAATGCTAAATATCTCAACATATCTCAGCCATTTCTTCAGCCAGTCCAGCCAATTCGGTAGAATTGCTATGAATACGTTCAAAAAGCGAATGCTATAAAAAAATTTCAAAAAAGACCCAGCTTTGACGCCAGGAGATGTTTTACATTCCATATGAATCTCATATCTCGGCCCATAAGTTTACACGCTAAAATTTAATTTTCGACGTGCAGAGTTTTACTGTTTTGGAAATTAAAATTAGAAATAATTGGCCTACGACCTTCAAATTAGGACCATTTTAAAGGAAAATAAACGGGCCATTTAATTTTGTTCATCTTTTCTCACCTAAAGGTAAAACTTTAGCAAATTTTACGTTTAAATTCACCGATGTAAGAAAAATTGTTCATTTTCATCAATGATCGCCTTGGAAACGGGCATTGTTGTTTCAAGCCATATATGCTCATATAAACCTATATTCATTTACGTATATTGGATGGATAAATGTGGTAAAGTACGTATTTTAAAACATGCTAATGTTTGAAATAATTCAACGATGTTTTAACGTGCCTTCGTTGTCTTATTGAAGTCTTTCTGCATATTAAAGGAAGTTGCTTGCGCTGTGCCTTCGCATTATCTGAGTAGAACAGATATTATGAAAATAATTTTTTTTGTGGTTTATTTTTAATTAGCGGCAATCCAATTATATAGGGTAACCAACCAAACAACGATTACATTGTTATCTAAATAAATAAGGTATATGCGTGTGTATTGAGATATCTATTGAGATTGTTCTTAACTGCTGTTTAGTGGAATTGAACGATTGATAGTGATTACTTACTAAATATTGCTTTTCACATGGACAGCTGTATGTAGCCTAACTAGAACAAGTGACAAACATAATTTGAAATTTTGGGTTAAGGATAAAGATAATCAAGGGCAATTGCTGTTAAACGAAAGAGTATTTACAAGGAACGTCGTTATAAGAGAGCTACTGAATAGCTAATATAATATTAATGAGGTATAAGACTGTTTTCCTCTTAATTTTTTAAACCTATTCCTTTGTTTTCATTTGTAGCCCTTTCCAATCTTATTCAAATGCTATAATTTCATCATTTGTTTGTTGGTTTTATTTTTATATTGTTTCTTTTCAAAGGCCATTTTAAATGGGCTCATTTGTCTAGTAAATAATAAACTAGGAAAATGTCATCAACTCTTTCTCATAAACGAGTATTACTCAAAAGGGAGCCCTCAACCAACCTCTGATTTTGGCCATCACTTTGCTGGGCACAATAGTGGACTATTCCTGCTTAACATTAAAATTTGAAGAATGTAAAAAAATCTGATGTGGCCAACACATGACTTTCTCCATATTTGGGGTATAGATATTTAAATTATTATGAATAGCATTATGAGGCAAAATTATTATTTCATATCGTAAAAGAATACAGTCGTCCTTATTGCCGTAAATTAGGTATATTTTGAATATGATTACAGAATTCACCGCTATGTCGTGGTGGCGCTGTATACTGGAAATTAAGAAAAAGCAAAATATCTCCAAAATGGATGGTTCTACGAAAATTTGTTTCAAACAAAACCTGGAAGAAATATTATTCTCTACAACTTTGCCCCTCACGAAGATTACCAATAACGACATTTTTAAGGAGATATTTGATGGAAACCGAAAAAACCGATTATTTATAAATAATTCCTAAACAATAACTGCTATGGAAAATTGTTTCAAATAAAAGTTGTAGGAAATGACATCCTCTATAACCTTTGTGTAGAATTGTATATACAATAATGATGTTTTAACAGAGAAATATCGCAAAAAAAGATTCGGGTTTCGAATAAACCTCGACTTCTGGTTAACCGATGTTGTCCAAAAACTAATCAGTTCTTTGTGCTCATGCTAAAATGTTATATATGAAGTTTGGTAATTATATGGCAAGTACTTTTTGAGTTAGAGTGTCCACAATCACATACACACTTGCACACACACACACAGACATCATTCCGAAAATAGTCAAAACATGTTCTAGGTACCTCAGAATGTGTTTTTCCATTGAAATCTCGAAGTCGATTTTTTTCGTGATCACAATACTTTCCCATTACTACGTATAGAGAAAGTAAAAAGGATCCGTCAAAAATAATTACATCTTTTTGCAGGTTTGGCTCTAATCTAGTTCCCGCATGTGAAGTAGGAAAAAGACGAGGGATATTCCTTGGTCTCGGAAATGGTGTTATGTGGTTATTCACCTTTGGCAGCTATTCTCTTGCATTTTGGTATGGCGTGTCTCTTATATTGGAAGAGAGAGGAAAACCCAATCCAGAGTACACCGCTGCCAGCATGGTCATTGTGAGTATAAGCGATTCAATTACTCAAAGGATTACCGTAATTTACCGATTATCATACGCATTTTTTTCATGAAAAATTGACAAAAATTTAGGGTGAGTATTATACATGGTAACAGGCAAATACAACATTTTTATTAAGGAAATAATTTATATTTTTATCAACAAATCGTACATTTCAATGCATTTCGATAACATTCCTTTAAATATCGTTTTTCAAAACAAAAATAAGAATAATTATTTATTTACTTTTAGATGTCCAAATCTTAGACTCTGAATTTATTGCTGTCCTCAAATAGTTCATCGGCGATTCTGTGTTCTCACTCATCGTCTACGTAAATGGCATCACCGAGAACGTCATCTTCATCCTCACTATCCACTTCAGCAAAATCATCATCCCATATGATGTCATCTTCAGAACCATCCATGGCATTTGTAAGACAACACTTTTTAAAGCCACGCTTTTTAAGAAAAAATCAATGCAAGTTGCGAGCAACAAATATTATTTTACATAACTCGACCGGATTGTATGAAGACAGAGTCAGAACTAGATGTGATATTCACGAAACTATCTTGCTCGGTGGCAAGGCAAGAACTTTTATTCCAACTGATCAGATTATTACACAATGCGAGATTGAGACGTGTTTTTATACACTGTATTGATCTTTAAAGTGAGTGTCAAATATGTAGACGTTAAGTTTTTGTAAACACTCTCGCACATATCTCAGTTGGCGGCAAGGTGAGAACTGACTCTATACTGCTAATAACCTACTGAATACTTAGTGATCTTTTTACAAAAAATGAGTTGCGTATTATACATGGTGATAAGACAATTTTCACATTTCACTCGTAAAAACATGGGTGCGTATTATATTGGGTGTGTAGTATAATCGGAAAATTACGATATATTTTATTAGTTGCCTTGAATCCTTTAATTCTCACAAAGAAATCCTCAGCTAACTTGTATTATCAGCTGATATTATAACTACTTTTGAGATATATAATTAAACATGAAATCTCAGCAATTTATAAATAAAAAATCCATTTTTTATGCTAGGCTCTGTTTGGTGTTCTTACTGGTGCCATGAACATGGGGCAGGCAACACCATACCTCGAAGCATTTTCTGTTGCTCGTGGTGCTGCAGCAACTGTTTTTTCAGTAATTGACAGGATTCCAGTGATTGACACCCTTTCAGATTATGGCACTACTCTTTCTACAGTGATTGGTGCAATCTCTTTTGATGGAGTACACTTCAGCTATCCTTCAAGACCTGATGTCAAAGTGAGTGAGATAATGAGACTTCCTCACCTCCCAATACTTGGCTTGCTCTAAATTAGGTTTTATCGAAGAGATTTATGAAAGTTTTAATAATTTTACTATCCATATTCTCACTTTCAGCAAAAATGTGCCTACAATGTATAATACTTAGTAGTCTTAGAATAAAAACCTTCCATTCCAAAATCATCTGTGAAAGATGAAATAAAGGGGAAACTAATTATATTTAATACTTTCATGAACCTCTTTAAACTGTGGACAAATCCCTGATTGAAAACCCATTATAGAGCATCATTACATTCAATTGTCATTTCCTCTTTGCTCCTATTTAAGGAATTGCTAATATTACTTTTAAGTGTTGAAGAAATTTGAGGTTCATTAATTGCATAAAAAAATCATCTCAAAATTCATGGATAGTTTTAATTATTTAAACTTTGTAATATTACATTATTTAGGCAAAGAGATATGAAAATGTATCAATGGTATAACTTTGATCAACAACTCATATCAACTTAGAAAATATTGGCTTAGTAACTTTTCATATCAATGACTCCTTAAATAACATTTTTTATAGGTTCTTCAAGGTTTGAGTCTTAAGATTAACCGTGGAGAGACTGTTGCATTAGTTGGCCACTCTGGATGTGGAAAATCAACATGCATTCAGCTCATCCAAAGGTTTTATGACCCTCTGCAAGGCACAGTGAGTGACCATAAAAGGAGAAATATTTACTATAAATTAAAATGCATGTTAAATTTGAAATTATTTTAAAACTTTTGGGCCCTAGTTAATGAATGTTATATTATAAGTCATACAGAATTTCTTCTTAAATAAATTAAAGTTTGATGAATTAAAAGAGTGAAAATATTAATCCTCACGCAAAACATATCTACCATAACAAATAGCACTGCATTATTTCAATAGCATTTCCAAAAGAATATAACAGGAAAGAATGACATTTAATATATTTCTTTGTTTTCATGAGTGTATAGTGAAATGTTTAACTTTAGGGAAAAATTGGAAAATATTTGCTTAGTTCTATAATTGCCAAGATATTTAACGTGGACTTGGAGAGTTGTAATAACCATAAAAAAAAGTTGGGTAAAACAAATTTAACTTTTAGCCATCAATTAATTATTTATAACCACCACCATACAGGGGCTTTGCACCCCCCCCCCCTCCTCCTCCCCCAAAAAGTTAAATTTTCTGAATTAAGAACCTTAAACTCTAAGAATTTGTATTAACCAGATATGAAGGTACTCAAGAGCATCTGCTTCTCCCTGTAGTTGAGGGGACCCCAAATTGTCCAAATATTTGGTGGAATATTTTTCGTGAGAATTGAGCCCCCCAAGAGAAAATCCTGGGTGTATGCCTGCCACCATATCACAATTTATTATATTTGTAATAAATATAATAAATAGTGATCGGAGTCTGCATCTGCCTCCGAAAAATTATGTGAGTTCAATACATTATTTCTATATCCAGGGCCAGCTTAAATCAGGTGTAAAGAGCCCAGTTCAAACTCTTACTGGAGTGAAACAAAAATTATAAATTCTTATTATAAAAATAAAATGCCTGGAGAAATTAATACAGATAAATTAATAGAAATTTTTACCTGGTTAAAAGATTGAATGTTCCAATTTATTAAGACAGTGAAATTCCTATTTAATGCGTGTCTGGGAGAACAACACTAACAAGGGGAGTGTCAGGTTAACGGGAAAGGGATTTGTCTGAAAATTTTCGAGCTGGTAGAGCTAGACTTGGGAATCATGATTTACCCCCCTTTTGGACATAGACGGTCAATAGTTTAAACAATAAATGGATTTGTTTATTTAGACACCATTTAAGTACCTTGTTAGTTTCGCTAGTTGGCTAAGCACGTTTGGCCGTGAGGTTATAATTGGCACTACAAAGTCAGAGGTCCCTGGTTCGAATCCAGGTGATGCTTCTTTTTTTTTGTGTTTATGTTATATTTATTTTTAAATATTGTTTTCAATTTGTATTTTTCATATATTCTTTGTTTTTTTTACTTTTAACGTTTGTGTTATTTCTTTCAATTTTTTCGTATATTCTTTATTAGAGTTACTATAATATTTTAAAAGTTTTTCTCATTTTTAAAAATGACTTTCCCGTCTTGTATTACTTTCTTAAAAGGGATTTCACAATGAACCCACACAGTTTCCTGGATGATACATATCGTAGAAGCAGCAGAAGCAATAATATTTTTGACACCACGCACATTTGGAGAAACACTGTTCGCCACAGTGTCATTTATTCGTTTTGACTTCATTAGGAAACCCTATCTGATTGACACTAAGGAAGAATTTCCTTTGTTTTGTCAATTGTGATGCGAACCAGGCGTAAAGAACCATATCTTTAAATATGGAAGCAGGCAGTTGATTGTGCACAAGAGCATGTATTTTTATCATGTCCGCTCGTCTAGTAATATCGCGCTTTTCTTGCAGTAGAACTGCCGCATTTTGTAGTCGCGAAATAAAGATCTTTACCTAATGGTAAAAATACACGTCGCAAGGTTGGCATATGGGGCTGCATTTTGGCGGAATTACCTTCACGGTGCATGTCGGCTGATTTTCGTCATCGATGAAGCACTCATCAATGTAATTTATCAATGCATTAACGAAACTGGCATCATATCATCATATCATAAAATCAGAAAACAATACTTAAATAATTTATCACTACTTACCACTGCAACAAATTAAATAAAACGTGCTTTCTTTTACTTGAGAATAACTCTTTCGAAAGGTCAGAAACCAACTAGAAAGATCGGCGAGTGCGGAAGAAAATCTCATTACAGATCTCCTACAACAAATTATCATTCACTGGAATGTGTGGTGTATGGCTGATGTAAACCGATTCACCTCACACGTCACTCACAACATCCAACTCTCTCCCTACCTTGGCGGCTACTGCTCACCCACACTTCCGCCTGCGACATTGTCTAGCTCGACCGCTTTACACACCCGCCCGAGAGAATGTCTTCCGACTCACAACAATGCATAAAGCGAACGAGCTCTAGTAATAGCTTTGCCATTACATATTTTTGTATTTTATCTCTATCAGCATTTCAATGTGTAACAATGAGCCGTGAAGCCGAATCCAAGAATGTCACTGTGGCGAACAATGTTTCTCCAGATGTGCGCAGTGTCAAAAATATTATTGCTTCTGCTGCTTCTACGATATGTATCATCCAGGAAACTGTGTGGGTTCATTGTGAAATCCCTTTTAAGAAAGTAATACAAGACGGGAAAGTCATTTTTAAAAATGAGAAAAACTTTTAAAACATTATAGTAACTCTAATAAAGAATATACGAAAAAAATTGAAAGAAATAACACAAACGTTAAAAGTAAAAAAAACAAAGAATATATGAAAAATACAAATTGAAAACAATATTTAAAAATAAATATAACATAAACACAAAAAAAAGAAGCATCACCTGGATTCGAACCAGGGACCTCTGACTTCGTAGTGCCAATTATAACCTCACGGCCAAACGTGCTTAGCCAACTAGCGAAACTAACAAGGTACTTAAATGGTGTCTAAATAAACAAATCCATTTATTGTTTAAACTATTGACCGTCTATGTCCAAAAGGGGGGTAAATCATGATTCCCAAGTCTAGCTCTACCAGCTCGCAAATTTTCAGACAAATCCCTTTCCCGTTAACCTGACACTCCCCTTGTAAGTCTGAGTAAACACTAAGTAGGGGTTGCATACTACTTATTACAGCAAGCAACTCTTAAATTTATTACAGTAAAGTTACTTTATGAGTGTATGAATTTATCACAGATTTTAAACATACATTAGGTTGAAGGCACCAAAGAGGTATATCTCGATTTACGTCACCCCAATTTACATTGATTTGAAATTACATCGCCAATCAATTAATACCTGTGCATTGATTTATGTAGTTTTGCCTCAAAGTTATATCAGTATAGGCCTAAGGTTCTCTCATATTAAAAGCATTCAAAGCATGTTTATACCCATAAGGATTGAATTAACAATACAATATAGAGGTCTAAAAAGGGAATTGGTAGGCAAGGCAATATCCCGTTAAAATGGCAAGATTTCCTCAAACTGTGTGAATTAAGCATTTACATTGAGAAATTTCGAACTGTAGGCGGAAAAAGATGAACAGAATAAGAAACTTGGTAATGTTTTCTTCAAAATGGTTTATATCCGAAGATTGTAGGCCAAATCTTTCTAATTTTAATCTAAAAAAGAACGAAAGCCTGCACGTCGTAATGTCCATTTTTACATGTTACCTTATTGGAAATGGAAATTATCTTCTGGAGTCGAACCCGTGTCTTTGATCTCGAGTTCGATTCATTAAACCGTTTTGTTATTATATCATAATGCTATCCTGAAAATTTCATTAAATTCAGTTCAGTCATTTGCGAGATATGAAGCTTCAAATAGCATTACATGACAAATGGATAAAGGGACAAAGTGACATTGTCTTTTATATATGTTTTATGATTATTGTAAAACCTTTATGGTTTTATCAGAAACTTGTTGAAAAACTTTGTATATTATTAGGTTCGTTTGGATGGTATAGACATTAAGACACTTAACATTGGATGGCTTCGCAGCCATGTGGGAGTTGTTGGACAAGAGCCAGTACTGTTTGGTGCAAGCATTGCTGATAACATCAGATATGGTAAGGAGGGTGTGTCACAGTTTGAAATTGAAGCAGCAGCCAAAGAAGCAAATGCTCATGACTTCATCTCAAAACTTCCACAGGTAAGCTAACCCTTTAACTGGACAAGTTAACCTTTTATGCAGGATTTCATTCTTTACTGATATGCTAGCTAACATGCTACTCCTACAGAAACAGATAAGTCATCAAGTTGCACTGATCATGAGTATGACTAGATAGCATGGATTGTCTAGAACAGGGATGGCAAATGCATGGCATGTGTGCGATTTCACATGGCTTGTATTTTCTGTATAAAATATGAAGTTTCTTAGAGGAGGAGTATACTAGTGGCATGCGAAAAAATTCTAATGATTCACATTACTTTCTTGGCACCCGACAAAAGAATCATTTGTCATCCCTGGTTTAGAATAAAAACTCATTAAAGATTTCAATTATTGTTTTAATACATTCACTGCCAGAAATAGCTCAAACTCCTCACACCATAATGTCAGACCTTTTCACAGAAAATAACTAAGGGATAAAAATATCAATTTTTAATGGGTATCAGAAGATAATTGTGGGCCATAAAAATCTTCACATTTCTACAGATCACAGGTTAAGATCCTTTGCTATCAGGGCCAGATTTGGACGTGATGAGGCCCTAAGCCAAAGCATGATAAGAGGCCCCCAAATATGTACCGTATATACTCGTGGATAACATGCAGTTTGAAGACCAAATTTTCAGGTCATAAAGTAGGGATGCATGTTATACACGGGTAACACTTTTGGGCACATAAAATCGGAAATTAAAGTGAACCTACCTCGCACCAGATTCTCGCTTTGGGATGAATTTACAATAATTATCAATAATCCAGGTTATACATATATTAATTATACGTATAGAATACCCAATTACTTCTATACAATTATAATTCCATCCTCTCCAAATATGTATTCTGCATTTCACTAGCTCATCAGCTGATTGCTGTAATTTTTGCAAAATTTCCAGATAGACTTCCCGAAAAACGCGCATTGAAAACAAAGAAACATAGAATAATCAAATTGAAATAATATTATTAGTTAATGATTCTACTACAGGCAGTCCTCAACATCCATACATAATGCGTTCCTGAAAACGTGTACGGAAGTCGAATTTATGGATGTCGAGCAATAGACTTACATGTAATAATGGGGGTTCCATTCCCAGAGAGCCAAAAAATATTATAAAATCTCTAATTATGGTATAAATGTTTCGTTTTTTGAGCAGGGGCCTTTTAGACATAATTGTCAATTTTATAATATAGAGAGATAGGGCAAAATGCAATAAAATATTAAAATAATTGCATAAATAAACACTGCTGTACAGACAAAGATGCCAACACGGTGGAAACTGGTGGCTGGCAACCAGCACCACTCGAAATATTCGTTCGTCATTTTGCTGAGACACAAAAGTCCGAATTCAGCATACAAAAGGCGGTTCAGGGATGTCAATGTATACTATCTTGGGTTCTTGTTCATTTGTATTGTCCTAAGGTTATCACACACATAGCATGATTATTATCTTTTTTATTATAATTTATCATTATTTGTTTTTTATTATTCTTTTTTCTCAAGAAATTTTTATTACTGTAAGAGTTACATTTATTCATACTGTTTGTAACACAGTGTTTCCATCCTTACCATGATCTAGTCATTGACTATAATTATTATATTTTGGTATTAAGTTTCCCTTTTCTTGTTTATGTCTATTTCTTTTTTGTATTTTTGGTGAAATTATCTTTGATATTTTTTAATCAGAAATGATCTTTGTTTATGGCTCTTACAATTAGTGTCTTTTCTGGTAGGGGTGGAAGACCAGCTCTTGCTGAACCCCAATACCGTTTTACAGGCTATGATTTGGATAAGAAATTATCTACTTTGTGATTAATGAAACTTATTCTGTGATTTGTGACTACAATGTGATTACCAGCTGTAAATAAATAAATTATTATTATTATTATTAAAGTGCGAGTTGTACGAATGTTGAACGCAAGAAAGTCGAGGACCATCGGTAGTGCACATGTGAAATCCCTCTTTTTTTTTATTAACCCTAGAACTACCAAGCAATTTTCACTACCATGGACTACCAAGGGGGGCCTCAGAGGCTGACCATCTAAAATACTATATGAAGCCATAGTAATGTTTTGAATCAATGTTTATATATTTAGAAACATCATAGGAATAAAGCTACGTAATTTTAGTAAAGTATTTGAAATTATATGCACATTATCTACTATAAAGATAGAAATGTTTGCATAAAACCAATTTTTTTACATTTTTCCTCATTATGTTTTAAAGATCACATTAATTTTGCAGTAAGACTGTATTTACAGAAATAATAAATTTATTAGAAAAACAATTTAATCTGCTACATCTGACACAACAATTTAAACAAATAACATGCTTCATACTGTGCTTTCCGCATACATGGTGTTTGCACTGTGAGCATGTCATGGTGGATTTTCCAGGGTTACTAATATTTTTTGGAAAGGGATTGATTGCAACACATATAACATCTCCTGCGAATGGGTTGTTGTGGTTGAGGTGGCAAATCTGTTACTAATTTTCTATGAAGAATAGTCTCCATAGCTATTGTAATTGGTCTCTGGAACCCTGTCATATTTTTATCTCGCTCATCAACTTGTGATTTTATCAATTCTATTCAGAATCCCTTTAGAAATATGCGGCACCGTTTATTTTTATTCTCACACCAGTCTGGGAAGTTAAAAATAAAAATAGTATATGAATTGATCCCAAACATGCCAATAAAAGTATGGAACATCGACAGCGGCCATCTCCTAATGCCTCTCTTTGTAGTACAGTAAAACTCGTTTAATACGTATTTGAGGGGACCGACTCATTGCTTCTTTATAAGCATGACTACGTTATATACGAGAAACATGGTTTTTGGCCAATACATCCCATATAACAAGTATACACATACAGTAAAAGCTGTGCTATCCGGCTATTTAGAACCGGATGGCCTTAGATACCCGCAATTACACAAATACAATTCATTTTGTATTTCTTTTTCTTTCTTTATGAATTTTTGCGTGAATAGTATATGTGTAATACCACAACTTCCACTTTAAAATTTCTTAAAATATAAGATGTATATATTACGTATTTACTCCGTATACTTCTGTGGCTGCCGTGTAAGCATGGCATTTTTGGTTACGTAAACCATTTGCATTGTCTAGGTATTTTGGTGTACTTCTACAATTTCCAGTTTTATCGCTTTTTATTATTTTAAAAATTACCCATCCATTGAATATGGCACCCAAATAAATACCTAAAAGCAAGGAACAGGAGAGAAAAAGTTGTTTTAACGCTAACACAAAAGCTGGAGCTGATCAAACGAATTGAAAAAGGAAAAAATAGAGCAGCCATAGCAAAAGAATTCAAAATCGGATCTTCCACGCTCTACGATATCAAGGTTCATAAGGCTAAATTAATGAAATTTGTGTCATCTTCTGAGACAAGTAAATTAATTAATAAACATCATACGCTTCATAAGCTAAAAATTGAGGAACTGGATAAAATATTATATGACTGGTTTCCACAGAAATGTTCAGAAGAATTAAATAATTTCATCCTTTTCTAATAGAGTAAATAAAGATAAATAATAAATATAAATAAGAAAGATATAATCCGATAAATTCAGTTTTGGGAACAGGTTCACTGCCGTAATCCTCAAACTTCCCGGACGCCCTAAAATTTTCAATAGTCTTTTTGTTTTGCATGTAGGCGTAGCAACGTATTTAAATAAGAATGGGTAAATAGTGTCTATATCTAACTACGTGTGGAAGAATTAAAATGGAAAATGCAAACCCCATGCATAGTTATGTTTGGGGGTACAATAGTGAACCTAAGCCCAATTTTGTTTGGTTATTGCTAAATTTGCGATGTCAAAATCGAAAATCGCTCCCCTAACCGGATATTTCTCCTAATCGGCTTTCCACAATCCCCAAGATAGCCGGATAACACAGCTTTTACTGTATTTGCAGTGAGTCGACTTCAATGCCGTACTTACATATGCAAAGAGATGCTTATCAACTTCGTGGCATGTAAAATGTTCGACTGCTATTACATACGATTTTTAAATGGTCAATTAATATTATTATTATGGTCATTAATTTACATAAACATTTCACATTTTTAATATCAATTTCAAAACAAAGGGAGCGTGGAAATTCGTATGGAAGGGGTAGATGGAGGAAGGGGACCTCTACGAACAAGTGCGCGGTAAACGGGCAGAAACGATTCATTACTTATCGCTCTGCTCGCCAAAATTCATTATATATGGGGCATTTTTTGCCACGGGACCAAACATTTGTTCGTTACAGCCGAGAATTCGTAAAATGCGTGTTCGTTACATCCGAGAAATTTAACCAATGCCCTTATGGAGAAGTTCAAGGGACCGAGACATTTCTTCGTTATAGCCGAGATTTCGTTTTAGGCGTGATCGTTATAAACGAGTTTTACTGTATATGTATTTCCTTGCCATCTGATCTATAGTACCAACCCCTCTTTTCGTGGAATTATAATAAATATTTATCTAGGATTTTTGGTATCATATGGCATCTTCTGGCTCGCGACGAATTCTTTTGAAATGGAAAAAATTACAAACGGGGAATGTAGTATGTTATCATGTCATAAAATTCACTATTTTCACCCTCAAGGTCTGTGCCCTGGCTTGGGCCACTATTCATTTGGGAAGGGTCATTCTTTTCCTGGTTCTCTGAACCCGAGGTTTTACGAGACCGCAGGTTTGACCGTCCCTTCTTTTTGCTGTCATACTGTCATAAAACGACCACGATGCCATATTGCTTATCTGTACGGACCAGACTAATGTTGCATTCACATTCAAAGAAACAAAACGAAAATCCTCCCACATTCTTGCTTGCATGTAAGGTTTTTCACGCCGATACATTGCTCTATGAGAAAAAAAATGAACTACTAATAAGGAGGGTGTGGAAAAGAATGAAATGCAACATAATTTGTTTATAAATAGCAATACTGGAAGGAGGGAGCTCCAAGAATAAAATAGATCAATCAGAAGGCACTCTATAATTTAGGCCACCCGCCTGTCAAGGTATTCAGCCAATGACGAAATAATTTCCAGAAAATTGAAATATGCATACATTGATGGGAAACTTCAAGTAATTATTATCTATAAGTCTCTGCATAATGTAATTAAATATCAAGATGTCATCTTTATTTTTAATAGAGATACAGACGAAAACAAAATTTGTGGGCCTCAGTGGCCCCTCCCTTGGTAGTTCTAGGGTTAAGGCATTTTGCTATTTTCATAGCTATTTTGTAATATTGCCTAATCATGGCCCCAAGTGATGACTGAAATGAAAGAAAAGTCGGTAAAAAGAGCATACTTTAATTTAGTAATTTATTAGAAGTGCTGGCTTGGCTGACAGACAGTGCCATTATGCGATAGCTCAAAATGTTTGTTCATCAGCTGATGTATGGAAGTTCAAATTGGGAGTACGAAAGGTGGTTTAGGGGCGAGAATTTATAATGTAGGTACAAAAGAGTGAGTTGTACAGATGTCAAATATACGGATGTCGAGGACTGCCTGTATGTACAATTAACTATGTAAATAATTTAAAACCCATAGAATGCAGAATGGCATGTATGAACTTAATATTACCTGCCACTAGTTTCCTGTTTCCAGATTTGTTTGTTAAATTTTATTCTTATACCTTCTATTAAACAGTTTTAGAAATAAGATAAAAAAGAGAGAACCAAAATCCACTATAAATCAAAATTCGATCTATTTTATAGATCCCTTTTTGTCTGATTTAAAAGGAATGGCAACAGTGGCACTGCAGTTTTCTATGCGTCATCAGTTTGGCCAACTTACTCTATGAAGTTGCTGCCATCTCAACTCATTTGCTTTCATTATTGATGATGTCTCTCTAAGACGTAATGTGGAGCTTATTGAGCATAATACAGGCGACTCCCGAGTTTCGAACGTTCAAGATTCGATTAATTCGAGATTTCGACCCAACCGATCGAATTGGGAAGTACTTTACGTGGAATAATTTCGGCGGAATACAGTGAAACCTCGATTTTACACCATTGAAGGGACCACCTGAAATAAACGTAAAATCGAGGAAGGTGTAAAATCGGGGAAGTGAAGATTATCTAACACAAAGTAAAATGTGGGTTGCTTTATATCGTAACTTTGGTAAAATATACATATTTGAACACAATAACAATGAACTTGCAATAAACTAACTTATATAACATTTTATTTCTTTAACCAGTCAAAAATTTTGGTGTGTTCAACATGCGCATCAAGTTGAGCTAAGATATTAATTGTATCACTTATCCTAAATACTCTCCGTTTTGCTTTATTATCCATATTTCATGCCAAAAATTAATTAATGAATTGCCCCGTTTATAAAAAACACCAAGCGTTGTGTAGATGTCGTCGACTTCCCACTAAAATACCGATACATAAATGGATTAACACGTTAACCTTATTTATTCGTGTACCCCACGCACATTTTTTCCCGAAACGCCGGGGAAAAGGGGGGTGCGCGTCTTACACAAGGATTTCTGTACAGCGTATATAAATTGTATCGATAGTAAATTCTCTGCAATATGCATGCGTCTAAGTTTATATTCGTAAAAGACGTCGAATTCTACGAAGTATACGCGTATTTATGCGACCAAGCAAACGTGTAAGTTATGCCCGCATTGCAGGCAAAAACTCGCAAAAGCAGGTGGAAAGAATACGCCGACTAACTGATAACTCTAGGGTTTTCCGACTTGAGAATAGGTAGGTTCAAGTTTGGTCCTTTTCCCTCATCCACTTCAAGGAATTCGGAGTGGTGAAGTTATGCTGCGAATGAAAGATTTAATCGCTCGAAAGGAAGGCGGAAATCCCCATCTCTCAAGTGTTTGGACTTGTTTGTACCTAACTTTCCAATATTTACTCAGGAGACGATACGCGAAAAACTCGCCATCCGCGTAGGGAAGTTCCCGTTCATAGATGAACATATAGTTCGTGAAACTCCGCATCGATGCGTTAATTACGTCAAAAACAGTGAAGTGGGGACGAAGTTGCGTAATATTACAACAAAAACATTTAAGGGGTTAACAAAAGAGGACTATCGATGAGGAGATTTCTGCTAGTATTGTCATAAAGAGATCATCCAATAAATTGCATCACGTAGAAGGGAGAAAATGCTTAACCTGAGCGGAACTTGTTTCAGGCTCAAATTATTTTTTTCCCTCCGAACCGGTCCAAAAATAGGAGTGCGCGGGTTATATACATGAGTAAATACGGTATATACAACGTCTAGCGTCGTGTTTATATGAACTTCCTACAAAAACAAAAGGCTGCAACTACGCAAGCGTAACGGTGAGCAAGAAGTGTGTTCGTTTATTCGATTGGCCGATAAATGTATTGCCACGTGGGGTTGCAAACATTTCTTATGTAAACATATGCCTATTTAAACATGAGTTTGGCAAAGTTACGACTAAAACTATTGAATAAAGCCTATTTTTAACCTCGAATATGAACGGAACACCGCCGGTGCTTCTTCGCATTTTCCGAAATAGAAAATCGAAAACTTAAAATCGGGTGAATATCCGTTGTCAGGACACAAAAAATGCGATGCAGATTCAGGGGAAATGTAAATTCGAGGAAACGTAAAATCGGATAATTTGGCCGGGACCAGACAAAAAGTGCGCAAAATCGGAAAAAAACGTAAAATCGGAGTGCAGAATCGAGGTTTCACTGTAATTGGTTCCAACCAACCACGCGAGGTTTAGTTTTGGTGTAGACGTAGCTATATCTGCTCTAATTGTTTGAATTTGTGCTGATTTCAGTCTTTTTTCTGTTAATCTTTTATTTAAATTTATTTATTTTATTGATTTATTTATAAATTTATCACTTGACATGGCATCTAAAAGAAAATGTAATAGTGATAATGTAAGTGAATCAAATAAAAGAGTGCATTAGACTCATAGTTATGAATTGAAATTAGAAATTTTAAAGCGTGTTAAGAAAGTGAAAGCCATACTGAAATCGTAAGATCGTTGGGAATGTGTCAACTATTAGCACCTATGTGAAACAGAAGGAGAAAATTCTAGAACATGATAAATTCAGGTAATTTGATAACCACAATAAACAGTTCCCCACCCAATAGCTCCTCTTCTTCCAACTAAAATCTTCCAACTTCCCAATTAATAAACCAAGTCCAGTAAGCGTAGTTGAAAAAGATTTAAGGTATGAAAATATTTTTGATTTTATTGTTTCTTTATTCTTAAGTTATTTTGTGTTTTTTAATAACTTTTATATTAATTTCGCTGCGATAAATAGTTGTATGTATAGATAGATGTATGCAGGTATGTTATCCAGCTCGCGCGAGTCGTTTGTAACAAACTACTGTCAGAAAACACTACACCACTCTCTAACTTCCTCCTCGGGGAGGCACACCCGAAATAACACAACACGTCCAAGGGACTCCAACTTTATTTAAACCCGAATTACACTAGCATTCTGCCCTCCAGCAGAAGCTCTTCCACGAGCCAACACACGGCCCACACTACTACGAGTCCCGTCACACACTCTTCTCTCTCGCGTCACGTGATCTCTTAGTACTCTCCTTCTCCGTCTCGCTTCTGGTAGCACTTCTCGTGGCGGTCGTCCTCGCTTGCGTAACAGTCGGCCTTTCCTGACATCGGGGCCGTCCTCGGTCCCGGTCCGGTCTGCCTCCGGTTGAACTGCTCCTCTGGCGCTCGCGCCGTTCTCCATCCGCTTCTCGTCTTCTTTCCCTCTGCTGTCCGCGGCCTGGTCGTCATCTCCCTCGTCCTGGCTCTCGTCGGCCTGGTCGTCATCTCCTACTTCGCCTTGGGGGGGCTTACACCAGGGTTTCATTCGGTCTGCACTAAACACGGAATTGAACGCTCGCTGTGTCCTCTTTGCCCCTGGTATATCCATGAGAGAATACCTATCTCGAGCTAGCATTTCTGAGACAAGATACGGACCCTTAAATTTCGGAGCTAATTTTCGCGAACACCCTGTCGCTTGCGCTTCTCGTTCTACGATGACTAAATCTCCCTTTTGGTACACTCTCGGCACCTTATGTCTTTGATCGTAACGCTCCTTCTGTTTTTTCTGCGTCTCTGATATCTTTACTAACGCTTTTTCCCTTGCTTCGCCTAAGGTCTCTCTAGTCTCATCGAGCTCGCTTTCTTGCAACGCCAATATAACACGGTTTTGCAATGAATTCCTTGGGTTATAAGCAAACAATAGCTCATAAGCGCTCTTCTCAGTAGTTTTATTTGACATAGAATTCATGGCGAATTGGATGTTTCTCAAATTCGTGTCCCAGTCGCCTCCATCCTCTTGTGCATACATAGTGGATATGGCGTTTGTAATGGATGCGTTTGATCGCTCTACTTGTCCATTTGCTCGAGGGGTAGCAGTCGCATTCTTTATATGCTTTATCTGGTTTCTTTCGCATAATTCTTCAAATTCCTTCGCTGTAAATGCCGTACCTCGATCTGTAATTAAACGCTCAGGACACCCAAATAAGCTCGTAATCTCACTGATAGCTTCGCACACTGGTTTGGTTTTTGTGGTTTTCACTGCCTTTAGTAGGATGAACTTTGTAAAGTTGTCTTGATACACGAGAACATACTCGTTGCCCCTTTTACTCCTTGGGAATGGCCCTAAGTGGTCCACGTGAACTGTGTGAAATGGGATGGCTACACGCTCTAAACTGTGCAACTGCCCCTCTTTTTTACCTCCCGGTCTCTTATGATAAGCACACTCAATGCAAGCTGCAATATATTTCTTTACCCTTCTTCTCATCTTCGGAAACCAAAAATATCTCTTCACGTGTTCTAGGGTTTTCTCTTCTGCGTAATGTCCCATGTCATCATGACTTCCCTTTAGAATGCGCCAAATAGAGTTCTTAGGCACAACCCAACGGACCCCACCGTCTACCTTTCTACAGACACGGTTGTCTTTCAGCACATAGTCTGTGTGGATCTGCCTATCCTCATTGGCGACCGCAGGTTGCTGTAAGGTACGATGTATTTTCTGGATAGCTACATCCTGCAGCTGCATCGTTAGTAACCAATCATCCTGATTTATTCGCAACGTGAAGATTTTCAAGTCTGCTGTATCCGGTTCCTCGGAATCTCCCACGGGATTTCGACTGAGGGCATCAACGTGACTCATGTTGCGTCCTGGTCGGTACTCGATCGTGAAATCATACTCTTGTAATCGAAGCCACCACCTCGCTATCCGCGGTAACAATTCTTTCTTGGACATGGTGGTCTTTAAAGCATTACAGTCAGTAACAACTTTGAAGGGTCTGTTCAATAAATACATTCGAAATTTGTCTACGGCTTCAACTACTGCCAACGCTTCTAGCTCATAACTGTGATAGTTCTTCTCTAGATCTGTCGTCTGTCGGCTATAATATGCCACAGGTTTTTGAGATTCTCCTTCTCGACGCTGTAAGATAATCCCCGCTAGTCCATTCTTACTGGCGTCAGTGTGAACTTCATGTTCGGCATTTACATCAAACCACGCAAGTGCCGGACGCTCGATTAATCTTTTCTTCAGCTCTTGAAATGCGTTTTCTTGTTTCTCTGTCCACTCGAATGCCGTATCTTTCTTCGTCAAGAGCGTTAACGGCTTGCTTAACGTAGCGAATCCTAATACAAATCTTCTAAAGAAGCTCGTCAAACCAATAAATTGTCGCACTTCGTGAACATTCTCCGGCCTTCGAAATTCTTTAACTGCCTGAATTTTTCTCTCGCCTGGTCGGATCCCATCTTTGGTTATTTCAAAGCCCAAATAGTCTACTTTAGTTTTGAAAAATTCACATTTTGATACTTTTAGCGCTAGCCCCAATTTCTTCAGTACTTGCAACAGTCTTTCTAATCTCTCTAACCCTTCCTTCACCGTTTTTCTGGGTATCAACAGATCATCCATATAGACTAGGACCTCTCCTGGTTTTGTCATTCGCACTACCCTTTTCATCACTTGATTAAACACTGCAGGTGCGTTTACTACTCCGAAAGGCATTTTTGTGAACTCGTACAGTCCACTTGAGGTGACAAAAGCTGTCAAGGGTCTCGTCTCTGGGGCTACAGGGATTTGATAGTATCCCGACGCCAAGTCTAAAATGGTAAAATAACTGTTTCCTGCAAGCGCGTCTAATTGTTCCTCAATGGCTGGCATGGGGAATTTTATTTTTTTCGTCTTCAAATTCAATGCTCTGTAATCGACGCACAGCCGGTCTTCTCCGTTAGCTTTCTTCACTAACAATGCTGGGCTTGCGTATTCTGATGTCGACTCCTGCACGATACCCATTTTCATTAACTCATCGACTGCCTTTTGCATAGTCGCTCTTTGGGCGTACGGTAGGCGATACGGTCTTAAATTCACAGGGTGGTTATCCAACAATTCTATCTCGAAACTGGCAGACTCTACTGTACCCAGTTCACTCAAATTTTTCGCAAAACATTCTCGATACTCATTCACCATTTCGTATACCGCATCCTTCTCCTCTTCAGACAGGTCGTTATTCAAATTTATTTCTTCCATTTCTATCCCGGCCCTCTCTTTGACATTTCGAACTTTGGCTTCGAAGTTACTTTCTTCCTCCTGCCCATCAGTCTCTCTCCTAATTACAAGTTTCTGATAGCTCTTCTCAACTCGAATCCCCGATTGGTCTAGGGCGCTTCGTCCTAGAATTATGGCATCGTCTTGCGAACAGTTTGGGACCACAAGCACTTCTACCTCAATGCTTACGTCGTCCGCAACAAGGATTAACTGTTTGGAGCCTATTACGTTACTTTTCCCACAGCCGAATCCAATCAGACTTTTTTGACTCACAAAGTATTCTACACCTAGCTGTTCAGCGACATCTTGCCTCATGGTCACAACATCGCTCCCTAAATCAATGAACCCAACAACTTGTTCATCATTAACCTTTATCCATTTATAATATTCGTCTTTAATTTGGTCGTTCGGCACCGAAATTCTTTGGACTCGCCTTTTCATTTCCAAATTCTGTCTATTAACTTGGGTTCCCTGAGGGCATTCCTTCATCATGTGTCCCTCTTTATTGCATCGGAAACATCGCCTGCTCTGCTGTCGTTCTGGGCAATCCTTAGCCATGTGTCCCTGGCCGTTACAATTATAACACCTCGCCTGCGTTGTCTGCTTATTTCTCCTCACCACATTACCTTCGTTTGGCGGTTCAATTGGGACACTATAACGGTTAGATAAAAACTGTCTTTCACCTAATCTCGCTCTTTCTGTAATACTTTCATAGCGCTTTATCTTGAGCAGTAACCCTTCAACATCTTTGAACTCACACAAAGCCAGCGACCTTACTAATTCCTTGTCACCTAAGCCGTTCAAAATGTATTTAATCAAGGATTCTTTATCTATGTCACCTCGTCGCGCTATCGCTTTCATGGCATACACGTATGACTCATCGGTTTCGTCGCGCTGCTTCTTCCTCTTCGTGAGACTCATGTGGACATCGGCCTGATCAGCTGTTGATGGGAAGCTATAAAGTAACCTTTCTTTAAAAGTCTCCCAAGAATACACTTCTTCCGCGACACTATTTAACCACAATTTAGCTACTCCTTTCAGCTTATTCACCGCATGAGTAAGCAATACGGAATTGTCCCACGAATACGCGGAAGCGACCCCTTCCACTCGCCGCACCCACTGTTCGGCGGTAAATCCTAAGGTCGTCGACGCGTCAAACTCGGGCAACAATCTTTCCGCCATGTCTCGGTGAGCAACTACAGTTGTCGCCATCGTACTACAATGTCTCGCTTCCTTTATTTCTCTTTCGCGGTCTAACAACGCGCGCTCTCTCTCCAGCAACTGTCTTTCTCGTCGTAGAATCTCACGTTCAATGTCGTTATCGCTCGCCCTAGGCGCTAAGTGGTTCTTTGGTCGGGTCACAGAGGGCGTCGACATCGCTCTCGGTAGCTCAGGAAAGCTCGCTGCTCGCGTCAAGAACGCCTCGCTTACTCCTGTTCCCGCCACTGGATACGTCATTTCCGGTTCCCCACTAAACGCCATGCGGTCGCTTTTTTTTCGCTAATTTCGCTTTTTTTAGGTCTGTTTCGACGCTCACAACCCTAGTTATACTTGGGGTATTGTTCACTCGGGAATCACTTTTCTTTCACGTACTTACGGAGGGGTACAGTCTTCATCGGCAAACAGTCGGCTCTCTCACGACGTGCTCCTTTCCGAAAACTGGTTTTTGATCTTCTTATCCTTATCTGATCCCGATCCCGCCGCTGCTCTGTCAGAAAACACTACACCACTCTCTAACTTCCTCCTCGGGGAGGCACACCCGAAATAACACAACACGTCCAAGGGACTCCAACTTTATTTAAACCCGAATTACACTAGCATTCTGCCCTCCAGCAGAAGCTCTTCCACGAGCCAACACACGGCCCACACTACTACGAGTCCCGTCACACACTCTTCTCTCTCGCGTCACGTGATCTCTTAGTACTCTCCTTCTCCGTCTCGCTTCTGGTAGCACTTCTCGTGGCGGTCGTCCTCGCTTGCGTAACACTACCGTATTCACCCGAATCCAAGACGACCCTGAATCTAAGACGACCCCCCATTTTGATGATTCCAAAAGAGAAAAAAGCTCAAATTGACCTTCATTACTACAAAAATTATAAATCTTGTGAAATATTTATTTTCTCTTATACTTTTCTTGAATGTCATTGTCTTTTAACGTTTTAAAATCATAAGATCACATCACAAATAGAACCATTCAGGTTTTCAAACAAATTAAATGGTAGCATTCATTTTAAGATAACATTAAAAATAAAGTAAATACATTGAAAGAATACACTCATTTCAGGACAACAAAAAAACATTTCAATCCAAGTGCTGCATAAAATCATTTTATTGTGTTAGTCATCATCACTGTCTATGCAACCTTCACTATTTTCCTCATGCTCACTATCTTTATCACTCTCAACTTCATCATCAGTCTCCCACAAAACATCATCCTCACTCCCATCCATGGCATTAGATAAGCAGCATTTCTTAAATCCTTTCACTATTACTTTTGCATTTATTTGTTGCCACGATGCCTTGATCCATTGGCAGAGCATTGCAACTTCAGGTTTCTTAAGATTTCCTTTTCGTGTTAAAGTGTGAGTTCCACTCTGTAACCACTCAGAATACAAAACCTTTAAATTATTTTTAAAACACTTATTGACAGCAACATCTAAAACTTGAAGTTGCGATGTCATTCCTCCAGGTATTACAATAAGATCAGTATTCATCGCACTCATTATGTTTTTAATTTCAGGAGATAAGTGTCCTTGAATGCATCCAAGAAAGCATTGCTCTTTGTTTCAGTAAAGCTCCTGGCCGTCTATTCCACACCACATGTAACCAATCTCTCATTAGTTCTTTAGTCATCCACCCCTTTTCTTGACACCTATTATTCCACTTGGAAAATGTTTCTTAGGTATTGTTTTCTGCTTTAGAATCACATATGGTGGTAATTTAGTCTCATCTGCTAAAACCGCCAACATTATCGTGACTCGCATTTTTTCGTTGTCTGTAGTTTTAATTAGGACGGACTTCGCACCTTTTTCGTTCACAGTATAATTAGATGGCATGTAGAAGAAAACCGGAGTTTCATCGGCATTTCCTATTTGGCTCAAAAGGTAATTATTGGTTTTTCTAAGTCCAATTACGTATTTCTGGTAAGCGAGAAGTTTTTCTACATAGTCTTCTGACAATTTCTGACACAGCGAAGTTCGTCGCCGTAAAGAAAAATTATTTCGTCGCATCATTCTCACGCACCAACTTCTGCTGGCCTTGAATTCTTGCAATGATATATTAAGTCCTCTAGTAATTTCATTAGCTTTAAGTATAATACTTTCAGTCGAAACAGGCATACCGTTCTTCCTCATGGTGCGCACAAACTTGACTACTTCTTCTTCAATGCCATGAAATCGGCCTAATTTTGGATCACTGAGCGACTTCCTTGTGGCTTTGGCTTTTTCTAGTTCCTGTTTTGAGAGTTTCCATCGATGCACATTTGCCTCAGATACACCGAACTTTCTACTCGCATCACAGTTATTAGTTTTTTCGGCGTAATTTATCACGATCAGCTTAAAATTTGTATCTTAGCTCCGTCTAATTCCTTTGTTAACTTTCCCTTTGCACTCGTGCCACGTACTTCAACATGATCTGTCATTTTAACTTAAGGGTTGTGCATTTAAATCGAGAATGCACAACTCAAAATTACTGTCACACTTATTGTTAGTGAATCACGGTGCGTCATTTGAAAGGGGAATCCCAATGATTTCCGCTCTCATTTGTTTTGACATTGCGGTTGTCATTACGTGCAAGATGAAAGTACGTCGTCTGTTATGATAGTCGACGATGATTATTAGTCTAAATAATTATTATTCCCGTCATGTTTTTCTTATTGTTATTACTATTTGTTTATTTCACTGGTTTATGTACGTACTTGAATTTGCTGTTGTGAATTGTTTACTCTAATATACCATTTGTTGTAAAAACCATTGATTAAATGCTTAAATATACTTCGTATTCGAATGTAAGACGACTCTTGATATTTACAGCTGAAAATTTGGAAAAAAAGGTCGTCTTAGATTCAGGTGAATACAGTAGTTGCGCGATTCGGACTTGGCTGTCTGTACAGCATATTGCATACATCTATCTTTGAAGTTCAAAACAAAAATTTATTTTTTCCTTTTTAGTGCAAAAAATAAGTTATACATTAAAAATATTTATTATATAATTTATTCATAATTTAATATTGTTGTATTAACATATTAGTAATGATATTTTATCTTTTTCCCGAGATGCGAAAATGTATTCCCCGATTATAACATGCAAGTATATGGAAAAATGGCGTTCAACATTCGAGATTCGAACACATTTTCAGGAATGCATCCCCGACGAAACTCGGGAGTCGCCTGTACTTATGGGCAAGTCCAAGCATTTTAAAATTTAAAGAATTCTAGGAATTTGGCTGAACTTTGTGGTAATTGATACTCATATTTCCGAAGAAAATAATAACTTTGTTAAAGTCCAAAATAAAAAATTGTGGAATTTAACAGTTATTATTTTCTTCAGAAATGTTTCAAAATTGCTAACTGGCGATAATTTAATGCTTTAATGCATTTATTTACAGTACTCTAGTTAATACTTAACATGACGATATAATTTTGTTCTTATAGCCCACAAAAATCAAGGGTGAGTGTTATACATGGAGTATGAGAATCTGGATTTTTTGACAAAAAGTACGGGTGTGCATTATACACAAGTATATATGGTAATTATAAATTTTTATCAACACAAAAAGAAACAAAATTTGATAATGGAAGCTAATTTATTATTGAGTATAAGCACAATGATCATTTTGCAAAGATAATAATTAGAATATGCATTTTGCAATAAAGTTCCATATATTGCAAGCATTAAAAAAAATAATTTTGGAGGCAGTGAGGCCCCTCGGATAGCGAGGTATAAGTCAAATAAGCCACGGCTTATGTCTAAATCCAGCACTGTCTTCTATAGAGGTTATAAACAGAATTAATTATGCCAAAAATTAAGGATCTAATTTTTGCATTTATAGACAAAAAATTTTCAAATATTATTTTAGGTTTAGAATTATATATGACATTCTTTATATATCCACTACTCTTCAAAAACAATGGAATTAGTTATTAATAACTAGATGTTTAATAAAATCAAAATCTAATTTGCAGATTTGTTTCTAATATTGTCTCTCTCAAGGTTATTGCTGATATTCTGAAATTTTAAAAATAATCTTTACAGAAATATGACACATTAGTAGGTGAGCGAGGTGCTCAGCTTTCTGGAGGTCAAAAACAAAGAATTGCAATAGCACGTGCCCTGGTACGTAAGCCAGCCATTTTGCTTTTGGATGAGGCCACATCTGCACTTGACACGAGTAGTGAGGCCATGGTGCAAGCAGCACTTGACAAGGCAAGAAATATGACTAGAATTGTTCTGTTGGTTAACATTCTTAGAATATTCTTTCCTTTTCACAAAACCCTATATATTTCTCATATTAGATAGTACCCAGTGGCGTAGCAAGGGGAAGCCAGACCCTGGTTCGAGAATTCTTTATGGGGCCCCCCTCTCCTCCAATATATATTGTTTGGTTATTTTATTTTTTAAGGGGAAATTTTTAATGAAATAAGTTTATTAATAATTCAATTTTTATAAAAAAAATATATTGCAAACATTTAATAATCTTAACATTTAACTGGCCATCATTACATTTGAATTTTTTGTACTGCTGGCATACAACTCTTTCTTTTTATTTCGCTTAGCTTCCCCACTTTTATGTTTGTACATTTGAAGGGTATGTTTATTCAGGTTTTAAATTACAAATTCGAAGAAATCAGTTAATTTTCAAAAAACGTTAAATTGTTATTGCACTTCAGTTGACATCACAAAAACATATTACTGATTCTCCCGAGGTCAATCTATAATTAGAATATGAAAAACATTAATTTTAAGCGAATAAATATGTTTCTTTTAATCAATCAATAAAAAACAATTTGCCATGTAGGTTATATTATTACAGAATATTGTTGATTTATTAATTGCGGAATACATGCGAGATTCCTTTGTGCTATAATTAGATAATACTTTTATAAAAAATATGCCTTACCCTTTGAATTCAGTGTGCTGCGCTGTCCTAATCTTAAGCGCAGACCAAAATTAAAGGGAGTTCTAGAGCACATGAAATAAGCACTTTGATAAGTAAGTATTTTTATATTAGTACTTGTTATTCACTTTCACCGTACCCTTTGAAACAAACTTCACTATTAACTACTTTTAGATGCACAAAAACTGAGAGGTGTGTTCAATGCGCAAGAGCGAAAAGATTTTCAACTCACTAGAGCTGGAGCAGATTTTCAACTGTGATGTGCGATGCTATGGGAACCCAGTGAGAAAAAAAATTAAAAAACACTTCATTATATACGCAGACATCTCGGAGCCAGATAGCCAATAAAGAAGATACGAATTCGTTAAGGGTATTTGAGAAATGCAGCATGTGAGCTCAAGAGCTGAAAGAAATAATAAACTGACACAAAGCAGTACTATGGGAAGTCAAGAGTAAAATGAGAATGCCTTAAGGTAAACAAAAACATCTTAGATGTAGTCGGACTAATCTGAAATTATGATTCATTGAGGAGCAGCGATACTCGAGTAGGAATGTGATTAATCCTAAAGATAAGCAAGGAAGAATAACATCTGGCCCCTCTAGAATGGAATTTGAGAGCCATGCAGCTTAGGTCTCACGACTAAGACAAAAGTGATATTGTATCAGCCAATTCTTTCATGCCCCACAGTATGCTAACCATTGTTCTATGGGAAGTAAGGAGAAATGGACCATCTCATCAACACCAGTTATTCGCACTAACTGCATCCCTCTCTTCCTGGCCCTCTTGTTTTTCTAATGTTTTACCCTTCATAACTTTCATCTTACAAACGAAAGAAGTTTCATGATCTCAGATTCTTTTCACCATATTTAGCAGCTCTTGTGGTTTAGAATGACACAAAGGGTAAAATTTTGTATATGTCGACCACGGGCCTCGAGCTCTGGGCCCTGGATCGACCAATCCATCGGATCCATGGTCCCTACGCCAATGATAGTACCCCTTCCATATCTATGTTTTGCATGGTACGGCAAAGCTTATTTTAATATCATGTTCTTTTTTAAAGACTGAAATATTGGATAATCTTTTAAAAACTTGCTCAAGTCAAACTATTGTATTAAAGCTAACTGTAGGTCGCTTCTGTTGATTCAACTTTTGTGTTACTCTGACTAGGTAAATACCCTGCATTATTTGGGTAGAAAAGAAGCAGCAATGAAAAGCAAAGTTAAATACCGTAATTTTCTGATTATAATATGCACCCAATATAATACGCACCCATGTTTTCACGAGTGAAATGTGAAAACTGTCTTATCACCATGTATAATACGCAACTCATTTTTTGTAAAAAGATTACTGTAAATTTTCACTAGGTTATTAGCAGTACATATCAAGACAGTTCTCACCTTGCAAGAGCATTTACGAAAACTTTACGTCTAAATAGTTTTGACTCTCACTTTAACGATCAATACAATGTATAAAAATAGGTCTGAATGTCGCATTGTGTGATAATCTGGTCAGTTGGAATAACAGTTCTGGCATTACCGCCAAGCGAGTTGTGTGTTTACGAAAACTTCACGTCTATATAGTTTCGACTCTCACTTTAATGATCGATACAATGTCGCATTGTGTAATAATCTGATCAGTTGGAATAAAAGTTCTCGCCTTGCCGCCGAGCGAGATATTTTACATGAATATCACGTCGAGTTCTGACTCTATTCATACAAGCTGGTCAAGGTATGTAAAATAATATTTGTTGCTTGCAACTTACATTTATTTTTAGGCACATTTCGCTTACAGCGTGAGCGCCTATTATCGTCGGTCGGTCCGTCCGTCCGTCCGCATGTTCGTTCTCGGCTTCTACAGAACGGATTTTCATGAAATTTGATATTAAGAACTTTCAATCAAATATAAGAAGAAAATCGCAAAAATGAAACACGTACGCCAATCAGGGGTACCACTTTACTGGGGACAAAAAATTAAATTTCCGTCATATCTCGTCAAGTATTGCTCATATCAAAATATTTTTCAAATAAAACTTGTAGAACTGGTAAAGCGGAGTATTTCCTTCCCTATATATTTTTATCGTAGGAGTAGCCGTTATCGAGAAAATCAAACAAGAATGCCTTATATCAAGATGAACTTAGAAAATTTCTTGCATGGTTACTTCATTATTGCTAACATAAACAATCTCCCAAACAAACGTTTAATTTCCTTACGTGTGCATGTATTATTATTAAATAGGAAGAAAATGGATTATTTATGATGAAGAAAAGAACTTTAAAACGCTATTTCCCTTAAGTACAGTTATATAATTGCTTTCTAATACTGCATTGCACGAAACGCGCCCATTTGTGATACGTTGTGTACACTTTCCTAACTTGTTTTTAAAAAGCGTGACTTTAAAAAGTGTTGTCTCACAAATGGCATGGATGATTCTGAAGACAACGTCATATGGGGTGAGTATTTTCCCAAAGTGGATAGTGAGGATGAAGGCGACGTTCTTGGTGATGCCATTTACGTAGACAATGAGAGAGCACAAAATCGCTGGCGAACTATTTGAGGTGAGGAATAATGAATTCAGAGGCTAAGATTCAGACAGATAAAGTAACTAAATAATTATTCTTATTTTTGTTTTGAAAAATGATATTTAACAGAATGTTATCGAAATGCATTGAAATGTATGATTTATTGGTAAAAATATGTCCAAAAATATAAATTATTTCTTTACTAAAAAAAGTTATATGCACTTGTTACCATATATAATATGCACCCTAACTTAAATACCCAGTTGAGGGTCCTGCTGCCAGATTTAATTTCGGCCATTTAAATATTTTGTGTATGTTTTCTGAAAAAATGTCATATCTCATGAACTACTGGTGAGAAAACATTCAAATAAAAAGCATATGATTGTAAAAATAATGAAGAATCATATCTTTCTACTTTTTATGCAAAAGAAATAAGTCAAAATAACATACTGCCGAACAAACGTAATATAAAACAAAAAATAAAACTAGCATAACTATTTTTACTCAATTTTTTGTCTGTAAATTTCCTATTCACTCTATGGCTGATGCAATCCCAGTGTTTTTTGTCCTCTAGAGGCTTGATCTGGTGTGTTACTCCTCAAATCAAGATGCAACATACACCAACATCACACACCTTGCATTTGTATTTCGTCCTCGTGTATTTGTCTTTTGAATAATACACACGACATCTCACGTGGTTTCCCATAATCGGCCAATGTTTATCTTCCTTGGTCTCTAATCGCTTAAGTTGGGTGTCGGTAGCACTAGGTCTCCCTCTTGGTATTGCCTAAGCAGGAAGAGCCCTATAACCCTCTCTGCTCTGTTTTGTGTTCTCAAAACAAATGAGCAAGACAGTTCAGAAAACCAAGATATGAAAAATAAAGATGAAAATGACAAAACGACCTTAGGGTTTGAGCTGAGTCATTGGGTTCAGTTTATTGAATATCTTTGCGATGCGAGGCAGAGTCCTGCAGCAAAAGCTTATTTTGAGAGAAACACTCAAGTATTATTTGCGCTTCCCTCCTCAAATTCTTAAGACCTCCAGCCTTAGGAGAGGAGGAAGATTAGAGGGGTGTCTGGTCTTTAGTCTCATCTACCAATCTCGATTCTATGACCAAAATGACGTCCGTGAGCGGCATCAGAAGTAAGCCTGCCACTGGCATGCCATTCGGCAGATAGCCCCACATAATTGCCAGCACACAGGTGTGCCATTCAGCAGATAAAGGTTAATATAAAAGTTCAAGAATGGTGCTTGTGTATTTGGACAACACACTATTAAAAAGATTACATAATATTATCATAGTTCAAACATTTTACTCTTGTTAAAAGAAGTATTGCTCCTTTTTCACATAGGCTAGCAAAGGAAGGACCACTGTGATTGTGGCTCATCGTCTCTCTACCATCCGTGGTGCAGATAAAATCCTAGTTTTGTCTTCCGGAAATGTAGTTGAAGAGGGCAACCATAAACAATTAATGAGCATTCAAGGTCATTATTATCAGCTAGTTATGGCACAGACACAAGAAATGGGCAAGGAAATTAAAGGTAATAACTACTGAAATTTATTTATTTTGTCTTTTAAAATTTCCTCCTTTCTTACTTAAAAGGTGCTGTATTTTTTAGGCAGTTAATTCTATAGGGTAGATATTTTTAAAACAAAATCTCAATATAATTTTTAAGGTAAAGTAGAATTAGAAAACATAATAAATGAAAGAAACACAACAGCTGACATTACTCAGCATATATGTGAGAATATAGAATATCTTGATAGAATGTCACATGATCACTTTTCTTTCATAAGTTATCTCAATATAATCACACAACTGCTAAATAATGGAAAAATGGGTGAATTGCTGGATCTGAATCAAGAGGTTATATTAAGGTTATATTGAATCATTTAGAATAAGGTTAAAAGTTGAATTTGACTATTTTCCAAATAATTTTAAGAAACATATCTGGACAAAAAGGTTGTTTTTCTTCTCTTAGAAGAATAGATATTAATGAAACTGAAACAAATTGCCTGATGGTCATGTTTAAAAATCTGATGTGGCCAACACGACTTTCTCCATATTTGGGGTATAGTTATTTAAATTATTATGAATAGCACCATAAGGCAAAATTATTATTTCGTATCATAAAAGAATACAGTTGTCCTTATTGCCGTAAATTAGGTATACAGTAGAACCCCCAAATTCGCGGGGGTTACGTTCCCGAAAACACCGTGAATTTGGAATCCGCGAAAATAGAAGCAAAGGCCTTATGAGAAAATGGGGGTTAGGTTCGCGGCTCTCCATTATTTTGACAACAATAAATGATGAAAAGGTAGGCTAAAAGTGGTTTTGAACCAATACAATGTGGCATTTAAATCTGCCATAGCCGTACAGTTTATCGCATGTTGCCTGCCCACTGATGCCACACTCTGGCCACTAGCATGTTTATTTCGCTACTCAATTTTCTCACTTAAGCTTCACTTTAATCCATAATATCACAAATGTCCCTCTCAGTCTTCTGAGAATGTTTCTTCACGTATGTTTTGCATATGAAACATTCACTGCAATGGAGAGGAGGATTTTATTGCTCCAGTTGCTATAAATATCCTATACAGTTAGAGGAAAGTCACACCTCTTTCACTACCGCAGGGGCAGGTATAGGCATCCCCGCATTACACATGCAGGGTTTTCGTACGAAGCGAATTTTTTCTTATCAAAAGGAAAGAAACTCCATCTATGGGCTCTAACCTGTACTAGAAGGACACAGCTAGATACCGGAGATGGTCCTACTGGTTAAAATTCACAAGGGGATGCTAAAAAGGCATTCGAGGTCACACCTCCGCTTTCACTACCACAGGGGCAGGTATAGGCATCCCCGCATTACACATGCAGGGTTTTCGTGCTAAGCGTATTTTTTCTTAGCAAAAGGATGGAAACGCCATCCATGGGCTCTAACCTGTACTAGAAGGACACCGCTAGATACCGGAGATGCTTCATGACGGACTATTTCGGCATACCCATAGCGGATGGCCCGAAAAACGGCGTGACGCTTATATACGACATACAGATTACGACAGGCCATGGCGAATATATACGGCATACCCACTCAAATGGTTAAAGCCAACGTCTTCTTTTCGCTTCTGAATTTTGTATTATCACTTGCTTTCCTCTTGGTAGACATTTTCAGAAAACGGGGTCACAGCGTATTAAGTCTTAAGTTATAACAACATTTTCAACATGTTGTATTGCAAAGGTCCGAATTAGACATATGCAACATTTTTTTCAAAATTAATGGAATAAAGATGTTTTGGCTATTATTCTTGTAAACTATGACTTTTTAAAAGTTAATATATGAAAGTTGTGGGTAAATTTGCAGTCAACATGTAAAAAATGTGAATTAGATGTAGCAAAGTCAATGGAATCCTGATTAGCCATGCTAAATCCAGCTCTTCAAGTTCATTTTGTTGTATCTCTAAGAGAATGTTTAAAGCAAATAAAAAACTATAAAAAATGTCAGTCTCCAAATACCATTAAACGATATATAACATGTTGTAGCCATATTTAGGTAGTTAACATAAACTTTCAGAGATTAATTCCAATCATAATAGAAGGGACCTCTGGACTATTAATTTTCCTTTGAACAATTAGAGGTCAAGAGATAAAAAGAACTTCCACTCAGAATTGTCCCCTGCACTGCCAGCAGCTCTTTTCTTATTAACTCGAATACCTAACTGCAGATCCTTATCTAGTGAAGGCCAGAGTCGTATCAGAAAATCTTGGAACCCCACAACAAATAATGTGCCTCCCACACCTTTGAATATCTTACACATTTTTCAGATTGAATTCCTTGCCATTGCCGTTACATTAATATAGAAGGCTCCCTCAGTAAACACTATTGATATATTAAAAAGATGACTAATTCAAAGATCAGGCCATAATGCTGTTCAAGAAAATGCCTAGACGTCAGATAGGAATGAAGACTACCACTCTTCGCGAAAGTGGCGGCGCTCAATTTTTCGGAAGGCTTTTGAATCCCACTGTACAGTAAACTCCCAGAATTCTCAAGCAACTGTCATCTCCTGCCTCTCGATTTTTTATTGCGTCTAGTTCGGAATGTTACCGATAAAATTGGCTTTTTCGGCAATTTTTTGTTTACATCTAATTCGGAATGTTACTACTAAAATTAGTGTTTTCTGCAGTCGCAATACACAATTGTGTATGTTTCTTGAACTCGGTGTTTGTGTTAAATAAAATATTTTGTACGCCCTTTTTAAATACCTCCTAAAACTCCAATATGCGCTAAAGGTAATAAAAGGAAACAGGTTATGCTAACCTTAACCCAGAAACTTGATATAATAAAATGTTTAGAGAAAAGTGGGAACCGCAATGTTTTAATGAAAGTGAAGCCTTATCTCGCGTTGTTATTAGAACAAAAGAGAAGTTAATAGTGACAGGCATACAAGAAATTCCATAGGATGTAATGCAGTTATTAAATATAAAAATATTGCAATTAAACTTGTGGAATACTTGTATGTTTGAGTTTCATTACTTCCTCGAATGTCAAGGAATTATTTAAGAACAATTGAATAGATTACCTAGTCTACAGGTTAGAAATGCCAAGGTGAATGTACAGTTCTACATCTGTTCCTTATTTTGGTATCCAAATGCTTTATTGAAGCCTATCCAATAAAACTCTCAAGCAACCGGAATATACACTTAACCGGAAAAACCAATTCCCTGGGCATCCCAGTTTACTGGGAGTTTACTGTAATTGGAATCACAAAAACAAAAATCCTATTTTTTTATAAATTGTGGAAATATGTTGTAGAGAACATTTTAATATGAGAAAGCTATAAAGTAGGAATAAACTAAATTTAAATGATAATTTTTTATGGTGCTTCAGCTGTTATAAGTATTTTTGGGAATACTTTTGTCTGTGATGCAAAATATGTCATTGTGCCTCATTGAAAGTGGAAATAAGCTTATATATTAATTTGTCAGTCAGACTCAGTGTGGGACAAAACTTTCCCTGGGGAAGATAACCTTCGTGGGGCCCAGTCTCATACAACCTTTATTTAGAGGATGTGCTACTATCCCCATGATTGTGCACATGATGCCATCTAATATAATACATCGAATATAATCTAAATAATAACAATCTACTTAATAATAATATAATTAATTGGAATAATCTTATTATAATAAGTGCTGTTTGTCTGTCTCCAGATATATTAGTTTCCATCTATGTATTTGTCTGTCTATCACGCTATTTTAGGACACTTCTAAACGAAATTTAGAACCAAAACTTTCAATACACTTAAACCCCAACGAATCATGGCATAAAATAAAATGGTCCGGAAAAAGTCCCAGGCTCGACTCCAGGAAACGAGTTTATTTTCCCATAAGCGAATATGGGATTTTCGATTTTGTACATACTTGTACCATCCTTCTCTTTCTCTATGTAGTAAATGCTCCTATGAAAGCATATTTTGCTGGCTCATACGTTTAATTTTTCTGTCTTAAAATCTTGAGCATGAATGGATGGATAATTTAAATATAAAATTTGTAATTCGAAAAAGACTTTGTTCCATTGTTCCTTCACAGTAGCGTCTCGATGGGCCTCCCGACTTCTACAATGTGGGTGGGGGAAGGTGCACTATGATTAGCAGGTCCCATTATGGCCTGATCTTTGAATTAGTCATCTTTTTAATATATCAATAGTGTTTACTGAGAGAGCCTTCTATATTAATGTAATGGCAATGGCAAGGAATTCAATCTGAAAAATGTGTAAGATATTCAAAGGTGTGGGAGGCACATTATTTGTTGTGGGGTTCCAAGATTTTCTGATACGACTCTGGCCTTCACTAGATAAGGATCTGCAGTTAGGTATTCGAGTTAATAAGAAAAGAGCTGCTGGCAGTGCAGGGGACAATTCTGAGTGGAAGTTCTTTTTATCTCTTGACCTCTAATTGTTCAAAGGAAAATTAATAGTCCAGAGGTCCCTTCTATTATGATTGGAATTAATCTCTGAAAGTTTATGTTAACTACCTAAATATGGCTACAACATGTTATATATCGTTTAATGGTATTTGGAGACTGACATTTTTTATAGTGGAGGATAAGGATGGTAAGGGACCTAGGAGCATGAGGAATATCAGAGCCCTGTAATTCACTCTTGTACGTATTTTTTGACATTATTCGATATAAATATGAAACCTTTCTTTGAATGAGCTAATAGGACATGATGAAGATAACAGTTATTTAGCTTGAATTCGCTAATATATTTCATTATTCCTACTCTACCTACTCTAGTTGCCGATCTATTTTTCAACAAACACGGGGAAATCGATTATTATTATTTACGTTCCAACAAACAGATACAATAGCAATCACAATACAAAAAATTTATTCCAAGCGAATTTCATGAAAAAATAGTGTAATTATTTCATTTGTCGAACCAAAGCTTCGTCGTATGACTCGTGTCCATAACATCGCGATTTTAAAAGAACTGCTGTTCAAGAAAATGCCTAGACGTCAGATAGGAATGAAGACTACCACTCTTCGCGAAAGTGGCGGCGCTCAATTTTTCGGAAGGCTTTTGAATCCCACTGTACAGTAAACTCCCAGAATTCTCAAGCAACTGTCATCTCCTGCCTCTCGATTTTTTATTGTGTCTAGTTCGGAATGTTACCGATAAAATTGGCTTTTTCGGCAATTTTTTGTTTACATCTAATTCGGAATGTTACTACTAAAATTAGTGTTTTCTGCAGTCGCAATACACAATTGTGTATGTTTCTTGAACTCGGTGTTTGTGTTAAATAAAATATTTTGTACGCCCTTTTTAAATACCTCCTAAAACTCCAATATGCGCTAAAGGTAATAAAAGGAAACAGGTTATGCTAACCTTAACCCAGAAACTTGATATAATAAAATGTTTAGAGAAAAGTGGGAACCGCAATGTTTTAATGAAAGTGAAGCCTTATCTCGCGTTGTTATTAGAACAAAAGAGAAGTTAATAGTGACAGGCATACAAGAAATTCCATAGGATGTAATGCAGTTATTAAATATAAAAATATTGCAATTAAACTTGTGGAATACTTGTATGTTTGAGTTTCATTACTTCCTCGAATGTCAAGGAATTATTTCCACAAAGTCTCAGCGTCATCTATTAATTTAAATTACGTAATAATTATATATTGGTTAATGTACTGTTTAAAAAAATGCTATCATCGTAATTAAACAATTGTTACTTTCCAATGTTATACAGATATTTGTGCATTTCACAATAATTGTATGGTTATATTACCCAATACTATAGAGCGTTCCATTTTTAAGTTTCAGCATTGGGTAAATGGCGCACGGTGTTGCCACGTCTCACTACCCTAACGCTAGCAAAAGTCTGGCAATTTAAAATTTCCTTTATGTAACTGATTAAGTAAATACCATTGTTACAATTTTTTCCATATACATGATTTTCTCAACCAAAACAAAAATACTACGTAGTAAAATTTCTCTTGCTACATACCGCGTGTTGTACACGTGGCTGCTATAGCGCCCCAAACACTCCGGCAGTCCCAAAACCCTCATAAAAGTGAAAAAAGGAGCTTAAAAGAATAGAATCCCTTTGAAGAGCCCTTGTTTTCCCTATGCACTCAGATTTATTTTTTCTGTGCTATAGTCTGTTCACTTTCTTAAGTCTCTTGACCTTCATAGAGCAAGTAGCCAATCACGAACGTTTCCCCTCCATTGCCCCTCACAACTTTCGTGCGGGAGGACAGATACTGGTGCGCGTTGCCAGCTCTTGCAGATTTTCGCATTCAGCTGATATACTACACAATTTCTAAATAACATAACTTCCTTCCTGTTAGCCATTGCAGATCACAAACTCAGCAGAGTAACAAAAACCACAAAACTAATAACAAAAATAATAACAAAAAATAACAGTAACAATAACTTAGAACTCCACAGCAACAGCAAGGATACGGCGGTAGAAATGGCAATGCAGACCGATGTGAACACTTCGAGAGCAAGAGTAAGACTGAGTTCCTCCCCATTACCTTCCCAAACGAAGCGTCTCCTATTGGCTGCTGCTAAGTGGCATACTCCCCGTATTCAAGGTCAAGAGACTTTAGATAGTGAACAGAGTATAGAATTCAATTGTCTAAACCAGTCTTAGGTAGTCCTTCATCTTGTGATGTAAAGTTACCTACCCTTGCAAAAATATCAAAATATTATAAAAATTAAAAAATATATTTTTAATGTTTTAAAATTGGAAAAATCACTCATGATAAAAATGTGATAATTCCTGAACAAATAATTAATTAAAGAAAAAAATTGAAATTTTATAAATTTACAAATGGCGTAAGTTCGTTAATATTGTAAAATAATCATTACCAACTTCACAGAACATCATATCATAACAAACAGATCAAGAAAAAGTCAAATTCAAATTATATGAAAGAAAGGAATAATTCCCCACCAGCTGAAAGATACGACAAATTAATTCTCCAGTTAAGAGGTTAAATGTCCTTCGACCTGTGGGATGGGATTTGATTTAAATGTCTTACGTACTTGATGGGCTAATTATGTTAAATAGCATTTCCTTAACAACAGCAAGATATATTGTGCCATAAACTGTCTAAAAATTAAAAATATATTTTTCCCAAACAAAAATTATTTCATTTGAAAGAATATTGAAATCATAAATACAAGTTTAAACAGTACACATTTTAAAAAAATGCATAGTTGACTTTGTAAATAATAAATTAGCGATGTAGTTGCCATTTGCATTTTTATGCATAACTTGATAAATATTTCGTGTAGAGGAAAATGTACAGAATAAAAATTGTAGGGCGTTTTAAATAATCTATTTTATGTTCTATGCTAATTCGTGAAAACAGCACCAAAACAATGTAAATTGGTATTAACAAAATGGTTAATTGGAGAAATGCGAGTTTGGAGGTACACTGTGTTCACTTCTTATTTTTTGGATGTACTTCCTCACATATACAAAGATTATATGTAATGTGATCAGAGGAAAATAGGAAAGCATGTTTGTACAAGAGTAATTGCTCACACAATCCCTAAGTGAAAATGAAATGGATTACGAGGTTGAGTCATAAAGTATCTGCAATGTATTTTTTTAAATTGATACCAAAACATTAGAGAACTTACAAGAGTATCATTTTTCAATATACCGTATCTGCCCAAATAGAAGCCGACCCCGGATTAAAGCCGACCTCCCAAAAATTTCCAGTTTTTTTGGCAAAAACGTAAATTTCGTAGATTTTATGCTGAAGTGTGCCAGACATTCATGCACGGCTTAGAATACATTATTCGAGATCGAAGAAATGTGTGGGTAATGGTTTAGTTGTTGACATTTTGAAATATTACTCCAATTAATAATTTTCCGTTGCTGAATAATGTTCCACATTCAGTGACAATAATTTCATTCAACCTCATTTTCACAAAAGGTCAAATATAGTAACAGTGATCTCGCCAAGATATTTTTTCATCCAAGTCTATTTCCAATGAAATTAGCATTTACATTGCCTTAAGAAATTGCATTTTTATAATTATACACATTCCACGTAAAGTTTTACCGAAATTCAAATAGTTGAGCATTCAAAGCCGTCAACGCATTTTGCGTAATCTTCAATTTACACAAGCGATCTCGCCAAGATATTTTTTCATCCAAGTCCATTTCCATTTAATTAGCATATACACTGCCTTAAGAAAGTTCATTTTTATAATTATACATGTTCCATGTTAAGTTTTACTGAAATTCAAACAGTTGAGCGTCCAAAGCCATCAACGTATTTTTCATAATCGTCAATTTACGCAAGTGATCTCGCCAAGATATTTTTTCATCCAAGTCCATTTCCAATGAAATTAGCATATACACTGCCTTAAGAAAGTTCATTTTTATAATTATACACGTTCCATGTTAAGTTTTACTGAAATTCAAACAGTTGAGCGTCCAAAGCCATTAACGCATTTTTCATAATCGTTAATTTACGCAAGTGATCTCGCCAAGATATTTTTTCATCCAAGTCTATTTCCAATGAAATTAGCATATACATTGCCTTAAAAAACTGCATTTTTATAATTATACATGTTCCATGTAAAGTTTTACCGAAATTCAAACAGTTGAGCATTCAAGCCATCAACGCATTTTGCGTAATCGTCAGTTTACGCAAGCGATCTCGCCAAGATTTTTTTATATATATTCATCGTAGGTCAAATATTTACATTACGAAAAATATAGTACTATCATTTGCACGCGAAGGCAATGAGACTTCGAGATTTAACCATAACCCAAATTTTCCTCGGACTCGCATTTAAGCTGAGGGGTGATTTTTTCATGATAGATTTTGACAAAAAACATCGGCCTGTATTCGGGCAGATACGGTAGTTCCCCTGATTTTCAACACACTTAGTCCAACATTGCACAAGCTTCTGTATGCCCTCAGAAAAAAATGTTTTCAGTTGAGTGACAAGGCATGCATGCACTGCTTCCTTCACTGTGAGCATCACTTTTCCCGCAGTTGGTTGAGTTCTGAATTTTTTTTTGACCGTCGATTTCGGATGTTTCCATTCCAAACTCTGGCGTTTACTCTCTGGCTCATAGGGGTGGACCAGTGCAGTGATGATGTATCTCAAAAAGGCGTAACCTGCTTTATGATAGCCGTCCAAAGGGCGTAGGCAGATGTCCAAACGGTTGCGCTTGTGCCCTTCTGTGAGTTGTTTGGGAACCCATCTCGCACAGACTTCATGAAAGTCAAATCTGTTGTGGATGGTTTCATGGGCAGAACCATGACTGATTTGCAGGTGATATGCCACTTCATCAATAGTCACCCGTCTGTTATTCAGAATCATGGCGGGGGTCGTTCAATGTTCTCATCAGTAGCAGACGTTTTTCATCAGTGACACTTGTGCAACCATTTTTGAACATGTTAATCCAATCGTACACACTCCGCTGCGGCATAGCACTGTTCTCATACTGTGCTGAAAGTCTTCGATGGATTTCTGCCCCTGGTACACCTTCAGTCCACAAAAATCGAATCACTGCACGCTGCTCTTCTTGGGTGCATACAACAAGTGGGGTGGCCATGTTAACACTGCTACAATGACATGATAACTGACCATTCAAGGCCGAAACCACACCAAAATGACTAAGAGAGTCCACAGAGTTGCACATGCTAACAAAACAAAAATTTCAAAATACATTGCAGATACTTTCTGACTCTCCCTCGTATTTTATGTTGATCACTATACATAATGGAAATTAAGTTGCAATTGAGGAAATTTTACCTGCCCGACATTACAAATTCATTTGCTTCTTTTTTAATCTTGTAAATTGGCCTCTGATTGTGAGACACACCACATAGCTTGCTCGTCCTACTAACAGCAGATGACAGGCTTCCATTAGACTCATTGAGGCAGCTACTAAGAACATTCAATATTGTTTGTTTTTCCCTATTCCTGATTCTTTCACCTCACTTTCTTTTCCTCGTTGAGATGTCCATCTTCTCACAAAAACCACAATATCAATATGAAAATACGTTCAGGGATAATCAACGTGTGATGTACATACACAATATTTTTAAAAAGGGAACACTATACACATAAAACCTGCAAACACAACATATCTCTACATTTGAACTGTATTACACACTTCAGTTTGAAAACGTTTTGAAGAATTGTTAAAACAACTAATTTGCAATAAACAATAAAACTGGAAAAATTTGTAAGTACTTTCCCGCAAACTTATGAGCAGACAAAACGACAAAAGCACAAGATAGTCCAACTGCTGAGTCGTAACTGAAGGAAGAGCAGGTGAGGGTAAACTGCCAGCCTTTGACCGGACTCAATAAAACTTTTGCATTGTTCACCCTCCCCTTGGCGACCCAACCCCACATCTGGGTGCACCAAAAATAACTTCAAACATATATCTACAACTTTCTTGCTTAGATCATGAAAGTATCTTTAAAAATAAAAAAGTTCCTTACAGACAAACTTTTTCAAGTCAGGCTGGAACACGCAAAAGAAACTTTTATAATTAAATGCCAAAAACAAATATTTAAAATCAATTTATTAAACTTTCAGTAGCACCAATACGATCCTTAAACATTCCTGAACATAATGCAAAAAACTGCATTACATTATTTTCAAACAGAGCGTATATATCATCGATTGAAACAAACGTGACCATATAATGTCCATTTCAGGTCAAATATTGTTTATCACATTTTTTATAGAATATAATATTTATTTTTCATTTAAAAGTATATCATCAGATTCTGCATTACAAATAGAGGAATTAGAAATTTTGAATTTTTATTTTAATGCAACTTTAAATTTTTAGTGAGATTTGACAATCCTGGTGTCGTAGAGGGGGGAAAGGGGGATGATTGGATTTTTAAGTCTGTAGGAGAGGGGGGAACGATGCTGTTTGAAACTGTACTGAAACTTTAAGGTGGAACGCTCTATAGCTATAAGGAGAATCAATTTATACAGAATAAACTGGGTCCTAACCTACTCCGTAAAAATGGAATCTTGGTGTATATGATATAATAGACATAAGGATGAATTGAATTTTCAATTCACAGGATCAAAAAAAAAATATTTCAATGGCAATGCAAGAGAATTATTTACCAAGTTACCAAGAAAATCCAAATTTGTAAGTTACCAACATATAAGAAAGTGTAGTGATAGTGGCTAAACTCTAAGGCATTTTATTCTATTGATAAATTTCTTGAAAATGATTTATCAGATTTAAAATTGTGAATAAATTGTAAGTTCATTTAACATCATAAACGTTTTAGGTAACTTGGACAAAATCTATTCAACTTGTTTTATTTCATAATACAAATTCATTCATTTTTATAAGTATCAGTTAAGATTCATCACTCATAGTAATATTAATATCATCTTATTTTTATACTACTATGATGAAATGATAAGATCTGAAAAAACCTGGAGAGTCTTCAGGCACAGATTTTGGTAATCATGTTATCACAAGAATGCAAAGCGATTTGTCACTGCATAAAAATGATCATCGGCGCAGATCTACCAAGGGAAGTGTACAGGTCACATGGCCCGCTGCACCCAAGGTTCAGGCAGTAAGTAAACTAAAGATACTTAAAAAATATCAATACCACAATAAAATGACTAATAACTTTCCTGATGAATGCTCATAGCAGCTTTTGGTGGCAGATGCATCCGTAACATGGTGTAACTAATGTCACCCTGTTGAAGCAATCTGTAAGTCGCAAAATGTCGGTTACATCATGTTCCAGATACTGCTGTCGCTGAAAACTTGCTATGAGCATCAAACATCATCGCTGCGAAAGCCTTCAGTTGAGGTTAACATTACTGATAGCTTTAACAGCATATTTCATGTATTTTGGACCTGCGAAATGAAAATTTTGGAAATGCTATTAATATATATAGTATAATAAAGTATCTCTTGTTTCTAAATTAAAGATTCATTGAAGGCAAAGAAATCCTCCTTATGAATTGCTTTGCATATTATTTGACTGCTTAATTTTTTACATCTTTGAATGAAAGGCTGAGGAAGAGTTTGAAGAAGCACCAATGAGAAGGATAATTGCACTTAACAGCCCAGAATGGGCACTCATTCTCTCCGGAAGCATTGGTGCAATTCTTGTCGGTTGCAGTATGCCAACGTTTGCAGTTCTCTTTGGTGATTTGTATGGGGTGAGTAAAAAACCACTAATGCCATCCTATCATCTTACAATTAGTTATGAAAATGTCATCAATAATGTGATAATATGCACAGAAAAATCTGTTTCCATCAAATTTCTGGAAAAATATATTTTCTTACTCAGAGAGAGTTTCAGGGGCTGAAATTTCCACTATAGCTGAGATTAAAGCGATGGTTCTCACAAAAAAGGTAAATAGAGTCAACTTTCAAGTTTATGAGGTTTTCTAGGCTTATTTAGTAAGCAGATCAGTGACGTATCCAGGAAGGAGTTTTGGGGTCATAACCCCACCCCCATCTCAATTAAAAAATTTCCTTCACGCTCGCAAATCACTAAAAAAAGTATCATGAGTTTTAGCTTCAACACTTCCCCCCTGACAATTTCCTGGATATGCCACTGAAGCAGATAGTGCAAAATTGGAATATTTTGCACTTTATAGTGGCTTTATATTTACCACTTTCTATTAGTTATGAAATTATTAGGAACTGAATAGAAAGATTTTTCCTTCTCTAAGGTTCTTCCACTGCTACGTTCTACTTCAATGCTAAAGCAAGAAATGTTACAGAGCATGAAGCTAAAAAGTGAATTATCTTGAATAATTCAACATTTCAAATGAACTACAAAAATCTGAATTCATGAAAAAGTCCACAAGTTGCTTAAAAATTCTGAATGTGCATTCATCATATTGGCAATATAGCAGCACCTACTGTTTTCTGTAGCTTGTGGGAAAAATCTCTAAATACTCGGGAAAAAGTCGTCTGTGGTTTTTGCATGCATACTTACCACTATAAATGCACATAATTAAGTGATCTATCATTAAAAACCATTAGTGAATCGCCATATATCTTCTGGATATGTTTATTCTGCCGAGCTGACTATGGTAAACAAACTGCCAAAATGGCAGCCGAAATTCACAAGCTTAAGGTCGAAATGTGCAGTTTGAAAGATGCCATATCTGCAATAAAAATACTGCAGAAAGCATAAAAATACTAGTGTTAAATCGTGAAGTATGAAATCAGAGTATATTAATGTAACAAAGGAAATTCAGCTGGAAGAATCCACTAGGGAAGGAGCAGAGAATGAGAGAGCATTACACCGACTTCTGTCACTCACGCTGACAACGATGACAAATGCCAAACTCCAACGATGACTGACGATAGCTTCAAAACTATAAGTTACAGGAAAAGAAGACGGAAGAATTCCAGTGTGTTTGGATCCAACGAGGAAAAACACGACGGTGCAAACTTTAACGACAATCCCCAACACGCTTGGGTCTATATCGGCAGAGTACAAAGAGACACAACAGAAAATGATATCTGCTCGTATCTGAAAAAGAAATTTCCTGGCCATGAATTTATATGAGAAAAGCTCGGTCAAGGTAAACAACATAGTTCTTTTAAAATTGGAGCAAACTTTAGCCTTATTGATGATTTGTTGAAAAGTGAGATATGGCCTGGTGTGCCAGTGAGAAGATTTATAATTAGGAATAGTGTAGATAAAAGTGGAAGTTGTTGCTAAGGATACCACCACGACATGGCCGGTAATTTCACTACGGTAATCTCGCTCCCAATAATTTCACTCCCACTGACTTCATTATTTTTATAAATAAGCACTAAATGTGAGATTTATTTAAAAATAGTTTATGATAGGTGTAAATACCAATCAACACCTTTAATCTGAATTTGCTGAAGGCAATTATTCTTGATGCTTTTAACATTAAAAACCAGATTTTTCGCATAGAAATTTAGTTAAATGTTGAGAATCCTTAACAACTCAAGAAATACGTTTATTTAAGGATGGTGCAATCATTGAATAATAAATACACTAGTATAAAATTATTATTGTTTTGGATAAGATTATATTTTTAAGAACCTGATTTTTTGCATGAAAATTTAGTAAAATGTTGAAAACACATAACTCAAAAAATAAATGGCCTTTAATCAGAATATGCAGCGAAAAATGAAAATGAGGGGGGTAGGAGGGGTGGGGGAAGGAAAAGGAAAGGGGGGGCATAAGAAATCTTAAGGAAACAGTTGACATTGGTATCGATCAACTAATCGGCAGCTCTACTGTATCTACTAAAATATGTGACGTAATCACAAGAGAAATTATGTCACACACATACCGTATTCACCCGAATCCAAGATGACCCTGAATCTAAGACGACCCCCCATTTTGATGATTCCAAAAGAGAAAAAAGCTCAAATTGACCTTCATGACTACAAAAATTATAAATCTTGTGAAATATTTATTTTCTCTTATACTTTTCATGAATGTCATTGTCTTTTAACATTTTAAAATCATAAGATCACATCACAAATAGAACCATTCAGGTTTTCAAACAAATTAAATGGTAGCATTCATTTTAAGATAACATTAAAAATAAAGTAAATACATTGAAAGAATATACTCATTTCGGGACAACAAAAAAACATTTCAATCCAAGTGCTGCATAAAATCATTTTATTGTGTTAGTCATCATCACTGTCTATGCAACCTTCACTATTTTCCTCTGCTCACTATCTTTATCACTCTCAACTTCATCATCAGTCTCCCACAAAACATCATCCTCACTCCCATCCATGGCATTAGATAAGCAGCATTTCTTAAATCCTTTCACTATTACTTTTGCATTTATTTGTTGCCACGATGCCTTGATCCATTGGCAGAGCATTGCAACTTCAGGTTTCTTAAGATTTCCTTTTCGTGTTAAAGTGTGAGTTCCACTCTGTAACCACTCAGAATACAAAACCTTTAAATTATTTTTAAAACACTTATTGACAGCAACATCTAAAACTTGAAGTTGCGATGTCATTCCTCCAGGTATTACAATAAGATCAATATTCATCGCACTCATTATGTTTTTAATTTCAGAAGATAAGTGTCCTTGAATGCATCCAAGAAAGCATTGCTCTTTGTTTCAGTAAAGCTCCTGGCCGTCTATTCCACACCACATGTAACCAATCTCTCATTAGTTCTTTAGTCATCCACCCCTTTTCTTGACACCTATTATTCCACTTGGAAAATGTTTCTTAGGTATTGTTTTCTGCTTTAGAATCACATATGGTGGTAATTTAGTCTCATCTGCTAAAACCGCCAACATTATCGTGACTCGCATTTTTTCGTTGTCTGTAGTTTTAATTAGGACGGACTTCGCACCTTTTTCGTTCACAGTATAATTAGATGGCATGTAGAAGAAAACCGGAGTTTCATCGGCATTTCCTATTTGGCTCAAAAGGTAATTATTGGTTTTTCTAAGTCCAATTACGTATTTCTGGTAAGCGAGAAGTTTTTCTACATAGTCTTCTGACAATTTCTGACACAGCGAAGTTCGTCGCCGTAAAGAAAAATTATTTCGTCGCATCATTCTCACGCACCAACTTCTGCTGGCCTTGAATTCTTGCAATGATATATTAAGTCCTCTAGTAATTTCATTAGCTTTAAGTATAATACTTTCAGTCGAAACAGGCATACCGTTCTTCCTCATGGTGCGCACAAACTTGACTACTTCTTCTTCAATGCCATGAAATCGGCCTAATTTTGGATCACTGAGCGACTTCCTTGTGGCTTTGGCTTTTTCTAGTTCCTGTTTTGAGAGTTTCCATCGACGCACATTTGCCTCAGATACACCGAACTTTCTACTCGCATCACAGTTATTAGTTTTTTCGGCGTAATTTATCACGATCAGCTTAAAATTTGTATCTTAGCTCCATCTAATTCCTTTGTTAACTTTCCCTTTGCACTCGTGCCACGTACTTCAACATGATCTGTCATTTTAACTTGAGGATTGTGCATTTAAATCGAGAATGCACAACTCAAAATTATTGTCACACTTATTGTTAGTGAATCACGGTGCGTCATTTGAAAGGGGAATCCCAATGATTTCCGCTCTCATTTGTTTTGACCTTGCGGTTGCCATTACGTGCAAGATGAAAGTACGTCATCTGTGTTATGATCGTCGACGATGATTATTAGTCTAAATAATTATTATTCCCGTCATGTTTTTCTTATTGTTATTACTATTTGTTTATTTCAATGGTTTATGTACGTACTTGAATTTGCTGTTGTGAATTGTTTACTCTAATATACCATTTGTTGTAAAAACCATTGATTAAATGCTTAAATATACTTCGTATTCGAATGTAAGACGACTCTTGATATTTACAGCTGAAAATTTGGAAAAAAAGGTCGTCTTAGATTCAGGTGAATACGGTAGTTAAATGGAAAATCCTCACATCAACGAAAACTTAAGTCACTAACTTGTTCTTCAAAATATTTTTATAATTGAATCTAAAATCATCTAATACTACTAATTTCCTTTATGACTGATTGATTTAACAATTTTGTTAATGTTTTGTTCCACAGAAACAAACAAAATAAAGTTTACATTTAAATATTGTAGTATTCTAATACTAAATTAATTTTGCAATGTCCATCAGGTATGCCACAACATCATCTTCATCTCAAAGTTGGAGCATTCATCATGCTACTTAGGAATTTATATCCAAAAAAGGACTTCTTAATGGCACCCAATTGGTTGTAAAAATATTGCAAAATAACTTTATCGACGCAGAAATTATTACGGGAAGTAACAAAGGAGAACAAGTGTTTATTCCACGCATTAATTTGATAGCAAGTGCCAGTAGTTTACCTTTCACCATGCGAAGACGCCAATTTCCAGTCATTTTAGCTTTTGCAATGACAATTAATAAAGTTCGGCCAAACATTTGATCTGTTGGTGTTTACTTGTCTGAGTCTGTATTTGGACATGGTAAACTTTACGTGGATCTCACAAGAGCAAGAAATTATAAAAATGTGAAAATCTTTGTACAAGACACCAATTAACAAGGAAAGATTTCGATGAATGGAAAAACATTAACCAAGAATGTGGTGATTAAAGAGCTGTTAAAGTGATTTTTTCATCCGATCAACATGAATTGTCTTCCTATCATTTTTGATGGGTTTCCACTAATAGTAATGTATATAAAAAAATAAATTGTCCCATCCTTTCCATCAGGAATCAGCTTGAATTATATAAAATTACTGTGTAGACCTTATAATTTATACTCTTGTATTTATTTCCTTCTCAGGTGCTGTCACTTCCCAATCCAGAAGAGGTACGCAGTGAGACCAGTATATACTCTATATTCTTCCTTATAACAGGGATAGTTACAGGTGTTGCATCATTCCTACAGGTCAGTTATATGTGGCACTGGGGAAGTTTTTCTCTATTGAATTTTAAACATTTTCATTAAGATTAAACCAGTAAGTCAGTATACAGACAGTCCTTGCACTTACGACATAATTGGTTCCTGAAAGTCGCAAGTCGCATAAGAGCAATGTTAAAAATTTGGGTTGCATTCCTGTCCCAATGGTCAGATAATATGATTTCATAAAATGACTCATAATATTGTACTCAGGCAAAGATAAACATAAATATAACTTATTAAAAACTAGACGAATATTTTTATTCTAATCAGGATACAATGACTTGTAAAAACATCATAAAAAATTACCGAAGGAATAATGTATGTATGTACCGTAAAACCCCATTATTTCGATCCCAGTTAATTCAAAGTATGGTGTACTTCAAAGTTAAGATCAGTCCCCGGCCAACACCATAGGATTTTGCATACTTTTTGGTACGGATTATTCGAAATACGCCTACAATGAAATTCAGAGTCATGATCTGGTCCGGTGACTCACATAAAGTTCATTTAATTTGAAACCTCGATCCTGTGTAAGCAGAAGGTTTGCACGTGTACCATCATATCACGTTTTCTTGCACACAAAATACATATAGCATCCCAAACAGGTGACTCCCATTTACTTATTTAATAGTAGGATGACCAAACGTCCCATTTTTGCCGGGACAGTTCCGTTTTTTTTATCAAAAAAGCCATTTTGTACAGCTTTGGGTCAAAGTGTAATATATCCCCCCCTTATTTTTTTCTTTTTTGCAACAGTTATTATGCTATTGTTTATGTAGTTAGTGTAATTGTGTATGCATTTGGGATTTGGAAAAGAAAATATTCTTAACAATTTATGGCATGGTTTAATTTTAGCATTCAAAGAAATATATTACAAATAAATGTTTTGTCTTACAAGGAGTCCATACGCGTGATGGAACACCGATATCAACGAGCATGTGGCAGGGCCTGCTGTGCATCGTAACTTGAAATATTACGAAGTGAGAAGGCGCGCCTCTCAAGGGTTTGTGAATAATGCGGAAAACAGTGTGTGCGGCATACTATATGGACCTACTACGAAGCCCCTTGGGCAAGAAGCCGCCGTAGCGTAGTGTTTAGTGACTCTGACTCGCATATGGAGGATGCGGGTTTGGAGGTTATATACTTGCAGTTTTTTTTCATTTTCTATTCATTATTTTTTGTATTTCATGATTTTATAATTGTTATTTATATTCTGACATTCTATGCTATAAAAATGTTTTGTGAATTTTGGAAAAAATGATTACTTATCGTATTTCATGGAAAATTTGTAAGGAATTGATACTTTTGCAATAACAAATGCAGTTTCACAATTTTTATAAAAATATGTTCTGCACACCACAAGAAACACAATGATTCATAAAATACCGTGGAGAAGGAACTAACCGGTTTTACACCATTATCTTCATAATTAAAAATGGGTTTCGTTAGTCTTGTTAGAACCTTTGCTCAAAATTACTTCTCCACGGTATTTTATGAATCATTGTGTTTATTGTGGTGTGCAGAACATATTTTTATAAAATTTGTGAAACTGCATTTGTTATTGCAAAAGTATCAATTCCTTACAAATTTTCCATGAAATACGGTAAGTAATCATTTTTTCCAAAATTCACAATTAAAACATTTTTATAGCAGAGAATGTCAGAATATAAATAACGATTATAAAATCATGAAATACAAAAAATAATGAATAGAAAAGGAAAAAGAACCCAGTATATAACCTCTAAACCCACATCCTGCATATGCGAGTCAGAGTCACTAAACACTACGCTATGACAGCTTCTTGCACAAGGGACTTCGTAGTAGGCCCATATAATACGCCGCGCACAGTTTTCCGCATTATTCACAAACCCTTGAGGTGCACGCCTTCTCACTTCGTAATATTTCAAGTTACAATGCACAGCACACCCTGCCACATGCTCGTTGATATCGGTGTTCCATTAAACGTATGGACTCCTTGTTAATCATAAGCTTTTGTTCTTCATTTTGGGTACTACTGGGTTATCCCGGACCTCTTTTGAAAAAAAGTTTTTTGAGATAACCGTTTCACGCAAAACGAAAGCTTGCAAACCCATGACTGATCTGCCTGTGGCGACATTTACACACCCAATCACTGGACAATGGGGAGAGATAGTTTTGTTCCAGAGGCGCGAAGGGCTCGATAGCGCATGGAGATGACTACACCTGATATAAAAGGCATTATAATCTAAAAAGAAAGCCAGCCGAAGTCTTGCCAATATCCTTGGTTACTTGTAAATAAAAAGTTTTTTTGACAATTTCTCATTTTCTTAGTTTGTTTTAATGTTTTTTCTGGGAAAGTGTTATCACGAAAAACTATTTTTCAAAAGGGGTCTGGTATAACCCAGTAGTACCTCATTTTGTTTTATATGCTTGTTTATTTATGGTTGTCATATTTCCAAGAAATATATGTTTTCTAGTGGCGCCGTTTTGAAGGGGAGGGGTATACTACACTTCCTCCCCGTTTTGAAACCCATTACAAATAAAATTTAGATTATCTGATAGTACAGCTGATATTCCTATTAGAAATCTAGGATTCTTGGAAACATGGAGGTTATCAAACAAACAACAAATGTTAATTACAGTCGCAATTGTCAGGTTAGGAAGCCTGAGGGTCAATGATAAATTTGAGGTGGCAAACCTGGTCTCCGCATATAATATCCTGCCTGGGTTTAACCTAACTTATTCCCTTCGAGTTTTGACAATGAAAAAACTAGTCGGGTTCTCTTTTGATTGTGAGTTCTGCCCTAGTCTGGCATGCTCCAGACTGTAAGGAAAGTTCACATTTACATTTTTCGCTATAGATCGTGATAATGACAGATCCACCATTAAAAAAATCATGCTAAAATTTGTCCCGTTTTTTCTTACAACGACGGGAAATGTCCTGTTTTCACCTCGTTGGAATAAGGTCACCCTATTTAATAGTCATCATGAAATAAAAGTCATATATGATTCAAATAAATGAATCAGCTTATCCTTGCATCACTGTGAATGCATTCTCAATTGGATTGTGAAATTCGTGAACTAAGCCGAAATGAACAGAAGTTGCAAGAACCCCTATTATCTCAATCCTCATGCTTTCCCATACCTGGACAAGGTTTTTCTCATTAGAACGTGATATGCTCCAGAAAATACCATGTAATATTGAACCAATCTTTAAATAACGTTGTACGAAGTTATACCGAATGTCGTCTCTAAAAAGATCATGCCTTTGTTGTACCTGAGAATAAGTGATGATCCAAAAACAAAAACCTAATGGTTTTACCCAGTGATAAGCTGGAAACATTATTATGAACAAGCTCTCTAAAAAGAAAGTCGTAAGGAAATTTGGGTAAGGGTGGCAGGATGCCTACATGCCAGGGGCACCAGATCTCTCTAGTTAAGTAATAGCGGTTCGCTAGCTTAAGAAGTGTTCAGTTCGTAATATATTCCATTTCATACACTGTCGGTAATTGACTATCAGATAGGGCTAAATGTACTTGAAAGACAAAATCAATAAATTTTCATATCTTCTAAAAATTTAACAACCGGCTCGCACAAGCCAGCGGGAGCCGGCTTCAGTTCTTCACAGGTTTTACCATAATGTCATACAAGAAGAGCACAATGTAATATATATGCAGCAGAATGGAGTATATATGAGTGATAATCTTTCGGCACGTGGTTGAACATCTTTTCTTCATGGCATAAAAGAGTAACTTGAAATGTACTGGGAAATTCAGGATATTCGCTGTAGCCTTTTTTCACTCGTGGAGGTCTTTGTGAATCGCAAACTAAGTGTTCACTTCAGCTCTGTTCGAATTCGCCCTGTATACTAACTTGTAAGGCCAATTCATTTGTAGAATGGATAGATAAGATTCTGTATTGCGGTTTTGCTGTCCAAGTAGCTGATTGTAAAAATGTTTGATTTTTATGACAGTTCGTTTATTTCGAACCCGGATACTTCGAAATAATACTGTACTTATAAAAATTGGAGGTTATAATGTTGCTGTTTTAGGTGATTGTCACCATTGACGTACGAGTGATATCCAAGGCCCGACCGATACTGGCAGGCGTCTCACCTTTTTCAGAGCACTTGATTACATCAATCTTCATTTTCATTGTTATGGTTCTACATTTCTTAGAACCAGAAACATCTCCAGCACTTGAATTTCTCATATCAGACATTTTTAAGGGAAAATAAAGTTTTAAAAAATAATGCAAACAACATGCAATTTTCCACAACCACACTAGAGTCGTAACATAGACTTAATGACTCGTAAATCGAGGCTGCTGCTCTAAAAATAACCATTCATTTTCCAGGGATTTAATCATTTAGCTGCAGAAATCAGATTTGCCTCACGTGCTTAAAAAAAAACATTCTACCTCTCTTAAGTTTTAATCACACACGGAATCACTCTGAATAACCTTCGTTTGAAATCTAATAACTCGTGTAGAATGGATTTAAGAAGACAATGACTTGATAGGCTTTCATGTGATTTAAATTACATCGTAGCATGTTTTGCATGGCGTATCATTACTTATTGTATATATTGTAGCCTAAATCGACCTTGTGTCAAACGTCTTCAGCTGGTCGAGCATTGTAACTGTGGAGTGACACCTTAAGTCCAGAGCATGTTCCTTAATTAGTAAACGTCCTAAGTCCAGAGCACCATAAGTAGAGGACTGCCTGTATCACTTGGTTAATTAATGTTTCTTGTATGGTGCAAATGTAGGAAAAGACACCAATGACAATCTCTTAACCAAGTGTAACAGACAGTAGTTTTTTCTGCAATATTAAAATGTAGTAAAATTATTTTTATTAAGAAATGAATTCTGAACATTTCAAAACTTATTAACTTGGAGTAATCAATTTTTGCTATCATTTCTATTTTGATTTCCCCAATCAGATGTACTCTTTTAACCTGGCTGGTGTCAAGCTGACTAACCGACTACGGTTGCTTTCATTTGCTGCAATGCTGCAGCAAGAGGTGGCATGGTATGATGATGAAAAGAACAGTGTTGGTGCCTTATGTTCACGACTATCTGGAGACTCTGCCAATGTGCAAGGGGTGAGACCTTTCTCCACTTATGTTTAATATCTATAACCCTTTTTCTTGGAATGGAGCTTAGAAAAGAATCCATGGGAAAGAAAAATATTTAACATTTAATAATCTAACATATAAAAGACTGTGTCACAATGTCACTTTGTCATGTAATGCTTTTTGAAGCTTAATATCTCGCTAACGACAACCGAATTTGATGAAATTTTCAGGATAGAATTATGATATAACAAAAAGTTTTAATGTATCGAACTTGAGATCAAAGATCCAGGTTTGATTCCAGGAGATAATTTCCATTTCCCATTAGGTAAAACGTAAAAATGGACATTACGATGTGCAGGCTTTCATTCTTTTTTAGATTAAAATTAGAAAGATTTGGCCTACAATCTTCAGATATAAACCATTTTTAAGAAAACATTATAAAGTTTCTTATTCTGTTCATCTTTTTCAGCCTACAGTTCGAAATTTCTCAATGTAAACATTTAATTCACACAATTTCAGGAAATCTTGCCATTTTAACGGGATATTGCCTTGCCTACCAATTCCCTTTTTAGACCTCTATATTGTATTGTTAATTCCATCCTTATGGGTATAAACGTGCTTTGAATGCTCTTAATATGAGAGGGTGGGGGGGGGGGAGCGAGAGGGAGGGAGAGGGGAGTGAGAGGGAGTGGGAGGAGGAGGGAGAAAGAAGCAACTATTTTAGGTTTTACTAAAGATAGCCCGTCAACAACAATATTCATTAGAAATGTTGTATATGACAAAATATTTCATATGTAAAAGTGTGATATTAATTATTTTAAATGAAATTAATAATAAAATCTATCTATAATTCTTCCGTTGATATTTCAACGGGCATTAAACTAGTAAAACTAATATAAAAGACAGTGTCACTTTGCCATGTAATGCTTTTTGAAGCTTAATATCTTGCAAATGACTAAACCGAATTTGATGAAATTTTCAGGATAGCATTATGATATAATAACAAAACGTTTTAATGTATCGAACTTGAGATCAAAGATCCGGGTTCGACTCCAACTTAGTGAATGGTCAAGGTTTCGTCAACCGGGATTAATCAGTGCTGCCAATATAGGGAATTAACATTTTTCCATAAGATAACACGTATGAATCCATTTCTTGACTTGCAAGATATTCTTCCTTCAAGCATAAAAATACGTAAATATGGACCGATTGTTTTTGTTTTATTCAATGAATAAAACACTATACTATCTTATTCCTGCGAAATTTACATGTTACATGATTGAAGTTTTCAGAAATACATTATTTGTTCCGAAATTTTGTGGATTTTTCATACCCCTCCCGGGCATTGCCAAGGCAGCTGTCATAGTTACCTCCAATTCAATTAGCTTCAATGAAGCTTACCAATAGACGAAAGTTTAGCATTATTCAATTTGCACTTTTGTTTAAGCAACGAAACAATCGATGTTTATGGATAGCAACATAAATAGATACTGATTATTATTCAGGAAGCGTTTATTGATGAAAGTAATTGAACATTCTTTCGTTTATTGAATACTGGAATCTTACATTTTTTGTAAGTAAAATCATTATATTCTACATTATAACGTTTATTAATGTAAATAGACTCACGTATCTGGTGTACATTTACCAGTCAGTGTTCAATCATGGACAACTGTACGTTGCTTTTTCACGGGTTTGTTGCTTACAAGACATAGGGGAGGGTGGGGGAATGCCACACAGCGGGTAATCCCACGCAGTTACATTGTGGGAAATCGGAAGCTCTGAGAGTCATCTGTCACCTCCTATAACCTAGCGTCTTGCATTCCAACTACATGCTGTTGATCTTCCGCCATTCTGTCAGTCGTCTTGCTGTGTTGGACGAGAGAAGTTGTAATGTGATTTTGATGTACACGTTGTAGCAGAGAAAGGTTGGTGTAGATCATATACTCGCTACTGTTAAGTTAATTAGTATTTATGCTATGAAACTTTAGAGTTGCCTAACCATTGTAGGTTATAACTAGTTTAGTTTCTGTTGTTGTGTTTGCTGCATTTTGTGATCGGATTGCATTAGGTAGTATGGGGGAATGTCGTGCAACATGGGTGGGGTAATGACGCACAGTGTTTTACTGCGCAGAATTACCCCAAGTGGAAGGGTCTCACTTAAAAAGTTTTTAATTAATTTTTGGTAGATGCCACATTGTTATAAACAAAAAACCAACAGATCAAAATGGAGTGGGAAGCAGTTAAAGGCTGCGGTGGAGGCCATAAAATCTGGACAAGGAATTAGGAATGCGGGAAGATTATTCAATATTCCGGAGTCCACGCTCAGGGATCGACTCATGTCCGGGTGCACTGAAGCTGCCGTTTTAGGAAGGAATGCAATGTTCAATCGGGATCAAGAAATTGAGCTTACGAACCACCTCCTGTCTTTGGCTAAACTATTCTAAGGGCTTACACCAATTGAATTTCGTCATATGGCATATGAGTTTGCTGAAGCCAATGGCATGAAACACAGATTTGACAGGACGACGAAATTAGCAGGGAAGGACTGGCTGGACCTATTTCGGAAGAGAAATCCACAGATAAGCTTCCGAAAACCCAAACCTACCAGCATTAACCAAATAGCAGCATTCAATAAAGTGAGTCATTATTTTTGTAATATTCAATCTGTATTTGATAAGCACCATTTTTTAGAAAGCAGAACATACAATGTCGATGAAACTGGGATATCAACCGTACAGAAACCTGTAAAAATCTTGGGTCCGAAAGGTCAGAAACAGCTTGGGGTAGCTACTTCTTGGGAAAGGGGAAAAAAATGTCACTGTTGTCTGTGCAATGAATGCCTGCGGCCAATTTATTCCCTCAATGTTCATTTTCCCAAGAATGCGAATGAATCCTCAGCTGGAAAGGGAAGGTCCAGTGGGAGCACGATATTCATGTTCAAAGAATGGGTGGATCATTGAAGAATTGTTTTTTGAGTGCTTGAAACACTACCACCACCATGTTAAACTGACAGTTGAAGATCCAGTTCTTCTACTTCTCGATAATCATGGGAGTCATATCTCTTTGAGAATATACAACTTTTGCAAAGGAAATGGAATAGTAATGGTTTCCATTCCTCCACATACATATCACACAGGCTTCAGCCGCTGGATTTGACTGTTTATAGCTCTTTGAAAAATGCCTTCAATCGTGACTGTGACCTGTTTATTAAAATAAACCAACTCCAGAAAATAACCCACTACGACCTAGCCGAGATTTTCAACAGAGCCTATCTTAAAGTAGCAACAATGGAAAAGGGAGTATCAGGCTTTAGCGCTGCAGGAATATTTCCCCTCAACCCAGAAAGGTTTTCAGAAGACGATTTCGTTCCTATAATGGAAACTCCTCAGTCTGACACTATTGTACTTGACCCAGAAACTTTAGAACTCGAAGAAGCTTCCGTATCTCCAACTATTATACTACCAGAACCAAGGGTTGGTCCATCAAGAGAAACTTCTAAGCAACAAAATGTAAAAATAACAGAAATTTCTCCTTTACCAGATCGTCTTTCAAATTCTAAGCCTAAAACTAAAAAGAAGAAGAAGAATTCAGAAATTTTGACTTCCACTCTAATCAAAAATTTTTTACAAGATTCTGAGGAGAAAAAAATAAAAAATCTGATGTGGCCAACACATGACTTTCTCCATATTTGGGGTATAGATATTTAAATTATTATAAATAGTATTATGAGGCAAAATTATCATTTCATATTGTAAAACAATACAGTCGTCCTTATTGCCGTAAATTAGGTATATTTTGAATATGATTACAGAATTCATCGCTACATGGTGGCGGCGCTGTATACTGGAAATTAAGAAAAAGCAAAATATCTTTCAAATAAACCTCGACTTCCGGTTAACCGTTATTGTCCAAAAACTAATCAGTTCTTTGTGCTCATGCTAAAGTGTTATACAGTAAAACCTCTATATATCGAAATGGAAGGGACCAGATTTTTAGGCATTTTGATGAATGGAGGTTCAGTATAAAGAGGTTTACCGTAAGACCTTCATATTATTATTCATAAATGCACAAACTGGTAATTAAAAGTACTATTGTCTTTTTAATTATTATATTAGTATATTTATATATACACAACATAAATTTAATATATTTATAATATAAATACCAACCTAACTGAAAAAAAAATATGTACTCTACCTATTGCTTACTGGAAAAAAAGCTGGTAATTTCAGTCTGTGTCATCTTTTTCTTAAATTCATTGGATACAACATTTTCTATTTTATTTAGTAGCAAGAGATTATCACCACTGCAATCCTCCATATTCATAAAAAATCTTTCTAGCACACTCAAAGCCTCTTGCACTTCACTCTTTTTTGGAGATGGAATTATTTCCTCTTCATCATTTTCTTCTTCTTCCTTATTAGTCTCTGTTATAGTCTCCCTTTCAACTTCTATCTCCACTTCTTCTACCATTTCTCCCTCAGTTGGTGCACAAGTTAATAGGGAAGTGTCAACATTAACAAAATCATTAAAAGATGTTTGAAGATGAATCATTTTATTGATTTCATCCCATTCCAAAGGTTCATCATCTGATACTTCATCTTCCTCATATGTTGTCCTCATAAATCCTGCCTTTATGAAGCATTTATTAATAGAGGCTGATTGAACATAATTCCATGATAGGCAGAGCCTATGCATGGCCTGCAATATATTCCATTTACATTTTGTAAGATCATTTGTTTCATGCACATTTCTTAAAATATAGAGCACCAACTGCTGTCTGTAATTTCTCTTAACACTAGAAATTATGCCCTGATCTAATGGTTGCAGTTTACTTGTGGTATTTGGAGGAAAATACATTATTTTAACATGTCGCAACACGATCCCCTCAACTTTATGAGCAGTGCACTGATCCAGAAAAAGAACTTTTTTTCTGTTCTTTATGCCCATCTTTGCATCAAGCATGCTTAGCCACTCACTAAATAAAGCTGCAGTTATCCATGACTTTTTAGAATTTCTGTATAAACGGAAGTTTTTTTATATTCTTAAAACATCTGGGTTTTTTATATTTCCCAATCACAAGTGGTTCTAATTTCTCAGTGCCATCTGCATTGGTACAGAAAAGCACTGTAAATCTCTCCTTGCTTTTTTTCCCTCCATGGCAGGGTTCTCCTTTAACTGCAATAGTTCTATCTGGGAGTAAGTTATAAAAAAATCCAGCTTCATCTGCATTGAAAATGTCTTTAGGATCATAACTCACTAAAATTGTTTGCAGAGTGTTTTTCCACTCTTCTACCATAATTGTACTTACAGAAGCTTCTTCCCCACACATTTTTAAAGTTCTTAGGTTCTAGCGCACTTTAAACTTCTGTAGCCATCCATTTGACCCTTGAAAGTCGTCTATTCCCATTTTCAGTGCCATTTCCCTAGCCTTCTGTTGTAGAATAGGCCCAGATATAGGTATGCTTCTGGCTCTAGCTTCCATCAACCAATCAAACACACATCTAATTCTTCATTTTTCACTGCCCGAGATCTTTTATTGATGAAACCTTGATGTGCTGCTACTTCAGTTTCTTTACGTTTATTTAAAATAGATGTTAGAGTCGATGGTGGTATGCCAAAGGTTTCTGCCACATCTATTTTTCTTTTCCCCTCATCAATGGCTTGGAAAATTGCTAACTTCGTTTCTATTTTCAGCAGCCGTCTTTTTCTATGATTTACCATGTCCATTATGGGTCTAAAATTAATTTATTCATAAACATATTCATTAATTACTTGTGTATTATTTGTAAATATTGCACTTAATATTATACAAGGCATAATGAAGTATATTGTTATACACCTAACAAACCTTAATTATAATCGGAAAATTAATGCGTTAATAATTACATGAAAGTTGTGATATAATAAATAATATACTCACGTGATTAAGGACAAAATTAACGTTAACAAACACGTATTTGTAGATTATGTATCCACTATAGCTTAATGAAACAAATCAATGTGGTATAACCAGTAATTTTGACAAGCTCCTCGTATTAGGCAAACATAAGCACTACACACTCATAGAAACTTGACGCATACCAGCGTACAGCTGGACGCCTGCATGAGGGGATAAACTGAGACGTGTGAGGGGATTCACCAGGCGAGAAATCTTCGCAGCAGAAGCAGTACCTATCTTAAATATTATGTCTATGTAACATTATAGTCATGTATTCAAGGTTCTTTTCAGATGTGGTAAAAAGTGATACGTACGTAGCAGTGGTGCGTTGTTAACCTCAGGACCGCGAAAGAATTTACTTAAATATTGTCTTTGCAATGTTACAGTTATATATTCGTGGGTTTTTCAGAGGCAGTAAAAGTAACATGAGAATCACGAAAGAATTGACGATTAAATGCCTTTGCAACACTGTAGTCATATTTTCAGGGCTCTTTTCAAAGGCCGTGAAAATTAATAAATACGTAGCAATGGTGTGTTAGCTGAGGATCGAGAATTAATTTACGTTTAAATGATATATCTTTGCAACGTAATAATATTCTCGTGACACTTTTCACGAGTGATTAAAATTGATACGTACATAAGTAGCAGTGATGTGTAACTTGAGAATCACGGAAGAATTGACTGTTGGTGCTTGCCGTTGTTTCCTTTTAGAAGGGGACCGTAAATCTGAGCGAGTTGAACTCGTAGGGTCTGGCATAGGTAATAAACTACGCAACCTAACTTCAACTTAAATTGTGCATATTTGTTGCATTATGATATTTTGGCGACTTTTTCGAGAGGCCACTAAGGTGGTTGCTTCAACGGGATAACCTTGTACGTACGTATGCATATACCATCGACTGATTTCTTTTGGTTATTCACATGCAAATTTTCATTGCAAACTAATTATTTTATCCGTAAACAGGAATACATTATTTTACTATAGGGAGGTTGTTTTTTATCAGGGGTGCATTTTCCCATTACGATAAACGGAGAATTACGAAAATACGGAGGTACGATATTAAGAGGTTTGCCTATACCGTAACATACAGTTTTGGCGGGACCCAAAAGATATTACGAAATACGGAGGTTTACGATAAACGGAGGTTCACTAGATAGAGGTTTTACTGTATATGAAATTTGGTAACGATATGGCAAGTACTTTTTGAGTTAGAGCACCCAAAATCACATAAAAATGCACACACACACCCACACACACAGACATCATTCTGAAAATAGTCTAAACATGTTCTAGGGACCACAAAACGTGTATTTCCGTTGAAATCTCGAAGTCGATTTTTTTTGTGATCACAATACTTTCCCATTACTTCGTATGGAGAACGTAAAAAGCAAAATATCTCCGAAATGGATGGTTCTACAAAAATTTGTTTCAAACAAAACTTGGAAGAAATATTATTTTCTACAACTTTGGTCCTCACCAAGATTACCAATAACTAAGTTTTTAAGGAGAAAACCGAAAATCGGTTATTTATAAATAACTCCTAAACAATAAATACAATAGAAAATTGTTTCAAATGAAAGTTGTAGAAAATTACATTCTCTATAACTTTTGTATAGAATTGTATATGCAATAATGATGTTTTAACAAAGAAATATCGCAAAAACCAAATTGGGTTTCGAATAAACCTCGATTTCCTGTTAACCGTTATTGTCCAAAAACTAATCAGTTCTTTGTGCTCATGCTAAAGTGTTATATATGAAGTTTGGTAACGATATGGCATGTACTTTTTGAGTTAGTGCCCACAATCACATACACACACGCACATCATTCCGAAAATAGTCTAAACATGTTCTAGGGACTTCAAAAGTGTATTTCCGTTGAAATCTGTCGATTTTTTTCGTGAACACAATACTTTCCCATTACTACGTATGGAGAAAGTAAAAAGTTATCTGAGGCATCAAAAAAACTCCCGAAGAAACAAAAGGGGAGAATCCCCACAGGCCAAAAGCTAACAACAAAACCTAAGGAAAAAGGTAAATCGAGAAGGAAGATTGAGTTCGACGAATCTGAGTTTAATGAAGTCGATGAGTTAAACCTCTGTGACGACAGTGAAACGGAAGACTGTGATCCTTTTGGTGCTGACGTCTGCCTTGTTTGCGGTGAATTTGGACAAAACAATGAGCTATGGTATAAGTGCGTAATTTGTTCCCGTTGGTCACATTCCGAATGTAGTGAATGGGACACGGCCAAAAATTACAATGTGGTCTGTGCCTTAAAAAAAAGTGAACAAAAATATTTTTTTCTCATGTTTAATTTTTGTTCTTATTTGTTAACGTGAAATTTTCAATATCAATAAATGAGTGATGTGTGCTAAAAAGTGGACCAGCTTGTGCATTAAAATTTTTGATAACGTTTTTCATTCTTTAACATTATTTATTTTGTTCAGAGCATATAGATAAAATTATTGGTTAGTAATAACTAATTTTCGATATAGTATGTAATTAAAAGTTTAAATTGTAATATACAAACGTCAAAGAAATTTATGTGTATCTAGTGCATTCAACAAGTTTTTTTATTGTATTAAATTTGGAATTTATATATGAACATATGTCTCTGATTTCTTGTTATTTTCGCTCTTCCAAATGTTATTGTTCCCTGTAAATATCATTAGGCTTATAGTTTTTTAATATTAAATAAATATTAAAAGTGTCTGATAAATATCCATCAACATTTCTTAGGTAGTTACTCTCTACCTTCTGTGCGGCATTACCCTACCATCTGTGCGGTTTTACCTGACCGATTGGAAATACCACGCAGATGCACTATCCAGAGTTTTTAACTATTACAGGGTAATTTCACATCCAAATGAAAAACAAGTCTCATGATTTTGAAAATGATGTACCAGACATACTATCCTCAGAATATAGGAATTTTTGCTAACATATTGAAGAAGACATTAGAAACTTTCCTTAAGTGAGCGGTATTCCCTCCCTCTCCCCTAAATGTAAACATTTCAGCGAGTCATAATTACGCAAGAAATGAAGCTGGATTTGGCAAAAGTGATATATATGATAGGAAATAAAATTATTATTATATTTGAATGCAATACGTTTGGAAACGGATTGTTACAGGCAAATATGATTAATTGTTAATAAAAGCTAATTGTAAGTTAAAAAGTATCTACTACATATTTTAAAGAGTTTGTATGTTGTGCTGTAGTAGCTTCACTAAATCTGTTGAAATTCAACGGGAAATTCTGCTAGTCTATCTATAATTCTTTCGTTGATATTTCAATGGGCATTACACTAGTTATGTATAACATTCTAAATTATGGCTTGATAAATGATCATTGGGCTGTTATAATATTAATAAATTGAAAATTTTTACCAGATAACTATCATAATCTAATATATAAAATTGACTTCGTCGCCGTCGGGAAACCCTGTAATGCTATTTTTAACAAACTTTCCGAGTAGCTAGAAGATTGACATTTGGTAGGAATGTTCGGTTCTTAAAGTAGAAGCCATTTACGAAAAAAAAATTCCAAAATCGATCCAGGTTCGATTCCCGAGAATGATTTCCATTCCTCATAAGATAACATGGAAAAATCGATATTTCGACCTGCCTTATTTTATTTTGCTTATTAAAATTCACATATTTGACCTACGATTTTCAGACTTGGACTGTATTAAAGAAAAATAAATGAAGTTCCTTATTCTTATTGTCTTTTATCGCTTTCAAATCTAAATCTTTCGAATTTAATGTTTTAATATCATATTTTGACAAAATTTAGCGTTTTTAATGTGAAGTTGCCTTGCCAACCGATTACATTGTTAAACTCAAAATCCTATTACTTTCACGTATGCTTACTTTCTCTCCGGACCTCCACGGACCCTCCCGGCCCTATTCATAGGTGTCAGAGATATCTCAGAATTAGTTTTCACTTTCTCCAATATATGTAGTATAGAGAAAGTATTGTTTTCTTTAAAGGTGGCTGGCATTAATTTGGAAAATCAATGTTTTTCTCATGGCCAACTCTATGTTGCATATTCACGTGTTGGATCAAGCAAAAATTTGTTTATTTATGCTAATGAAGGAAAACCAAAAAATATTGTTTACAAGCAAGCTTTGAAATAAATATTAAAACATTTTTCTAATTTATAATGCTTTCATCCTTTGGTAAAAAATGCACAAAAGGTGAAATGACTGTATTACCGTATAATAATTTTATTCGCCAAAGACGTCCGGCATAACCCGGGCATCACGAGTACTTTCAGCTAGTAGGTAATAAAAACAGAGATGATATAAGAAATAAATACGATAGGGATTAACCTACCACCAACCAGTCATCACCTAACACCACAGATATGCAGTATATAACTTCTTATTAACCAATTTATTGGAGGTAGAAGAACCATGAATAATCAAAAACTATGGATAATACAAAAATTATTATTAACTGAATGTGGAATAATGCTGTACTCAACATATAACAACTCACTAGCCTCATAAGACTTTTTTTATCCTATATATAGTTTCTGAAGTGTCCGTCTGTCCGTCCCCCCCTCTATCACGAAAACCGTTTGCCGTAGAGATTTGCAGTAAACTGCGTTTTGTTTCTACAGGCCAGGAGGTCTCTAGAAAACTATTCTCAATTTCCTAAAGTCCCGGGTTCGATTCCAAGAGATAATTATATGTTCCCATAAGTTTACACAGGATTTTCGAGTTTTCAGAGTGCAAGGTTTTTTCCTTCATTCGTTAAAATACGTAAATATCGACCGAATTTCTCCGTTTTTGATTTATTCGACAGCTAAAACTCTAAATTATCTTATTCTTTCAATGTTTATACCCTACGCGGTCGAAATTTTTGGAAATACACAATTGTTTTCGATTTTTTGCCGATTTTGTTCTCCTTCGGGACGTTGCCAAGTCGACCTTAATTGTTGCCTCTGATTCAATTACCATCGATTAAACGTTCATATTGACGTAAAAATGGAATCCTAAAGTTAGTAAGATCATTATACGCTACATTTTTGCTTTAATTAAAGTTTTATTGTTATAAATGTATATCATTAAGAATAACTACTATTATTGTAAAATGTTGTGTTACAATTAAGATGTCTAATATACTTCAAGGTAAATAATTAAGATTAAGAATTGTTATCAAAAAATGTTGTGACAAAAATTTTTGTCATTAATAGAATTAAATATAAAAAATGGAGATTTGGAACAATTATTACTACCATAATTACTTACTTCTCAAACTTCTTAATGTTTTTAATATATTAATTGAGCAATAACCACACATACATTGTATGCATTCAGTGGTTTTGGTTCTGAAAGACCCAGTTTGACTCCCGGTCTTAGCAGTTCTATTCTTCTGTTTCCCCATTTCACATCACTACAGTTTATGCCTGTCACGTAAGAATCTTCCGATGACTAATCATTTCAATTTAATTACTGTTTTACTCTCTACCATAACTTATAAAATACAGATTTCTGATTACCTACGGATAACATTTTTTTAAATATGCGCACACTGCCTTTCCCTCAGTGAGATTCTAACACACAAACCTTACATTGGAAGTCAAATATCTAATTGTAAGTATCCTATACTGTGTAAATTCATTGCTAGAGTAAAATATGAATTATTAGCATCAACTTATTTTAAAAACTTATTAATTTCTTTATGAATCAATTTAAATTTAAACACGCAAATTTTGCGAGGGCTCAGCTAGTATTCCTTAAATTTGGCTAGCTTATTCTGCATGAGGTATTTGATCTATGAGATAGCTTTATCCAGCCTGTGAAGTATTTCTGGGAAAGCAGTTTCTTAAATTTGGCAGATCTGCATGTACTGTCATCTGGCATCCAGAAGAACTTTTGACTTTTAATGCTAATCCCTAATAAAAATATGAGAAAATCAAATACAGTCAGCCCCCAGTTTTATGACAGGTCAAATTCCAGGCCACCATTGTAAAGTGAAACCTTTTATTTTTGGGGTCTGCTGACATTATAGAAGAAATACAAATATGTGTAAACCTATATAAACATTTAAAAAAAATCTGATGTGGCCAACACATGACTTTCTCCATATTTGGGGTATAGATATTTAAATTATTATGAATAGCATTATAAGGCAAAATTATTATTTAGTATCGTAAAAGAATACTGTCATCCTTATTGCCATATATTATATTTTGAATATGTTTACAGAATTCACTGCTAGATGGTGGCGCTGTATACTGGAAATTACGAAAAAGTTGAATATCTCCGAAATGGATGATTCTATGAAAATTTGTTTCAAACAAAACCTGGAAGAAATACCATTCTCTACAACTTTGGTCCTCATGAAGATTACCAATAATGATGTTTTAAAGGCGATATTTGATGGAAACGGAAAAAACCAATTATTTATAAATAATTCCTCAACAATTACTGCTGTGGAAAAGTTTCAAATGAAAGCTGTAGGAAATTACATTCTCTATAACCTTTGTATCAAATTGTATATACAATAATGATGTTTTAACAGAGATATTTTGCCAAAACCGAATCTGGTTTCGAATAAACCTCGTCTTCCAGTTGACCAGTATTGTCCAAAAACTCATATCTAAGTGTTATATATGAAATTTGGTAATGATATGGCATGTACTTTTTGAGTTCGAGTGCCCACAATCACATACATACACACATACAGACATCATTCCGAAAAGTCTAAATGTGTTCTAGGGAGCAAAATATCTCATAAACTATCGGTTTTTCAAAAAATTCCTATCACATACACACAGACAACATCGAGAAAATAGTCGAAATGTTTTCTAGGGACCTCAAAATATGTATTTCCGTTTAAATCTTGAATTTGATTTTTTTCATGAATACAATAGTTTATACTACGTATACGGAGAAAGTAAAAACAAATGTGAACATTTTAAATACATAAAAAGATAAAATAATTACATAATATATGCAATATTTTTCACTGACATCTAGATTTGGTGAAATTAAAAGTGGATTATTGGTTCTATGGGGAAACTGACGTAAAAGCAGACCTTGGTAAAGAAGGGGTTGACTGTATAAACCATTCTTTGCCTTATGGAGCTTCTAATATTTCTTGAACTCTAGGTAATTAAATGCATTACTCAATTAGCCCTTTCTAAATTTTTAAAAAATTTACTTTTAGTTAATATTCTGCCATTAAATAAGTTTAGAGATTCCGTCTAATGAATTGGTATCAGGAAATAAGGTCCTTGTGCAAGCATGGACAATCCTCAAAAAATATAGCATGGAGAATTAAGAGTAAGCTGCATTTATAATTCATTTGGCATTGTGCCTAACTGCTTACTGAAAACACTATTTTAGACAAAGTTTTGCTTTATAATAAAATAAATAATGAATGACTTTAAAGCTGTGTTACATTTTGTGTAAATTTGTTATTTTTGTAAATCACGTAAATTTTCTTTTCTATTGTTGTAAAAGAGAACATTTTCATTACTATCGGTTTGTAGGCTACTGGAAGTCGGATTGGTGCAATGCTACAAGCCATGTCAACATTGGTACTTGGAATTGTCCTTTCTCTTTTCTACGATTGGAAGCTAGGACTTGTGACTGCAACTTCAATACCAATAGTTTTAGCATCAGTATACTTTGAAGGAATTATCATCCGAGGTCAAAATCTCAGTGAAAAGGCTGCACTCGAAAGCTCAACAAAGGTAAGACACAATTAGACATCTAGGTGATATGGCGCCTATGGCAAAATTTGAGGAAATACCTTGGTTATGTCTGATATAATTTTTTCTGCATTTTAATAAAGAATAATAGTATTTTTATTATATACTAGTAGATGGTGCTTGCATTCTACAACATTTTTTAAATTTAGAATTTTTACATTTTGTATTTTTCCCATCAGTTTTGTCCAAAAACATATGACTGTGCCAAATTTCAAGCTCATCTGAAAAGGCCTTATAATTTTTATCCTCGTAAGGGGCAATAATGGGGCGAGATAGCCCCAAAAATTTGAAATTTTTTGAATTTTGAAGTTTTTCCTTGGTTGTGACAAAAAAACTAAAATGGTACCAAATTTCAAGACTCTTACGACATCTGGTAGGATACCCTCGTTTGGGGCAATAACGAGGCAAAATAGCTTTTAAAATTTGGAATTTTTACAATTTCGGATTTTATACATCAGTTGCAACAAAAAATCTATAGAGCTGCCAATTTTCAAGTCTCTAGCTCATCTGGTAATGCCTTATAATTTTTAACATAGTTTGGGACAAAAATGGGGCAAAACAGCCCCTAAAAGTTGGAAGTTTTATAATATCGTATTTTTTCCATTGGCTGTAACCAAACATATACAGTCTTGCCAAATTTCACATCTCTAGCTCATCAGAAAGTGCCTCCTAATTGTATCCTCGTATGGGGTAATATGGGGCAAAACAGCCCCAAAAATGGGCATTATATCAATGTCAGATTTGTTTCATTGGTCGTAGTTTAATATTAATGGCATTGTAATATAAGCTTCTGATTCCCATTAAATACTTACCCCTATAAAAGCAATGAGCTTGTTGCCACAGCAGCTGATTGTTAGGACCCAGAAAAATTGCCATTTTTTCCGATAAAAACTGTAAATGTATGCTAAATATACTCGGATTTGAATTGTCATAAAAAATAAGAAACTATAATTTATATCCTTTCTGACAGTTCATGCCTCGAGTTCGAATGTTGACGGGAAATAATTTAAAAAATCAAATATATACACCTCTACACAGATTTACGTGCTTTTCTTATCAGGCAATAATGGAGCCAAAATAGCCCCACAAAATTGGAATTTCAACAATTTCGGATTTTTTCCTTTGGTTGCGAACAAAAACCTTTAATTGTGCCAAATTTCAAGTTCCTAGCTCATCTGGAAGTGCCTCATAATTTTGTATCCTTCTCCTATATCCTACATCAGAAGCATCTATATACTATAGATATAAATTAACATTTGAGTATTAAAATACATAACACTTATTTATGGGAAAATGAACTTTTGGCACTTTTTTTTGGGAAAGTTTGGCACCTTGTGGAAGCGGTGCCTATGGAAATGCCACCTTCACCATAGCCTAATTAAGGCACTGCATTTAATGACCAACGAAACATTTAAAAGACAAATAAAGAGGATGATGCAATGCGCTCAAAGCTGAGGGAATAATTTTACATTTATAAATGTTGCCTACTGACTCAACGATGCCCAAGAATGTTGTTAACCTGAGACATAATATTTCCATTTCCACAGAAGCTACTTTACTAAAAAAAATCTGATGCCCAGCGCATGACTTTCTCCATACAGAGTAATGAATATCATAGCTCTCAACATCAGTGTCCTCAAGAATATATATTGGCAATTACACCCATGAGTAATATAAAAACACTCGATAATCATTACATTGAAGAAACATTAAGTAAATAAAATTGTTAGCTGTTGCTATGGATAAGAAAATATTTATGTGCAATTAAAATTACTATTAGCAGCATACCCATCACTATCAACAATTAGAAAATTTATTATTATATTATTAGCAACAGAAACAATTGTAACACATAGCTATGCACTTAAATTTAGGCGAAAAATCAAAATCTCTTAAAAACTGTTTTTATGAGAAAATGTTTCAAACAAAACTTGTAGAAAATTACATTCTCTACAACTTTGGTAATGAAAAATACTTACATAAATTGAGCTCTAAAGGAGATATTTGGGTAAAACAAAATGAATAAATCCCTACTTCCAGTTGACTAGTTTCAGCCAAAACCATTTCAGATCTTCATTTATTAATAAAAATTTTAAGTATAAAGTTCTGTGATGATGTGATTATTAGTTTATGATTTAAAGAGTGACCACAAAATTGTATCACACACACACACAATCATCATCGAGAAAATAGTGTAAATGTACTGACTCCAAAACATGTATTTCGGGTTGAAATCTAGAAATTGATTTTTCCACGAATACAATGCTTTCTCCTATATTACTTATGGAGAAAGTAAAAAACATTTTCACTGGCATGAAAATTTCACATGGGACTAAAGAGTTATGATAAAGTTTTAAATTTATATTTAAATGTGATCATTATGAATGTTTAACATGCATAAATAATAATCTAATTTAAGCTTTAGTTTTGTCATTTATCAGTTATGATTCAACCCTTTATCATAACGAAACACACTAACTGCAATTAAAATTTTTTAAGTTATTTGAAGTAAAAAGTTCATGAATTATATTATCAAGGTAAATACTTCTAAAAATTCTCTTCCCCTCTTCTACCTCAAATGTTCAACAGGTAGCTGTGGAAGCCATTGGCAACATCCGCACCGTAGCCAGTCTGGGTCTTGAGGAGACTTTTAGAAAGGAATATGCTGCGGAGCTACTTAAGCCACATGCATCGGCAAAGAGGAAGACACACTTGAGAGGGCTTGTATTTGGATTGGGTCAATCTGTTCCGTTTATCGTGTATGCTGGGAGTCTCTATTATGGAGGGTATTTGATTGCTACAGAGGGGCTCCACTACAAAGAGGTCATCAAGTATGTATGTTCAATTAGATAAATAGCAGTAATTACATACTAGCAATCAAACCATTTATGAATCACAAGATCAATTACTTAAACCTGCTTTGTCCAGATTTATTCATAAAAACCTTTTAAGCTCCAAAAGTTTTTGTGCAACACAATTAAAGAAATAACTGAATTTAATTTTTTCGACTTCTCTTTTCCTTCATATTCACATTTTTTTCATCCATCCCAATGAGAGTCAAGTGTAGCAGTATTTCATTTTTAATATGCAGCTAATGGCTGCTTGGTAAAAAATCTAATGTGTCTAGCATATGACTTTCTCCATGCAGAGTAATGAATATCACTGTTCACAACATCAGCATCCTCAAGAAGAATCGGTGGCAATTAAACTTATGAACAATAACACAAAATAATTTTCACTTAAAAAAAATAAGTAAACAAAATTGTTAGCTAATGCTATGGACAACAAAATATTGATGCACAATTAAAATTACCTTTGGCAGCATATGCAAAACTATTAACAATTAGAAAATTTTAACATAGAAACGAAAAAAAATTGTATCATTCAGTAATGTATTTTACATAAATTTAGATGAAAAATCAAAATATCTCTTAAATGATACGATTTATAAAAAATGTCTCAAACAAAACTTGTAGACCAGGAGTCGGCCAAAAGGTGGCACGCAAAGAGATTTTAAGTGGCACAATATTTTAGAGAATAATTATGAAAAGTATGTATGTAGTTTTAAAAGGATTTCAATTTTATTTTGTATTTTAATGATACTGCATTATATTCAGGATTCCTTATAACACACACAGGGTGATTTTTTATTCAAGAACACTGAAATATCGCTATATCTCAGAATATTAGCTGGAGAGAATTGCTAAAATTTCTAAGAACATAGCTTGATATTATTTTTAAATATTTATTTTAAAAAATCTCACATATTTTGAAAATTATCCCCACCTTGCTGAATACATATACGTGGTCTCCGCAGCATATTGTCTGACACACACTGCAGCATTCCTTCAGAGATGCTCCAATGACATCTCTGATTCTTTCCCTTAGTTGGTCAAGAGTATGGGAATTCGTAATGTACACTTTTTCTTTAATGTATCCCCAAAAGAAAAAACCAACCAACCAACATGACTAGTCTAAAGTCTACGGACCACAAAACGTATTTCAATTGAAATCTCGAAGTCGATTTTTTTCGTGAACACAATACTTTCCCATTACTACGTATGGAGAAAGTAAAAACCATGAAAATAGCAACTGCTTTAACGAAAAAAGAGGATTTCGTATGTGCACTTCAGGCGGTCCTCGACTTTCTTGCATTCGATATTCGTACAACTCGCACATTGATAATAATATTTATTTACAGCTGGTAATCATATTGTAGTCACAAATCACAGAATAAGTTTCATTAATCACAAAATAATTTCTCATCCAACTCAGTCTGTAAAACGGTATTGGGGTTCAGCAACTGCTGGTCTTCCACCACTGCCAGAAAAGACACTGCCATAAACAAAGAATTTCACCAAAAATACAAAAAAATAAATAGACATAAAGAAGAAAAATCTGATGTGGCCAACACGACTTTCTCCATATTTGGGGTAGAGATATTTAAATTATTATGAATAGCATTATGAGGCAAAATTATCATTTCGTATCGTAAAAGAATACAGTCGTTCTTATTGCCGTAAATTAGGTATATTTTGAATATGTTTACAGAATTCACCGCTACATGGTGGTGGTGCTGTATACTGGAAATTACGAAAAAGTTGAATATCTCTGAAATGGATGGTTCTACGAAAATTTGTTCCAAACAAAACCTGGAAGATATATTATTCTCTACAACTTTGGTCCTTACAAAGATTACTAATAACAACGTTTTTAAGGAGATATTTGACGGAAACTGAGAAAACCGATTATTTATAAATAATTCCTAAACAATAACTGCTATGGAAAATTCTTTCAAATCAAAGTTGTAGGAAATTACATTATCTATAACATTTGTATAGAATTGTATATATCATAATAATGTTTTAACAGAGAAATATCGCAAAAACCGAATCAGGTTTCGAATAAACCTCGACTTCCGGTTAACCGTTATTGTCCAAAAACTAATCAGTTCTTTGTGCTAATGCTAAAGTGTTATATATGAAGTTTGGTAACAATATGACAAGTACTTTTTGAGTTAGGGCGCCCACAATCACATACACACAGACATCATTCCGAAAATAATCTAAACGTGTTCTAGGGACCTCAAAACGTTTATTTCCGTTGAAATCTCGAAGTCGATTATTTTCGTGATAACAATACTTTCCCATTACTACGTATGGAGAAAGTAAAAAGGGAACTTAATACCACGATATAATAACTATAGTCAACAACTAGATTATGGTAAGGATGGAAGCACTGTGTTACAAACAGTACGAATAAAATTAACACTTACAGTAATAAAAATTTCTTGAGAAAAAATAATAATGAAAAACAAATAACTATGTGCGAGGAGGCAACATAGAAGTACTTACAATTCTCCACTGTTGTTTGTCATTATAAGCAATGCCAGACATTTCTTTGCACCTTGAAACTGAATTTTATTTTACCAATGTGACAAAAATTTCTTATACTTACCTGTAAGTGGTATTTGATGTGTAAACCATAACAAAAGAGTTTTATTAGCAGATAACAAATGTAAAACTGAAAACTGATACTTACCGGAATTGATTTAAACTCTTGGTACCGACTGTACTTGCCAAGAAATGGTAATAAAACAGTAAAATGTGTTTAAAAATGGGTAATAACTCTTCGCCATCCCTTTTACATAACTGAAAATGATAAAATATAACGCAATAACATCATTTTCCCTTATGTGACATTTTTGGCACAGTCGGCGGTTCCAGGGGGTGCGACAAGTCCGGCGGTTCTAGTGTTAATAAAGTTTGAGTGCAATATGATATATGTTATACATGTACAGGGGAAATATGTACAGTAAAACCCCACAGAACGCGAATTCACAAGACGCAATTTCGCTAAGACGCGGTTTACATTTCACTACCAAACCTCACAAGACGCGGTGGTTCTCCTCGCTAACAATAAGACGCAGTTTGAAAAGACAAAACTAATGTCATCCTTAAAATTTTCCGTAACCTACAAATGATAAAACTTCAAATTAAAACATTTTAAAGAAAAAACACTGATAAAGTGATTCATGTAATCATTTTACAGAAATGTTACGTCGAGAGATTCGTACACATGCTTCTCAATACCTTATGGCCGAATTTGTTACACTTTCACTTGCAGCAATGTTACTTCTTCCCCTGCCCTTTTGTCTACCAATGTCGTGTTACAATCTCGATCTATCGCATGGCACTCGATAATTTCCAAGCTGAAAGAATTTTGGGGAGTAATCCGGTAGTAAACTCGTGTTCGTATTGTTTGTTCAATCAGCAGGCTCTCTGGTGTCTTATCGTAAGTGGTTGTCTTAACCTTGCCTCCTGTGATTTAAAATATTATTCTTATCCTTAATATTTATCTTTCTTATTGAAAATGGAATGTAAACAAAAAAATAGTGATTTTTCAAGCGAGAAGAAAAAAGTTCAGCACACAGCCAAAAACTTGAAATTTTAGATAAACTTAAATCATGACACAGTGCTAGGGTGGGATTATGGGGTGAATGAGTCAACTATTCGTACCATACGAAAAAATGAAGAAAAAATAAGAGCCAGTGTAAGTGCAGCAACTTCTGCAGGTGAAAAATTAAAAGAATGTCAAAACGAAATGTGCACTTAAGCACTGGAAAAATTACTATGCATGTGGATTGAAGAGGGCACCACTGAGTGATAAAGCCTTGCGTCTTTATAAAACAATAAGCGAACATAATGCTGAATTATCCACTAACGTTCCCTTTAGTGCAAGTGCAGGTTGGTTTGAGAAGTTCACAAAACGCTTCAAATACCACAACGTAAAATTAGTGGGCGAATCTGTCTCTGCTGATCACCAGGTGGCCGAAAATTTCATACCAGAATTTACTATGTTAATCAAAGAAAAAGGTTATAAGCCACAACAATTTTTTTACGTGGACGAAACCGCCCTATTTTGGAAGGGAATGCCAGAGAGACCGTACATTTCAAAGGAGGAGCGAACAGCACCCAGATTCAAGGCTTCTAAGGATTGTCTTACGCTATTGTTGTGTTCAAATGTTTTTTTGAGCTGACAACAGCTGATTGGATTATGGTCATAAGGTTTGACTTTATGGTTTATTTTTTCTTAATTCTACATCGAGAAATAAGGTTGCGTGAATTACGTACATATGTTTGACGATTTTACGGGTCAAATCCTTCAAAAAACGGGACTGTTAAAAATTTTACGGGACTTTTTCAACCTTATGGTTCTGGTTCCTCAGAAGATGTTAGCGACCAACTGTCGGACTAACAAATGTAACTCGATTTCTCAGGATACGACAATCTACAATGTTACATTTGCCTCAAATGTCATATAAAATTTTCCTCAAAATAAGAGAAAGCATGAAGGAAATCAATTGAATTGCCAAAGGATGTAGTTTTTTTCAGGAAAACATTTTCACTTGTTGCTCTCCCTCTCTCTCTCTCAGGATGTTATAATGCTCATGCGACAATGTATGAATCTTCAATGACGTTACAACAATGAATCGCATATATGTTCTCGATGGCTTGTGAAATCTAACGTGGAGTCCGAGGTGATCTTATTGTCTTCAAGGTATGTACGCATACAAAAAGATTCATTGTTACGACTTATAGAGGAACGAAATTTAGAAAAAATCGTAATGTGAGAACAAAATCAAGACTTCTTTTTCACGCCACGCATTTGTTTTCTAAAACAGATATTGATTATCAATGGAATCTTCCATTGAACATATCAGAAGTCAATATACCGTATATACTCCTGTATAGTACGAGTTTTTACGACCAAATTTTTATTGCAAAAATTGGGGATCGTACTATACATGAGTAATACATTTGAGGATTTAAAATTCATGTATCTTCACGGGCATTTTCGGTGAAGTTATGCCACCCGCACGCATTCTAATGGTAGGCTAGCCTTAACAGTGAGGTCCTGTATCGTTGTTATATTGCTTCGTGAAGAGTAGAGTCTTTTTCATATATACAGCTTCAAATTCACAAATACTTGATATAAGTGACGATTTACGGGCACTTCCTTTCTTGAATTTTACGTATGTACATCTTTGTTTGCGTCTTTTTACAAGGGATGGATTGGAACGAGTTGGACTAAAAGTATCGTAGACGGCGTAACTTTATGGAATTTCGACATCTCGGAAAAAAGAAATTACTTTGTAATATTCAACAGTCTTTATTGTTTCTTCAATCACACACCGATCGGTTTCCACTACAAAGTCATTCTAAAGGTGTTACGTCTGTTAGTAACACCATAAGAATGATTTTGTAGTGGAAACCGGTCGGTGTGTGATTGAAGAAACAATAAAGACTGTGGAATATTACAAAGTAATTTCTTTTTATCCGTTATCCCTACCTATTAAATAGATGAGCGAGTGGAACCATTACGTATGCGGAACATAATCCAGACATACTAGAATTGTTACGATTTTATTTCATCTTGTGCAATCATGATTCATATCACTTTTTATTAAATGTTTTAGGAGTAAGATACTTAACTTATCCGAATTTTAGTGTACTCGCAAGAAATACTATTTACGACATTTACAGTCTATTCTATGGTGGTGTGGAAAATCAAGGTCGTTCGATATATCTCGCTAGTAACATCGAGCTATCGAAACGAAATATATCGACCCCGGTAGAAAGCTGGAGTCGTACTATAAACGAGATATATGATAAAATCAGGTTTGTTCACCAAAAAATCAGGGGTCGTACTATACATGGAGTCGGCATATACACGAGTATATATGGTATTTCTTATAATAAAAAAATACGGCACAAAGTGCATCCCGTATTGATTTCACACGGGATACGGGACATTTGAGGAAAAATTGGCCAAAAAGCGGGACATGTAGTCACCCTATAAGAACCTAACCCCTTATTTCCTATTAACTTAATGCTTCATATAATGCGATTTCACAAGATTTCAAGGAATGCAACTACCAGGTTATGTGAGGTTTTACTGTACTCGTTATTTTGTCTGCAAAAATGTTCCTACATAATATGTAATAAATTGCATTATTTTTATGTGAATATTATTATAAGTTCTTGCATCCTGTACTATGCCTACAATTTTCGTTTAATAGAATCGCCATTAAATATAATCAAAATACAATTTACAAATGTGATCACAATAACCTGTGCTTAATGTATTTGGAAAAACAGAAAAATGACAAGAATAAACCACTTCCTGTTGACCAGTTTCAGCCAAAATCTTTTCAGATCTTCATTTCCTAATAAAAATCTTAAATATAATGTTTTGTGCTGATATGATTACTAGTTTTTGAGTTAAAGCACCCATAAAATTCTATCACATACACAGACATCATCGCGAAACCAGTCAAAACGTACACAGTTGTACCTCAAAATGTGTATCTCCGTTGAAATTCTGAATTCATTTTAGGTGCATTTCACTTCCACATAAATGAATCACGTAAGCCAATCAGAGGTGCCATTTTACTGATGAAAAAAATAAACTTTCCATCATACCTCGTAAAGTATTGCTTATATCAAAATATTTTTCAAATAAAACTTGTAGAACTAGTAGAGTATTTCTATTCCAATACATTTTTTTCGTAGGAGTAGTCGTTATCACGAAAATCAAACAAGAATGCCTTAAATCTAGTTGAAATTAGAAACGTTCTTGCATGGTAACTTCTTCATTGTTGCTAACATAAAGTCTCAAAAAAATACATTTAATATCCTTACCTGTGCATGCAATATTTTTAAATAGAAAGAAAATGGATTATTTATGATGAATAAAAGAACTTAAAAACGAAATTTCCCTTACGTACAGGTATATAATTTCTTTCAAATACTCCATTGCATGAAACACGGCCATTTGTGATACGATGTACACTTTCCTAACTTGTTTTTTTCATGAATACAATTCTACCTCTTATACTATGTATGGAGAAAGTAAAAATTAATTAATTTACCTGTGTCCAATAGCAAAAGTGATTTGAAAGGAAGTGGAGTTGTACCAGAAAAATAAGTTTGGATAATTTCTCTTATTTCATATATTAAAACTAGCATAATTGCCCATCAAATATGATGTGCATGTTAAAATAAAATAAAAATTAATGACACCAACTTTTATGTACACTAAAATGTAAAATATAAAATGACAATTGGCTGCCATTTTGAATCAGGCAGACAGACCGACACTAAAACCCTGGGTTGATCTTCCACTTAGTGCCCACTACAGTTGTGCCAAATTTGGTCAGAAACGGTTGAGAAATGTAGGCATGCATAAAGGAGGAGACAGACAATTGGCTGCCATTTTGAATCAGGTAGACAGACGGACACTAAAAGCATGCATTGATCTTCCCCTTAATGCCCCCTACAATTGTGCCAAATTTGGTTGGAATTGGTTTAGAAATATGGGTGTGCATAAGTACACAGGCAGACATACTAAAATAGTATAAAGGTGGAGATGTTGATTAAAAATCAGTTTAGCCCATTTTTTTACGGTACACCTTATCGGTAAATTTATTTTAGCAATAGATATTCCATAACGACTTTTGTAAATAGGAATGCCTTGTTTTCTCTTCTAATTATCACTCATATTTTTATGCAGTTGTATCACTTAATAAACCTTGATTACTCGTATTTAATTATAACTCTGCCTTACTATATAACATATTTGTTTGAATACTGTTTGTTTGTCCTATTAGCACTTTTCCTAAATCAATATTAGCATTCTACAGAATACCTAGGAATTATATAGAATGCCTAGGTAAAGTATAAAAATCCAATCACAACTCGTATAATTCATACTTTGCCTAAAAAATGCCAGGCATTCTATACAATGCCTAGGTATTCTATACATTGCATAGGAAATGTATAGAATGCCTGGATTATATGCTTTGCCTGTAACATATATATTTTAAAAAAAGGGCAATTAGCTCAATTTTATTGTGTACTAAAAGTTTTTGTTATAACATTAAACATAACAAAAAACAAAATTTAGATTCGAGTATAACGAAAAAGGATACCTTTTTTTTAACGTAACGAAACGTATTTTTTTTAGTTTGCCATCACTGGTTGATAGTAGATCGTAGTTTGGTTTGTTGCCATTGCCATTTATGGCACCACAGTCAAAGAGATGCCATTAATCCAATAATAATAAGAAATCCATATTTTACACTACCTTGCCCTTTATAAGATATCAATTAATAAATTTAGCCGGTTAGAGGATAACATTTGCAAAAAAAAGTCCACTAGATCAGTGTTCCTCAACCGGTGGGATGCGCCCCACTGGTCGGACTTGAAAGCTGTCTAGGTAAGACTTGAAAGCTGTCTAGGTGGGATCAGAGCCAGCTGAAGACATTTTGGCACCCCAATCGGTAATAAAATAGATTTACTTGTTATTCAATTGGGGGAATTAAACGTCTCTGGATTTGAACTCGGGTCGTTATGTTGCATGGTAATTACAGTTAAGAGTCTTTATGTGTGGCACTCTTTAAAATTGAAAGAATGGTTAAAATACATGCAGCCGTTCTCAAGTAATGAGACATTATTTGTTGTAGAGCATTCCGACGGACGGACAATGGATGGACAGACCAACAGAATATGGATATTATATGTACACTTCTCCATATATTCTCTTCAAAAACAATTTAAGAGAGCTCAGAACTTTATTTATAAACTGCAATCTATATTATACACTGATGGGAGACATCCTAGCCTAATATTTTGAATATTTGTTGAAGTACATTATAAACACCATTGGTATTGCTCAGGGATGGATCCTGACAAACTGGCTTGGTTTATCGCAATTATTTCCCCCCACAAGCGTCTTTGAATTGGTTGCATACTATTAGGGGCAACCTCAAATAGCATTATGTCTGACCTACAAGGAGCAATGGAAATTAAATGTTATTATTCAAGATGACTTTAATACTGAAAGGCAACAAATAAGCCAAACTAAAAACTATGCGCAATAGTATGAAAAATTTATCCACACACTTAAATCGTAATGCTTTCGACCAACTTGGAGTGATTAAAAAGCTGGCACGATATTATCTTTGGAAAATAAGGTGACGTTATTCAGTTCATTTGGCCAAAACGGAGAATGACACTCTTAACCTATCACTCTTACCAGCAGTTCATTCCTTCAGTTCCCTGGTATTTACCACACAAGGGGAGAGTCTACTATTTCTAATTATGAAACTTAGACGAGTGAAAACTTTGGGTGTTTGGTGTCTCCATGTGACACTCGATCAGCTATTACATCCTCCTCAAAGTGTGCACATATTTTTGTCCCTTTCGCCTTCTATACACAGAATGCCACAAACAGCTTCATGTAATTTAATTTCAAACCTAGATCATTACGGGTATGGTGCCAATGTGGCGTTGAATTTTGAACCACTAGCAGCGGAAAGCAATTGGCTAAATCACCACCACTATGGGTATCCCTCCGAATTATCAACTCATGCATGCAAATTAATTCAATTTTTTGTGCTTTTTGCAAACAATATTAGTCAATTTGGGATAAATTATTGTGTAAAGCCAACCCTAGTCTCAGTCAATAGGATACATTCTTCTTTCTGCAGAACAAAAATGAACGTATGGTTTTTTGTGAGAAACTTTGTATGAACACAGCGTTGGAAGAAAATATTCTCCCCTTCCTTGACAAGTACTGCTGTCAGTAGATTTGCTAAAGCTGGATGTGGCTAGGGTTGATATAGGGTGACAACGTATTCCTATTTAGCATACATTGTGTACAAAAAGCACGAGAAATTGAATTAAATTATTACTAAGTTATTATTATTAATACTATATTACTCTTCCAGGGAACAACCGAACCAGAAGTCTATGATTGCATGCCAATATCATAATGAGTACTATGTACTAATTTTAAGTAAATTCTTCAACTACCTAACATTGAAGTTGAAGATGGAATACAATTATTATTTCCTGAAAACTAATTTAAGATTTATTTTTTCATACTTAACATGCCATTACTACCACAAGAGGAACAATCGCAAGCAGGCTCATATGATTTTCATTTTCTAAAGATTACTAAACAATGCATTAGTATATGAGAAAGTTTGTACAATGTATGTTGTACCAATTTTTTAAATATGTACCACAATTTGGCAATAGCATGGAGTAACGCCACAGAATTAGACAAGTCATCAGCCACCCCTACTCTATCCCTCATGCTGCCCCTTCAAGAAGGAGGCGGATCAGAGGGAGTTTTCTTTTCCCCTCAATCTGACCGCAAAAAGTCTACGAACAACCTAGAGCCCCATCGTCAATTCCTTGAGAGGCGAGATTTTTTGTACTCTTTCCGGGCGTTGCCAAGGCAACCATCATTGTTGCCTCCGATTCAATTAATATCAATTATATCTTCAAATAGGTGAAAGAATAGCGTTATTCGCTTAGCACTTTTCTTTAACATAAGCATAGAAATTAATGAAGCAGAGCAACGTAAATATTTACGGATAATTATTTTGTTGACTGCGTATGGGAAGCATTTCTAGCTGTGTCAATAACATGTGTAAAACAAACAAGCTCCCAGCGTATTGAGTTTTATTTTAAACTGTGCAATTAATTTGTTTTTTGTTTTGTTTCATCGTTTGAATGCTGGAATCTTACCTTTTTGTAAGTAGAACCATCATATTACACATCTGTAATCCTTATTAACGCAAATAGGCTCACGCATCAATTAAAAATTAGATGAGAATAGGGACGCACGTTACTTTGTAAACACATTATATGGTTATCTTCTCTTCATTGATAATCTAAATAAACGGTTGCATTGAAGTCGCCTTTATAGTAGGTCCTGTAAGAAGTTAAAAGCAGTCGTTGATAGACACTTGAAGTAAAGCAATTGTTTGTGAGTTCGTCTATAAGGGTGCAATGATAATCATTGGAACCAAGGTAAGGTAGAGCTATTAGCCCAGCTACAGCTGCCAGAGAAAGGAAGAGGAGACAGAGATCAAACGAAGAGTATTGTAGGAAAGAGAGAGAAAGAGATGCGGAAGCTCATAGGATTGCCCGTGTAGATGAGGAGCGGAGAGTACTAGAAAGACAAAGAAATAAGGAAACACGTCAAATGAATAGGGAACAAAGAAGAACTAACCTAGGGCCGAATTATTTAGATTTCATTTATTTCATTAATTATTCAATCAAAATTATTTCACTAAACTTTCAGTTTATTTAAATCGAGTTGAGGATCGGAGATCCGGGGCTGCCCTACTAGTATTCATTCATTGAAAAAAATGAAATATGTAGTATTATTGTAGATGTATATTCAAGTAACTGTATGAAATTTGACTAAAATCGTTGGATTCAGCGACATCTAAAACATATATTTCCGTAAAAATCTCGAGGTCAAATTTTTTCGTGATAATACTTTCTCAATACTTCGTATGAGAAAGTAAAAAGAACTGCTTATTGCATTTGATAGCATCTTATGAAAGAATTTTTGCAATGAATTTTGTATCAACCTTCTTTCCTTTATACCAAATGTGCAATTTCAATTTTTCAAAAATTTTCTAATTATAAATTTAATGTGCAACTGTCTCATGCAAAACAAATATTACTCTAAGATATCATTAATGACATTATTTTTTAAAAATTAATTTTAGTTATGAGGATATCATCTCATAGAATGCCACCAATTTTATTTTAAAATTATAGTTCATTGTATCACATTCCATACCACAGTTTAAATAACAGGAAATTTAATTTTCTAGAAAGTTCATGCAAAAATATGCTTTCCTGGATTGACTAACAACTTATTTTCTCCCTCTACAGAGTTTCTGAGGCACTCATTTATGGCACAATGATGCTGGGGCAGGCACTAGCATTTGCTCCTAATTTCAACCAAGCAAAGCTATCTGCAAGTAAAATATTCTCCCTCTTAGATCGAAAACCTCTTATATACACAGTAAATACGAAAGCAGATCCTGAATGGGTAAGTTTTGACCTGTATAACTATAACTTTTGGAATCTAATAATTCTTTAAATTGAATCATGGAAATCAAAAACAATGTAAGACCATATTTTGGTGAAAATGAGGAAACAGTGAAACTACTATGTAGAGTACATGTTGCATGCGTTGAAACCATAAAATATATGTCCATGGATAACTACTGTCATAGGGACCTTAACAACTTAAAAAATATTGTTGGCATTGCTATTAAATTTTAGCCTTGACACAGTTTTTAGTGTCTCCTGAAAAAATTGATTTTCTAGACTTACAGGGTTTTTGATTTCCATGATTCAATTATGAAATAAACTGAATTAAATGCATATAGCTTCTGTAAAAATGATTCTTTAAGCACTTACAAAACTTCTTATACATTAAATTCCAATCCCTAAATTCTACAAAATTAAAGAATTCGTAAATGTTGAACCTGCTACTAATGTTATGGCATGTTAAATTGAGGTTGGATGTGAACTTGGAGTGTCTACTGCCCTCCATTGACCAAAATTTGGTACATCCTTATTAACTGAGAGATTTTCTATTTCCTTCCAAATATGCTTTAATGTACTTGCAATTCAAAGACATAAAGCATACGATATTTTTCTTCAACTGTTTTTTGATTTGTAGAGCCAGGTGTGACATACTCATTTCAACTCCCCTCATGTTATGCATTCCTTCATCATGACATAATTACCTGATGAGAAGTTCATGTACAGGCTGTTCCCAACTTATGACTCTAATACATTACTGAAAATCACATCAAAAGTCGAATTATCGTAAGTCGAATATCAATTTCCCATAGATTTACATGTTATAAACTGAGATACGTTCTAGGACCTTGGGAAAAAATATGTACCAAGCCGTATTTAGGCAATAAATTAATAGTCGAAGAACCAATGAGTGCTATATATTGTATAAACATTTTTAAGATTTAAAGCAATCAATAAATGCGGACAAGTCGTACCATCCAACTGAATATCGGCCAAACATACACACAAGAAAGTAGACTCGGAGTGCATCGGATGTCAAATATTGTATGCCTGGGGTACAATATCAGATGTCAATTTCAAGGTATCAATGTCGTAAGTCTGGGTTTATCATAAGTCAAAAAACATTGTAAGTCAGGAACAACCTGTACTCTATGAACATGCTCACTCCATAGCAACATTGCATGCTTCTTATTCGCATTATAAAATATTTTTTTACCATTATTCTCTTCCGATTTGTTTGCAGAGGACTGAGGGCACCATTAAATTTACAGAGGTTGAATTTGAGTATCCAACAAGACCAGGGGTTAGAATTCTTAAAGGTTTGGATCTCAAAGTACAGCCAGGTAGAACTGTTGCTTTGGTTGGACCAAGTGGTTGCGGAAAGTCGACATGTATCCAGCTGTTACTGAGGTTTTATGACCCTATATCTGGCACTGTGGTGAGCTTTATGTTTTCTATTTTAACTAACATTTATTATTTTTCAGGAATGGAAATACTATTCTATAGAACTTATGAATTACAGGTCAAGCACCCTTTAACCAAAATCCTCGGGAAAGACAGTATTTCGGAATTGGGAAAATTTCGGTTATTAGATATTACACATTAAGTTAGTATGCATAGCGTACCTGCATAAGTGTATCCTGTACATTATTCTATGAGCACTACAACACTCACGCTACCTTTTACCAACCTGAATACAAATGAACAATTATTATGTTTTATTATAACATGCTGTATTAAAATAAAAAATACAAATGAACAATTACTGTAGAGCCCTTAATTTCTGCCTTATTAGATCTCCATAATGAATTTTTACAGAATGGCTTGCAGAATCCCTACTCCTCCACTGACGGATCCACTCCAACAATGCACGATCAAGCTCGTCATTTATTAATGTGCATTGTTTTTCTATTACCCATTAACTTCTGTGATTCACTTTCACTAAAAAATTTCAATAACTGATCTTTTCGTATAAAATTGGAAAAATACCTCCAAATCACCGTAAAGGCGGTACTTACATGCCAAGGCACAGAAGACTCGCAGGATCACTTAGGATGCGCGTTTCGACAGCAACGCTGTCATCTTCAGCAACTCTTTTTATCAACAGAAAGAAGGCACAACCATGGGCAACCCTTTATCTCCCTTATTAGCAGAAATCTTTATGACTAATTTCGAACGCATTTGTAAGAACACCTTTCTATATTTTCCTAAAGTTTGGCTCAGATATGTAGATGACATCTTCGCTATCTTCGACACATCGAAAGGAAACATTGTAGAATTCTTAAACTTGTTAAACAAGCAGTTTGACACCATTAAATTCGCATATGAAACAGAAAATAAAAAATCTCTACCTTTCCTAGACATTCTTCTAACTAGGAAAAACAACAAATTACATTTCAACATTTACAGAAAACCTACACATGCCAGCACATACATCCACATGAGTTCTCACCATCAAATTTCACAAAAACTAGCACCTTTTCATTCCATGATCCATCGATTACTCAACACACCACTATCAAATACTAATTTCTCTAAAGAATTATCCTATATAAAACACATAGCCATTCAGAATGGTTTTAAATCAGAACTCATTCATAAAATGTTAAAAAAACATCAACACAGAATGAAACTTAGAAACTGCACAACACTCAACAACAAAGACACCAATACCAGAAAATTTATGAAGCTACCTTACTACCCTTATGCTACCAAAAAACTTCAAAAAATCTTCTCCGAAATAGGATTACACATAGTTTTTGTTAATGAAAATAAATTGTCAAATCTCATTAAGAACCCTAAAGACAGCATAACTTCCCATAAGAAACCAGGCATATACCAAATCAAATGTGAAAAGTGTGACAAAATTTATATTGGACAAACGAAAAGGAAATTAGAAACACCTTTCAAAGAACACTTAGCCCATTACAGAAACAACAGAATAGACAAGTCCAGTGTAGCATCTCATATCAACACCTGCCATCATCCTATCACAACCGAAAATTTAAAACTTCTAAAAACGGTCATCAACGAAAACAAACTAGATGCCTATGAAAGCCTTTACATACACCATAACCAAAACAAGATAATGAATAATGACGCTGGCCCTATCCCTCACTCCCCTCTATTTCAGTTAACGATCGATACACCTTTCCTTTTCCCCTCCCCTACTTCTCTAATGGTCAACAATAGTATAAATACTCCGCCTAACCTTACACACTTTGACATTGCTGAAGATGACAGCATTGCTGTCGAAACGCGCGTCCTAAGAGATCCTGCGAGTCTTCTGTGCCTTGGCACCTAAGTACCGCCTTTACGGTGATTTGGAGGTATTTTTCCAATTTTATTCATTGCTCTTCACCGTGTCTCGTGAGTTCTTCATTTTATTGATCTTTTTGTTTTATTAAATCATACATGGTGATGATACCCACGCCATAGCCCTCGCTTAATCGGTTCACAGATGCACCACTATCAAATTTTGGCAATAACTCATCTTGCTTAGCAATTGATAATGAATTGCGCTTCCTTTTTGTTTTCATACTGTTATCCATAAGGGTATTCTTTCAGACATGTTCGCTATCACAAATACGATAAATAACCACAAACGTCTTATGGTATGTTAAGAACCAACCACTACGAACTGCAATGGTCAATGACGCAGTGCAGGCATGTCAGATTACATTGTAACTTAAGTTCATCAACAAAGAATTCTTTGAGCATGTCAGACCCAGTGATGACAATTTAGCTATTTTGTCTCTAGATTTAGAGACTTCATTTCCCCTAGCAAATTTTTGTGATTAGTGACGTGGCAAAAATTTTGAAGATTTAATTGTACTGTGATTTAATAATTTAAACGTGGTTAATAAGTAAAATGGAGTGCATTTCATTATTTATGTATTAGTTATTACGAGTGTAAGTGGCCGGAAATGCCATTCCTCACCCCCCTTCCTGTGGCTTTTATCTTGGGTGGACTGCCTCACCCTTTCCACCCTTTGGCCGGCACGTGTAAGACTGCGTTAGCGGTATGCACTCGCCCTTTGGCCAGGTGGTAAGATCGGAAGGGACCCAATGAGCGACCGCTATGGAGATCACATGGGTGACGCTTCCCTGGGCGATTAATGTGAAAGCGTCTGGGTGTACTTAGTCGGGTGTGAATAGGCTAAGGGGTCGGGAGACGACAGGGTCGGCCGTCGTGGAGTGTGAAATGTAACCATGGAGCAATAAAGAGTAGCCTTCTGTCGGAAGTAATGCCCTTTTATTATCTGCGGTCCATTCCATTTTTTTCAGCCTATGCAAATGGTCATCACATAAATGCGTTCATACCACAAATACAATACAATAAGTACGGGGCTCCGAACCTACGGAGGCTAACACAAGTATTATTTTGAAGTAGTTTTGCACTTAGCAGCATTATAGTGACATTCCTTTGAGTATAGCACCTTTTTTAGAGCAGACCATTTTTCCTACACTTTGGTGTTGACACATCAAAAAAATTTCAAATAAATTCGGTTTTCGGATTAACGGATAAAGGGTGCACGACCTGTATAAGAAATTAAGGTTAAAAATTGTACACCCATTTACCTATAATTTATGATTATAATAAAAAATGAAGGAATTAATCTACATAGAGAAGGGCCAATACCCCTATGTGAACAACATGTAGCACTACTTTTACTTCTGGATTAACTGCTACTATTACTTGGAAATTAGAACCCGGAAATAGAGATTTTCAATTTGAAAATATCTACCATTAGAACATTATTACTTCACTATCCATTAATAAACATAATCTTAAAAAAAAACCTTTAATTCTACCAATGCGAAGGAAATGCTCTTTTAGTTAGAATAAAGAAATATTACAAAATGTCATAGAGCTGATATTAGCTTTATTGTAATTCCATTGAATACTTGATAGCAAGTATTCTTTAGAGTAAAACCTAAAGTTTTTCAGTAAATTAAAACCAAAGTATGTACAGTATAGAACCTTTTATCTGGATTCCAGTTATCAGGAAATCCAGTTCACCGGCTATTTTTAAAAATAATGCATTTTTCTAAAATTTGTTAGGAGAAAGAAATTTATAGTGCATTTCCCGAAGTCATACGGGTCAGATTCGCAGTATTCCGTCCGCATTCGGGTTATTTCGCTTAGGCTATGACCCAATGTTGCCACATTTCCAATTTCGCTCATTTCAACAGCAGCTGTGGACGAGTGAAGTTCTGAGAGCAATCGTGTCAACAGCGCTCGTCAAGAATTTTTGAAAGGCGTGGGAAATTTAAGACCTCTTATTGGCTGATACTTTCTCCCCCTCACCTTACAAGTCTAACCATAGACACGCCTCACCCGTATGATCTCTGGAAATGCAGTATAAATTTAAAGCCTCGCTAGTAAATACCTGACTCACCACTGTGTTGGGTGCAGTCCGGTGAACAAGTAAACACGTAATTTGGAAGAGAACAAGGAATTTATATCGGAAAGTACCCGGTTACCAGAGCTGGCTAGGAAAATAGGGAGGGCCGGTACAAAGTGTGAGTGCAGGACCTCTTACGGGTCAAACATTTTTAATAGTTAATTTTAATAAATAAAGCAGTCTCTCTCGCTATGACACTTAGATATTTTTTCAGATTCTCTTTAAAAATGCATGTACTTTCTAAGTACGACAAATATTTTTTAGAGAGCGTGCACTGCCATCAAGCCTACCCTACTAATTACTATCTCGGATGGACTAGGATTGACTAGTAGTCACTTTGGGGGAGAGGATGGGGGCTCCGCAGAATTATTTTGCACCTGGGCACCAAACAGCCTTGGTGCAGCCATGTGCTGGAGTAAAATTAAGAACCGGCTCTCTAAAAAAGAAAAAAAGGTTAAGGAAATTTGGATAAGGATGCCAGGGGCAGCAGATCGCTCTAGTTTAGTAATACCGTTCCACTGGCTTAACAAGTGTCCTGTTTGTAATATATTCCATTTCATACACTGTCGGTAATTGAATGTCAGATAGGGTAAAAAAGATCAGCAATTCTCATTTAAATTGCAGTTCTTCTCACTTTAAGTAAAATCATTTTTGTTGATACAGCAATTCCATTCCTCCTTAGATCAATAACCCAGTTTTTAACGTCTTCTTTAAGAATGTAAATTTTTCTTGCTTTTGTTTACCTTTATTAAATCTTCTTTTTGCTTCCTCCATTCGAGTATCATTTTTAGGCATGTTTCGGTCCGTCCGTCCGTCCGCACGTTCGTTCTTGGCTTCTACCGAACGGATTTTCATGAAATTTGATATTAACTACTTAAAATCATATATAATAAGAAAATCGCAAAAACGAATCACGTACGCCAATCAGGGGTTCCACTTTACTGGTGACAAAAAATGAACTTTCTGTCATACCTCGTAAAGTATTGCTCATATCAAAATATTTTTCAAATAAACTTGTAGAAGTAGTAAAGAAGAGTATTTCTTTTCCAATACATTTTTGTCGTAGGAGTAGCCGTTATCGAGAAAATCAAACAATAATGTCTTCATTCGAGTTGAACAGAAATTTTCTTACATGGTTACTTCTTCATTGTTGTTAACATAATCTCACAAACAAATGTTTAATTTCCTTACATGTGCATACAATATTTTTAAATAGGAAGAAAATGGATTATTTATGACGAAGAAAAGAACTTTAAAATCTATTTCCCTTACATACAGGTATATCATTTCTTTCTAATATTCCATTGCACGAAACACGCCCATTTGTGATATGCTGTACACTTTCCTAACTTGTTTCTGGTGGTCGACCAAAATGCCTTTTAGCTGCTCGATTTCCATGAACTATGGAGTACTTCAGAACTTCGTTTACTGTATAAAAATATTTTATTTTTTGATCCCATTAGGCACTAGAATTTGCACTTTGTATTTTAACATGGTAATTATGTATTAAATGTAACCGCACTTAGATAAAATACGATATCAAACATGCAACGCATACCAACGAAACACATCAACGTGCTATACTCTTGATGTGATGAGCCATCCTGTTCAGGGAAAGCAAGGTGATTCCCTGTATCCAGAGGTACAATGTTTACAATTGAGATGAACGTGAGAAATTGTACACTTAGTTACATTTATAGCTGCCAAGCTAACGAAAAAGTCGTTTACTGATACTGATACGTAGTTTGATCACAAAGCGAACATCTTTATTATTATGACATCTATTTTGTAACAAAAGCATGTATCATTTGTTTTGTAAAAGAACTTTGATGTAGGCTTAGCAAATGTTTCTTTTATTTTATTCTCATTCAGACTTTTATACAAAATATGGGCACATCTATACGATTGAGAAAATATCTATCCCCAGTGCATAAGATGCAAGTTCATTTTAGGCGATATTTTTCACAAAAAAAATACGTCTTATACGCCGGGAAATAAAGTACTTCCTGATATTAATTTGTCATAGAATAGCTTCTTCAAACAATCAGTAGATTTTGATGAATAGATTTTTATTTTAAATGATTTTTATGGCTATTAGGAGTGTTCTTCATTGATCATTATTATTTAATCATAGGGCTCAAAATTTATATTTTTTCTTTGAATCAATAGATTGTTCTGCCATACAACTGAAATTAATCCATTTTTTTGAACAGTCACTGGATTCAAAGGATGTTTCTCTGTTGACACTAGAGAACCTGCGAAAGCAAATGGGGATTGTGTCTCAGGAGCCAGTGCTCTTTGACCTCTCAATTAAAGAAAATATTGCTTATGGAGATCACTCACGGACTGTAAAAATGGAGGAGATAATCGAAGCAGCCAAGAAGGCCAACATCCACAACTTTATCACATCACTGCCATTGGTAATCCCATTATGAGTATTGTCTACTAGCATGCCATATGCACGAGATGTGGCTCAGTGGCCTTTGTATTAGATATTTTCTTAATTTAGATTTTTCTGAACAGAGATGCTTCTCTCTTCTTAAAAAAGTCTTATATGTGCAGCACTTCACTTTCTTCATACAAAGCAATAAATATGATTGCTCTCGACATCAGTGTCCTCAGGAATAATTATCAGCAATTAAACTCGTGAATAATTTTAAAACATTTTCAATTGTCTTTATTAAGAAAATCTGATGTGGCCAACACATGACTTTCTCCAAAATTTGGGTATAGATATTTAAATTATTATGAACTAGCTGAAATTCCCGGCTTCGCTCGGGAAAGTGTTTTCTTTTATGTAGCAAACGATTTTTATTGCTCGGGGCAAACATTCCCCATTCCTTAATTAAGCAAGCGATGCTTACATTAACATTTACTATTTTATATATTGTATTGTAAAGTTTTACAATTAATATAATTATGCATTAACGTCTTACTTAATATTCACATGGATAGATGCACCGAAGTCTTTAAAGAAGCAATAAAATTATGTGGATTATGTCAATAATATTAGCCAAAACGTAAACAATAAACATTTTGGTTACCGAACAAATGCAAACAAGTGTAAGTAGATGTATCGATTTATGTTGCGATAAATCTTTCAATGTTAATGGTAAAAGATAACAATGTTCTAATATTCTTTAAAAATCATTTGACTCATTTAAAAAGTATTCATATGCTATATTTATGCATGAATCCATTTGTGCCCTTTATCTTGGCATTAGACATTCTTCCTCTATGACGCGCCATGGCATAGATTTTCCTTGCATTAATCTTTATGTAGAGGAGAACAATTAAGAAATTTAGCTTTGTTGCTGCCTGGAAAAAACAAATAAATTTTGCCCTTAAGGGAAATTTCGTGCGATTTAGCATGTAATATGACAAAACATGACCAGAATTAAAATATTCAGTCACTCGTGCATAAAATAATTCATTTCCCGTGATCGTAAGTTAATATTTAGGTATATTTATATGCACATCAGTGAAGGGCTGCATGGCATTTTGGGATTCCTCTACACAATTTCTCAAGCATTCTTATGGAAATAGTATTTTGTTGACCCCATGGGGTATAAGAGAATCCATGGTCTGCAAACCTAGACCAAGTTCTTCCTTTGGTCCATAGGATGGCCCATGAAACTTAGAGCTCGATAGCTTCAACAGTGTAAAAACGTATAAAGAACATACTTACACACACATACACTAAAATATATATACACTAAAATATTTATAAGATAGCATTATAAGGAAAAATTATTATTTCATATCGTAAAAGAATACAGTCGTCCTTATTGCCGTAAATTAGGTATATTTTGAATATGTTTACAGAATTCACCGCTACATGGTGGTGGTGCTGTATACTGGAAATTACGAAAAAGTTGAATATCTCCGAAATGGATGGTTCTACGAAAATTTGTTTCAAACAAAACCAGGGAGAAATATTATTCTCTACAACTTTGGCCCTCACAAATATTACAAATAATGATGTTTTTAAGGAGATATCTGACAGAAACCGAAAAAACCAATTATTTATAAATAATTCCAAAACACTAACTGGTATGGAAAATTGTTTCAAATATAAGTTGTAGGAAATTACATTCTCTATAACCTTTGTATAGAATTGTATACGCAATAATGATCTTTTAACGGAGAAATATCGCAAAAACCGAATCGGGTTTTGAATAAACCTCGACTTGCGGTTAACGGTTATTGTCCAAAAACTTATCAGCTCTTTGTGCTCATGCTAAAGTGTTATATATGAAATTTGGTAACAATATGGCAAGTACTTTTCGAGTTAGAGCGCCCACAATCACATACACACCGACATCATTCCAAAATAAGTAAAAAATCTGATGTGGCCAACACATGACTTTCTCCATATTTGGGGTATAGATATTTAAATTATTATGAGTAGCATTATAAGGCAAAATTATTATTTCGTATCGTAAAAGAAGACACGTCGTTGCCGTAAATTACGTATATTTTGAATGTTTACAGAATTCACCGCTACATGGTGTTGGCGCTGTAGGCTGGTATTAAGAAAAAGCGAAATATATCCGAAATGGATGGTTCTACGAAAATTAGTTTCAAACAAAACTTGGAAGAAATATTATTCTCTACAACTTTGGTCCTCACGAAGATTACCAATAACGATGTTGTTAAGGAGATATTTAACTGAAACCGAAAAACCGGTTATTTATAAATAACTCCTAAACAATAACTCCTATAGAAAATTGTTTCAAATGAAAACTGTAGGAAATTACATTCTCTATAACCTTTGTATGGAACTGTATATACAATAATCATGTTTTAACAAAGAAATATCGCAAAAACCGAATCGGGTTTCGAATAAACCGCGACTTCCGGTTAACCGATATTGTCCAAAAACTTATCAGCTCTTTGTGCTCATGCTAAAGTGTTATATATGAAATTTGGTAACGATATGGCACGTACTTCTTGAGTTAAGAGCGCCCACAATAACATACACACACACACACACATGTACACACACACAGACATCATTCCGAAAATAGTCTAAACGTGTTCGAGGGACCTCAAAACATATATTTCCGTTGAAATCTCGAAGTCGATTTTTTTCATGAATACAATACTTTCCCATTACTACGTATGGAGAAAGTAATATTATAAATGTGTTCTAGAGACCTCAGAATATGTATTTCCATTGAAATCTCGAATTCAATTTTTGTCATGAATACAATACTTTCTTTATACAGGCGACTCTCGAGATTCGACAAATTCAAGATTTCGACCTGTCGAAACCTGCTTATTCGACCAATCCAATTTGGAACTAGTTTATGCGAAGTAATTTTTGTCACGACCAACCATGCGAGGTTTAGTTTTAGTGTTGACATAGTTATTTCTTCTCTAATTGTTTGAATTTGTGCTGATTTCATTCTTTTTACTTTCTCCATACGTAGTAATGGGAAAATATTGTATTCATGAAAATAATCGACTTCGAGATTTCAACGGAAATACATGTTTTGAGGTCCCTAGAACACGTTTAGACTATTTTCGGAATGATGTCTGTGTGTGTGTGTGCATGTGTATGTAATTGTGGGTGCTCTAACTCAAAAAGTACGTGCCATATCGTTACCAAACTTCATATATAACACTTTTACATGAGCATAAGGAACTGATTACTTTTTGGACAATAACGGGTAACCAGAAGTCGAGGTTTATTCGGAACCCAATTCGGTTTTTGCGATATTTCTTCGTTAAAACATCATTATAGTATTTACAATTCTATGCAAAACTTATAGAGAAGGTAATTTCCTACAACTTTCATTTGAAACAATTTTCTATTGTAGTTATTATTTGGGAGTTATTTATAAATAACCGGTTTTTCGGTTTTCTCCTTAAAAACAATGTTATTGGTAATCTTCGTGAGGACCAAAGTTGTAGAGAATAATATTTCTTCCAAGTTTTGTTTGAAACAAATTTTCGTAGAACCATCCATTTCGGAGATATTTTCCTTTTTACTTTCTCCATAAGTAGTAATGGGAAGTATTGTATTCACGAAAAAAATCGACTTCGAGATTTCAACGGAAATACATGTTTTGAGGTCCCTAGAACACGTTTAGACTTTTCGGAATGATGTCTGTGTGTGTGTGTGTGCATGTTATTGTGGGCGCTCTAACAAAAAGTACGTGCTATATCGTTACCAAACTTCATATATAACACTTTAACATGAGCACAAAGACCTGATTAGTTTTTCAACAATAACGGGTAACCGGAAGTCGAGGTTTATTCGAAACCCGAGTCGGTTTTTGCAATATTTCTTCGTTAAAATGTCATTATTGTATTTACAATTCTATACAAAAGTTATAGAGAAGGTAATTTCCTACAACTTTCATTTAAAACAATTTTCTATTGTAGTTATTGTTTAGGAGTTATTTATAAATAACCGGTTTTTTTGTTTTCTCCTTAAAAACATAGTTATTGGTAATCTTCGTGAGGACCAAAGTTGTAGAGAATAATATTTCTTCCAAGTTATGTTTGAAACAAATTTTCGTAGAACCATCCATTTCGGAGATATTTTGCTTTTTACTTTTTTACTGTTGTGATGACGAAAAAAATCGACTTCGAGATTTCATCGGAAATACATGCTTTGAGGTCCCTAGAACATGTTTAGACTATTTTCGGAATGATGTATGTGTGTATGGATGTATGCCATTGTAGGTGCTCTAACTCAAAAATTACTTGCCATATTAACACCAAATTACATATACAGGCAACATTCGCTATTCGTCCCTAATTGGTTCCTGAAAAACAGGTCCGATAGCGAAAGGACCAATAACGAATGGTGGTTTCCCATATGATTACATGTTAAAATTGATTGGACGGTTCCATTGAATAAATTTCAGACATTTAAAATTATATTTGACCATTTAAAACAACAAAAAGAATAGGCATATATTCATTAACATTATAAAGCATAAATTAATACCTTTAAACCTAATATAATAATGTAAAACATAATTTCCCTACATGTATACTAAACTGGACATACCTAAACTTGATGGCTGATTTTGCTTACAAGGAAGAGTGGATGATTGGGGGATGGACTGCGAAGGGAATTAAAGGTATGGTGGAGATGAAGGGTTATCAGGATCTTCATCCATTTTCTCTTTATCCAAAGGCAAAGTCTTTTTAGTGAAGAAGCTGTCAATTTTAATCTGCTTGGCAGATTTCTTCTTCTCCTTCAATATATCCTTGTAGCATCTCATGTCATTTTCCATATCCCTGACAACCTTAGAACTCCTTTCTATTATGGGGTCATTCTCTTCAATGATTTCCTTCATTGCCTCCCAATGTCTGAAGAAATCATTCAGGAGAATTGCAGTCAAATCCTTGCTTGGGGTTGTGTCTCTCTCCTCCTCCTCTGATGCCCTGTCTTCTTCTAGCTGAAGCAGTTCTTCAGTACTCAGCTCTTCATTATGTGACTTAACCAGTTCTTGCACATCTTCAATTGCAAAGTCGTCAAAACCCAGTTGCCTTCCCACTTCAACAATCCTTTGCTGAATTTCTTCTGTTGTGTCAACAGTGAAACCCTTAAAGTCAACAACACAGTCAGGCCAAACATTCCTCCAGCAAGTGTTCATATTGTAATTGCTGACTGCATTCCAGGCGGTTTTAATGTTGTCGATGGCCTTTTTTATATTATAGGATCTCCAAAATTCTTTAAGAGAGGGCTTATTAGGACCATCAGTTGCTTCAAAACATTGATCAAATGTAATCTTGTGATAAATATTCTTGAAGTTGCTGATAACATTTTGATCCATGGGCTGGAGAATGGATGTTGTGTTTGGTGGAAGAAACACAACCTTCACCAGTCCATCAGAGAGATCTTCTAAATTTGGGGTATGACCTGGTGCATTATCTACAACTAAGACAGCCTTACTATCCAAGTTCTGGTCTTGCAAATATTTGGTGACTGCAGGCATGAAAGAGATAGTGAACCATTCATTAAAAATATCCCTTGTCACCCAAGCTTTCTTATTGGATTTCCACACAACAGGGAGCTTTGCCTTCACAAATCCTTTCAATGCTCTGGGGTTCTCAGAATGATAAACAACCAGAGGTTTTAACTTAAAATCCCCAGCAGCATTCCCACCCAACAACACGGTCAATCTATCCTTAGCTGGCTTGAAGCCAGGCATGGCTTTTTCTTCTTTGGTGATAAAGGTCTTAGTAGGCATCTTCTTCCAGAAGAGGCCAGTCTCATCCACATTAAACACTTGCCTTGGATCATACTTCCCATCCTCAATGATTTCTCTAAAACTTTCAAAATAATTTTTAGCAGCCTCAACATTGGCACTGGCTGATTCACCCTGAATCTTAACACCATGCAAGCCAGTCCTACCCTTGAACTTTGAAAACCAACCATCACTAGCTTTGAATTGTAAATCCTTCCCAACAGTTCCTTCTGGTTGCCTCATTCTTAAATCTTCGAAAATTCTCTTAGCCTTGGCTTGAATTATAGCAGTGGACATTGGCATATGTTTAGCCTCCTGGTCCTGAATCCAAAGGAGAAGCAAATATTCCATTCTAATAAAAATTTCATCCCTATTCCGTTGAAATTTAATTGTTCCCGGCACAGATTTCTTTGCTAAGTCTTTATATTTTTGTTTTTCTCTTAAAATTGTCCTTACTGTGGTTTGAGCCATGCTCATATCTCTTGCAATTTCAGCACCAGATTTTCCTCTCTCAAACTGATCTATAATTTTTAATTTCACGTCCAGAGTTGTAACAACATGTTCTCGTTTGGCAATATTACCACAAAAACTTTTTTGTTCACACTGGAAGCCATAATTAGGGGAAAAACAGACTTTAAAATAAGTTTAGACACCAACAGTGATCCAATAAACAAAAGAATGCCGTAAATCGAACAGATGATAAAAAAATGAGGATCGGCATTCGTTACGCATGGATGAAAGACGAAAGATCGAAAGGACGAATAGCGAACGACGAAACAACGAGCGGCCACTGTATAACACTTTGGTATGAGTACGAAGAGCTGATTAGTTTTTGGTCAATAACGGTTAACCGGAAGTCGAGGTTTATTCGAATCCTGATTCAGTTTTGACGAAATATCTCCGTTAAAACATCATTATTGTATATACGATTCTATACAAATATTATAGAGAATGTAATTTCCTACAACTTTCAGTTGAAACAATTTTCCATAGCTGCTATTGTTTAGGAATTATTTATAAATAATCGGTTTTTTCGGTTTCCGTGAAACATCTTAAAAACGTTGTTATTAGTAATCTTTGTAAGGACCAAAGTTGTAGAGAATAATATTTCTTATAACATATTATTATAATATTTCTTATAATGTCTACTTTCGCCGTATTTTCCTAGCTTGTTTTTGGTTTTGTATTTTATTGTTAACAAGAAGTGGAATTGCTAATACAATAAATCATTTGCACTTTCCAAAAAACCTGTAATTAGCGAATAGCAAGTTCTGAATAAAGAAATGTTATTCTGTTTAACTAACCAAATGTCTCAACATCCGGCACATTTCGACAATTGCATGGTAGCAACTTCCTGACAATTAAATGGATATTCTAGCAATCGCTAAGATTCGAATGATCCCAAAGAAACTCCAGCGATCGAGAGAGAAGATGATGATGAGTAGAGACTCCTTGAGCTTGCAAAGAGGCCTTCAGAGCGCTTGCTTTACACGAATAACATTATGACATGTATTGATGTAGATGACAGTGTAGTCAAAGAATGGCAAAATTATTCGATTTCATATCATATTTCAAAATACAATACGGCCTCAAAGCAAAGGAAGATTAATAACTATGTCAAAAAACAGTGATATGAATTAACACATTGATGGCTCATGTTTTATTTTAAAATCGCCATTCATTTTCCTGCGATAATTGTTTTTACGTTTTTAATACCTTTCCATCATATGAGGTATGTGTAATTACATGAGGGATCCTCTATGCATCGTGTGTCGAATTTTGCGATTTGCCCAACCAAGCCCATCCTACATCAACCAGGCGACGACAACGGTATCCGAAACACGCAAGCGAACAAGGGTTTCAAACTTGGCTCCCATAAGAGCTCGCCGCCATGGGAGCATGTTATACCTGCTAATGTGACCAGAGAAGAGGATAAATAATGCAATGAATGATTTGTAGGTTGACATAAAGGAATTATAAAATGATGAAAACATGGTTCAACTAATTTCGCTGCTACGTTGTAGACTGAGAAGTATCTAGAAGAAGATTAAATGGAATATTCAGAGATGTATTAGGTTAATTTATGAGGTTGCTTTAGCCGTATCGATGGGTTAAGATAGCCTGAGGATATTACGGTAACAATAGAATGAGAAAGTTTCTTTTGATATCCCAGTACGTACGAAGAAGTACGTGAAGGGATGTATGCGTGAGTGAGAGAATGACCGAAAACGACTCCCTGTAAATGCGTGAGAGAAAACAGTGTGTTGGGTGAATGAGATGATGTTTGTGTGGTGTGTATGAGGTTGTGTATGTGTGTGAGATTGTATGTGTGTGTGAGGTTGTGTGTGTGTGCGGTTGTGTGTTTGTGAGGTTGTGTGTGTGTGAGGTTGTGTGTGTGTGAGGTTGTGTGTGTGTGTGTGCGGTTGTGTGTTAGGTTGTGTGTGTGTGTGTGTGTGCGGTTGTGTGTTAGGTTGTGTGTGTGTGAGGTTGTGCGTGAGGTTGTGTGTGTGTGTGTGTGAGGGAGTGCGTGTTTGTGTGCCACCAAAAATGCATCAAAAATCAGCTGGAATATATGCCTCCCAACTTGCACAACAAACCCCTAATTATTAGGGCCTAATATATATACAACCACCAATCACTTGATTGCCTCTTCGATATAGACCACCCAACACACGAAATTACCCCCTGATTTATGCCACCAATTTGCATTGACTGCCGCTATAACATATTCCTCCCTAGATGTATCAAACTCCCCACGCTCTTCTGCCAAGTGATATATACTCTACTGCACCAAATATACACCTAATGCCCCTATGCCTATACAGCTCAGAAATTCTATAGATATTTTCCGCGATCTGTTGGTTGGTTTGTTTGTCGGATGTAACACTAAACCCGCTCGCTAGAAAAATGCGAATAATGATATTTTTATTTTGACATGACCTCGGCATGATTCAAACCCGCGACCATAACATTGCTAACCACCCCCTCTATCGGTAACTCGAGAGAAAATAGAAAATAGAAACTTTAAATTTGGCAAGAATGCTCGATTCACATATGATAAAGTGGTGACGAAAAAAATCTCGAAAAAAGTGCTGGGTTCGATTCCAATGGAAGGCATTTACATCTCCCATTAAAATAACATAATAAAATCGACTGTATGCTTTCATTATTTTTACTTTCTCCATATATGTAATATAGAGAAAGTATTATTTTCATGAAAAAAATTGACTACGGGATTTCAATGGAAGTACAAGTTTTGAGCTCCCTAGAACACGTTTAGACTATTTTCGGAATGATGTGTTTGTATATGATTGTGTGGGCTCTAACTCTAAAAGTACTTGCCATATCGTTACCAAATTTCAAATATAAAACTTTGGTATGAGCATGAGGAGCTGTGTAGTTCTTAGAAAATACCGGTTAATCGTAAGTTTAGGTTTATTCGAAACCCGATTCGGTTCCGGAGAAATATCTCCGTAAAAACATCATTATTTTATATATATATATATATCCAGAATGATACAGCACCTGCAAACAACACAGAGGGGCATGGAGAGATGCATGTTAGGGATCACCCGAAGAGACCGCAAGAGAAACGACTGGGTAAGAAAGAAGACGGGAGTCTGTGACGTGATTAGACAAGTGAAGGTGTTAAAATGGCAGTGGGCAGGCCACATTGCTAGAAGAAATGACCAGCGTTCGACATCCAGTGTCATCGAATGGATCCCAAGAAACATCAAGAGACCGAAAAGAAGACCAAAAAACAGGTGGGACAGAGAGCTTGTTAAGTTCTTGGGGCAAACTTGGAGGAGGGAGGCAGTTGACAGGGAAAACTGGAAGAGTCTGGGGGAGGTCTTCGTCCGTCAGTGGACTGAAAAAGGCTGATGATGATGATGATATATATATATAGTATATATACAAAGGTTATAGAGAATGTAATTTTCTACAACTTTCATTTGAAACAATTTTCCATAGCAGTTATTGTTTAGAAATTATTTATAAATAATCGGTTTTTTCGGTTTCTGTCAAATATATCGTTAAAAACGTCGTTATTGGTAATCTTTGTGAGGACCAAAGTTGTAGAGAATAATATTTCTTCCAAGTTTTGTTTGAAACAAATTCTCGTAGAACCATCCATTTCGGAGATATTCAACTTTTTCTTAATTTGCAGTATACAGCGCCACCACCGAGTAGCAGTGGATTATGTAAACATATTCAAAATTTACGTAATTTATGGCAATAAGGATGACTGTATTCTTTTACGATACGAAATAATAATTTTGCCTTATAATGCTATTCTTAATAATATAAATAACTATACCCCAAATATGGAGAAAGTCATGTGTTGGCCACATCAGATTTTTTCTGTTAATCTTTTATTTAAATTTATTTTACTAATTTATTAATAAATTTATCACTTGACATGGCATCTACAAGGAAATGTAATAGTGATAATGTAAGTGAATCAAATAAAAGAGTGCATAAGACTCATAGTTATGAATTGAAATTAGAAATTTTTAAGCGTGTTGAGAAAGGTGAAAGCCATACTGAAATCTCACGATCGTTGGGAATGTGTCGTTCAACTATTAACACTTATGTGAAATAGAAGGAGAAAATTCTAGAACGTGATAAATTCAGGTAATTTGATAATAACACTAAACAGTCCTAGGCGCAGTGTTGTGATTCCTAAAATGGAAATACATTTAAAACTTTGGGTAGACGATCAGTGTCAGAAACACATTCCTATTAGTGAGACCATGATTAGAGCAAAGGCTAAGGATCTCTATGATGATTAGAAAGAAAGATGAAATTTTGTGCTTTGTAATAATTTTTATATTAATTTTGCTGCGATAAATAGTTGTATGTATAGGTAGATGCATGCAGGTATGTTGTCCGGCCCGCATGAGTCGTTTGTAACAAACGACTCGCGCAGAATATATTGCATACATCTATCTTTGAAGTTTGAAACAAAAATTTATTTTTTCCTTTTTAGTGCAAAAAATAAGTTATACATTTGAAATATTTATTATTTAATTTATTCATAATTTCATACTGATGTATTAACATATTAGTAATGTTATTTTATCTTTATAGAACGTGAGGGGAGACTTTTTCCCTAGATGTGGGAATGTATCCCCGATTATAACATGCAGTACAGGCAGTCCTCGACTTTTGTACATAATGCGTTCCTGAAAACGTGTCCGAAAGTGGAAGATAGATTTACATGTTATAGGGGGGTTCTGTTCCCAGAGAGCCAAAAAATATTATAAAATCTCTAATTATGATATGTTTAGTTTTTCTGTGCAGGGGCCTTTTAGACACAATCTTCAATTTTATAATATAGAGAGATAGGGCAAAATGCAATAAAATATTTAAATAATTGCACAAATAAACACTGCTGTATGGACAAAGATGGCAACGCAGTGGAAACTGGTGGCTGGCAACCAGCACCACTCGAAATATTCATTCATTTAGCTGACGTGCGAAAGTCTGATCGGCGCACAAAAGGTGGTTCAGGGGTGTCAATCTATGCTATCTTGGGTTCTTGTTCCCTTGTATTATCCTAAGGTTATCATACACACAGTGTAATTGATTATTATCTTTTTATAATTTATCGTTATACGTTTTTCATTCTTTTTTCTCAAGAAATTTTTATTACTGTAAGAGTTACATTTATTCGTACTGTTTGTAACACAATGCTTCCATCCTTACCATAATCTAGTCGTTGACTATAGTTATATCTTGGTATTAAGTTCCCTTTTTCTTGTTGTCTATTTATTTTTTTGTATTTTTGGTGAAATTATCTTTGTTTATGGCAGTGTCTTTTCTGGAAGAGGTGGAAGACCAGCTGTTGCTGAACCCCAATACCATTTTGGATAAGAAATTACTTTGTGATTAATGAAACTTATTCTGTGATTTGTGACTACAATGTGATTACCGGCTATAAATAAATATTATTGTTATTAATGTACGAGTTGTACGAATATCGAACGCAAGAAAGTCGACGACCGCCTGAAGTGCACATACGAAATCCCTCTTTTTTCATTAAAGCATTTGCTATTTTCATAGTTTTTTCGTAATATTGCCTAAACTTGACCCCAAAGAGAGTGATGATTGAAATGAAAGAAAAGTCGGTTAAAAGGGCAAGAAAGTGATGAGTTTGGAGAAGAAATTAAAGTTTTAGATAGGCTTGCACATAATGAATTTGCTTCATCAGTCGGTAAATTACTTGGTATGAACGAGTCCACAAAATTAAGAAAAGTGAAGAAGAGATCAAGAAAGTCCTGCTAAGTTCAACTGTCATTCACGAGAAAGCCAAGCTACTGCACAATCATTATGTCTCAAATTGTTTCACGGTCTGCTAACGGGAAATTGCCAACGTCATCGAAGCATGTGTAGATCGGTTCCTTGCTCTTTAATAAAAATTTATTCAGAACGCCACAGTACGTATTGTATTATTATATTTGTTCTTCTCCTTCACGATTCAACACACACTCGACCGACTTAAGTCCAATAAGCGTCCAACTGAAGCTAAAGATTCACGGCTTTCGGCACGCCTAATTATTTCCATCTTTGTCCCAATCGTGTTCACTTTATGAGCCCTACGATTCTTTCCACTTGTATTAGTGCTTTCAGTTTTCCATTTATCACTCATGTTTATAAAATAAAATGTGTAAAATGCACAAACAAAGAAACACTGCTGTACGTACAAACAAAGATGGTAACGTTGCCGAGACTGAATAATAATAATAATTTATTGATTATTACCCAACTTTACAGGTATTAATCTTGTCAAATTTCAGTACAATGTTAAAAAACATTACACACAAATCTTACATTACATACAATATGTATATTACTACGTAGCATACTTTAATTTATTAAAAGTGTTGGCTTGCCTGATAGACAGTGCCATTATGCGATAGCTCAAAATGTTTGATCATCAGCTGACGAACGAAAGTCCGAATTTGGCGTACAAAAGACGGTTTAGGGGCGAGAATTTACAATGTACGAAAGAGCGAACTGTACGAAAGTCGAATGTACGAAAGTCGAGGTCTGCCTGTATATGGGAAAACAGAGTTCGACATTCGATAATTTGAGATTCAACCACGTTTTCAGGAACGCATCCCTGTCGAATCTCGGGAGTTGCCTGTACTATATATATGCAGAAAGTAAAAAACGGAAAAACTACAAGAATAAATATCCACCCAGTTGACCTATATTGTCCTAAACTAATCAACTCTTGCCACTATTATGAAAATATTATATTTGAAATTTGGTACTGAAATGATAAATACTTTTCGAGTTAGAGTGCCCACAAAATTCCCATCACATACACACACACACACATCATCGAGAAAACAGACAAAACGTGTTCTAGGGACCTCAAAACATACACAGGCGACTCCCGAGTTTCGATGGGGATGCATTCCTGAAAATGTGTTCGAATCTCGAATTGTCATATGTCAAACGCCGTTTTTCCATATACACCCAGACCTCGCTTTGCGTCTTTCTTGAAGTTGCGTCGTTAAACAATTAAAACAAAAATTTTGCTTTGAGTCATAAAATTCTGCATTTGCATCGTTGTGGTATGTTAAACAATCAGTAAAACAACTTTCGAATTTTATTAAGCTTAAATTTGATGAAAAATTGCTTGATAAACTTTACTGAACATCGCGTTCAGTACGAACAACGAACAAATAATTTGATTACTGAACTGTTTGGGCAAAAACCAAACGGGTAGTAATTCTAGGTATGTTTGGGGATTCCCCTATTTCGTTATTATTCTGCCACGCTGTTCAAGGATGGACTGTCTAAAGAAGGGATATATCAGCCAGTGAACTAGCACCCATCTAACACGATAGACTGTAAACGACTGCATGATAGACTGTGACATTTTCCTATCACCAAAAGATCAAAGTGGCTTTACTGAACTTATACTAAAACGTGGCTTTGTCATTCATTGGTTTAGTTTTTACGCGTAGATTTAGTGTGTACTGTTGCCTTGTATAATACATAGAAACTTTATTTTGTGGTTCTATCGCCTTACGTAAAAGGTATGTAAAATTTATTAGATTAATAAACGTATGAGTACTATTATAATTTTCAGTTTACATTTTTATTATTTATTTATTTATTTTTAGCCCAGTGATGAATGAAAAGCACATATAAGGAAGAAACGTTTGAAGCTAGTCAGGGTTGGTTTGAGCGGTTTAAAGTTCGTGCAAATCTACACAGCTTTACACAGCAGCTAATGCAGATACCGCAGCTGCAGGGCATTTCTCCGAAGAGCTGAAAGCGATAATTCGTGAAGGTGGCTATACTCCCAAACAAGTTTTTAATGTGGACGAGACTGCCTTATTTTGGAAACGTCTAACAACTACAACTTATATCGCCAAAACGGAGAAATCTGCACCAGGAGTTAAAGCTAGCAAAGATAGACTTACTCTTCTTTTAGGTGGTAACGCAAAGGGAGATTTTAAATTTAAACCTCTTCTTGTCTACCACTCGGAAAATCCCAGAGCTATGAAGGGCTATTCAAAGGATCGACTTCCTGTCCACTGGAAAGCAAACAAAAAAGTCTGGATTACAGCAGTTTTATTTAAAGACTGGGTTTTGACTCATGCTATTCCTGAAATGAAAGCCTACTGCACTAACAAGAACTTACACTTTAAGACATTAATTCTATTAGATAATGCTCCTGGTCATGCAGTTTATCTTGATGACATCAGAAAACGTAGTTTATTTTTTTGCCTCCTAATACCACATCATTGATCCAGCCAAATGATCAGGGAGTAATTTCAACTTTTCAAAGTTATTACCTCCGACGTACATTTAAACAACTTCTAAATGCTACTGATGGACAAGATAAGCATACTATGCAGAAGTTTTGGAAAACATTCAACATAATGAATGCCATAAAAAATATTTCAGGCTCGTGGGAGGAGGTGAAACCTTCATGTATGAATGGTGTTTGGTGCAGAATATGGCCAGAAAGTGTGCATAACATAAAAGACTGCGATGGGGCCATTGTAGAAGTTGATAAATTGCCCACGGTTTGTCAAGAAATAGCTAACTTAGCTAGAGTATCTAACTTCAAGGGAATGGACGAGAGTGACATAGATGAATTGTTTGCCTTACATAATCAACAAATGAGCAACGAAGAGTTAATGCAGCTGGATTTACAAACAGCTAACGAGCAATACAGTTCGGAAGAAATTCCTACTCAACCAACTTTAACTTTAAAACGAATCTCCAAAGTCCTGAGTTTTATCGACGAATCTATTGAGATTTTTATGAATGACGATCCTGAAAGGGAAAGAAGTTCAAAAGTAGCACGGGCGATAGCGCATATCAGTTGCTACAAGGAAATTTACATGGCCCAAAAAAAAGGAGCTGTTCAGCAGACTTTAGATTAATATTTGAAGAAAAAAGAATAGGAAGGCGTCTCAACCTCAAAGTCTACAGATTCAGAGTCTGAGCAAATTAGTTCCCCATAAAATTATTGTTTTGTGAAAGTTGTTCTTTTATGTTTATACAAGTGAATGTGTGCTTGCATTCTGCAAGCATTTTTTCTCACGTAAATATAAATAAAAAAATGTAAATAATAGTTAAACCCGAAATTTTGCACATCTGTGCCACATTGTTTTTATTTTTGGAAAATTATGGGGTAAAAACAACCCGTAAAATGTATTATTATAAATATTATATAGGTTTTCATCCTTCTTTTCAAATACCTCACATTTTTGCTAAATTTCATCGATGTAGGACCTCTAGAAGTGCATTTCTGTAAATTCAATTGTTTAAATTTTTTGAATTTTTAACAGCCACAATAATAAATATTTCTAAAATTTTCAATGTTATTTACTACCGGAGCATCATCCCTACCTTGTTTCAAATTTTCAGCTTCCTGTACCTTCAGAAAGTACATAAGCATTAGTCAATTTGTTTAACATTTGAGAATTTATTACAGCCGAACGAATAATAATTTTCAAATTTCTATATTCCCGTTTTCATTATTTGGCAAGTTCTACATGTGGAAGAAATTTCAGCTTTATGGATCATTTAGAAGTACCTAAACCATGAAATGTTGGTAAAATAGTTTATAATTTTTACCGGCCAAAAAAATACACAATGTTGCAATTTTGCAATTATTCCTCTGATTATTTTTTTAGATTCACCTATGTATTAAATTTCAGCTCTCCAACTATTGTAGTTTGGGCCAGACATTAGTATCCTCCTATATATATCTTATCATTCTATATCGACTCTTCTTACAGATATAGGATACTAGTTAATTGTGCTTGCATTCTGCAAGCATTTCCTCTCACCTTATAGTAAAAAAAAAGCCGCAAAATAATTTGCGACACATAAGTTTGCATCTCAGGCTCCAAATTACGTGTTTTTCTGTTTTGAAAATTTTGGGGTATAAACAACCCCTAAAATTTATAATTACAAAAAATTTATGTTTTTAGCATTTGCTACGAATACCTCACATTTATGCATAATTTCATCAGTATAGCACCTCTAGAAGTGCATTTATATGAATTTCATTGTTTAAAATTCATGAATTTTTAATGGCCACAACAGTCATTATTTCTAAAATTTTCAATGTTATTTACCACTGGAACATTATTTACTAACTTTGTTAAAATTTTCAGCTTCCTGGATCTTTATAAAGTACATAAACATTAGTCATTTTGTATAACATTTGAGAATTTATTATGGCCGAACGAATAAAAATTATCAAATTTCTATATTTCCGTTTTCATTATTTGGCATGTTCTACCAATAGAAAAAAATTCAGCTTCATAGCGCATTTAGAAATACCTAAACCATGAAATGTTAGTATAATTGTTTATAATTTTTACCGGCCAAGAAAATAAACGTTGTAATTTTCCAATTATTCCTGTGATTATTTTTTTCGGTTCACCTATGTATTAAATTTCAGCTCTCCAACTATTTTAGTTTGGGCCAGACATTAGTATCCTCCTATATATATCCTATATATACAGTATCTGCCCGAATAGAAGCCGACCCCGGATTTAAGCCGACCCCTCAAAAATTTCCACAATTTTTTTGGAAAAAATGTAAATTTCGTAGACTTTATGCTGAAGTGTGCTGGGCATTCATGCACATCTTAGAATACTACATTATTCGAGATTTAAGAAATGTGTGGGAAATGGTTTAGTTGTTGACATTTTGAAATATTACTCCAATTAATAATTTTGCGTTGCTCCACATTCAGTGGCAATAACTTTATTCATCTTCATTTTCACAAAAGGTCAAATATAGTAATAGCGATCTCACCAAGATATTTTTTCATCCAAGTCTATTTCCAATGAAATTAACATTTACATTGCCTTAAGAAATTGCATTTTTATAATTATACACGTTCCATGTCAAGTTTTACCGAAATTCAAACAGTGGAGCATTCAAAGCTGTCAACGCATTTGTGTAATCGTCAATTTACGCAAGCGATCACGCCAAGATATTTTTTCATTCAAGTCTATTTCCAATGAAATTAAAATTTACATTGCCTTAAGAAACTACATTTTTATAATTATACACAGTCCATGTAATGTTTTACCGAAATTCAAACAGTTGAGCGTTCAAAGCCGTCAACGCATTTTGCGTAATCGTCAATTTACGCAAGCGATCTCTCCAAGATATTTTTATATATATTCATCATAGGTCAAATATTTACTTTACGAGAAATATAGTACTATCATTTGAACGCAAAGAGACTTCGAGATTTAACCATAACCCAAATTTTCCTTGGACTCGCATTTAAGCCGAGGGGATTTTTTCATGATAAATTTTGACAAAAAACATCGGCTTGTATTCGGGCAGATACGGTATATATCCTACTAGTTAATTGCGCTTGCATTCTGCAAGCATTTTCTCTTACCTTAAATTAAAATGAAAGGCGAAAAATAATTTTCAACACATAAGTCTGCATCTCGGCTCCGAATTACGTGTTTTTCTGTTTTGAAAATGTTGGGGTATAAGCAACCCCTAAAATTTATAATTATAAAACATTTATAGGTTTTCAGCATTTGTTTCGAATACCTCACATTTATGCTGAATTTCATGAAAGTAACACCTCTATAAGTGCATTTATATGAATTTCGTTGTTTAAATTTTATGAATTTTTAACAGCCACAATATGAAACTAATATGAAATTTTCAATGTTATTTATCACCGGAAAATTATTTCCTAAATCTGTTAACATTTTCATCTTCCTGGATCTTCAGAAAGTACATAAACATTAGTCAATTTGTTAAACATTTGAGAATTTATTACGTCCGACCGAATAAAAAATTTCAAATTTCTATATTCCCACTTTCATTATTTGGCAAATTCTACAGGTAGATAAAATTTCAGCCTTATAGCGCATTTAGAAGTACCAAAACCATGAAATGTTAGTAAAATTGTTTATAATTTTTACCGGCGAAGAAAATAAACATTGTTGCAATTTTCCAATTATTCCCCCAATTAATTTTTTCGGTTCCCCAATGTATTAAATTTCAACTCTCCAGCTATTGTAGTTTGGGCCAGACATTAGTATCCTCCTATATCCTATATATATGCTATATATATCGTATATCCTCCTCTGTAAGAAGAGTGCTTATAGAATGATGTTGAAAAATAAAGTTATTTTTCTATTTATTTCAATTCATTCTTTTATTTCATAACTGAAAAGGCAAATGACAATTAATTTACAATTTCTTAAAATATTCTTTCTTGAAAATTGTAGTGCCGGTACATATCAAATAACAATAAAATTAAAAATATTTTCATAGCTTAAATTTTTTTCAACTGCGCTTACTGGATGTGGTTTATTGAGAAGTTGGAAGAAGAGGAGCTATTGGGTGGGGAACTGTTTATTGTTGTTATCAAATTACCTGAATTTATCACGTTCTATAATTTTCTCCTTCTGTTTCACGTAAGTACTAATCGTTGAACGACACATTCCCAACGATCGTGCGATTTCAGTATGGCATTCACCTTTCTTAATCCGCTTTAAAATTTCTAATTTCAATTCATAACTATGAAATATCTTCGATATTTCTATGGTTTCTTATGGAAAATTGTATTTCGATTTGCGTCGTGTTTTTTAAAAACGTAACCCCGATGCTAAGCAGGGTCTGGGTGTACTTGCATGTTATAATCGGGGGATACGTTCCAGCATCTCGAGAAAAAGTCTCCTCTCACGTTCTATAAAGATAAAATAACATTACTAATATGTTAATACAACAATATTATATTATGAATAAATTATATAATAAATATTTTAAATGTATAACTTATTTTTTGCACTAAAAAGAAAAAAATAAATTTTTGTTTCAAACTTCAAAGATAGACGTATGCAATATGTTGTGCAGACAGCCTGGTCTGAAACGTGTGACAGCACAAATTCAAACAATTAGAGCAGATATAACTATGTCTACACTAAAACTAAACCTCGCGTGGTAGGTCAGAACCAATTCCTCCACATAAAGTAGTTCAATTCGATCGGCTGGGTCAAAATCTCGAATTCATCGAATCTCAAATGGTCGAAACTAAGGAGCAGAGCTGCAACCCGAACCGGTGAACCAAACCAAACCACAGCCATTTTGCTGAACCATAAATTGAACCGAAACCAGATTAATTTTTCAATTAACCGAAAACTGAACCGTAATTTTTTGCATAAGTGGTTCAGTTTCGGTTCGATCTCAATCCACAAAGTACAGACCAATGAAAAGACAAGGAATTTCCATTAGAAAAACCAGCGAGTTTGCTTCAAAGGAAAGAGTGCCTATCTCTTTCCTCTCTGCTACTATTGTTATTCACAGACGACATTTATGGTGAGGGTTTTGGGGACACCAACTGCGACCACTGTAGGCAGAAACCGACCAACAGAATATAGAAAGATCTTTATCTGAACGCAGGCAAAAGGGTCGTTTTACAATGGCCTAGGAAGGAGCTGTAATCTGCTTTCGTGCCGAGAGAAAAATCCATTCCCTTACCATCATCCCCTTCAGCATTGTAATTAGCAGACCTGAGAAAATATGCCCCGCTGTGTCTTTCTCAGAACACCATATTCTCTCATATCTTTTTCTTCGGAAAAATTCAAATTGCTGCTCTCAACGGCTTGAGCTTTCAACGACATCATTCCTTTTCCAACTCTCGTGTGGTGTTCTTCTATGATATTTCCATTACTTGGTAGTTTATATTCCAGCAAAAACAGGCGAGGACTTCGGCGGATCCCTTGGATTGGAGGCATTCATTTCCCGCAGAATTCCTTGAATTATCTAAAGTGTGTATTTTTAATAATATTTTAGTAAACTTTATTTAAGAGACAAATAAAATTAATTAACATGTTAGTGTTATTTAAAGAGGGTCACTCTAATTTTATAATCATTTGTTTTGAAACATAAGTGTCCGCACTTCATATATTGAATAATCTGCCCCGAACTGTCGATTAATTTTAAATTATTCTCATAACATAATTTTACTATCATATTGATTTTTTGATTACTTTTCTAAGGTGGCAAAAGAAAAAAAATAGCAATATGTAATATGTTTGGAATCGAGCTAAAAGTGTCTTTTTGAATTTATTATATAATAATTCGGAGTATTAATTTATTCTATATTTTTTTACCAATTAACTAATTTAAAATATTTTATTTACATAAAATTATTTTTGAAAGTTGGAAAAATTGAGACGCCGTGCATCATCGCCATTGGAAAGCAAGAAACTGTCTACTTCAATAATTAAATCTATCATTCAATCAAGGAAATCTTAATAAGGGCTTATGGAAAAGAATTTTCCTAGTCGATGAATTGCGTTTCGGTGAATTTTCCTAGACCCTTGATAAATATAGCGAACATTTTTTATTTTATTTATTATAAATGAACCAAAGGTATAATGCTTTGTAACTTCCATTGTTTTTATTTCTCTTACGACCCGGGTTTTGACATTACAATGCTATTGTCAGGTGCAGATATGCAGAGAATAGAAAGTATATACAGAGAAAAATGGGTAGAGAGGGGGAAAGGAATGGAGGGGAGGAACCTATCTCAGAGGGTTACTGCGGGGGGTAGGCTGTAAAGGGATGAAGGGGGAAGGGAAAGGAAAGGCTGGAGACCATCTTGGGAGGGTTTGGGGAAAGGACTAAAAAGAAAGGCCTTGTGGAAGACGGAGAGAGGGTGAACCCCAGAGAGAGGAGGGAGGAAATTATCAATGCGGTAATGGTATGTGTGTGGGAATAAGGAAAATAAAGGCAAGTGTAGAACCAAAGAGGTTAAATATTGGGAGATGGACGGTAAGGCCCTTGTTATAAATCTTTTTTCCTCTAAATAACGTGCATTACAGGTAAGAAAAAGAAATAAAATGCCTGAGGAACTAATTTTCTTTGATTTTTAATGATTTTTTTAAAAACACTTATGTTTTCGGTTTGTCCGTCCATCCAGGGATAATCTCAAAAGAGGTTTAAGCTAGAGGCGCATTTTCTTTCTGATTATGTATGATTGTGTATGTTGGTAAATGAATTTGAAGTGAATCCATTCAGAGAATTTTAAATTGATATGTAAACAACAATGAACATAAAAATCACGTTAGGGTCAAAAATACCATTTGGGATTGTAATATATTTAAAATATAATTTTTTCCTTTTTTTAAATAAATTCTTCTTTCATTTAAAATAATAATGACTGCCGATTGATTTACTTACAGATTGATACTGAATGTATAATGTTTATATCGGATAAATTATTTCTGAATAGTATTTCAAATGATTAATTTAGTTGAACCGAACCACTTGTCAAAATTCTCGTCTGAACGGAACCATGAACCGAACCACTTCCAAAAATTTAGAACCGAACCGCGAACCAAACCACTCCCAAATTTTGAAGTGGTTTGCAGCTCTGCTCAGGAGTCACCTGTATTTCCATTGAAATCTCGAATTTTTTCATGAATACAATACTTTCTCTATACTACATATATGGAGAAAGTAAAAAAGGAGAATTAGTCTGTCGTGGAATGAATGATCCGAAGATCCTTATGCAACAGACATAAGCTGTAATGATAGGAAATGTGGAAACAGGTGAAAAAATCTGCTATGATTCCCAGTCATTGCAGATTTTTTCACCTTGTTTCCACATTTCCCATTAGTCTGCCATGTTGGTTCAGTGGAAGACACGTTTGCTTCCTGATCAAGGCGGAACTTTTCTGCTGGTATTAATCAGCTCTTATAATTACATATTTTAAACATAACAATTAAAAATCCCAAAATTTTAAAACAAGTAAATAACACCTGCATATTCCAGACCTAAAAAAAGTAAAAGACAAAAACAGATGCTAATTAACAAATAATGACTTGGAACCAACCCACCCAAGATATCAGCACTTTTGGTTTTTGGATCAACAAATATAGAATCTGGGACTATAAGTAAGTCAAAATGTACAAAAATTTTAATATCTGTTAACATCTTCCATTCTTCATTTACTACCTTAACATCAACTGTGTTAACCTCTAAAACCATAACCCCCATGTTTATAATATTCTGTAAACTTTCAAAAACTAAAGTAAAGCAATATGTACAAAAACCAAAATATCCATAATTTTTCCAAAACCGTAACAGAAAGAAATAGTACACACAAAAAACCAACATGACAAGGAAATTAACAATAAAAAAACTCAAATTGTGATTATATGCAAGATTTTCAAGCATAGGAATTAATTCATCCTATCATTGTAAGAAATAACACATAATTACATAAATAGGGCAATCTCAGAAAAACTTAAACAAATGAGTAAACAACAAACTATAGTTGAATTAAACATGGTTATAATAATCAATACCTTCTAATATTTGTTCCTAGAGGTAATGCCTGTAAAGTTCTCAAAACTCCACACACAATAATTTGGAAAGCAAGTAAGAAGTCATTTAAAATAAAATGAATTTTTGAGTAAAATTAGAGAGTTTATTTGAGTTCTGATACAAATTTATTGAGAAAGCTATCATTCTTTCTCTTTATAGGGATATGATACCTGCTTGGGAGAGAAGGGTGCTCAATTATCTGGTGGCCAGAAGCAGCGTGTCGCCATAGCTAGGGCTTTGATACGCAATCCACGGATTCTGCTTTTGGATGAGGCCACATCAGCACTGGATACTCAGAGTGAGAAGGTGAGATTACATTTAAGAATACTTTCTTCATTCAATTTTACAAATAAAAAATAGAGTTATAGCAGCTGATGTAACACCTAATGCAATCAACAGAGCAATTCTAAAATAAACACATTTAAAAAGTTATTTCAAAATTCATGTAATAAGTATTGTAAAAGTTGCTTCAAATGTTAATTTTTTGCTTAAAATCCTCCTACTCCCAAATATATAATATATAAAGTTAAACTGTAGTTTTATAACAATCATATACAGTGGACTCTCGATTGTCCAGTGTCGGATTAACTGGGATGTCCAAAAAATCATTGAAAAAATAATACATAAACGAAAATAATTTGGGATTTGAGAAGGCGGCTGCTACAAAACAATGCGATAGCATAACCGAGGCTGAGATTGCATCTGATATGCAGTGTGTGGACGAATGAATAGGGGGGAGAAGGGTATTTTTTTTTCGATGAATTGAAATTAACAGGGGAGTTTAACGAATCTTCTGCTTGGTTGACGAGATATAAGCAAAGACATGGCATTCGTCAGATTGCTATCCAATATGAGAAACAGAGCAATGATGCAGGTCGGCAGCAGATGAATTTGTTTCAATTTCAGCATTTTGCCAAAAATTAAGGTTTCATGTCGGAACCAATCTATAATACTGATGAAACCTGTTTATACTGGAAATGTTTACCCCAAAAAACTTTAGCTCGTGAAACTGAAACAAGTGCTGCAGGGCATAAAATTCTAAAGCAACACCTTATAGTTTTGTGTTGCGGTAATGCCGCTGGGTCTCATTTTTTGAAATCGTGTGTTATCAGGACGTGCATGAACAGAGAAATTTTTACAGACTGGTTTAAAACAAAATTCATTCCTTCAGTGCATCAGCAATTAGAATCTCTAGATCTGCCACAAAATGCCATTTTACTCTTAGACAATGACCCTAATCACACAAATGAAATTTTCAACTCCGAAGGTGGAAATATTTTCATGAAGTATTGACCTCTGAATTTGACAGCTTTGATCCAGCCTATGGATCAAGGAGTAATACAAAATATGAAAATAACTTATCGAAGAAGAAGTTCATAAAGGAAGGTGGTAATGATTTACTGCTTGCACCCAGGCGGCAAATATGCCTGGTGCAGGCCTGCTTGGAGCAACAGCGAGACAGCAGCCTTGGTGAGAAATCTGTGCAGCACTATTTGCCGAAAGGTGAATGAAGGGAAAAAGCAAACCTCTTTGCTATCTTATTTTAAATGAATAAAGTAAATTCATATTATGATTTTTTTCAAAATGTTTGAAATTTTTTTGTACATTTTATATGGATGGTAGATTAACCAGGATTTTGATTAACCGGGATTATGTTTTCCCATTCATCCCGGATAATTGAGTCTCTACTGTAATATATTAGTGCTACATTAAAGATACACAATTATAATTCAAATAATATGAATTACATACTTTCATAAACACTAATTAGAACCTTGAACAACTAAGGCTATACTGACTTAAGACAAAAAATTTAAGCATTTACCATGACATTGTAACTGTTGATTATATTAAACTGACATATAAACATGGAGACTGGTATATAAATAAATAATGAAAGAAACAATGCTCTGCATATTTTATACATGTGAATGAAAAATTAATTCAATTTCCATTTTAATGTTAATAATCAATAACCTAACAAGTAGGCTGAACTAATTAGTTGTTCACAATACAATAAATACGCTTAACTTAATTAGAACTAAATCATAATAACAATAACAGTGAAAATGCATGGACTTAATCTTCATAATCACAGAAAAATCATAATTCAAGCATACTAAATTGAGTTACTTCTAGATTTTCAGGGTTTATGGTATATATTCATGACTACAAATGAGATCATGAGGACCAATGAAGTCCCATTGTACCTCACCCTATAACAATTGTCTACTTGTGCCATACTGTCATATATAAGTTACCACAACTTGTATTACAATTAATACATATAAAAATAAATCTATATTTAATGGCAAAGATTTCCAAATCTTATTTCTCAATGTTCTACTTACTTATTGGGAAGGGAATGAGGATTTTGAGTAATTATAATAGCATTATGAAAACGTATATAATGAAAACTTATAGAATAAAAAGCAAGAAAACTTAATTTAAAATAAAATATCTTACAATTACTTTCCATTGCTGCAGGTGGTACAAGAGGCATTGGATAAGGCAAAAGAAGGGCGCACTGTGGTGACCATTGCCCACCGGCTCTCCACTGTAGCTTCAGCTGACCTGATCTGTGTTATCCGCGATGGTCACGTGTCAGAATCAGGAGACCACCACGCATTAATGGCACAGCGAGGCCTTTATTACAATATGCATGCTGTCCACAGCAATGTAAAAAACAATGAACTCAATAGATTATAAGATATGAACTAATGAATGCTCAAACTTAACAGAAAACACACTAGGAAGTTTAAAATGGTGAAATAATGTTAGTTTTATCAAAATTCTGATGACATGCATTGTTAGTCATTATTCTCTCAAGGTGAGAAACTTATAAAACAATGGCTAATTAGGGTTCAACCCTCATTATTGTTTACCATTAAACTGCAGTCACTGATATCACTTGACGATTAGATGGTAATTCAATCACTTGCCTCAAGAAGAAAAATTAACAGATTGTATATGACTAAATAGCTGAAAAAAATTTTGTTCCTTTCAGTTTTAGAAAGTAATAGTTTCATGCATACATACATAAATCAGTATATTAGGCATGTTTTATCAAATGTACTGCTCTATTACTTTTAATAATATTTTAGAAATCAGACGTTGATAGTGCTTAAGTATCCTATAAAAGACAACCGTTGGAACAAATGTGTTGTGCCTTATCAGTTTTATTTAGGTGTGCATGCATCAATATACATACACACAATTTGCAGAATCACCACTCAATAAATCATCACTGGTTTAACATTATTTGTAAGATTACTTAAATATCCTCTTCAAAATATAAAAATTATACATCAAGTAATAATTGATAAAAGTATTTGAATGTTCCTATAGCAATTTTATCTGGGGATATTGATTTGATACAATCTCAAAAACAAGTGTAATATAAACAATTTGAAAAACAAAATACTGTAACAAATGTTGATGTAAATTAAAACATCTGATACAATTAAGATCAAAAGTACATCGCACCTAAAATAAAGAGACGTACAAAAGATTTGAATTTCATTTAAATAATATAGTGCACTAGACAAAAATTTTTTATCGTGTGCTTCACACTTAGGTTAGGATATTTCAGATTTAGTAAGCGACATCACCAGTATTGCAACCAGCTCATTGGACATTACAAGGCGATAAAATACGCGACAAATCCGTCAGTCTTGCAATATGCTCCGTACTGAACTATATTCTTTCTATTAATTTGGTATAACAGTTTTATGGTTTGAAATTACGAAAAGATTACACCCTTTTATCTGAAATACCTTATTGTTTAGTTTATGAAATAATTAAAGCAATGAAAAAATTCTGCTGTTTTCTCAGCAACAGATATCGATGACTGCATGTTCTCCTGTTCCAGCCACTCAAATACTCCCCATCTGTTATTGATAATGCGAGAACCACCCCTCTGAAACTTCGGCCAAAAATTGTGACGGAAAAGTTCGGAAGGGTAATCCTAAGCCTACTGGCGCTAGTGTCGAATAAAAAGGTGAAAGGAAAGGAACGGAACTCTGTATACTCCGTGTCATCTTTTTCACCTTTTAAAGCGGACATCTTGTGAGAATTTGTGGACTGGTTCTGTTTTAGCTGTGGTTTAAATTTTTACGGAAAAATGCCGGTTATTATAAGGTGTTCAGTCGTTGGTTGCGGGAATACACGGGAAAGTCCTGGCATCAAGTTTTTTACTTTCCCGATTGACAGGAAGTTGTAAGTAATTTCTATTTTTCGATTTCGACGATTACGATAAATCTCGTAGTCAAACTCCCTTCTTTGGTATCTAAAATATTTCAATTTGCTATTTTTATGTAGATAGGTAGTAATTACACGTTATGTATGTGATTTAGAGGCCATCGTCATAGAAGCTTCTAACAAATTTGGCTCATCTACGAAAAAATTGTTGCATTAAAATTTTTCAAGGGGTCAGAAAATGGTCTGAAATGCTTTAACCAGCCTAGACATACTCCAATGCATAGATGTCTTACGTGCAATTATCATTTCCTTTGTTGGTAACTTGGTGCGCAGAATTATTTCTGTAGGGCAGCGTTTCCCAATTTAATTTCGCTACGGAACCCTTGCAACTCGAAAGAGAAGTTGCGGAACCCCAAACAGTTATTTTGTTTATAAGGTGAAAATCGAAGCACAAGTAAGTACAGATAATAATAAAGATAGGTCATGTGATCAGCATTTCGTCTATTTTCATATATTTAAAGATAAAAATCGTTTATATGAACGGCATCTAGTCGATTTCTGTATTTTGTTTTTGTTGTGTATTTCGAGAACCCAGTTTCGCATAAGTACGTGCTCGCGAATGGTAATAACTCTATAATTGCCCGTCTTGATAAGTCTGAATATTCATGATATAAGCTGCCCCAAAATGTAATCGGAGAAACTTCTTTAAATGTTTGTATTAAATGGACATCTGAAGTGATTTCGATTAAATTTTCATAATCTAGTGCAGATAATCCTTCTGGTTTCTCGGTTATACTGAATGGATTCCGAATCCAGTTATTGTTCTCATTGATGTTTGGAAAATACTTCCTGATGTTGGTGTATAAATTGCGAAGATGATCTACAATGTTGCTCTGAATTTCTTCTTCAAGTTTGCATTTGTTTTCTTCAAGGAAATCATTGAATGTTGGAAACCAATCCAAATTATTTTGTTATATAGACGAAATCCAAAACTAGCTTCCTGGAGAATGACAAAATTTTATCTTTCGCATTGAAAATAGTTACATTCTTTGTGTGGATGTATTTAAATCTGACCGTTCCAAATACTAATTCCAATACTTACTACCTAAAACAAGATCCCATCGAGCATAAATGCTTTGACAACGCCAATGTACCAAGTCACAAATGAAGCAATCAATTTCTTTGGCACAATTCAAGATGTGTATAACTTTTTCTTTTCTGGCAGGTTGTGAAAAATCATGTAGACTTGACATTAAAACCTCTGTCTGACACTAGATGAGAAAGCAAGATTGAAGCAATTAAAACATCAAGATTTACCTTGCCAGAAAGTTACGATGCTTTATTTGATGAGTAAGGTAAGCAAAATTTATATTTTTCTTGTGTAACTTTACATTTCTAATGTGTTATGATTGGAATACAGTGAAGTAGTTGTCAAGCATCTTCCTATCAAGGTGGCAGTTGGAGAAGATGTCGCCTATGCTGCTCCATGAAAGCAGAAAAAAGAACAAAATATACTTGTTCTTTAAGTGTATTACCACTTTGTCCCCACCCATGATTTCTTAAATTTCATGGAAAGTAAACTGCATTTTGTAAATGTAAAATTTTTGTGTTTTTGTATGTTTTGTATTGTGCACTGCAAGCACAAAATGTTCTTCTGTATCTTCGTGCATAAATTAAGAGGACTCTTCCTGGTACCATGTTTGTTAAAATATTTTGCTATGTAAATGTGTAATTTAGATGTGTGTTCCAAGTTTAGGTAACTTTTAGGTAAAATAATTACTTTTTCAATTTCATTACTTTCGTAAAATATGTGCGGGATAGAGTTTTAGTATCATTGTGTGAAAAAATAAGAGGAACTCTTCCTGGTACCATGTTTGTACCCATATTTAGCTATGTAAATAAGGTGTGTTTCCAAGTTTAGGGAAACTTTAGATGAAATAAGTTGTTTCAATTATATTACTTTTGTAAAAAGGCGTGTGTGTGTTTATTGGGATATATAGTTCCTGCATATTTTTCTTTTAAGTTAGGCAAATAAAAAATATTTTTGATGTAAATATCCCTTCCTTCGTCAGTGTCACAGACAAAAATCACCACTTTATTAAAAAAATTTAAGTTTCTATAATTTAAACTGGAAAGTGTTCAAGCTCGCAAAGTAAATTTTTATTAAAGTTTCTGAAAACTAATGAATGTAATCTAATAATGTGTTGTATATTAAAAGTTATAAAATTTTTGTTTGGTATTAATAAAAATTCTAGATTATGTAAATGTTATGAGTTTTACCTTCTGTGAACCTAAAAGCATGTGCAAGATATTTGTGTATGTGATTTGATCGAACGTTTAAATAAATATATTCATATTTCCATTGAATGCATTGTATATTAAAAGTTATAAAATTTTTGCTTGGTATTGATAAAATTTCTACATTATGTGAATGTTATGATTTTTACCTCCTGTGAACCTAAAAGCGTGTGCAAGATATTTGTATATGTGATTTCACCAATTTTTTAAATAAATAAATTTATTCATATTTCCATTGTATTATACTCATTGTTTATAATGAATTCCCTCGGATTTATTTTTGTGTATATTTCATTGACTCTAATGATCGTCTCTGGAGAATTATTACAAAACTAAAAAATAAAATTTCCCATTATAAATTTCAAAACTTCTCGTTCTTATGCAGTTAAAATATTTAAGCAAATTCAGCATAAATTCGTATTGTTTTATAAAATAATTATTTTCACTCATTTTTCCGTTTAATACTTCAAGTCCGGACTTCGTATAATAATTTTAAAAAGAAATTAAAAATGCCTTGCACCGATTCCAATGCTTATGGGGTAATATATGGTTACTTGGTAACGGTAATCAACAAAGCATACATACCTAAGCGTTATATATATATATATATAGATTGTTTCAATGCTTCATCCCATATATCGTATAAGTTTAAATTCATGAAATTCCTGTAATAGTGATTTTGATACAAAATGAACCTTCGATGTTCAAATCTGATGCTTAAACAGATTTGAGAAAGCCGCTGTATGACGTCACGCTAAGAGCGACGCTATTGCCATCTGGTTATCCCCTTCCGCTAAACTTCGGAACAGCCGTTTCTAAGGGAGTTTCAGAGGCCTGGCTCCAACGCATGGCTGGCTTCCACGAGAGCCAATAGAATAGCAGTGGTGCAAGCGCGCCATATGCCGCTCTCAGCCACCCATTTGTCCCTACTCCGGCGACATATGCCGCTCGGCGCACGGAACGTGTTCAAATATTGGGTACACATAGTTGATTTTCCGTATCCTAGGAAAAAACTCCAGTGTGATTTGATATAGATTATAAGAAGTGGTAAACATAGGATATTTGAGCAGTTTTTAATCACAAGCGGAGGTATATTATCTGGACTAGGACTTTTATTAATATCAACTGTATTAAGTTTAGTTATAATATCACTAGCTGATAATTTAAATTGAGAAATATATATTGTGTGGTCATAATTAGGATTAATATCAGTATCGGAATATTTATTATAAACACTAGAGAAGAAATTTGAAAAAAGGTTTGCTATTTCCTGACCATCATCACCTGATTGGGTATCTAAAAACGTGTTTTGGTAAACCAGCATCTCTCCGGGTCGAGTTCACAAATTTCTAAAAGGGCTTTATGTCAAAAGTTATAGATTCTTCTAAGTCATTGATGTAATTTGAAAAGCAAATTTTATTTAAACTTTTGCATTTGGTTCGTAAATTTGAAAATATATTGTAATCAATGGATAAATTGGAGATTTAATAAGTCATATGAGCTTTGTTTCTACTATTAAGTTCTTTAGTTCAAGTGTAAACCAGATGGGGAATTGTTTCTTTTTTGGCTTAACTTTGGGGACGTCTATTTATAATATCTTGCAATACATCGTAAAAGAAGTTTAATGAAGAATCAATATCAAGATTTTGTAATGAACACCAGTTTATATTAGATAGATCATTAAATATGGCATCATATCACTTCATGGCTGCTAAAAGGTTAAAGAGGAAGTTTAAATTTACTTAACCGTTATTAATCCTGAGAAATGAATTGCTTTAATTTTTATATATCGTATAAACGATTCACCTAACCCTATCATGGATGACAAATTAATAGATATAAAATATTAGGTATTTATATAGAAAAAGTCTTCGAATAAAATCTGTAGTGTTTTTAAAATAGAACATTTCATTTCCTATACATATTTATTGTAGGATTAAGTATTTTTGAGAAAATCCAACTAGAGACACATATGTTAGTTCAGTTTGAAATAGGAAATATTCATGTATGGATACGCAACTGTTGCCACCCTTAACATTCTTAGCAGTAATCGAAGTAAATAAGATCTTACATATATTAAATTATATACATGTATTTGTTGTAAAATAGATTTAAAAAAGGTTTTTCCGGACTTTTCTATTGTAAAATTTCAAATCAGATAACAAACAATGATATTTTTTGTTATAAGCGAAAGGATGGAAACTTTTATACAGGTAATGTGTGTTACATATTCCAGTGTTTATTTAATTTATAACATATTATTAATAAAAGGGCCGATTAAATATTAATTAAAACATTTCAATATTACTTATTAAAGATACCATGTTTATTTCGCAGTATTTAATAAAAAATGTAAAGAGAACGGAACAGCCATGAACAAAAGAAGTCCGAACATGCGCATCTCTTAACTCTGACGGGCGTGTAGAAGTTGGTCACTTTAAATTTACGTTGAGGAAGATCACATCGTCTACGAGTGAGGAACTTTCTCTTCATACTTGCCAAGAGATTTACATCGACCTCGTGTTACTGTGATCCATTGTCGGGTTTGAATTCTTTAGTTAGAAATAAGCGAAAATTTAATTTAATTGCTGCCAACGGCATGCTTCAGCGGGTTAGCATTACCGCATTAATATTTTGTCTCAAGGTCATTATTTCTTCCGATCCGTAGTTCACAGATTTTTTGAAATTATTTCTTAATTAAACGAAGTGGTTGATCTCTTCACTTTAAGTTAATGGCGGCATAATCTTGCATTAATTAGGGGAAAGCTTTATATAGGATCAATGCAATTATTTTTCCTTGTTGAAAGTTTTAACCACGTGTATTTTGGGTGGACTGAGTCAAGTTTAGACATGAATATGGTTTTTAACTTGTCGAGTGGTTGTGTAAGCGTCAAGTTACAAGGTAAAGGTTGGTTTTTTATCACTTAGGACAGGTAGTGAAATTTCTATCGTTGTTTCGGAAATTTCTCTCACACCATTTTATAAATGATTTTATATACGGTGGTAGCCGATGATGGGGGTTGGCAACAGTGCCAATTTGACGAGAGTCCGGGGTAGTGCATATAACTTTTCGTATATTTTAACCTCGATAAAGCGTACGCTTAGCTGAATAAATAATATTTTAATGAATAACTGAAAAAATATTAAGGTTCTTTCCCAAATAGTCAGTTTTCTGACAAAATTCTCCGTGTCCTGCGATGTTTAATGTTGGCAACCCTATCGTAAAATTCATTCTTTGATATATTTCGTTTATTGAGTTGATATTAATGTACGTAATCAGTACATACTAGTCTTATGGTTTTGAGATGAGTATTTAGCCTAACTTAGCAACTAAAGGGATACAAATTTTATATTTTACAAATCTTGGAATTTGAGTTAAATATAATATTTTCGAATATTATCGGAGTGATTTAGCACGAGAGACATTACATGATGTTAACAGAAATAATATTCAGCATGAAATTACAGTACAAACTTTAAGGTTTCATTCTCTTGTTTCAGAAGAATGTTTCCAGAAGACGTGAGAAGACTTCACAGAACAGCTGTCGTGTTCCCTTTTGAGATATCAAGAAATATTAACGGTGAGTACAATCTCAACTTCTTTAAGTAATTTGCCTATTGCATTTAACGTATTGGCTGTTACCTCAGGAAGTTTCCAGTGAGAATTATGCTGGTTTTTCCATCTATTAATGGTGAAAGTGTAACTTGAGTTTAAATTGGAAAGTGATAAATCTCAACTTCTTTTGTTAACATAAGTGTTATCAATGCTTCAATTTTTGGCATATTTTATGAAATACTTTGTACCTGGGAATTTTATTTTTCAGTCTACTGACTTTCAATTCAGCATAAATCGATTAAATATGCTGTATAAATAGGAGATAATTTCATAGAAACAAAAATATTAGTTTTGCAGTGACAGTGTAACGTGAAATGTTCATTGAATTTACTCTTTGGTGATGTGTAAAGTATTTAATGTTGAAATTATGGAGACAATTTGAGTCAATGCAAAATTATTAAAATACTTTGCTTGGAAAATGCTTTCTATATGGAAATGGCTGAAGCAGTCGAGGAAATATTTTTGGGAAAAAGATTTATTAGTCAAAAGTCAGTCGAATTATTGGAATACATGCAAACTTTTGGAAAGTTGCTATGCTAATAAAAGTTTGCTGTGACAATTGGTGTTTATTGTTTTTTTCACTGGTGGTTGGCTAATTATCAGTTGAGCATGCAAAGAATTGTACATGACTTATTCAAATATCATTTTAGAGCATTTTATTTTATAAATGTTCAGTGAATCAAATCAAAATAGCAATTAAACTGTAACAGATAGAAGGCTGAAATTTGTGGGTTGTATGTGATGTATTATGCCAGTTATTACTATGATAAAGGATTTTATTTTAATGAATAAATGAAAATATATGGATAAGGTTTCCTCCCAAGTATTTATGTATTCATTTATCAGACAAACTTCACGTATTAAATGTTGGCAACCCTTTATCACAAAATTCATTCAAAGCAATGATTTATTTAGTTGATATTAATTTCCATAATCAATATATACTAGTCCAATGGTTTGGAAATAAGCTTAACTAAGTAACTTAAGGGATAAAAGTTTTAGATTTCTTTACAAATCTTTGAGGTTGTGTTACAATAGAATAAATTCCAATATTATCGGAGTGATTTAGCACGAGAGACATTGCATAATGTAACCGGGAATATTATTCAGCATGAATTTACAGTACAGATTTCATTCTTTTGTTTCAGAGGAATGTTTGCAGAAGATGTCACAGGACTCAGCTGTCATGTTCTCATATATGTGATAACAAGAAATAATAACAGTGAGTATAATCAGTGTGTTTCTTTTAAGTAGTTTGCCTATTGCATTTAACATATTGGCTGTTTTGTGATACTTTTGTTGGCTGTTACCTGAAGAAGTTTCCAGTGAGAATTATCGACGTATTTAAATGAATAGCTAGAAGGAATTTAGTTGTGTAACCATGCATTTGTTTTTTACTATATGTTCAATACTTACTGTGCTAGTTATTCATCTATTAACGGTGAAAATGTAGTAACTTCAGCGTATATCGGAAAGTGATAAATCTCAACATCTTTTAAGTGGATATTTTGTTGATAGAATAAAATTGATTTTATAATTTAGACCTTCAAAGATTTGCCAATTATTGTTAACATAAGTGTTATCAACGCTTCAATTTTTGGCATAATTTATGAAATACTTTGAGCCGGAGAACTTTTACTTTTCAGTCTACTGACTTTCAATTCAGCATAAATCAATTAAATATGCTGTATAAATAGGAGACAATTTCATAGAAACAAAAATATTAGTTTTGCAGTGACAGTGTAACGTGAAATGTTCATTGAATTTACTCTTTGGTGATGTGTAAAGGATTGAATGTTGAAATTATGGAGACATTTTGAGGAAAGTGATTAAAATATTTTGTTTGGAAAAGGCTATCTATATGAGAATTACTGAAGCAATCGCGGAAATATTTTGAGGAAAGCGATTTCTGAGATTCTTAATAGTGAAAGTTAGTCGAATTATTGGATTACATGCAAATTTTTTTAAAGTTGCTATGCTACTGAAAGTTTGTTGTGACAATTCGTTTTTATTGTTTAATTTCGCTGGTGGTTGGCTAATCATCAGTTGAGCATGCCAAAATTGTAAAATATTTATTCAAATACCATTTTAGAGCATTTTATTTTGTTCAATCAATCAAATCAAAATAGATATTAAACTAAGAATTAGAAGGCTAATATTTGCAGGTTGTACATGATGCATTATGCTAGTTATTACTAGGACAAAGGATTTTATTTTTGGTGAAATTGGTGTGTCAGCAGGTCCAATGCTTTTTAAAATGTGAAACATATTTCATGGCATTATTATGACAATTTTTATCTTATTAGCCTGTTATATATGAAGTATTAAAGACAGTGAATAAAGAAGTGACATGAAATCAGAAGCGATAACGTCAGTTTTTACCTTGTTAAGTGCAGCATATTGGTCTTGTTACGATGAAAGCTTTTGGAAGATTAAAAATATTTCCTTACTATTATTTGGCTTAAAGTTCTAATCAGAATTCATATTCTTTGACCGTTTTTCAATGTAAAAACAAACCATAGTCTTATCCAATGTGAAATTGGTTTTAGATTATATATTATAGATATAGACATTATAACCAATGCAGTGATACGTCGATAATTTCCAATTAAGAATACAGGGAATAATTTTTATAAAGTTAATTCATTAATTTAGTTGATTTGATAGCATAAATTGAAATGAATATTGCTGTTACACTTGAAATTATTAACAGATAATATTTAATACTTATCTGTAGTTAACGATGTTTATTTGTCACAGGAAGACTATAATCTATTAAAATGCCATCTCATCTAAAAATATAAAAAAAATTTTAATAACTTGGTGGTCAGCAGGAGGTGCCTTCTAAAATATCAACTTAAGATTGAGTTAACAAATAGAACGTTGATATCCCTTCATTGACTATTGAGTATATTTACTTTGCCATGCAATCTATTGTTAAACCTTAAAAGAGTTTAAGGTTCGAATTATAAATAAAATACTTTTATTGCACCGGCAAATGACGGTACAATTTTTAATTTCAATTCTTATCTAATGCGATTGCTTTATTTCCTCTGATAATTTACGCTTTATTTTCTATAAAACAATTCTTTATTTGGTTGATTAGTCAACAATCATCATCATCATAGGTAGTCTGTCCATAGACAGGTCCGTGATTATTTATGGTTAAACTTGGTTCTCCATATACTCTTATTTTCTGCAGTTTTCTTCATGACTTGATAGGTCTCTTTCTCTTTCAAGTCGTCTACTAGCTGAAACCTTTTCTTACCTCTTTCTCTTTTTCCATCCAGTTTTCCTTCTAGCACTTCTTTAATCATGCACTCTTTCCTCGGGTAATGCCCAATCCTTTTTTGATATTCTGTATAATCGTTCACTTCTCTCATATTCTTCGTAGTACTTCCTCATTTTCTACCCTATCTGTCCATTTTTATCATCAGCATTCTTCTCCATGTTCACATTTCAAAGCTTTCCAAGTATTTAATATCATTTTTCCTTAGTGTCCATGTTTCTGCAGCATACGCTTCATTTTCTATAAAAAATCGTTTACTTGGTTTATTAGTTGAGGCAATATGGAAGGTTAAAATTTAAAAACTAATTGTCAAATAAATCTTCGCATTATAATATGAATAAACTCTTAAAGAATTTAAAATTTTACAATTCTAAAATAGGGCTCTATCAATAAGATGTTCTCTTTCATATTGTTTAAGCAAATTAATCTTTTATATTTATAATTTTAGATTATATTTCTTTATTGAGTTCACCACAACCATTTTTTCCTCTTCATTGTAGGTAGTAGCAGTTGATGCTGAGCTGTAGAGGAACCATGAATCGAAGAGTACTGCTTTGCTGAAACGAGAATTGATTCATCTGGGTGCAAGAGTAAAGAGGAATCTGAGCTGGAGGCTATGCATACGGTATGAGAGTTTTTATACCTATATGTTGTTATATTCTTGTTTGTTCAGTATATCAGGCGATAAATATCTTGTATAATATATAGCTGCATCTTACGGAGAATTTAGGAGGAGAGATTAAATTATAAGGCACTTTTTGATGAGCTAGAGACTTCAAATTTGGCATTATTATAGATTTCTGCTCACAACCAATTGAAATGAATACAATACAATAAGAATTCCAATTTTTAGGAGCTGTTTTTCTCCTATCATTCAGAATAAGCCGAAATTTACACACAAACAATTTGATTTCTTTTAAAAATATTTATTAATCAATTTACACGTAAAGTAAATAAATTAAAAATATATCGCCACCCCTGAAAAAGAATGTTTTGTCTGGTATTGTCCGTAAGAATATTTTATTTCTGAGAATATAAGGCATCAATTTTCTGTTTGAACTTGAAAACTTATTAAATGCCAAGTTTTTGTGTTGACTTCTGAAACAGCACTGTATTAGCTCATGTTTGCAGACATCATACGTTTCTATGGTGAATATCGTTCAGCAAATTGGATATTGGAAAGTAATTAATTAAATTTAATCTTAAAATAGGAGCAGCCCTTTAAAAAGATTATTTGGATCAGGATGTTTTGTGTTCTACATATAAAATTTTACCAAGAGGTTTTGTCGTGGTTAAATAATTCCAGATTTAATTTAATAATTTAAAGAAATTTGGAGATAAATGTACGACATGCTTGAATTAATTCAGAAAATATTCTTTGGGTTTTTTTGTGGTTTATTCAAGGCAGAAAAATTTCTGAGGCAATACAAATTCTATTCATTATTCAAGTTATCAAAATCAGATAAAGAGTTTAAAATGCAAATGAAATTTCGGTTAGTTTTTAGAGCTTTGATTGAAAATCCGAACTGAATGCCTATATGTAAAGGAAAATATTTTCGTTGTGAAAAATAGAGGAGTGGTTAGTGTGTCTAGCTCCCAATGCCGAGGGCATGGTCGTTTGTGCTTGTTAAAAATATATTACAACACATGTAATTGGAGGAAACTGTTTGTGTTAAATAAATTATTATTATTATTAACATTGATATCTCGTAATTGGCTATTGAGTATATTTACTTTGCCATGCAATTTATTATTAAACTTATAAAGAGTTTGTTTGAATTATAAATATTTGATTCGGTTCATTTTAACTTTCAATTGTTATATAACGCGATTGCTTTATTTCCCCTGATAATTTACGCTTTATTTTCTATTAAAAAAATCAATTCTTTATTTGGTTTATCAGTTGAGGCCATCATCATCATAGGTAGTCTGTCCGTAGACAGGTTCGTGATTATTCATGGTTAAACTTGGTTCTCCATATACTCCTATTTTCTGCAGTTTTCTTTACAACTTGATTCACATATAGATTCCTGATCAGTCTCCTGTCTTTCCAGTGTACACCTATATCCTTTAATATCCTCATCAGCAGTACCCAGTTTACTCTATCGAAGGCCTTCTGCCAGTCGACGAAACATAAGAGCAATCTTGGCTGTACTCTATTGCCCTTTCTGATATGATTCTCACTACACCGATAGCATCTCTGGTTCCTCGTCCTATTCTGAAGCGGAATTGATCTTCCCCTAGCATTTCTTCGGCCTTTTTCTCTAGTCTTTTATTAAGAATACTCGTGGTGATCTTCAAAGTGTGTGACAGTAGGGATATTGTTCTGTAGTCCTTAGACTGCATTGCCGTTGGCTTCTTCTTTAGAGGGATCATTGTTACATCTAGGAAATCCTGAGGCCTCTCTCCCGAGTTGTAAATCTTGTTAATTAGTTTCGTAATCACTTAGTCCTTCCAATCCCATGACTTTTAAGTACCTCTGCCGGTATTCCATCGCTGCCTGTAGCTTTTCCTTTCTTTAATTCCAGTATTGCCTTTTATGCTTCGCTTTTCATAATAGTCCCAATCTTCTTCAATGCAATTCTCTTCTTCCAGTTCCATTTGTGCCGATCCTGCCTGCTTGTTGTATAGTTCCCTAATGTATTCTTCCGAGTCGAACTGTCCTTCTCCTTCCCATCTAGCTTCGCTCAGCCCTATGATGTCAATCCTATTTCTTTTCATTTCTTCTTTCAGGTTCTTTATCTTTTCTGCCATCCTCATGGTTTTTACATTCCAAGTACCTATGCATAAGTTATCTTCGACACATGCTTTCCTCAAGGCAGTCCCTGCCCGGAGATCCTATTGGGGGATTATTTTACCTCGAAAGAACTCGTTTTGTCCAACCATATAATCGTTACTAAGGAATTGTAATGTGGCAGTTTCCCTGTTGCTTTCCACATCGCAGTACTGTAGCCATTCAAATTGTCCCGATCACTCCTACAGCTCTATTGGATATAAACCCAGCCAACATAATTTGTTTTTAGTTCGATACCAAACTGACAGTACTGCTGCCTACTGCCAGGCACCGATGATAGTTTTTGTTATTAATTAATTAATTTTTTGTGAAAAACCTCCATTCGTGGATATCGAACCCAGGAACTTTGTAACGGGAAGCCGACACGCTAAGCGACACCATATGGAAGGTTAAAATTTTAAAACTAATTGCCAAATAAATCTTTCACATAATAATTTGAATAAACTCGTCAGGAATTTAAAATTTTAAGATTCTAAATAGACCTTGGTAAATGAGATGCGCTCTTTCGTGTTGTTTGGGAAAATTAATCTTTAATATTTAGATTTTTTAGTTTATATTTCTTAATTGAATTCACCACAACCATTTTTCTTCTTTATTTTAGGCATTCACAGTTGATGCTGAGTGAAAATGCGATGGTGTGAGGCATCAAGGAACCATGAATCGAAGAGTATTACTTTGCTGAAACAAGAACTGATGCATCTGGGTGCGAGAGTAAAGCGGATTATGTGCTGGAGGCTACACACATGGGATGAGAGAAGGTTTTTATACCTATATGTTGCTATATTCTGGTTTGTTCAATATATCAGGCGATAAATATCTTGTATAATAATATGGCTGCATATTACGGAAGATTTAGGAGAAGAGATTGTAAATTATAAGGCACTTTTAGATGGGCTAAATGCTTCAAATTTGGCATTATTATAGATTTCTGCTCAGCCAATTGAAATAAATACGATACAATAAGAATTCCAATTTTTAGGAGCTGTTTTTTTCCCGTAATTCAGAATAAGCCAAAATTTACGATCGGATTATACGATACCCCAAGAATTCAATTTCTCTTTAAAATATTTTTAAATCAATTTACACTTAAAGTAAATAAATGAAAAATATAGCGCTACCTCTGAAAAAAAAGTTTTAACTGGTACCTTCTGTAAGAATATTTTATTTCTGAGAATATAAGGCATTAATTTTCTCTTTGAACTTGAAAAGCTTTGTGATAACTCAACTTTTATAAAATGCATTTAATATTGATTATAAATTTATGAGAATATAAGGTGTTGGTTTTCAGTTTCAACTCTAAAAACTTTCTCTAATTTGATTTTATAAGGCATATTCCATTTTGTTTGTAAAGTTTATTAGCGTACTTCTATAAATTTTAACTTTTCATCAAATTCCACTTCTGTTAATAAGAATCTAATATTGTAAATATTTATTTATGAATTACAGAAGATATTTAAAAACCTTAGAAAACTTATTAAATGCGAAGGTTTCATGTTGACTTCTGAGGCAGCACTGTATTAGCTCATGTTTGCAGACTTGTCATGCATTTCTATGGTGAATATCGTTCAGCAAATTGGATGTTGGAAAGTAATTAATTAAATTTAATCTTAAAATAGGAGCAGCCCTTAAAAAAGATTATTTGGATCAGGATGTTTTGTGTTCTACATATAAAATTTTACTAAGAGTGTTTGGCGTGGTTAAATAATTCCAGATTTAATTTAATAATTTAAAGAAATTTGGAGATAAATGTACGACATGCTTGAATTAATTCAGAAAATATTCTTTGGGTTTTTTGTGGTTTATTCGAGGCAGAAAAATTTCTGAGGCAATACAAATTCTATTCATTATTCAAGTTATCAAAATCAGATAAAGAGTTTAAAATGTAAATGAAATTTCGGTTAGTTTTGAGAGTTTTGATTGAAAATCCGACTGAATGCCTTTGTAAGGGAAAATGTTTTCATTGTGAAAAATTTATAATCTCCAATTATTAAGCCATTCATTGGAAATGGTAATTTAATTGTTCTTAATTCTAGGCAATATTTAGAAAAAGATTTAACTTTGTGGAGAGTTACATTTCTTAATTAAGAAAAATTGTGAAGGTTTTTTTATTCTTAATTAAAGTCAGTATCCAGAAAAAAGAATTCCAAGTCTGTATACTAAAGTTCTTTTAATAATTCCATCAATATCCAATTTGCTAGACATTATTTACTTGTAAATAGGTTTCCAAAGGGTTGTGTTATTTATATTATTCAGAAAAATCGTAAATTCTTTTAAGTCTAAATGTATATAAGCTATTGCTTTTTCATTCTGTATAATTACTGCCATTTTTTTAAATCTGAACAAACCAGAATTAGCATTTTTGGGTATATATATATATATATATATATATATATGTATATATATATATATATATATATATATATATATATATATATATATATATTTTGTCTCATATTTTTTTCTAAGCTGCTGTGCTATTTTTCCTCTTTGTCACCAATAGAAATTGTTAAAATGATATTATCCTTGCCAAAGTGCTTGGTAAAAATATCCAGCTTTTATTGTAGTGTTTGCTAAATTGTAAATTTTTTTCTGCACTTCATGAAAATTTTTAAATGGCAATTTTGATTTGTGCTAATATTCAGAGCATTTTAAGTCCAGAAATTTTTTAAAGTCAGAGTCAGAAATTATTGTCCAAAATGTAAACAAATTAATTTTTTTGTCCTAATTTCAGAAAGCTTTTAAGTCGAAGAGTTAAAAATTATTCTAAGTCCAAATTGTAAACAAGTTAAAAAAATTAATGTGTTTACAATTTGGACGGAATAATTTTTAACTCCAAGACTTTAAAGATTTCTGAAATTAGGACGTCCAAAATGTAAACAAACATTTCTTTTGTCTACAGTCAGTTTTCTTTTCAGTCCAGGTTTTCATTTTGAAGTGCATGATAAAATAAGTAGAGAAAATGTATTATTTCAGATTGTAAAATTTTTATTCAACTTGTATGTATACATTGTACATTATTTTCATTGCAATAAAGACATTTTATTATGATCAAAACCTGTTGACTCCTTTTAGATAGAAATAATTTCTTTTTCTCGGAGCCTCTTTTAGGTATCGTTGGACTTAAGGGGTTTTTTTATGTATATTTCTGCTAGAATTAGCACACTTTTAGCCTAAAAATGACATTTTTGACCACAAATTCAGCCAAATTTTGCTGATTATTGAACAATTTATCTACATTTCAACTATTGAACAACTGACAAATTACATATAACACAATATTTTCAACTGTTATTCAACAGCTGACATAACTACATATATCACATGAAAAAATAAACCATCAAACACATTTTGCATCTGAAATAAATTATTGAACAAGCACTTGAAGAAATTACTTGCCTCTGATAAAAATAACTGCGACTGAGCTGTGGAAAAATTAATACAAGCAGTTAGACTACAGAACAGCCGACATCAGTGGCGAAATGCCACTGACGACAACTGCTCTGAAGTCGAAATGCATGTATTAATTTTTTCACAACTCTGTCGCAGCTATTTTTATTAGAGGCAAGCAATTTTTCCAAGTGCTCGTTCTAGAAACACTTAAAAAAGAAACATTTCACATTATCAATGACGTTAAATACAATTAACAATGTCTCTTATTCGTCAAGAAATACATAAAATTGAATGCATGCAACTGATTCCAAATGGAAGCAATGACGAAAAAAAATGAATCTCGCAAAGCAATGCTTAATCGGAATTACTTAAATGCCAGGATAACATTTTTATAAACTATTCCAAATCAGAAATAAACTTCAAAAATGCAATGTTAAAATTTCATGGCATACCTATTTCAAATGTTAATAAAATTATACCTCTTTATATTTGCCAAATTAATTATTGTATAAATGCACTGAAATTACACTACCTCAATTAGACGTATTACTGTTTTTTGAAAAAGATTAATAGCATAATATAAACAAAGACATTTACTTCTGATAGCAATTTAATTTTTATAACAGCAAAGATTGAGCTAAATATATTTTGTCTTTAAAAATTATTTTGCTTGCATTAAAAAATATAACTGATTAATCAAGGTGAGATTATATTTACAACATCAAAAACATTTATTCTAATGTAAAGTTCAGATTCAAAGCTATTATGCAAAATATAACTGATTTAATCAAAGCAAACACTTTATTTATGAATAAATATAGCATATTCTCAAAGTTTGTCTTATATTTCAAGGTAATGTACAGTAAGTGCGTAAAATTGAACGACTTGAGGTTAACTTACGTAAAATTTAAGTAGTAATTGCATTGCGTGACTCAACTCATTATCGTTAACAAATCACATTGCTCCTTATCGATAGCTTAACACTTTCATGGCCAATATGTCAAATTTAAAAGTAAAATCAGCAAATCAAATCATTAAAAATTTATCAATAATTATATTTTTAACATAAAAAATGTGCAAAATGTATGTTGCAATACAGTAACGTTACAAAATATCTATTAACCCTGGAGTGGGTGCGTGGCGTCTATGTAATATTTTTCTGATTATTTTTTTTAAAATAAAAATTTCCTTTATTTCACTTATGTGACCTTTTATTTTGCACAAAAAGACACTAAATAAACAAAAGAATTTATGATTACATTGTAAGCGGGTGTAATTCCAACTTTTGGAGGCATATACTGAGTGGCATCTGACAGACGCCACGCGACCACTTACGTCAGTGCAAGGAACGCGCCCACTCCAGGGTTAAAAAAATGATATTTGAAGAATTTACAGGTTGTAATTTATGAAATTATTGAGTGCATGATAAAACTAAGTATTTTAATAAATATATTTATGCAATTGGGCTATTTATGATAAAAATTTAAAGAAATCCTTCTTGGTACGGGCTAGAATAAGTCAAAATCTCATACGGAGTTTACCAAAATTATCATTATGATAATTTAATGAAGATATTTTAAACAGCCATGAAATGGTTAATTAATCTCAAATATAACTTGACCAACAAGAGACACTATTAATATTTACATTAGAGACCAACTTGAGAATCATAACAATAACTACAATATAGAGAAACAAAATAAATATCCCATAATTATTATACCAAATAGAACTGAATGAGCTTCCCTCAATCTATATATTTGCAAAACTTTGTTTGCATGCCTCGTCATGCACGCCATAAACTATAAGACATATATGAACAACTCAAATTTGGTACGGTTCTTATTAACATCTTAACTTGGTGAATGTATAAAAGGTTTGGTCAATTGGTTAATTATAGACAGTGCTATAATAATATAGGAGAATATAACATTTTATAATTCCACTAGAAGTTTTTTATAATAAACACAAAGAAGCTTCAAAGTTGATTGAATACTGGGATTAGCTATGATGCTGGTCAACACAGACATCCACGCCATTAGATGGTGCGATGAGACACTAATACGTACGCTAACCTTCATAACAGCCTCATTAGGCACCAAGCCCATACAGCGGCCGGGTTATGCAATCTTACTTTTGCTACTACACAATTTATACAAGTGCAAACATTTACCACTTACTTTATTTGCTCACATTACACTGTTGGATGTGGTTTGGTTAACACGACACAACAAACACATGAACAAACAAAAAGAATTAATGCAAAGAGAGACAAAAACATTAGAAAAGAGAATTAAAATCAGAGGATTTCAACGCTTCGACTCTTACAAGGGGACCTTACGACACGTTCGTCACCGATTTGGTTGAAACTTGGCGAGCATGTAGCACACTCCTAGTGATGAAAAATGACAAATGATGAAGGACGCACCCCTCAAGCATTCGTGAGATTTTTGCAATTAAATTTAGCGAACATACTAGGGGTCCAGTTTATCTCCTAATACGAGTGGTAAAAGGCAGCTTAGGCGGTGGCCCAGTTGGTTAAGGGTCAGCTTCCGAAATGCTTGGGCGCGAGTTCGATCCTAACGCTCGCAAATTTTTTAAAAATTTTTATCTGTTGATTTTGTTCTATCACCTTGTAATTTTTGGGATATATTATTTGCTGAAAGTGAAACGCCCCCGGTAAATAACCTTGTATGTAACCACATTTACAGATTCCCAAACATTATTAAAAATGTTCTGTAATGACGAAAAAGATGTTACTTATTTGTTCGATATACAAGTGCTTGCATTCTGTAGGCGTTTCAAGTCAATATTTATGACTTTTGCAAAGTAAAAATTCAAAACTAGTTAAATAAATAAAACAACTTCAAGTACACATTAGAACAAACTTCATTAGCCCACTACCACTAAGACATAGTCTCTCATGCAGACCTGTCACACGTGCGTTATTTGGAAGGCCTAATGAATACATCGCAACGTTATAATTACTGTATATCACGGCGTATAAGTCGACCTTTGAAGATTTAAAAAATTTTCCTAAAACTTAAAGTCGACTTATATGTCGAATATAAAAATGTAAACTTTAAATTACAGATGAATAACATTGATATTTACTAAGACAGTTGATCTTTCGGTGTAGGTCAGGGGTCGACAACCTACAGCCTCTGAGAGCGTTTTATGAGGCCTGCAAAGCCATGATGAAAAAGTGATAGGTATAATGTAACACAGTCAATTTCACA